>JAPFRF010000001.1:200782381-201382381 GCA_029282475.1 Phrynocephalus forsythii | reverse complement strand
TCCAGTCGTTCCTGGAGGAGAACCATGTCCTGGACCCTTTCCAGTCCGGGTTCAGGCCGCGTCATGGGACGGAGACGGCCCTGGCCGCGCTGCATGATGATCTGTTGAGGAGGGCTGACAGGGGTTGCTCTACCCTGCTGGTCCTTCTCAACCTGTCAGCGGCTTTTGATACCGTCGACCACGGTATCCTGCTGGAACAGCTCTAGGAGGTTGGGATTGGGGGCCAGGCCTTGGCCTGGTTCCGGTCCTTCCTTGGGGGCCGTACCCAGCGAGTGAGCTTGGGTGGTGAGTTGTCGGCGCCCTGGACACTCTCTTGTGGGGTGCTTCAGGGGTCGTCACTCTCCCCAATGCTCTTTAACATCTATATGAAGCCGCTGGCTGAGATCATCCGGAGTTATGGAGTCTGCTGCCATCAGTACGCTGATGACACGCAGCTCTATCTCTCCTTTTCCACCTGTGCAGTGGAGGCCGTCCGTACCCTTGATCGTTGCCTGGCTGCGGTTCTGGATTGGAGCAGGACCCACAGACTCAAGCTCAACCCAGGCAAGACCGAGGTTATGTTCTTCGGGGGCTCGTCGGAGGGGTACTGTGGCCCTCTTCCCAGTCTGGGCGGGTCCGCCCTCCAGGTGGCGCAAAGAGTGCGGAATCTGGGCGTCGTCCTGGACCCGGATCTGACCCTGGATTCTCAGGTGTCAGCCGTGGTCAGGTCGGCCTTTTACCACCTAAGGCTTATCGCCCAGATTCGCCCGTACCTCGATGAGGGCTCCTTGAGGACAGTGGTACAGGCGCTGGTCGTGTCGAGGTTGGATTACTGCAACGCTCTCTACATGGGGCTTCCCTTGAACCTTGTTCGGCGATTGCAGCGGGTCCAGAATACGGCAGCCAGGCTGGTGGTTGGTGCGCGTCGTTATGACCGCGCCACCCCCATCCTGGCTCGCCTACACTGGTTACCCGTTGCCTCCCGAATAAGGTTCAAGGTGTTGGTTTTGGTTTACAAAACCCTCCATGGCTTGGCCCCGACTTATTTGGCGGAGCGTCTTCCCCGACAATTAGACCGGGCCCAGCCCACCCGTGCTTCGGTGGCCCTTTCCCTGCGGACGGCCCCCCCGAGGGAAGCCCGAAAAGTGAGTACTCGCGGTCGGGCTTTCTCGGTGGTGGCACCGGCAATTTGGAACAAACTCCCAGGTGAACTACGGCAGGCTCCCTCGCTGGCGGCGTTTAAGAAGAACCTTAAGACCATGCTCTTTCGAGAGGCCTACAGCGAGGGTTAGGGACCCTGTCCTTTTTTTTTCTTTTTTTCCCCGCCTATTTAATCTTGGATCCAATTGTTTTTAGCAAATCTGTTGCCTATTACCTGTATCTGATTTTATATGTTTTTTTACTTTTTATGTTGTTAACCGCCCTGAGTCCCCATTGCGGGAATAGGGCGGTATACAAGAGTTAAAAATAAATAAATAAATAAATAAATAAATAAATAAATAAGAGAACCCCCACTCCGCACGCAAGAAATATTGGGATACCCAATAGGAGCATCTCTGTGGACCACAAGCCAGGATTTGACACCACCATTATGTGGGACTGATGCTTTGCTACCTGTTGCATATTTCATGAAACCTGCAGAGAGACTTGTTGAAGTTGTCTCAAAGGCTCGTTCTACACTTAACAATCAAGTTGAGGAACCAGAGGAGAAAAATACCCAGTTATGAGAACCCACATTTTAAATTAACAGGGTTTCTCCCCACCCCTTTCAACTTTATTATCTAACCATCATTCTTATTTTATACAGTAATATTTCAAGGAGGAAAACCATGGGTGACATCCAGCATTAAGGTTATTACAACACAACAAGGGAATATAGATTGTTGGTGATACAGGAAGTCATCTGTCACAAGTTCAGATTTCTGCTTAGTGAGGGAAGATGAAAAAAAGAGTGCTTAGGTTTTTAAAAAGGGTTTTGTATCGAAAAGCGGCAGATGGTTATGAAAACAACAAAATCACGCTGCACTTTTTAAAACAGTTTCATTTTCAAAGTATTTTTCCCCTACATCTCCATAACGATTTTAACACAAGATTGCAAAGTTCGACACTATCCCTTGATCCTCACATTTCTGCTCTCAGTGTAGTCACGTGATGGGACTCTTAAATTAAACATTGTTGATAGGATTACATAGGACATTTTCTTCCATCAGTGGGAATGGACATTTACAACACGGGGAGGGCTTGGTGGGTTTAAAACAAAACAAAACACTGTATTACTTTCTTCATGTCACTAGGACCCATATGATGCTTAGGCAGGGTAACCAAATGGAATGGAGGTCAAGTCTCTATTGCTTTTGATATTTGTGTGGGGAGAGGATATTTCAGCAGATGTCGATTCCATGAGAAGCTGTCCCAACTGGCACAGCCCTGAAAGATTCTAAACAAGGGTTGAACTCTAGTGTGCTGTACAGCATAATAAAGCATTTAACTAAGATCCAGGAGATCTAAGTTAAAAGCTTGACTCAGTCATGGAAGCTCCTATGGTGGGAGTGGTGAAACCAGTCCTTAAAACCTGGTTAGGATCACCATAATTTGACTATGACTTGAAAGGATGGAAAACGCATCAAGCACCAACAATAGACAACCATGTTATATTCATTTGGTCATTCGAGTATAATCCTCAGGGTGTTGTGTATTGATCTGTATTCCTATTATCTGTAATTGCTTATGTTGAAGTAACTGCCTTCCTGTTCCAAAGGGAACAGGCCTATTGGTTATTTCTAGTTGCTGCATTTGGATCCTCAATCCTATTGGTTTCCGCCAAAAGGCAGCTTTGTGATTGCTTGTAATTGTTTCCTCCAAAATGTATCTTTTCCTAGCCTGTCCTCGTTCCTATAAATGTAGCTCCCTCTCCCCAGTCCCCAGCTTGTTCTCTCCCTGAATAAAGAGTTGCTACAATAGAAGCTGTCTCCAGCCTACTATGTCACAGAGCTGAAATCACTTGCTGAAATCACTAAACCCCACGCTTTTACACAGGGTTTGTGTTTTTTCTATTCAAACATTTAGGCTTTGAACTGCAGGGCAAAGGGGGAAAAACATGGTTCCAATCTTGATCTTTGTCTTAATTTGTGCTACAAAGCATCCAGTGTATAAGCATTCTTTTCAATTACCACTAATCCATTATCTGATTTATTTAATGGATGTTGTTATACCACTCAGTGCAGTGCCATCATTATGTACTACATCAATATTGATGCCTTAAAATGTTTTCGCGGGAGCAAATCAGTGTGATTTTTGTTGACCCACTGACATATCAGGCAGCAATCTCGGTTAAAATAAAAAGAGATTAACAACAACTGATATACAGTGGTACCTTGTATAAAGGAATGAATTTGTTCCAAATGAAATTCCGTTAAGCAAATTTTCCTTTACACAAATTTCCCATAGGAATGCATTGAAAATGGAGTAATCCCTCATTGCGACCATTTTAATGTTGTACGGATTTTCCCCATAGGTGATTCTGTTAAGCAAATTTCCCCTATCTCCGGAATTTTTTTATGTTGTACAGATTTTATGTTATACAAACCGTTTGTTATACGAGGGCCCACTCTATTTAAAGAGAGTAACTGGCTTAGATTTGGTAGTAGGAAGGGGGAAAGGCCTAGGGCAGTGTTGGCAATTCTGTGGCATGGGTAACCCTTTCTGTGGGCACACAACACCCTCACAGCCATGGCATGTCCCCCTCCGCTTAGAGCAGCACTACTGTGCTCCGTGCAGAGAGCCGGGGGAAGGGGAAGCAGAGGTTTGTGGGGTCCTTTGTAGCCCCAGTTTACTCTCCAGCCACGCCACGCTGGGCATCCCCAAAAGCTGCTTTTCGATCCTCGCTTTCCTGAAGAGTAGCACCCCACCCTGGGCAGAGAAGCCGATGGGGTGCTTCACCGTTGGGAAAACCAATGGGGGGAGTGGTGGCAGCTTGTGGGCTTGTTCATAGCCCCAGTTTACACTCCAGCCACGCCGCTTCAGGCATCCCCAAAGTGAGATGGATGGAAAGTAAACTAGGGCTACAAAGGACCCCACAAACGCCTGCCACACCGCTCCCTTTGCCTGGTGCTGGCCAATTAGACAGGGAGGCGGGATGTCCCTGCACAACTCCTAATTGGCCAGTGCCAGGGAGAGTGAAAGTTGATGCATCCGAGGCTGCTTCTTCATTGGAGTTTAGCCCTGCACTACCCAAAACAAGGTAAGAGACTGGTTGATTTTGTCCTGGAAGGTGGATCCCAGTACCCAATGGCAAAATGAAATGTCCATGTCTAGACAGGAAGAAAAACTTATGGAACAGGAATACAGACAAGAGAGAGGTTTAAAACACAGAGGAGAGAGGTGGGGCTCTCTTTAAATTCAGAGGGAGAGAAGGAAAATTTGAATACTACAAGAGCGATTGATAGTTTTCTTTAGGTTTCCAGTGCAATAAATGGCTTCCAGTACTGAATTTCTGTAAAAGAGGATGGGATCCCTGTAGCTTTGCTAGATACTTAAAAATAAATACATTTGGCAGGTGCAGCATTTTATTTATGGGAGAGATAAGAGGCATCCATGAAACCCATCCTCATAATTGAGGATATACACTAGACAAAGCATTAATTGCAAACGAATGATCTATAAAAGTTTTGCTAGTAACACTAACTTTAATGGCATTTTGATAACGAGGAGATAAGCCGCATGAATAACAGTGACACCTGGTGGCACCTGCATGTAATGCATGTCTTATGTGCCTTCACGTTGGAACCATATCCTCAACATGTTTTTTCTATACAAATGTTAATGATCTCCTTAGGGCGTGGTGGCTAAATGGAGTAAGGCTCCGAAAACTGTCGGCTGCAAAGTTGGAAGCTTGGCGGTTCAAATCCAGGGTGCCACGTAGCAGAGTGAGCTCCCGCATTTAACCACCCCAGCTCCTGCCAACCTAGCAGTTCGAAAGCATGTAAATGCAAGTACTGCAGATAAATAGGTACCACCTTAAAAAGCGGGAAGGTAAAACAGTGTTTCCGTGCAGCCATGCCGGCCACATGGCCGTGGACTTGCACAACACTGGCTCTCTGGCTTGAATACGGATACATTTGGTGGGGCCACTGTGAGATACAGGAAGCTGGACTAGATGGGCCTTTAGCCTGATCCAGCAGGGCTCTTCTTATGGAAACGAGCACCGCTTCTAGAGTCGGACACGACTAGCACGCATGTGCGGGGGGAACCATTACCTTTAAAGATAATATAGGCATAATGTTATAGCTTCCTTTCTATTCATGTGGGGCCAACATAAAGATCTTTTGTAGCATGGCTGGTTTCCCAGTGTGATGTAGAGGACAGAGGGCGCTTTTACATGACCCCTAAGATCCACTGGTCCCTTAAATTCGGACCAGAGATCTTAGGGATTTGTCGCTCTTCCTGCATCCCCACCCCTCCGCACTTCCTGGCTGCTGGCTGCGTGAGGGGAGGGAGAAAAAAAGGGACAAAAGAATGCAGGCTTACCTCCGGTGCTGGTGGACGCCACCCCGTCGTTGTGATTCCTTCTCTTAAAGGGGCAGGAGGCAAAAAACAGCAGCAAAAAGAAGCGAGGAGAGCCCGGCACATCCGCATCAAGATTTTTCACCCTCGGAGAGCAGGTACCTGAAAAGTGCGCTGGGACGCACTTAGGTGGGCGTGGTCGCACTTAATTTTCAGTAATCTCTGGAGCTGGTGGGTAAACAATTTTAAGCTCCGGAGCTGGGAGCCATTTGCGGCAGAGTTTAGGGGTCGTGTAAAAAGGCCCAGAGTGATGGACTAGGATTCTAGAGAACAGGCTTCAAAGCCCCACGGCCATGGAAAGCCACTGGTGAGGCGGAACCCGTAGCAGGCATGTCCAAACTTCTGCCCTCCAGATGTTTTGGACCACAACTCCCACAGTCCTTTGTCATTGGCACTCTAAGCTTAGAATTCTGGGAGTTGTGGTCCAAAACATCAGGACAGCTGAAGTTTTGGACAAAGCCACTCTTTAAATACCCTGATTCCCTTGAAAGCCCTATTAGGGATAAGCAGCTAAAGGAACCCCCATTAACCAATCATTATTTTTTAAAAAATAGATTTTAAAAACCCATAAATGTTTTTCAATGAGGAAATTTGATATATTTTTTTCAATGTTGAAACCGTACATGATTACATGGTATTTATACTCTTTTCTTAACTGCTTGTGATCTCTTTTAGCTATAATGTCTTCTAATGCTGTAAGATACCTAATTCCCTGTTCTTAAATTTGAATATGTCTTAACTGTACTAGATTGTTTATTGTACCTCCTTACTGTAAGCCACCTTGGGTCCTTTTCCAAGGAGAATGGCTGGGTAAAAATACTCATAACTTAATAAAATAAATGGATGACACTTTTTTGCAGGCCTCTGCCCTTTTCTGTCACATTTCCCCCCTTTCTTTATTTGGAATTTCGCTGAATTCAAGGAGGCTTGCTCTCAAATAAAAGAAGCATGAATAAGAATTCAACCCTCCGGGTTTAAACCTGTGGAGGCTTTTTTTAAGAAGCACATTCCACCGAATTAAATGGGACTTGTATGAAAATAAATCTGATTACTGTACTCCCAGCACACAGAAACAGACTTCGGAAAAGTTCCTTTTTTTCCTGATTGCAGTGCTTAGACTCCAGCTGGATGACTAAGGGAGTTCTTAGTAAAGAATCTGCCCAGCCATACATTTGTCAAATATATCAATGAATTCAGCGAACGCCCCATTTCCCGCCACGCGGCCCATCCTTGCAGTTTCCACGTGGCCGTCATCAGAAGCCCTTAATAAATACAGCAGCAACCACCACCACCAGCAAGCCATTGTGACGTAGTGTGCGTCATCACATTCGGGCTGCGCTGATTGGACCAAAGCTGCAAGTGAGGTCTGGTAAGCAAGCCCCCCCGAGCTCGCGTCAGGTTCAATTAGTCCTCCTCCTCCTCCTCCTCCTCCTCCTGTATCAACCAATCCCGTGTCACCGCTCTCCCTTTTTAAATGCTGGTTGGCTGATGCCTGGCGAAGGCGGAGTCGGGTGGTTTCCTTGGCGACGGTAGAAGCTGCTGCAGCTGTACACATCTCGGCTCTCCCTTTGGGCTCCAGGTAGGTGAATGGCTACCGGGAAGGAGGGGTTACCTGCTGCTGTTGCCTAGCAACGGGTCTTTGACCTCCCTCTTTCCTAGAGATGGCACCCATCGTCCTCCCTTAACTTCTCTGTCTAGAAGGAGCGGAAACCTGAATTTTTTTTCCTTTTCTGAAAAATGTAACATCCATCCACCAGGATTTGGGTTACTGTCTGGAAAAGTTACTTTTTGGAGGGGGGGGCGGCTGTCCTAAAATAACTCCGAAAAAAACCTGAAATGTTACTTGTTGTTAACATTCCCCAAACCCTAATCAGCATGACCGGTTACATTTCAAGTTGTGTGGAATAAAACAGTCAATCAATCGTGTTTCTAGACTTGAAACTTCTTTCTGGGATTTATCACACTGTTATTTGAACATGTCTTAATTGTACTGGACTGTATATTATCCCTCATTACTGTAAGCCGCCTTGGGTCCTTCTCCAAGGAGAAAGGCGGGATAAAAATACTCTAAAATTAATTAATTTTAAAATCAATCAATCAATCAATTAATCAATTAATGCCATCAAGTCCAACCTCCTGCTCCATGCAGGAATATGAATCAAAGGAATTCTGCCAGGTGGTTGTACAAATTTATCTTGAATGCCTTGAGTGATGGAACACTCACCACCTCTTGTGGCCATTACTGCTCTAACAGTTTTTTTCCTGATATTCAGCCAAAAGCTGGTTTCTCTTAACTTGAGCCTATTGTTTTGCCTCCTGCACTCTGGGACGATCGAGAAAAGATCCTGCCCCTCCTCTGTACGACAGCCCTTCAAATATTTGAAAAGTGCTATCATATCTCCCCTCAGTCTTCTTTTCTCTAGGCTAAACCTCCCAAGTTATTTCAATCTTCCCTCATAGGGTTTGGTTTCCAGCCCCCTGATCGTCCTTGTTGCCCTCCTCTGAACTTGTTCCTATTTGTCAGCATGACACAGCTAGAAGGAAACTATATCCCCCTGCTCGTATGTGTTGTTAGTCTGTGGAACTCCCTGCCACAGGATGTGGTGATAGAATCTGGCCTGGATGCCTTCAAAAGGGGATTGGACACATTCCTGGAGGAAAAGTCCATCACAGGTTACAAACCATGATGGAGATGTGTAATCTCCAGGCTTAAAACGGGGGTACTTCAAGGGCCAGATGCAGGGGATTGGTATCAGGAGACAGATATTTAGTCTCATGCGCTCCCAAACGCATCTGGTGGGGCCACTGTGAGATACAGGAAGCTGGACTAGATGGGCCTTTGGCCTGATCCAGCATGGCTCCTCTTATGTTCTTAATGCTAATGCCATATAAATTATGGAATTTATATCTTTCTTGAAGTGCTGTATCCAAAACTGGACACGATAATCAAGGTAAGGCACAACCAGTGTCAAATAGATGAGGATGAGCACCTTGCGGATTTGGAAATCATACTTTTGTTAAATAGGTAAAGGTAAAGGTTCCCCCTGCACCTGCGTGCTAGTCATGTCTGACTCTAGGGTCAGTGCTCATCTCCATATTCAAGCCAAACAGCCAGTGTTGTGCAAGTCTAGTGGCCACGTGGCCAGCATGGCTGCAAGAAAACACTGTTTTATCTTCCCGCTTTTTACAGCAGTACCTATTTATCTACTTGCATTTACATGCTTTTGAGCTGCTAGATTGGCAGGAGATACTTCTGTTAATGCAGCCTAAAATAGCATTTGCCTTTTTTGTGACCACATCACACTGTTAGCTCATATTCAGATTATGTTATACTAACCAGATAATAGGTTTTTCAAGATAGGCTAGGTATTTAATGAGGAGTTTTACCAGATCCACACTCTTAATGGGGATTTGAAAACAGGACGCCTGTGTCCTAGTCCACCAATCACTGTTTCCTCTACAACACACTTGGCTACTAAGTATCAGAGTGTGACAGGCTGTTCTAACCAATACTTTACAACTAACGGGCTGAAGTCTCTGGTTAAATGCCTCTTCTACCTTCTGCAATGGTTAGTGTGAGCAGTGCTAGCTATGCCTTATCACTCTGACACTGATCTTCTCTTCAAGAATTCTGTGCTAGTTTTCAGGGCAAAAAAAAATCTTGGGGAACAGGATAATCATTGTTGAAGGTCAGATTATTTGGGGAAAACCAGTTGGTAAGGGAAACTTTATTTATTTATTTATTTATTGGATTTTTATACCATCCATCTGGCAGTGAGGCCACTCTGGGAAGTTAACAACAATCAATCAATACAGTGCAATACAAGAAAGACATATAACACATACAATAAAATGAAATAAACATAAAAATACTGTAAATATAATGAAAATAAAATTCAAACAATATGAGATGACATATAAATTCCATAATTCATATGGCATTAGCATTAAGAATATAAGAAGAGCCATTCTGGATCAGGCCAAAGGCCCATCAAGTCCAGCTTCCTGTATCTCACAGTGGCCCCACCAGATGCGTTTGGGAGCGCATGAGACTAAATATCTCTCTCCTGATACCACTCCCCTGCATCTGGCCCTTGAAGTTCCACGGTTTTAAGCCTGGAGATTACACATCTCCATCATGGTTTGTAACCTGTGGTGGACTTTTCCTCTAGGCATGTGTCCAATCCCCTTTTGAAGGCATCCAGGCCAGATTCTATCACCACACCCTGTGGCAGGGAGTTCCACAGTCTAACAACACAGACAAGCAGGGGGATATATCTTCCTTCTAGCTGTGTCTTCTTTTTTTTTGCCAATTCTGGCTCTTCTTTATGTTTGTTTGCTTTTTTGTTTTGCTTCCCCATCTGTGTTTACTGAAATAACGTGTAAAACATTTCCTTTCTTGGTTCTATTATCTTTTATCACCATGAGTTTTCTGGAAATTACAATGTAAAGAATTGTATTCTACATTTATTATGAGACTGGCGCTTTGTTTTGTTTTTTAAATCATGTGTTAGGTTTCCTAACATAATTGTGCTTCCATTCTCCTCTCTAGGTCCTAGATTATGTCCATTACGTTGAAATGCTCAGAAAATGATCCAAACTGATAATCAAAACCAGGTTGCTTCTGATGAAATAATTAAAGAGCTGGTAAGTTTTCCCACACCTTCAGTAGGCCAGGTACCTGATAACGTGTATATTCATGTAGGGGGCTGCCTTTAATTATGTAGAAAGAAGGTATGTTGTCAGTTCGAGATAGGAGTAAATGTAGAACAGGCTACCAGTAGCTATCAATCATGATGCCTGGATATTTTATGCCAAAATACCAATTGCTGGAGAACTGCAGTAAACCACGGCCTTCCTGACTGGCTTGTGATTTTGCTAGAACACTTCACTGCTCACTGTGGGAAGTAGGATGCTGGACTATAGAAAAAAGGCTGAGAAGGGGATATGATAGCTATGTTTAAATATTTGAAAGGATGTCACATTGAAGAGGGAACAGGTTTGTTTTCCATGGCTTCAGAGACTAGGACGTGGGGCAGTGGTTTCAAATGACAGGAAAAGAGATTCCATTTGAACATTAGGAAGAACTTCATGCACTAAGAGCTGTTTGGCAGTGGAATATGCTGCCACAGAGGGTGGTGGAGTCTCCTTCTTTGGAGGTTTCTGAGTAGAGGCTGAATGGCCATCTGTCGGGAGTCTTCTGATGGGGGTTCCTGCATGCCAGGGGTTTGGGCTGGATGGCCCTTTAGGTCTCTTCCAACTCTATGATTCTACGATTCTATGAAAATGTGCATAGTTTTGTTGAGAACAGTTTGGTCCTGAGTAATTCCTTTTCCTGCTAAAAGGTAAACATTCTACATGGCAAATGGGTGGAATTGGGAGAGATTATAATGTTATAAAATACTTAACTTACAGCGGTGTGTGAATTCTCCAGCAGAATGCGTCCCTGGAGGATTGGAATGTCCTAGGCCAGTGTTGGCGAACCTATGGCACGTGTGCCAAAGGTGGTATTCGGAGCCCTCTCTGTGGGCATCCGACATCGCTCCTTCGCAGCCACCTGTATTCAAGTTAAATTGCTGCATTGGCACTTTGCGGAAAATTAGTGGGTTTTGAATGGCAGTTTGGGCACTTGTTCTCTAAAAGGTTTGCCATCACTGTCCTAGGCAAAGGGGTGAGGGTCTAAAGAAATTATTTACGTCAGGGCAGCGGTGGCTGATGCATTGGAGAAGTGAGGTGTTGCCCTGTGGTACTCAGGGTCTCCTGTGCTCATCTGTCTCCTGTTTCCAGAGACAGAAAATCTGAAGGTGCAAATAACCTGTCAGCCAACTGGTCTGCTTCTGAATAGGTCAGTGTGACTGTGTGTGTATGAAAGTGGGTGAGTGAAAGAGAGAGAGAGAATGATTCCTGTCTCTGGCCCAGCCTGTTGTGGATTACTGTGCCATTACACTCTGCCAATCACATGCACACTCCCTCAGCCTTGGTGGTTCAAAATAAAGGACCAGCTTTTCCAGTGTCCCGTTTTCAACAAAAAGCCCCAAACCTCAAACATGGGTTTCCTGGAAACTGACATACAGGGAATGAATTAGACTATGAGTGATACCTTCATAGGCTGCTGGTAGAAAAATAAAAAAAAAGTTTGCTGAGCTTTCGAGAACGCAAGTCCTCTTCACAATCACAATCACAAGAACCTTTATTGGCATACATAATATAAAACAGATGCAACAAAATGTAAGATAAGAGGTAGGAAATACCTCTTTTTCAAAGTCCTCTTTTTCAAAGCAGTTTTAAAAGCCCAAACATGGCAAAGGATGTAATTTGCCAGGAGAGAGATCTTAAAAGTTCATCTGGCAAGATGGAGGCCAGGTTTTCTTCGTGGTAGGCACAGAGCAGCATGGTCCGGGCTGATTCAATGAATGCAACATTGCTCCCTCCGCCCCCCCCACCTCACTGATCTCCGCTTTCTTCAGAGGTGTGTTGTGACTGATTCATTTATTCATTGACCTAATCTCCATAAATTTATCAACCCTCTTTTGATGACCCCCGATGATTTGGGGTGCTTTTGAAAAGGGTTGATGGACTTCCTGGAGAAACCAAGGTTCTTCCTTGTAAATGTTGTACTGTACTATACTGGATGAAATAGAATTCCCAGCAGGTGGCACTGCAGGCCAAGTTTTAAAATTCTGCGGCCTCTGAAAAAAAAAGAGATTTTTTTTTAAAAAAATGTGTGATAGGTGCTGGGTTGTGCAGTCCTGACCTATGATCCTTGTGCTAATTGGAAAACCCTAATGTATTTATAAAGCCCGCCTAGATGCCCTAAGCACGTCCGATCTCACTTGATTTCGGAAGCTAAGCAGGGTCAGGCCTGGTTAGTACTTGGATGGGAGACCACCAGGGAACAACCAGGTGCTGTAGGCGCCTGGAGTAGGAACTGGCAAGCCACTCCAGTATTCCTGCCAAGAAAACTCCATGGACATGGAATCACGAAGAGTAGGTCACGACTGTAACGACACAACACACACACATTCCTGAAGAAGACAGGAAATCATTGGTGCTGCAGAAGAATTTGCTTTGTCCGTGTTTGATGGGGATGCAGCAAGACTTGGACTTACAAAAAGCAAAAGCAAAGTGTTCTGCTTATATACCACCCCATACCATTTTAAGCAGTCTGTGGGCGGTTTACAGTTTTAATTACAGTATGCGGGCTACACGTTGCCTCCCCCCCCCAGCAAGCTGGGTCGTGGGTACTCATTTTACTGACCTCAGAAGGATGGAAGGCTGAGTGAACCTCGAGCCTGCTACCTGGGATTGAACCCCAGGTGGTGAGCACAGTTTTACATTCAGTACAGGCGTTTAACCGCTGCGCCACAAGGGCGAATGCTCTCAATCATGCCTTGTCCTCCTCTGCTCTGCTGAGTTCTTCCAGATCCAAGCACCTGGTCTCTTTTAGGAAGTTAGTCCATCTCACATTTGGTCTTCCTCTTTTCTGGTTGCCTTCTACCTTTCCTGGCGTTATTGCCTTCTCATTATGTGCCCTAAATGGGAGAGCCTCCTCTTCAGAATTTGTGCCTCCAGAGATATCTCCGGCAAGATTTGACTTAGGACACACTTGCTCGCCTTTCTGTTCATCTCTAGGGTATCAGCAAAGCTCTCCTCTGGCACTATATTTCTTTCTTTCTTTCTTTCTTTCTTTCTTTCTTTCTTTCTTTCTTTCTTTTTCTTTCTTTCTTTCTTTCTTTCTTTCTTTCTTTCTTTCTTTCTTTCTTTCTTTCTTTCTTTCTTTCTTTCTTTCTTTCTTTCTTTCTTTTTAAATATCTTTATTTTATACAAAGTAAAAAGAAAATATCAAGGGACATAGGGTCAAAAGGACAGGGTAGTGTGAAAGGAAAAATAAGGGAAGAAAGGAGATTTTGGAGGAAGAAGAGTACAATAACATTCTTAAATGTTATCCCAGGTAGCAGGCTCAAGGTTCACTCAGCCTTCCATCCTTCCGAGGTCGGTAAAATGAGTACCCAGCTTGCAGGGGGGATGTGTAGCCTGCATACTGTAATTAAAACTGTAAACCGTGCAGAGACTACTTGAAGTGGTATGGGGTGGTATATAAGCAGAACACTTCAGGATGCTGTTGTTTGGAGTCCCCCCCCCCCAATTGTATGAAAGGAGAGTACGGTAATAATGGTTCTTGGTATGTGGTTTTCCTTTCAGTGCACCTGCAATGGGCTATCTTACGAGAGAATTGAGCAAGAAGGATCTTCCGTGAAAAGTTTGGAGATGTTTTTCTCGGGTTACCCCAAAATAGTCGGGCTCTCCCATTTCCCCAGCTTGACAAGGCTGACACTGGTGAGGCAGAGCATCCAGGAGATCTCAGACCTGGAGAGCTGTCCGTTATTGAAGGAGCTGTGGGTGGCAGAATGCAACTTGACTGTAAGTGAATGCATGACCTTTTGGCCTTTCCAAGTTGTGTCTTTGAACCAGGAGGGGTGCGTGGAATGCACAGCCCCATTAAGCAAGAATCTCTGGAAAAGACAGCAGCGTTGGGGAAAGGTGGAATCCAACAGGAAAAGAGGACAACCCAAAAGAGAGAGACTAACTTCCTAAAGGAAGCCAGAGCATTGACTTTCCAAGAGTTGAGCAAGGCTATTGAGGATGGGGCATTTTGGAGATCGTTCATTCATAAGGTTGGCATAAGATCATAAGAACAGCCTTGCTGGAACAGGCCACAGCCCATCCAGTCCAGCATTCTGTCTCACACAGCAGCTCACCATTTGCTTCAGGGTATTCCCAAGCAGATGTCTTCACCTGCTTACAATTCCCCATAAATGGCATTGAGAGATATCCTGCCTCTCTCTCCAACCCGGAGGTTGTCCTTAGGCATCCCATAATGATAGCCATGGATACCCTTGTTCTCCATGAACTTGTCTAATCGTTTCTTAAAGCTGTCAAGGCTGACAGCTGTTACCACTTCTTCTGGCAGGGAGTTCCACAGACCAGTGATCCTCTGGGTGAAAAAGGACTTTCTCTTATTGGTTTGAAATCTAGCACCCAAAAGTTTCATGGAGTGCCTCCTAGTTCTAGTGTTGTGTGATAGCAAAAACAGTTTTTCCTTATCTACTTTGTCCACACAGTGTATGATTCTATAAACCCAGTAGCAACTGGACAGCAGCACATAGCAGTAACAACGACAGCAGCATCTAAGCAAAAAAGCAGGTTGAGCCACTTGGCCATCAGAAAACACAAATGCAAAACTAGGCTACAGGCGATACCTTTATAGGCCACTAATAAAAATAAAAAACATTGCAAGCTTTCGAGTGCCACACGCTCTTCTTCCAAGCAGGTCCCAAAAGTTCAAGCACGGCAAAAGATGTGCTTTACCAGGTGGTTATTCTTAAAATTCTTGGCTAGATGATATACGCCAGGCAAGGAGACTTCTTAGAGGCAGGAAGTCAGAGGGCAGTTGTAAAAGATGCTTAAGCATTGGGTTTCACACCCCCATTCTTCAAACAAAGGAACATGGGCCATACACCCGGCCCCAATCATTCCCAGCAGCATCTGGAGTTCACTACTCCCCACTACATTATAAAGCCTGGATGGCCCTACTCTCCATCCCGCCACCCTCACAGGTACGTCTCGTGGGAAGCCATGAAAGGGACTTCTCGGCTGCTGAGCCCAGACTCCGGAACTCCCTCCCACTAGAGGCCAGGGCTGCCCCATCTCTGTTGTCCATCCGGAAACAGGCAAAGACCTTTCTCTTCAGGCAAGCTTCCCCTGAATGATGGACTACCATGTGTATTTTATATGAATCTATGGGTTCACATAGACTTTGTGTTTATGATTACTTATAACCGTGTTGCTTTAATGTAATATGTCCTTCAATTCCTTGTTCACAAAGACTTGAACATGCCTTAATTGTACTGGACTGTGTATTATCCCTCATTACTGTAATCTGCCTTGGGTCCTTTTCCAAGGAGAAAGGCAGGGTAAAAATACTCTAAAATAAATAAATAAATAAATAAATAAATAAATAAATAAATAAATAAATAAATAAATAAATAAATAGGGTCTGTTACATCTCTGTTCTTATAGAACTGTTGGCCAGGGTTGGGAGTCCTGCATAATCCACTGGGTGGTTTTCCAAAGCCATAGTTTCAGATTTAAGTCCACCCACTAGGAGAGAGGACACTGCCAGTGGTGAACAGTGCAGGACAGCAACGGGCTAGGGGGACTGCCTCCTTCCACTCTGAGCTTCTTATTTCTTATTTATTTATTAAATTTCCAGATCTCACATCCGGTAATAGGACCGCTCTGGGCATTTTACAGGAATAGCACAAAATACAAACAAGATCGAAAAATAAAAGTAAACAACAAGTAAATAAAATTGCACATGCTAAACAATAAAATCAGCAAGCTATCTGAAAATGACAATATTAAAACATATACATTTTCATATGTGGGCAGAGTAAGTCAAATATTAACTTGATAGGTGTAAACGCTGCAGTTGTGTGCCAGTCTGAGGGGATGCCTGTGTAAACATCCTAGTTTTTACGGCTATTTAGGCAGTTGCTTCACGTCCAGTTTGTTGCTCTAGAACAGGGCTGTCCAACTTTGAACAGGCCGAGGTCTACTTTTTCTGGCCAAAAGTGTCTAAGGGTTACTACACTAATACCTCTACTTATGAATTTTATCCATTCCAAGCACATGCTTGTAAGTAAAAAAAAAATTGTAAGTAGAGCAGCAATTTCCCATAGGAATGCATTGAAATCCGTTCCCTCCAGAACGGATTGATTGATTTTCAGTGTATTCCTATGGAAAGGCTGACCATGCACACACTTCCCTTGCACCTGCTCGATCATCTGGCCAGTGGGGGGGGGAGCAGGGGACCACACAATGGCCCTTGAACTGCCCCACTCGGCTGAGACAGTGGGCTGGCAGACCCAGAACTTTGCTGGGGCAGTGGTGGTTCTTGGGATGGAGGAGGGAGGGTGGAAAACTTATCCCCTCACTTTTTTATTGGTGGCTGGCAGGCTACTTTTGAACTCTTCGCAAGCTACTGGTAGCCTGCGGTTTACCTGTTGAGCAGGCCTGCTGAGTTGCGGAATATAAAATTGTTCCCTCATGTCCGTTGTGCTATATTCAAAATGAAGTGTGACCACACACCCTGAAGCACAACTCAGTGCACTAAAATTGTACCTGATCTAGGAGTAGTGTTTTTCTTGTCACTGTTTTGTTGCAGTTTTTATACCGGTACAAGGCACAGTGGAGTAACGTTTGTTCCGCATATTTTCTGTTATCATCCCTGTTTGGTTACTCCCCCCCCCCCAGATCCTTTGATTTTTTGTTTTGTTTTTGAACTCATTAGATATATCGAAACGGCGGGTTCCCTCCATTACTGATTCAAAGAGTAAATTGCAGCCCTTTTAGCTGATTTTCGTTTCCAAACACTGTATAGCTTTACATAACAATCATGACAAGCTGCCTAGATGCCCTAAGCACATCCGATCTCACCTGATTTCGGAAGCTAAGCAGGGTCGGCCCTGGTTAGTACGTGGATGGGAGACCACCAGGGAAATACCAGGTGCTGTTAGGCGCCTGGAGTAGGAACTGGCAAACCACTCCAGTATTCCTGCCAAGAAAACTCCATGGACATGGAGTCACGGAGAGTCGGTCACGACTGTAACGACACAACACACACACAACGATCATGACACTTGGTTTCGGCAGAGAGCATGTATTTGCTGAACAATGAAACAAGAATGCACTTTGATGTGGCATTACCCCGTGAGGTCACATAAGTTTTGTAACAATAAAGTGCGACCTTGGGGTCGCAGGAACAGCAAAGGGTTCTCTTTACGGGCTGTTCTTGGCGTTAACACACTCAAGTGCATAGCCTGAGAGGACCTGAAGTTATGGGTAGTTCTCACTGGGTTCACAGGCCTGTTTCATTGCCCACAACATCCTACTGGAGTTTTTTCTCAGGTGTGCGTAAAATGCTGCAGCCAATTGCAGCTAATCGTTGAGGTGCCAGCACAGGTACTGAGTCACATGTCTGGTCACGCATTTGGTTGTGCATTAAGGTGGGTATGGTTCTGCCTCTTTGATTGAAAATAATGCATTTTTCCCCTTTGCAGAGAATCAGGGGTTTGCACAAATGTGTACTTCTGCAAAAGCTTTACCTCTATTGCAATATGATTCTGGCTATTGAGAATCTGGAGAAGCTAACCAGACTGGAGGTGCTTTGGCTTAATGGGAACCAGATTAAAGAAATAGAGGTGAGAGAGGGTTTGAAGTAAAGGTTGGCCTCTTATGTTTTCTTTTTTCAGTGAAGGAGGGGAAAAGAGAAGAGGAAGAGAGTTGTTACCCGTTTTGCGCTTTATTTTTTTGTGTGATTTTTTAAAAAAGCGGAATAATGTGGAAATTTCCCAACACATCCTGCCTGCACCAGCTTTAAACCTCGAGAAGATTTTGCTTAGCAAAAATTACCATATATTTTTGGCACATTTATAATTTTTCTACTCCACTCACAAGGGCCTGGTCTTTGCCTGAAGAAGTGGGATATTTATTCCACAAAAGTTTGCATTTGGTGTCCGATTTATTTTTTTTTATTTATTTTTTTGGTGTGGTCTAATACACATTCTTCTGCAATTTTGAATTTTTTAAAATTGTGTTTTTGATAGTTTTAACTTGTGCTTATAATTTTATTCAACTGTACTTTTTATTCAGCGTTATGGTCCTCTTCCTATTCATTCAAGAGCTGAATGAATAAAAATATTTAAAAAAAAACCCCAAAAAGGTGCAGATAAAGTTGAATCACTCATACCTGTTATAGCAATGGCTCCACAAATGCCTTCCAGTCAAGTCTCTTAGGGCCTTTTCACACAACCCCTAAGATCCGCTGGCTACTTAAATTTGGACCAGAGATCTTAGGGGTTTGTCGCTGTTCCTGCGTTCCCACCCCCTCTGCACTCCTGGCTGCTGGCTGCGTGAGGGGAGGGAGAAAAAAAGGAAGAAAAGAATGCCGCTCACCTCCATTCTGCCGTCCCGGCACTGCATTCAGATCTCTTAAAGGGGCGGGGGGCAAAAAAAAGAACAAACAGAAGCAAGGAGAGCCCAGCAGTCACTACTGTTATATCCGCATCAGGGATTTTCACCTCCAGAGAGCAGGTACCTGAAAAGTGCGCTGGGACGCGCTTAGGTGGGCATGGTCGCACTTAATTATCTGTAAACTCCAGAGCTGGTGGGGAAATAATTTTAAGCTCCGGAGCTGGGAGCCATTTGCCGCTGAGTTTAGGGGTCGTGTGAAAAGGCCCTTGGTGTCCACTAATGAAGGTGGAATCCAGACAGACTCAGAATGGGCTGCTATTTGCTGAACTTGATAACTAAATTCTTTCTCTTTCCTTCTCAAATACTGGGGGGGGGGGCAGAAATTAGTTTTTTGTAAAGATTTGAGGAGTATGAGGCGGCTTTTATAACTTTCCCCCATTATTTAACCTGGTTTTCTTGTTTCTTTTAAAATAACATCAAGCTTGATTTCCACAAACAAAGAGGGGCATGTGTAGTCATTAATTTGGTGCAATATGTGTAGTATATATGGGAGCAGCACCCCAGCAGCTGGGGTGTGTTTGATAGAAACATGTAATATTCATACCCATAAACCTCGATTTTTATAATGTTTGCAGGGACTGAACACACTGCAGAAACTGAAGGAGCTCAATCTTGCAGGGAATCTCATTATTAAAATCGGTAGGTGATACTACAAGATATAATGGGTAGAGAGGGAAGGTTTAAATAGGTACCAGTTTTTTTCCTGATATCCTCACCAACACATCTTAGAATAATTAATATCTATTTGATTTAATTTCACACAATTTTAATCCTGTTTATGAACTAACATATATAAATTTTCCTTTATCCTTACAGCCATGGATTTTAATATTCTTGTACTGTATTCTAAATTTTATTCCAGACCGAAATTATGCCTTTCATCACCCTATTTTCATCTGCACCTTCCTTTTGCAGCACATTTTCTTCAAATTCAGTGAGTTCCCTACAGTTACCATTTCTTTATGCCCAATCTTTCATCATTTTCTACAATTGGATGAGATTAAGCCAAGATATATTTGTATTTCCAATCTGTAGCATAATCTACACTAAAAAAACTCTGTCTTAAATGGTAAATTGCATGTAAATATATTTTTAAAAAAACTCATGTATTATTCTCTCAGTTCTTCACATAACCACCACGTATGATAGACACTTCCTGTTTCTTACATTTCCAAGACTTGTTTTACACTTTTGTATTGTTGTTGTTCAGTCGTTCAGTCGTGTCCGACTCTTCGTGACCCCATGGACCAGAGCTCGCCAGGCCTTCCTATCCTCCACTGCCTCCCGGAGTTTTGTCAAATTCATTTTGGTTGCATCGATGACACTGTCCAACCATCTCATTCTCTGTCGTCCTCTTTTCCTTTTGCCTTCGATTTTTCCCAGCATCAGGGACTTTTCCAGGGAGTCCTCTCTTCTCATGAGGTGGCCAAAGTACTGGAGCCTCAGCTTCAAAATCTGTCCTTCCAGTGAACATTCGGGGTTGATTTCTTTCAGAATGGATAGGTTTGATCTCTTTGCAGTCCAGGGGACTCTCAAGACTCTCCTCCAGCACCACAGCTCAAAAGCACCAATTCTGCGGCGATCAGCCTTCTTTATAGTCCAGCTCTCACTTCCATACATCACTACTGGAAAAACCATAGCTTTAACCATCCTGACCTTAGTTGGCAAACTGATGTCTCTGCTCTTTAGTATGCTATCTAGGTTTGCCATTGCTTTCCTCCCAAGAAGCAGGCGTCTTTTATTTCATTGCTGCAGTCGCCATCTGAAGTGATCAAGGAGCCCAAGAAAATAAACTCTGTCACTGCCTCCATTTCTTCCCCTTCTATTTGCCAGGAGGTGATGGGACCAGTGGCCATGATCTTAGTTTTTTTGATGTTGAGCTTCAGCCCATTTTTTTCACTCTCCTCTTTCACCCTCATTAAGAGGTTCTTTAATTCTTCCTCACTCTCTGCTATTAGAGTAGTATCATCTGCGTATCTGAGGTTGTTGATATTTCATCCGGCAATCTTAATTCCGGCTTGTGATTCATCCAGACCGGCCTTTCTCATGATGTACTCTGCATATAAGTTAAATAGGCAAGGTGACAGTATACAGCCTTGTCGTACTCCTTTCCCAATTCTAAACCAGTCAGTTGTTCCATATCCAGTTCTGACGGTTGCTGCTTGTTCCACATATAGATTTCTTAGGAGACAGATAAGGTGGTCAGGCACTCCCATTCCTTTAAGGACTTGCCATAGTTTGTTGTGGTCTACACAGTCGAAGGCTTTGGCATAGTCAATGAAGCAGAAGTAGATGTTTTTCTGGAACTCTCTGGCTTTCTCCATAATCCAGCGCATGTTGGCGATTTGATCTCTAGTTCCTCTGCCCCTTCGAAATCCAGCTTGTAGTTCTGGAAGTTATCTTTCCACATACTGCTGAAGCCTGCCTTGTAGAATTTTGAGCATAACCTTGCTAGCATGTGAAATGAGTGCAATTGTGCGATAGTTGGAGCATTCTTTGGCATTTCCTTTCTTTGGGATTGGGATGTAGACCGATCTTTTCCAGTCCTCTGGCCACTGCTGGGTTTTCCAAATTTGCTGGCATATCTTATGCAGCACCTTTACAGCATCCTCTTTTAAGATTTTAAAGAGTTCAATTGGAATGCCGTCACCTCCACTGGCCTTGTTGTTTGCAATGCTTTCTAAGGCCCACTTGACTTCACTTTCCAGGATGTCTGGCTCCAAGTCAGCAATTACGCTATCTTGGTTATCAGGGACGTCCAGATCTTTCCGATATAATTCTTCTGTATATTCTTGCCATCTCTTTTTGATCTCTTCTGCTTCAGTTAGGTCCCTACCATTTTTGTCCTTTATCATATCCATCTTTGCACGAAATACCCCTTTAATATCTCCAATTTTCTTGAACAGATCTCTGGTTTTTCCTTTTCTGTTGTTTTCCTCTATTTCTTTGCACTGTTCATTCAAGAAGGCCGCCCTGTCTCTCCTTGCTCTTCTTTGGAAGTCTGCATTCAATTTTCTGTATCTTTCCCTTTCTCCCTTGCATTTTGCATCCCTTCTCTCCTCCGCTATTTGTAGGGCCTCGTTGGACAACCACTTTGCTTTCTTGCATTTTCTTTGTATACCTTTTAGCTATTTCTGAGTGTGACACATCTTATACCTAATGGTGCAGTGTTTAAACTGCTGTACTGCAGCTGTAACTGTGCTCATGTCCTGGGGTTCAATCCCAGGCAGCCAGCTCAAGGTTCACTCAGCCTTCCACCCTTCTGAGGTTGGTAAAGTGAGTACCCAGCTCACTGGTGTGTGTGTGTGTGTGTGTGTGTGTGTGTGTGTGTGTGTGTGTGTGTGTGTGTGTGTGTGTGTGTGTGTGTGTGTGTGTGTGTCATTCATTGGCATCCTTCAGTCTCGAAAGACTATGGCAGGGCTGTTCAACTTTGAACAGGCCAAGATCTACTTCTACCGACCCAAAGTGCCTGAGGGCTACTACACTAAAACCTCTACTTACGAATTTTATCCGTTCCGAGCACATGCTCATAAGTAAAAACTTTTGTAAGTAGAGCAGCGATTTCCCATAGGAATGCATTGAAAACCAATTAATCTGTCCTAGAGGGAACAGATTTCAATTCACCATGGCCCTTGAACTGCCCCGCTCAGATGAGACAGTGGGCTGGCAGTCCCAGAACTTTGCTGGGGCAGTGGTGGTCCTTGGGATGGGGGAGGGAGGGTTGGAGAACTTATCCCCTCAATTTTTTAATTGATGGCTGGCGGGCTACTTTTTAACCCTTCGCAGGCTACCAGTAGCCCGCGGTCTACCTGCTGGGCAGGCCTGGACTATGGTATCATGCCTGGTGTAGAGATCCTAAGAACAACACCTAGTGTGACTAAATAGACCAATTCGGGAATGGCAGTCTCTACCGCACTGGGGACAGATGTATTCTGTTTCTTGCCTGGTCCTCTGCCCGGTATCCTTATACTGCCCGGTCCTCTGCCCGGTATCCTTATACCGCAGCTCTGGTCTCCCTCTGGGGCGCTTTCCCTGCACTAGTTCTCCGTATAGATCTTTTGGGATCTGGCCGTCATCCATTCTCACAACATGTCCAAGCCAGCGTAAGCATCGCTGTTTCAATAAAGTGTACATGCTAGGGATTCCAGCTCAATTCAGGACTATGCTATTTGGAACTTTGTCGTGCCAGGTAATGTTGAATATTCGCCTAAGACAGCGCATATGGAAGGTATTAAGCTTTCTTTCCTGTCGGGCATGGATGGTCCAAGACTCGCTGCAATACAAAAGTGTGCTCAGTACACAAGCTTATAGACCTGTGGGTGTGTGTAGCCTGCATAAATAAATTGTAAACCACCCAGTGAGTGTTTTAAACACTGTAGGGTGGTGTATAAGCAACACAGTTTGCTTTGCTTTATTTATTCATTTTGGGGGGGGCAGCTGGTAAGTTAAGAGATACTAATGAGTACATAAAGGAAAGAGATAAGGGAATAGGTGGTCCCTCTTCTTGGTGGCTCCCCGGTGTGTCTGATAAGAACAGACAAGATAAAATATTTTTTCACCCAGCGTGTGGTTAGTCTGTGGAACTCCCTGCCACAAGATGTGGTGTTGGCATCTGGCCTGGATGCCTTCAAAAGGGGATTGGACAGATTCCTGGAGGAAAAGTCCATCACAGCTTACAAACCATGATAGGGATGTATCATTTCCAGGCTTAAAACCGGGGTACTTCAAGGACCAGATGCAGGGGAGTGGTATTAGGAGACAGAGATCTAGTCTTGTGTGCTCCCAGAGGCATTTGGTGGGGCCACTGTGAGATACAGGAAGCTGGATTAGATGGGCCTTTGGCCTGATCCAGCATGGCTCTTCTTATGTTCTTATGTTCTTATGATCACATTAAAAGCAAAAAAGTGTTCTGCTTATATACCACCCCATACCACTACAAGTTGTCTCTGGGCAGTTTACAATTTTTTAATTACAGTGTGCAGGCTACACATTGCCCCCCACCCCCAGCAAGCTGGGTACTCATTTTACTGACCTCGGAAGGATGGAAGGCTGAATGAACCTTGGGTCTGCTACCAGGGATTGAACCCCAGGTCGTGAGCACAGTTTTACCTGCAGTACAGGCATTTAACCACTGCGCCATTAAGGCTATGTAAGCCTCAAGAGGGGTAGTATCAAGGTTTGTGTTCTTCAATGGTGCCTGAGGTGAGTCCATCTGTCAGGTATATCGCTGACTAGGGAAGGTGGACTGTCATTTCCTCCTCACCCGCAATTTTAGATTGGCAGCTTTCCACTCCGTGCTTGTGGGACATCTGCTCTTCCTTATCACGGAAGGGCTGGATAGTGCCCATCAAAGATGAGAAGCATCATATTGCTGAGCATGGCATGGCAGGGGGGACCATTTTCTTGGTGTCCTCTTGGTGGGCTTCCCATAGGAGTTAGTTAACCCCTATGCCAACAGAATGATGGACAGGATGGGCCATTGGCTGTGATCCAACACGGATGCTCTCTTCAGTTTTTGCAAGAGCATTTTGCACGGAAGACCCAGAAGCAGACCACTGGGTTCCATCGCATCTGCATCCTGATTCATAGGCATGGATCATTTGGAATTGTAATGGATATTAGGAGTACGTAAGCCTGTTAGCTTAGGCCAAATGTAAACATGCAATATGAAGATGCACTCAGACTTGTAGTTTCCTTGTTATCTCAGTGTCTGTGTAAACAAGAGCAAGAGAAGGTACCAGTGTGGAAGCAAGTGGAACTGGAGTGGTTTAAAAGCAACCTGTGACTGTCTTTTCCCATGCTTGTGAACAGTCAGAGGGAAGAAGAAGAAGAAGATATTTTCTTGGTTTTGATGGCTGTGCATGAAGACAAGACAAGCTTAGAAATGTAGTTTAGAAACTAAAGGGAGGCCTTTGCCTCTTGGCCTCATAACGTTAGAGTAGGAATCATTTTTGTTGTTTTCTAGAAAGGAGTAATATTCTGTGTGATCTCCAGTAGCCTAAATAAATGCATTTAATTATTTTAAAGGTGCCTTGGAAGTATTTTTGGTACGTCTGGGATCATAGCAAACACAGGCTGAGAAGTCTAATAGACTCGAACTCGTGGGGCTTTGATAGTCTCCAGGTTTTTGCATCGATCTGCTGTGGTTGATTTATTGCAAGGCTGACACCTGGGTAGAGGCTAAAATAGCCCAATCTCAGGGGAAGAACCCTGAGTTTCCATTGCAAGAATCAGAAGCGGCCCTCATGTTCCAAACCTGTGGAGGAGATATTGCAAAGGGACAAGTACGTAAACACACACCCGGTTGCATCTTACGTCCCTCTTCTTGCATTCTAGGGAATCGTTTGGATCCCAACGGGAAAATAGAAAAATTAAATCTCTCAGGGAACAGAATATGTTCTTTCAAGGTAAGGACTCAGTCCTTCTTCTCTTGAAATAGAGAGTATAGTTTGATTGCCATCCTCTCTGTTGTCATTTACCAGATGAAGGCACAGTTACTTTTGGGGGGTACTACTTTGCCCAAAAGATCCAGTTTCCAGAATTTGGGGAGTTGTAGTCCACAAGGGTAGCTTTGTCTATCTTTGCCATTTCTCACTGGCTGGAGGTCCCTTTGGTGTTCGTGTAAGGTTTGCAGAAATGAGGAGGCAAGTTGGCGGCCTGCCAGGGCACCAGCTTGGTTGCGCAGTCTGGTGCATGGCCAAGCGCGCAACTGAGGGATGCCTTAGCATCTCATCAATTAGCTGCAGTTAGCCTTTAAGAACCTTTGAACCTCAGAAGAGCCGGAAGGTACTCAATGGATCCTTGAGCTCAGCTCCTGTCAAGGAGGCACAGTAGAGAATCGAACACCCAACCTTTGGCTTCATAGCCAGAGACCTAGGCCAATGAGCTCTCCAGCCATTAGCTGCTCCAAGTTAGGCAAACTTGACAAAATTACCAGTAGGATTCTGGCTTTATTTTGACCAGTGGTGCAAGGGCGTGTCAGAAATGGATGGCCCCAATGGGTACGGTACCTTGTGCACTTGGCCTTGACTGGTTGCAAATTTCGCCAGAGTGGCTCCGGAAGTTAAAAGCATTACGCATGTGAACTGGTTTGCTTCTTCTCCTCCTAATAGGAAATCACCAATTTGGCAAGGCTACCTCACTTAGTCGACCTGTGCCTGAATGACCCCCAATACGATCCCAACCCAGTCTGTCTCCTTTGCAATTATGCAACCCACGTCCTGTATCATATCCCTCAACTTCAACGGCTTGACACATACGACGTCTCTCCCAAGACAATCAAGGAGCTGGCAGAGGTGAGGGCAGACTTTAAAATCTTAGAGTTGAGCAAGGTAGGGAGGTGGGATGAACTGCAGGCATCACTTCTGCTGAAGGAGATGCACTAGGTGCCTATTTAGTACAACACTGAGTCCAATGGCGCATTACAAGTTTATAAAGCCCCGATGAACTTGAGACCAGATTACCAGACAGACCACCTTCTCTCTTATAGGCCAATTTGATCCTTAAGATTCTCTTGAAGGGCCCTTCAATTGTTGCTCCATCATTTTTAGATCCACCCGGCAGACATTTGGAGCAGGAATTTCAGGATTGTGGCCTGCACAATGTGGAGTGTCCTTGCCAGACTTGACACACTCCTTAACGTTTAGTTTTTGCACATGTTGTGAACACACCCTATTTATGGAAGCTTCCTCTATATAATCAAATGTACAAGTGGTACCTTGTATAAAGGAATTAATTCGTTCCAAATGAACTTACCTCGTATGTTAAGCAAATTTTCCTTTATACAAATTTCCCATAGGATTACATTGAAAACAGAATAATCCCTAATCACGACCATTTTTATGTTGTACGGATTTGCCCCATAGGCAATTCTGTTAAGCAAATTTCCCCTATCTCCGGAATTTTTTATGTTGTACAGATTTTATGTTACACAAGCTGTTTGTTATACGAGGGTCCACTGTACTATATACAGTGGTCCACCTCCCTTTCGCAGTTCATATACTGCAGTCCCATGGGACCGCAGTACATGAAAGGCAAGCCCCCTTGGGATAAGCTGTTTGGGCCTCTTTGAGGCCTCTTGCACTTACCTCAGGCCTGGTGCTGCCCTGAACGGGCTTCCAACAGGCCCAGGAAGCCTGTTGGAGGCCCCAGAAGTGGTTTCTGGCAAACCGGAAGTCACTTCTGAAAAAAACGGAAGTGACTTCCATATCACCAGAAACCACTTCTGGGGTCTCCAACAGGTTCGGGAAGCTCATCAGAAGCCTGTTTGGGGCAGCCCCAGGCCTCAGGTAAGTGTAGGAGGCCCCAGAGAGGCCCCCACAGTCCCAACCTGACCCAGCATCCGCATGTCGCAAATTTTCATTTATTGTGGGTTGGGTTGGGTTCCTAACCCCCATGATAGGCGGAGGAATAGAATCATAGAATCATAGAGTTGGAAGAGACCTCATGGGCCATCTAGTCCAACCCTCTGCCATGCAGGAACCCCTTCACAATATTTCCCACAGATGGCCATCCAGCCTCTGCTTAAAAACCACCAAAGAAGGAGACTCCACCACCCTCTGTGGCAGCATCTCTCTCTCTCTCTCTCTCTCTCTCTCTCTCTCTCTCTCTCTCTCTCTCTCTCTCTCTCTCTCTCTCTCTCTCTCTCTCTGTCTCCCTCTGTGTGATTAGCATAATTTTGGTGTTTAGTTAAATAGTATAGATTGTAGCAGCAATTTGTCTGCATTTTTTTCTTTTCCTTAGTTTATTAGTTTAGTTATTATTTATTTTAGTTGTTGTTTTATAATCTGTTGTTTTGTACACCCATTGTAAACCGCCCGGAGTTCCTTCCAGGAAGACGGGCGGTATATAAGCTGTATAAATAAATAAATAAATAAATAAATACTTAAGACGCCAACTGTTATAGTCTGTGTTGTGTGCCAAGTCATGAAGCTGATGCATGCTAAGGAGTACAAGCATCAGCTTCTTAACTGGAAGTAATTCATCACTATTATTTACATCACTTGACTTGTCCATATAGTGTTTCCAATACCAGCTCTGTTGTCCCTGCCCAAAATGGTATTCATTAGAACTAGAAAGTTCTAAAGTTGTATTTTAATGTAGTTGTTTTATATTATTGTTTGGTTACACTTCGGTTGTTTGTTGTTGGTGTGTGTTGTGAGCTGCCCAGAGTGGCCTTTCTGTCAAATGGGGGTGGTAAATAAATAAATAAAAATAAATAAATAAATAAATAAATAAATAAATAAATAGGATTCTAGCCAATTTCGTTTGTTAATGTGCATGTTTTGAAGTTGCGTATATTGTATTTTGTATTCTAGACTGTATAAATTACATACCCAGTGAGGTGTATTGGACTGGTGAGTGGGTGACCCACTCACCAGACAATGCACACACCTCTCTTCTTCCTGTTCAGCTGTTTGACCAGTCCTTGGCAGGAGTACTGTTTTGCCTGTCCCGCCTCCTTGTCCGAGTGGGCAATCAGCCAAGGAGGTGGGGCAGGGAAGCCCCATGCTTCTGCCAGAGATGGGTTGAAAAGAAGAGGAGGAGGAGTGGAGTGTGTGCCTCCTGGTGAGTGGGGGGTCCAGCTGATGAGGAGGTGGGAGAAAGGAATGCATAACAACTGTGGCGCCATGAGTGTGAAGTATCATGAACTTCCAAACTGACATTCGTGCCTGTCTCTAATTATGGCTGAAAGTGTGTAGCTTAGCACAGGAAGCTGTAACTGGACTAGGCCTCTTGAACCAAGAGGGCTTATGGAGGAGCTGACTCTCCAAACCCTCATTGATACAATGGGTCTACTCTAGTTGAGACCTACTAGACCAGTGGTTCCCAACCTTCCTAAAGCTATGAGCCTTTAATACAGTTCCTCATGTGGTGGTGACCCCCTTGCCCTGCTTGGAAGAGACCACAAGCCCCCCTTCAGCAGGCCACTGCTGCAGGGGACATAGAGAACTTCCCTCTACAGGCACCCTCAGCCAATCGCAGCCTCTGGTGTCATTGACTGACATCCCCCAACCTATCAAGCTATAGCTCACTCTTTCCTCCCTTTCTCCCTCTCCTCCTCCAGACCCAAGCCGTTTGTGCGTATTTCTTCACTGGCTCATGGCGACCCCTGTGAAATGGCCGTTCAACCCCCCAAAGGGGTCCCGACCCCCAGGTTGAGAACCACTGTACTAGACTAACCAACAGGATTTCATCCTGTAGAATGCCACTTTGGCTCACTTAGCATATCTCCTTTGGTTTTGCTTTCCCTCTTCGGAAGACGACGGTAATGAAAAAGGTCATGTACTATAACATGCGTATCAAGAACGCCCACCGGCAGCTGAACGAGGAGCTCGAGAAGCTGAAAGAGAGGAAGTGCAAGTTGCAGAAGCTGCCAGAGGATCGCATCAAACATTTCAGCTGCAACATCAAGCATGTAAGCCAAACATTCCACGACATCTATGTTCTTTGTTACAGGAGGCCAGATCTAGGCTGAGTATCAGGAAACAAACTTATTAACTGTTAGAACAGTATGACAATGGCCCTAATGACCTTGAGTGCTCCAGTGCTGGAGGGATCCAAGAGAAATTTAGACACCCACCTGACAAATATCCTACAGAATTTATTTATTTATTTATTAGATTTAGATCTGGCCGTCGGGCCTCTCTTAGTATCTTAATATAATATAAGAGCCTGGTGGCGCAGTGGTTAAATGCCTGTACTGTAGCTATAACTGTGCTCACGACCTGGAGTTCAATCCCAGATAGTAGGCTCAAGGTTCACTCACCCTTCCATCCTCCCAAGGTCGGTAAAATAAGTACCCAGCTTGCTGGGGGGGGGGGGGGGCAATGTGTAACCTGCATAATTAAACTGTAAACCACCCAGAGACTACTTGAAGTGGAATGGGGCGGTATATAAGCAGAACGCTTTGCTTTGATTTTAATGAACTCAGGGCCTTTTTACACGACCCCTAATATCCGCTGGCCACTTAAATTCGGACCAGAGATCTTAGGGATTCATCGCTCTTCCTCTGTCCCCACCCCCCTCCGCACTTCCTGGTTGCTGGCTGCGTGAGGAAGGGAGAAAAAGAGAAAGAAAAGCATGCCGCTCACCTCGTTCTGCCTCTGGTCTCTGTAAGGCCATCAAGTTCAACCCCCCTTCTCTCTGTAAAAGTAGCTCTTAAAGCGGCGGGAGCCAAAAAGCAGCAAACAGAAGCGAGGAGAGCCCCGCACTCACTATCGTTGCACCGCATCAAAGATTTTTCACCTCCAAAGAGAAGGTACAAGAAAAGTGTGCTGGGTCGCGCTAAAGTGGGCGGGGTCGCACTTAATTGTCTGCAAACTCCGGAGCTGGTGGGGAGACATTTTTAAGCTCCGGATATTGCAGCCATTTGCGGCGGAGCTTAGGGGTCGTGTATAAACGCCCTCAGTGACCCTTCCAACCTAATGATTCTATGAATCTATGTATTCTGTCGGTTTTTTTCCTTCTCCCCCCCCCACCCCAAACAGCTGGAACGAGAACTGTCGGAACTGCAGGCGGCCAACAAATTGCGAAGCAGCAAAGCCATTTCCAACCAAAATGCGGATGGCGAAAAATCAGACGAGGAGCTGGAGAGTCCAGATGAGGCCCCGAAAGAATCCGGTCTGGAGCAGCAGTTCCTGCATAAATTAGATGCCCTCCAAAGCAGAATAAACTTCTGGAACAAAAAATTAGAGGAGTATGTATGCTGACAGGGAGTTTCATGCTCCTTGATTGGACCCAGAGATGGCCGTCATTTCCAAAGTCACTACGTTAGTTTGTGCAAGATCCATTGTGGGTGTTCAGGTGGCAGACGCTCTCTCTTTTCGCCAACCTCATCTTTGTTTATCACCGGCGGAAGCAGCAGCAAGGATGTCCTGCTGTATAAATATAAAATGCTATATTTTTCTACAAGAAACTAGGGGAGTTCATAACGCCTTTAGCAGGATATATTGGTTACACATGGCTGGGAGAATGTGTTTTGAGAACCTTTTAGTCCACTTATTATAATCTATCTTTCTTTGTGTCAGAAGCAGCCGTTCAATTAATAAATGCATCCGATAATTTTCATCAGCACCAGGAGCAATTGGGGGTTGCTAGCGCATTCGATCTCATCTGATTTCAGAAGCTAAGCAGGGCCGGCCCTGGTTAGTACTTGGATGGGAGACCACCAGGGAATACCAGGTGCTGTAGGCACCTGGAGTAGGAACTGGCAAGCCACTCCAGTATTCCTGCCAAGAAAACTCCATGGACATGGAGTCACAAATAGTCGGTCATGACTGTAATGGCACAACACACACACACACACACACACACACACACACACACACACACACACACACACACACACACACACACACACACACACACACACACACACGCCAGCAGATATTCCATGATACACATCTAGGGGCATAGAGTGACACAGGTGTGAAAGTCCTTGGTCTCTTCCACATTCACAAAGGATGTGAAAAAGCTATTTTCTTAGGATCGTTCTGGTTCTGCCAACTCTGGTCCGTAGCCTGTTAGGTGACCTCAGATCTCTGAGTGGGAACTAGGCATTCCTGCAGTTTCATGCATTTTACGAAATGGGTAGTTCGTTCCTTCTAAAATCTATGTTATCGTCTTGGCATTTTCTACTGTTTCTTCAGGATTCACCGATGTTCTGAGGTGGGGGGAAGGTACTACAGTGGTACCTTGTATAAAGGATTTAATTTGTTCCAAATGAAATTATGTTAAGCAACTTTTTCTTTATACAAATTTCCCATGGGAATGCATTGAAAACGGATTTTTATGTTGTGCGGATTCGCCCCATAGGCAATTCAGTTAAGCAAATTTTCCCTATCTCCAGAATCATTTATGTTGTACAGATTTTATGTTATACAAACCGTTTGTTATACAAGGGTCCACTGTATTTTAATTTGGGAGCAGCTGGATAGTAGCTGGGGAACTGATGAGCATTTTATATGGATGTTTTGAGTCTATGAATTAATTTAGCAAAGAAATAGATTCCAGATTGTTAGATTTATTTATTTATTTATTTATTTATTTATTTATTTATTGAACTTATATACCGCCCATCTTCCCGAAGGAACTCCGGGCGGTTTACAACATAAGAAATACTAATAACAGCTATAAGGCAATTGAATAGTTTAAAAACAGTTAAACACAAGTACTAACACAACAGGTCTCCCTGTTGTCATCAGTGGTATATCTTTAAGAATGGTATATCTTTAAGAATGTTAGTACCCTCCATGTTTATACTTTCCGAGTCATGGGTGGCAAGGCACAGTTTGGAAAAGACACTTTTCCTTCTCCATTTTCTCCAGCAAAACAGAATTCCTCTTCTTCAATATTGGTCACTGGGACTCAAGACTGCATCACCTGGAAACAGAGAAAGCATATGCTTTCTTGGCTTTTCAACCCATTCAGTAAATTCACACCTTCTGTAATGCCTTCTTTGCACAATTATTTGTGAATATGCTCAGTGGAACTGATTTATGGGTAATCAGGGTCTAAAATTCCTTTCGCCCAGCGGTGGCCAAACTTCGGCCCTCCAGACGTTTTGGACCACAACTCCCGCAGTCCTTTGTCCTCTTATGATATCAAATAACTTAGTGTCAATAGTGGAGTCCTTTAAATTTTTAGGTACTATTATATCTCAAGATTTAAAATGGTCATCTAATATTGAAAGTATTATTAAGAAAGCACAACAAAGAATGTTTTTTCTGCGTCAACTTAGGAAGTTTAGACTGCCAAAAGAACTGTTGATTCAATTCTATAGAGGTGTTATTGAATCTATTATCTGTTCCTCTATAACTGTCTGGTTTAGCTCTGCGACTAAGCATGACAGATATAGACTTCAAAGGATAATTGGAACTGCAGAAAAAATTATTGCTACTAATTTGCCATCTATTGTGGAATTGTATACCACACGAGCTAAAAAGAGGGCGATGAAAATATATACAGATTCCACGCATCCTGGACATAATCTGTTTCAATTGTTACCCTCAGGGCGACGTTTTAGGGCATTGCATACTAGGACAACTAGATATAGAGATAGTTTCTTTCCAAGTGCTATCAAACTGTTGAATAATTAATTTTTACATTTCTTCTTCCTTTTTAAATAATAGGTTATATTGTAGTATTGTACTGTGTTTTTATTGTTGACTATATGATTCTTATATTTCCTTCTATATAGAGAGAGCATTTTTACCAAAACAAATTCTAGGTGTGTCTAACCACACTTGGCCAATAAAAAGTATTCTATTCTATTCATTGGCAATACAGGCTTGGAATTCTGGGAGTTGTGGTCCAAAACATCTAGAAGGCTGAAGTCTGGCCACTGCTGCTTTAGCCAGATGTAAAACACTGCCACTCCTAAGAAATGTAGAACAAAAAACCCCACCCCCAGCCCAGCACCTGCATGCCTTCATTTTCCATTGAACAATTGAACAGAAACCAGAAATGTGAGAAGTGCCTTGGAAAGTTTCTGTTCTAGCTGATTGGTTGGCTAAGAATAAAATTACTTTTTTATCAGAAAAATACATTTCTATGTCTTTACCTCAAGTATTAAGAAGGGCCTTTACTAGAGCCAGATTTGAAATGTTGGATTCCATGGTCAAATATGGGCGTTTTCACCACCTCCCTTATCACGAGAGAACCTGTATTTGTGGATCCCCTTCTGTGGAAAATATTTCTGATATTCTCTTTGATTGCCAATTATATGTATCCATCAGGCTTGAATATCTATCCCCCTTTTTAGAAAGAACAGTCCATAGGGTCCCAATTCACATATTGTCTTATCTTCTCTCGGGATCTAATGTGTACATTGTTCGCAAAGTTGCCAAGTTTGTAATTAAAGCTGCAGCTTTAAGGACTCAATACGTTGAACAAATTGGAGTATCCTGTAAAGGAGATCTACATATATGACTTCTGTATATTCTGAATATGTATTGTAGGCTACCCTACTGGTTGGTGTTGCATGTAATTCAATGTATTTTATATTCTGTGTTTTTATTGGTTGATATGGTCATAGGACTAATCAGTAAATTTACTTACTTACTGTTCTAGCTGATTGGTATTTAATAGCGACTCTTTTTTTTTTTTTGCAGAGTGGAAGCTGTTTATCAGATAGAAGTCAAGAAGAAGAAGAAAGACAGTAACCTGGCAGTGCAGTTTTTGCTGACGGAACTGGAAACCGTGGGGAACACACGCTTTGAAGAGGGCTCACCCAGTGACACCTGGTACGGTTGCTTTGAGGTGCCCCCAAGCCGTTGCTATGGCCCCATCCCAAATGCCCTGGGTCATCCGCCCCCCCAAAAAAAACACATTGTCACTGTTGTCTGAGTTCTTTGAAAACGATTGCCAACTGAACCACGTGTATGTTGCCGCTTGCATTGTTTTCCCCTCTCCTTTCTCACTTTTAAAAATAACTTATGTGGTCGGGAAAGGATTCCTATTGATTGAAAGTCCACTTTCCTTTTTCCTACAGGTTTAATTCCTGCTATGAGTTAGTTTTAGCCCGATTTTGTGCCTGGGATTTCAAAGCCTACGGCATCACCGGGGTGAAAGTCAATCGCGTCATCAGGGTACACAACCGGATTTTGAGGCACAAATTTGAGGAAAAGTTTCAAATGTTTTTGGACAACGAAGATTTTAACGAGTCCACGTAAGTGAGCTGAGCTTCAGTGAAAGACTTCACTAAAGAATGGTAACAAGAAAAGGCTAAGCCTGACCTGTTGGGTTTTTGGTCAGAATCATCCCCTTCCAAAACTTTTTTGCCATTTTCTGTCTTTCTTCTGTAGAGGCGTAGCCAGGATTAGGAGTGCCTGGGGACAAAGTTCGTTTTTGCACCCTTCCTACCCCTAACTCTATCTACTGTACTCATGCCCTGGGTTATTTTGAATGTCTCAATTATATCTCCCTCCCTCCTCAATTATATCTCCCTCCCTCCAATTATATCTCCCTGGCGCCTTTTTACCAGACTTCTTGTTGTTATGTCATTACAGTCATGACTGACTCTTTGTGACTCCATGTCCATGGAGTTTTCTTGGCAGGAATACTGGAGTGGCTTGCCAGTTCAATTATATCTCCCTCCCTCCTCAATTATATCTCCCTCCCTCCAATTATAAGAGCCCCAGAATGTCATTACAGTCATGACTGACTCTTTGTGACTCCATGTCCATGGAGTTTTCTTGGCAGGAATACTGGAGTGGCTTGCCAGTTCCAGACTAAAGAGCCCCAAATGTTATAGCCTTTCCTCATAAGGGAGGTTCCCCAACCCAGTAATCATTTTAGTCGCTCTCTTCTGCACCTTTTCCAGTTCCACTATGTCTTTTTTGAGATGCAGTGACCAGAATTGTACACAGTACTCCAGGTGTGGCCTTACTATCATCTTGTACAATGGCATTATAATGTTGGCTGTTTTATTTTCAATCCCCTTTTTGATAATCCCTAGCATGCAATTGGCCTTCTTCACTGCTGCCACACATTGGGGAGACACCTTCATTGAGCTGTCCACCAGCACACCAAGATCTCTTTCCTGATCTGTCAAGGATAGCTCAGAGCCCATGAGTTGATAGAGTTTGGATTTATTGCCTCAATATGCATTACTTTACATTTGGCTACCTTGAAATGCATTTGCCATTTGGCAGCCCATCCCCCTATTTTGGAGAGATCATTCTGGAGCTCTTCACCATCTTCTCTGGTTTTACCACACGGAAAAGTTTTGAGCCATCCGCAAACTTAGCCACCTCACTGCGTATCCCTGTCTCCAGGTCATTGATGAACAGACTGAAAACAGTTTCAGCTCTCTAGCCCACTGAGCCACCACTCCCATAGAGGTACCATCAAATCAAAAAAGCGCAAATACTTCAGGTGGGGTGGAGGACACTAGAAGTGACAGTTAAACCGAATGAACATTTATGCTTTCTGGGTCCTCCCCCCCCCCCGAAAGCCTCTTTAAATATATGATTTTTAACATATTTCTTGAAGATCAAGAGGGAGGGAGCTTGACATATATTTACAGGCAACAAGTTCCAAAATGACGAGGCCACACTGAGAAGGCCTTGTTCCTCATAATCATTTCCCTCGCCTCCTTTGGGGTGGCCCTCCCTCTACAACCACAAAGCCTGGGAAGAGCAGATGGGCCTGGTAGACGATCTTAAGAAGTGGGGAGCACTGACAAATAATGCATTTAACTTCATCTACAAGCCATAAAAACTAATTTGAGACCACCAGATGCTGACAACTCAGAGGGGAAGAATGTTGTGATCTGTGTCCTTCTCAGGACATCTGGCTGGCCACTGTTGGAGTCAAGATAAAATCATAGAATTGTGGATTTGGGAGGAGCTTATAAGGCCATCAAGTCCAAACCCCCCACCTGCTCCATGCAGGAATACAATTCACAGGATATCTACCTGGTGGTTGTCCAAATGTCTCTTGAATGCCCCCAGTGTTGGATCACTCACCATCTCCTGAGGAAACTGGTTCCATTACCATACTGCTGTAACAGCTAGGAAGTTTTTTCTGATATTCAGCCAAAAGCTCATCTCTCTTAACTGGAGACCTCATTCTGGTCCAGCTTGGGCGAGTTATATTTTTGAACTACAGTGCTCAGAATCCCCCATCTGGCATGCCTGGGATCCATGATGGCTGGAGGTTTCCAGGCATTCCACTCCAAAAAAGGAACTTTTCCAAACAGTGATCCAAAAAGGCCAAGGAATCTATTTTGATATCCAATGCTAGCATTGATCTGTATCGATTGTCATGCTTTTTTTTTGTAGAAACTACAGGAAGATGCTGGACTATCTTTTCTATGTCTCTCCACCTGAAATGTCCTTGAAGAAAAAACAATTGACCCAAATCCTAGAGGAAGGTTTCCAAGAAACAAAAAAGGTAACTGATGTTCAAAGTGACAGAATCCATCCTTCCACTCTTTTCCTACTGTCTTCCACTGTATCTTCCACAGTTTTGTCTGATACGGTTACTTCACGTTGCTCTCATCACAGTTCGCAGTCACGGTTGGGACCGGTATGAGAAACTGTTACTCCACGTCCATTGCGTGATGGCAGAATCTTATCCCGACCACGCCCCCTCAATTGGGATTTAAGCGTGATGAGCCATACCTCTCCCTGACCTTGGGAATTCTCTTGTCTCGGTTCTTATTTCAAGACAAGTGCCCGTGAAGTAAGGCTCATCAGGCAACATACTCATTCTCCATCTAGTGGCAGGAGTGTGCAGTTGCATTCTCCAGTACAATCCTAATGGCGTAAACAATGCATCGCAGAGAGATAAGAAGGCATAAAACCTTGAACTTCTGCTTAACGCATGAAAGGCAAAGTTACGGAGAATTGAAATATCGAAAAACGGAAGGTCGGACCAAAAAAAAAGGGAAAACAAAGGCAGGGAAGTACAGATATTGTCACGAAACAACACATGAAGTAACAGTCGTCACAATACCATCAATCACACCCGTGGGTAAACCGAAACAGGGACAGAACCGGGACAAGACCATGTGACCGTGAACGACGTTATCACAAAACGAACGTAATCTCAGAATGAGGAAGGACGTGAAGTAACCGCCTGAATTACAGCCTTCAGAAATGTTCCCATCTACCAATTAGCTCGGACTAGACACAAATGAGTGAATTCCATGATTTGAGTCTCCTCTATATTAAAAGCAAAATTTAAAAAAAAACATTACTGGGTGTAGCAAGCTATCACGCCAAAGGTTAATGCAATACCGTTCCCGTTTCCTATGGGGGAGCATACATTTGCAAACTTATAAAGCCCAAAATGGCCTGGTTCCAAGCTATCTCAGAAACCACATCTCCCTTTGTGAGTCTGCCTGGGTGTTCAGCTCATCAGCAGAGGCCTTTCTCTTGGTCCTGCCACTCTCACAGGTATCCTTGGAGGGAACTCCGGAGAGGGCCTTCTCTGTTGCTGCACCCAGACTCTGCAACTCCCTCCCACAGGAGGCCATACTGACCCCATCTTTGCTGTTCTTTCACAAGCAAGCAAAGACCTTTCTATGTAGTCATTCTTTCCCTTAGTGACTGGCGGTCCGCAAGGGCTTTTTAAAAAATGGATTGTTGTGACTTGTTCCTTTTAAATTTGTCTTTGGGGTCACTTTTATGTTTCATGCTTAATCCTTTTTTAGTACAGTGGACCCTTGTATTACAGACAGTTTGTATAACATAAAATCTGTACAACATAAAAAATTCCGGAGATAGGGGGAATTTGCTTAACAGAATCACCTATGGGGCGAATCCGTAGAACATAAAAATGGTTGTGATTAGGATAAAAATTTGTCCTTCTTAAACTGAAATCTAAGAAAATTACTGTTTTCTTAATATGCACAAAATGGTTTGTAGTTATGCAGGCTACACACTGTTCTGCCCAATTTAATGGCCGCGGAAGGATGATGAACCTTGAGTACCTGAATCATTTTTCAGAGCAATGGTATAAGAAAAGGCAATGTCCTCTGTAACACAGTATGATTAACAAGAGGTATGGAAGATCTCACCTTAATAAGTCCAGGAAATTTTATGCAGCCATCAAAACAAGGTTTTCTTTTTAGTAAGCAAAAGAAAAGCAAAAACAGAATCACCTTGAGTCGGCAACCTGAATCTGCTGGGATTGAATGCAGGCCATTAGCAGCACAGACAGTTTGTATAACAAATAAGAAAAAATCTGTACAGTATGATTAACAAGAGGTATGGAAAAAATTCCGGAGATAGGGGAATTACAGTCATCAACAGCCAATTAACATTTCCAAAATGGAGTGTAATTCTTTTCTGTTTGCAAAAGCCAGATCCAATAGGTACAGATGGTTCAACATAGTGGGTCAAAATGGTTGTGATTAGGATAACTCTGTTTCCAATGCATTCCATCTATGGGAAATTTGTATGAGAAAAGATAATATTGAAAATGTGGCGTATAACAAATGGTTTGTATAACATAAAATTTCATTTGGAAGGAATTAATTCCTTTATACAAGGTACTAGTGTGTTTAGATTTGCTTCACCTTGCCCCCCCCCTTTTTAAAGGCATCAGGAGATGAAGATGCTGTCCTGCTGTGTAACAGCCTAAGCATCTGTGAATGTCCAAGAATTGAATATTTGCAAAAACAAGCAAGAACCAGAGGAGAAGCAGATGAGCTATTCCGGCATGGTAAGAGAAGTGGAATTCTTATATGATTTCTTACATGTACTTATTGTTTATTCCAGCAAGCTCTACTTTCTCCCATTTTATCCTTACAACCACCCTGAGAAAACAGGTGTGCTACTTCATTTGTTAGACTGAAAGTGGGATGAGATGGGCAATAATAATACTGTTGTTTCTTATTTAGATGGTTATTGTTATGATTTTGATTAGTAGGTTGTAACTTGGATTTCTGTTTTATTTTGCTATATTTGCATGCATCTTTGGTATTACTGTTTGTTGTAAACTGCCCAGAGTGGCCTTGTAGCCAGATCAGTGGTATTAAAATTGAAATTATTATTATCAAATTATCACACAGCAAACAAGATAACTACGCTGGATTTTGTATTATGAATTACTAGTCGAATGCTTCCCAAGCGTTTAGGAAGCAGTGATGTATTGGCCAATTATGTGAGCAGATCCCAGTAAGGAGGCTTTCTGCAGCTGACTGATGGTGACTTTGTCAACTCCAATTTCTTCTAAATACTTGCTTAGCTCTTTAGGCACCACACCCAGCTTTCTAAATACCACTGGGACCACCTGTACTGGTCTATGCCAGAGTCTCTGAAGTTCAGTTTTCAGATCCTGATATCGGGTAATCTTTTCAAGTTGTTTCTCAGTGACTCTACTATCACCTGGTATAGCAATATCAATGATCCACACTTTTTGTTCTCCACAATCACATTATTATTATTATTATTATTATTATTATTATTATTATTATTATTATTATTATTATTATTATTATTATTATTATTATTATTATTATTAAGTAGTAGTAGTAGTAAGTAGTAGTAGTAGTAGTATGAACAAATAGGTCAGCTTGGACTTCCAGTACATGGTTATTTTCACAACTCCACAAATGGTGATCTACATGGCTATAAATAACAGAAAGGACCCTTTGAGTGAGATTCATTATGTTGGGAAGTTGTATGAAGGAGGCTTAGATAATCTCATCATACACATGTTATGCTTTGACAATAAAGTATTATTATTATTATTATTATTATTATTATTATTATTATTATTATTATTAGTAGTAGTAGTAGTAGTAGTAGTAGTAGTAGTAGTAGTAGTAGTAGTAGTAGTTTGCTGTGTTTCCTGGTGACCCATGGGACATATGTGGTATCATAAACCAGCCTGCCCCTGATCAATGCCTCTTGCACTTTTCTGGGTCCCTGTCAGGACCACATTTTTTGGTGCAGATAAGATTAGTCTGTTTCGGTTCCATTCTAGCGTGTACAGTCACTGAGATCGAAGGAAAGTGGATAGCTGTCCTTTCGGTGAAGGGGGCCCTTCTGAAAGAGCCATCCCTCAAGGAGGTGAGAAGGATGGCGTATAGACACAGGGCCTTTTTGGCAGCTGCCCCCTAGGCTGTGGAATGCCCTCCCGAGTGAGATCCGCCTGGCTGCAACAATGATGACATTTCAGCGCCATGTAAAAACCTTCCTGTTCCAGAAGTTTTTTAACTGATACAACATAGATTGTGGATCCTGATGGCAATTTTAGTATATTATTTTTAATGTTTTTTTTTGTTTTTAATTGTTCATTTTAATTGTTGTAAGCCACCCCAAGACCTTTGGGTAGTGGGCATATAAACTATATAAATGAATAAATAAATAATGGAAAGCTTGCATTCTGTTTATCTTGGAGGGCAAAGGAGATGAAGCTTTCCATTTCTTTTGCACAGATGCCAGTGCAGCACATCAGTGATGCTTTGGCAAGGCTTAAAAAAAACCTTTCCAAAGTATCACTGATATGCTAGCCATAACGAAAAAGAAATGCAAAACTTCTTCTCTCTTGCCCTCCAGAGAGAAGCGGAACAGAAACTTTCCATTTCATTAAGTGGTTTCACCAACGGGAGAGCCAGCTCCCTGGGTTGGATCAGGCTAAACAGCATTGCTTGCGGTGTAACGTGGCGAACCTTTGTATGCAAATGTAAAGATTGCCATGAATGACATAATGCACCTCAAAGTGAACGTGTTTAGCATGATTCAGATCAATCTGAACAAGGATAATTTAGCTGCTTTGTTTTACCCTGTAAACGTGAAGAAGACAAGATGGATGGTTATCAGTAAAAAACAAAATTGTTCACAGAATCTTCTCAAGATCAGCAGTGATATAATTGAGAGAGAATCATCTTATAAATACTTGGGGTGCTATGTCAAGGATAACTGGGACCCTTCGTGCAAAATCCATTGCGGAATTGAACAAGCTAGAAATTCCTTCCAGAAAATGAGATAAGTCTTGACAAACCGGGATTTATCTATCAGATTTTGTACTCAAATACTTTGATCCTATATATTCAGTATATTTCTCTATGGTGTTGAAACTTGGACCCTTACAGACACATTATGCTGGAAACTGGAAGCATTTGAAATGTGGACGTACCGATGAATTCTGAAGATACCTTGGACAGCCAGAGTCACTAATGTGGTTGTATTACAGCACATGAATAAAAAGCTAGAAATCCTCGATACCCTAAAGAGAAGAAAATTGCAGTATTTCGGACACATAATGCGCAATGAGAAATACCATCTACTGCAGGTTATCCTTCGGTTAAAATAGACGGGAATCATGGCCAGGGGCGTAGAAGATTCTGGGTTAAGAACAGTGATCTGCAGTGAGCACAGCTACTCTATTTAGAATAGCTTTAGATAGAAACCAGTTCAGGCTGCTGATCACCAATGTTCCACAAGAAGAAGAAGAAGAAGAAGAAGAAGGAGGAGGAGGAGAAGGAGAAGAAGAAGAAGAAAAAGAAGAAGAAGAAGAAGAAGAAGAAGAAGAAGAAGAAGAAGAAGAAGAAGAAGAAGAAGAAGAAGAAGAAGAAGAAGAAGAAGAAGAAGAAGAAGAAGAGTAATTGTCATTTTACCCTGAGTTTCCTGCCTTTCACTGGGAGGTTGAACTGACAAGTCAGGCGATAAAATACATTCCCTCCAAATATACTGTACTCTAAAGCTGCTCCCTCTACTCTGTCAGCCTGCTTTCTTCTTCATCTGCCAGTGCCTGATTGCAAAACAAAAAGCAAACTAATGTGCATCCGAGAAACGCCAGGGCTCCCGAAAACATGCATTTTGACCATGAAATGTCACAGCGCTGCACTGGCGAAACAAGAGCTTCACACATTTCCTTGGTTTGTCCTTCTTTTCCAGGGAAGCTCATCATTGCAAAGGTCTTTCTCGGGCACAGCGCTCAAGCTCGGGAAGGGGATCCAGTCACCCAAGCCAACTATCCCGGGATCCATTCTGTGTACAGACCTCGCAAGCCCTCCCCAAGCGCCACCTGTACCGCCGGCAGCATCACGGTGGCTCCGCAAGAGAATCCCAAGAGTGAGTTGGACCTCCTTTCACTTTTCTGGGGTTGAGCTGGGGTTGAGGGTGGACACTGGGCGGCCCTCCTGGTGTTGCTGGATTCCAGATTCCATGAGCCTGCTTGAGTAGTATTTGGTGAGGATCTGAGAGAGGGGCCTTCTCTGTATAACTCAGTGGTGCCCAAACTTCGGCCCTCCAGATGCTTTGGACCACAACTTCCACAGTCCTTTGTCACTGGCAATCTAGACTTGGAATTCTCGGAGTTGGGGTCCAAACCATCTGGGCAGCTGAACTTTGGAAACACCCCCTGTGTATAACTGCTTCTAAGCTGCAGAGTGCTGGCCTTCTGGCAGCAGGCAAAGGCCTCTCTCTCTCTTCAGACAGGCTTTTTTCCCAGGCTCAGGCTACGCCAGAGGAAGTTCTTAAGAACAGGGACGCTGTATGTTTGCCTGCTTGCTTTTTTGTTTGTTAGTTTGTTTATCTATTTAACTGTCCAGTTAAAGAAGTCACATTACTCTGGGCAGTGTATGAACAGTACAAGTAAAACCCCACAGCCAGGACTCACTTCATTCTCCTAGTAAGTGGGGCAATCTACAGAAAATCTAAAGGTCAAACATTAAAATTAGCATCATTTAAGGGTGTGATGTCCTTAAAGGTTTTCTTCCAACTGGGCAACTTTGGAAGTGTTTTCACACATTTTTTTCATTTTGCACTTTTAGGGGGGTGGGGGGAGTCATTGAAGTGTTATTTTTTTATTGGAGGAAAAGAACTTATGCCTTCTGCAGAATACCTTTTGTCTAGTGTAGAAGGCCTTGAGTTGAACATGCAGTACAAGTATCGTGCACGCAAACCGGTACAGTGGTACCTTGTATAAAGGATTTATTTATTTATTTATTTGTTTGTTTGTTTATTTGTTTGTTTGTTTATTTATTTATATCCCGCCAGATTTTCCCAAAGGAACTCAAAGCGGCTAACAGATCCAAAAGTTCCACAGTACAAGACTAACAAAATAAAAATAAATATACTAATAATTAATTTGCTCAAAATGAAATTCTGTTAAGCAAATTTTCCTTTGTACAAATTTCCCATAGGAATGCATTGAAAATGGATTAATCCCTAATTGCAGCACTTTTTCTGTTGTACAGATTTGCCCCATAGGCCATTCTGTTAAGTGATTTTCCCCTATCTCCAGAATTTTTTTCCCTTTAAGCAGATTTTCTATTAAACAAACAGTTTGTTATACATGGGTCCACTGTATTTTGTACATGTGCTTATGGCCTCAAAGTGCGGGTCATTTCCTCTCATGTAGGAGCAAAACCATCATAAGAACATAAGAACAGCCTTGCTGGAACAGGCCACAGCCCATCCAGTCCAGCATTCTGTCTCACACAGTGGCTCACCATTTGCTTCAGGGTATTCCCAAGCAGATGTCTTCACCTGCTCATGATTCCTTGCAAATGGCATTGAGTGAAAAAGGACATTGTTTGAGATCTAGCACCCAAAAGTTTCATGGAGTACTGTACATCATAACCTGACAGCAGTTGTCTCCCTCTTCTTTTGGGGAAGGGTCTCTCAATGTGTTGAGAGGACCTTTCTCATCAGGGACTAGAGAGATTCATATTCATTGCATCCTTACACAGAAGAGACAAAGAAATTCTCCACCCCTAAAAAAGTAGCAAGATATGAGTAGCCACTAGAGGGGGTTCCAGTCACACGGATGAAGTTTCAGCTTAAATTGTTGAAGGTGTGAGAACTGTTGATCTGTGCGTTATAAAAGAAGAAGATGTTTCATGACTTGGTTCTGTTTGGGCCAACTTTCTCCTCCTTGCATTACAGTGTGTGTGTGTGTGTGTGTGTGTGTGTGTGTGTGTGTGTGTGTGTGTGTGTGTGTGTGTGTGTGTGTGAGAGAGAGAGAGAGAGAGAGAGAGAGAGAGAGAGAGAGGAGGGAGGGAGGGAGGGAGATTTCATTTGCTCTTGAAGGGAGTCTGCATATTTACAAAACTGAATTTTCGTTCATTTCTGCAAATGCCAAATAACATAAAATTGTAAAAAGATAAAGATAAAGTCCCCCACACACGTGTGTGTGCTAGTCGTGTCCAACTCTAGGGGCAGTGTTCATCTCTGTTTCCAAGCCAAAGAGCCAGTATTGTTGCAAGTTTGTGGCCATGTGGCCGGCATGACTGAATGCATTTCTGTGCATGGAACACTGTTTACCTTTCCTGCTTTTTATGGCGGTACCTATGGAGAGACCATTAAAAATCCTGGATGGCCTTCTGATTTCCAGCCTGTTCATTTGTGTCAGATGGGCGTGCACCCTTAGCTTCACAAAAGCAAAATGTCCTGGAGAGAATTTGTGCAAATTTTGCAAGCCACATTAAAACAAAAAAAGGAGACTTGTTTCTTGACCTCATTAAAGAGGCAATCTCTCGCAAGGAAGGGCAGGAATTGAGAATCCTCGACAAACGGTCTCACGTGTTCAAATCCCTTAGTGCAGTTAGGCAAAAGGGATAACTTTTTGAAGTTAAGAAATCTCCATAGAAGTTATTTGTTGCAGGATGAGTCACACAACTCAGTGTGTCAAAGATAATGTCTATGAAGATATCTTGACTTAGGGTAGTTCGCAACTAAAAGTTATGTAACATTTTATTTGCGCAACTGTGCAGCAAAATTTGGCCCACTAGGTTGAAACAGCCCCTCTTGGGGCCCATGGGTGAGACTGCAATTCTCTGTTGTAAAAACAACAACAAAAAGTGATTAAGACAGAAACAGATAAAATGGATCATTTAGAACTGAGAGAGCATCTGTGGTGGTCCCAAAGACATTGCATTGAGTGTTTTAATGACTGTTGAAATGATGATTGATTGAGGGCTAGCAAAAGTTTAAGTCAACACAAAAAAGCCATTATTAGAACATAAGAACATAAGAAGAGCCATGCTGGATCAGGCCAAAGGCCCATCTAGTCCAGCTTCCTGTATCTCACAGTGGCCCCACCAGATGCATTTGGGAGTGCATGAGACTAGATATCTGTCTCCTGATACCACTCTCCTGCATCTGGTCCTTGAAGTACCCTGGTTTTAAGCCTGGAGATGATACATCTCCATCATGGTTTGTAACCTGTGATGGACTTCTCCTCCAGGAATGTGTCCAATCCCCTTTTGAAGGCATCCAGGCCAGATGTCATCACCACATCCTGTGGCAGGGAGTTCCACAGACTAACAATGCGCTGGGTGAAAAAATATTTTCTTTTGTCTGTTCTCTCTCTCCCAGCGCTCAATTTGAGTGTATGTCCCCTAGTTCTGGTATTTTGTGAGAGGGGAAGAGCTTCCCTCCATCCACTTGACTCATGCCCTGCATTATTTTGTACGTCTTGATCATATCCCCCCTCAGGCGCCTTTTTTTCCAGACCAAAGAGCCCCAAATGTTTTAGCCTTTTCTAATAACGGAGGTACCCCAGCCCAGTAATCATTTTAGTCGCTCTCTTCTGCACCTCAGCTTTATGATTTCCCCCAAAATGTAACAGAGTATGGTTTTTAGTTTTCTTTTGTGTGTTTTCTTGTCCTGCAACATTGGCTGGGACAAAAAAAAATATGCCCCATGTGATCTTTTTGCCTGTTAAAACAAATCATGTACAGTACATGGACAGTGGTTGAAATTAAGAGACATTGTATACAACTCTCCAAGTGACAAATTTCATCAGTGATGGTCTCATTCAATTCTGCAATAAAATGTTGACTCTTGGGTACTTCAGTGTCCCTGTTTAGCACAATGATGATTAAAGGACTATAAACTCAGTTCTTGATCAGGAAAAATGAATACAGTGGACCCTTGTATAACAAATGGTTTGTACAACATAAAATCTGTACAAAATTTTTTATACAAATTCCCCATAGGAATGCATTGAAAACAGAGTAAGCCCTAATCACCCTAATAAAAAATTCTGGAGATAGGGGAAATTTGCTTAACAGAATTGCCTATGGGGCGAATCCGTATAACATAAAAATTGTCGTGATTAGTGCTTACTCTGTTTTCAATGCATTCCTATGGAAAATTTGTATAAAGAAAATTTGCTTAACATAATTTCATTTGGAACAAATTAATTTCTTTATACAAGTTCTCAGAGGAGCCGTTTCACTGATTTTATGATCTTTCCCCAACCTCTCCAACCACTAGTTTTAATAGAGTCCAGATTGGTTCAACAGCAAAAGAAAGTAAGAACATAAGAAGAGCCATGCTGGATCTGGCCAAAGGCCCATCTAGTCCAGCTTCCTGTATCTCACAGTGGCCCCACCAAATGCATCCGGGAGCACATAAGACTAGATATCTGTCTCCTGATACCACTCCCCTGCATGTGGCCCTTAAAGAAACCCTGGTTTTAAGCCTGGAGATGACACATCTCCATCATGGTTTGTAACCTGTGATGGACTTTTCCTCCAGGAATCTGTCCAATCCCCTTTTGAAGGCATCCAGGCCAGATGCCATCACCACCAGTACAGTGCATGAGTGAATCTATCCACCATAAAGTGCACTCTGCACAATGTTTACTGCATAAAAATTGCTACCACCTTGGACTCACTGACCCCCATCTTCTTCTTCTTGCACTTCAGAGGTTTGTTCTCTTGCGGAGTACAAGAACTGTGACTGCAGCCTCCGTCAGTGTTTGTGGTTTCTCTTTGATCATGACCTCGTGTTGCCCGAGTACGTCATTGAGTTTGAATACATCACATTGGTAAGGATTTCCTGGTCATTTGTCCTGGGTTCACTGCAATGGGTTTGTGCTGATACTTGATTTCTGGTGGCACTAACTTGCCCTGAGGCATGTGTTTGTCTATCGGAGTGAAAATGCAACAAAGAGTCTTATGGCACCTTAAAGGCCAACAAGGTTTGATTGGCTCTGAAGCGGTTATGGGCAGTAGCGTTCATGGACATCAGCCCCATCAACTGATGTCCAATTGAACGTGGTAGTCTTTAGGGTGCCACAAGGCTCTTTGCTACAGTTTTCAGGATGTGTAGTAAACACAAACAAAAAAATAGCAACATTTTAAACAGAGCCACCAAAAAGATCAAAGCAAGGGCAAAATGAGAAGTTTGGGTATTTTTTTAAAATAATTGTTTTCTGTAAAGCCTCCTGGAGTGGCCATGTGGCCATATGAGCAGGGTATGTATAAAGAAAGAAAGAAAGAAAGAAAGAAAGAAAGAAAGAAAGAAAGAAAGAATCAAAGAAAGAAAGAATCAAAGAAAGAAAGAAAGGCAAGTTGTTATGTGTCTTCAAGCCACTTGCAGTTTATGGGGATCTTAGTAGGATTTTCAAAGTATGTGAGATTCTGAAGGAGTGGCTTCCTGTTGCCCTCCCCAAATAAGATGACATGGTTGACACCACTTGGGCCCTCTACAAAAGCTGATTATTAGTCACAAACAGAACTCTTTCTCAGCTCTGTTTCTAAATGTTTTGGATTAACAAGTGGCTACTGGCAAATAGCTTTTGGCTAAGTTTTTGATCTGATCCCCATCAAATACTGTACTTCATAAGTTTTAAATGAAGGAATTTGAGACTGACCATATTTGGATGTGGGTGAAACCAAAACTCACCTTATCTCCTTTTTAGTTGAAGTTGATTGATATGTGTAGCTTGATATTTTGTTTTGGGTTGTCAGTACATTTTGTGGATGTATTTAAAGCATTATTCGTTGTTTTATTCTGTTGTGAACAGCTCAGAGTGACCTTGGGAGCCAGGTGGGTGATACAGAAATTGAATGGATGGATGGATGGATGGATGGATGACTTTATAATCAATCACAGGGAAGACCTTTTTGTCCTGTGCTCTTAAATTAAATCTAACAAGATTAGGGAGAAGGAAGAAAATGAACAGCACTAACAATGGGACAAATGAGCAACATAAATAATATTAATGATAATTTCACTTCCCCTGACCCTCCCTAAAGGATCAGGGGAAGCACCTAACTGATAATTGACCAGGCTACACCAAGCTTTTACTGTTGAAATCAGAAGAGTAGGCCAAATGGCACTTCAACAGACCCTTCATGGCCTGATCCAACCCACATCTGAAATGGTCATTCTGGATGGGCCCAAATCTAATTTATAAAAGGTTCTCTTAGCGAGAGTAAATCCACTATGTGTATTTCTATTTTGTGTAGCAATTAAATACTGGAGAGTGGCTCTGTTGCTTTTGTCTCTCAACTGTTGCTTTTATGAAACTAAATGGGGAGGGGCAAAACTTAAGAAAAAAAAACTTGCTGGGTCTTTTGTGTAGGTCAAAGTAGAGCCTCTGTTCTCCTCGCTCAGCAATGTGATTGTGGAGGAAGGAAGGAGGTGTGCGCCGGGTTTTGTGTTCTCTCGTGATCTCCAACGCGATGAAGATGCTTTAAGCATGGAGCCTGCCATTAAGCCCAAACCCAAAATCGTTTGCTTGGATGAAAAAACGGTGTTAGCCGTTGCAAAGGCCAACATTTACAGCCAGATCATGGTGAGTGACTTCTTTTAGAGAAGCAAATACAGTGATGCCTCAAATTATTAAATTAATCCATTCTGTATTCTTAACTCGAAATTTTCGTATTTCAAAATGCAGTTTCCCATTGGAATGCATTGGAAACTGATTAATTCATTCCAAGTGGAAATAACGCCCCCCCCACCAGAATGCAAAAAGCAAAGTAACAGGCGTGCAAAGGACAGACACTCAGCTCCCTACCTTTCAACCACTTGTGAAATCCACCAAAAAAGTTCCAAAAAGTCCCCAAAAATGTGCCAAAAATGTCTAGAATGGCAAACCAAAATAGAAAAATAGAAAAATAAAAAAATAAAGAAATAAAGAAATAATTACAGATATAAAATTTCCTGAAACTTTGGGGGAGACATGAAGAGGGGAACCAGAAATTGGTAATACTGTCCAAGGTTGGACAATTTCAGCATCGCTGAAGTCATTTTCAGATTGTCTGTGTAGCCCATCATGCCCAGGAAGGTGGAGCCAAATGGGAAATGTGGCCCCCCAAATAGATAACTTATTTTTTAAAATTTTGTATTTTTCCAGCATTTTATTTAACAAACCATAGTTGTAAAGTGTGGGTTTTTTTCGTTACACCAGGACCCCTGTATCCACTGATTCATTATCCACTGATTCAGTTATCTGCGGTTGGCAGAGGAAAAAATTAAATAATTCAGCAGCCACAAAGCAAGCTGTAAAGCAAGCTGTTGTCACAAACAGCAGCTGTAAAGCAAGCTATTGTCACAAATAGCGTCTGTAAAGCAAGCTACTGTCACAAACAGCGACCATAAAGCAAGCTACTGTCTCAAAACAGCAGTCATAAAGCAAGCTACTGTTAGGAAACAGCAGTTTGGGGGTGGGTGAGCAGGCGTTCCCTCTTATCCACGGTTTTTGTTATCCACGGGAAGGCCTAGAACCAATCCCCAGTGGATACCAGGGTCCTATCAGCAATTAAACAACAAATATAATATTTACTTGTGCTTGACACAGAGCAGTGCAGCAGTAGCGTGCAGATAAAATGTCAGTATTGATATAAAGTATTTGCAGAGTTAGGTTATGAAGAGATAATGACAATGGGTAGAGTAAAAACTCATATATTCATATATACATCAAAAATATATACAGCATAACAACCAAGCAATATTTACAACAGACAAACAGAGTGTGGGGTTCTGTTCTCACCATAACAGACCCACCTAACAAATGGAAAGCTAGTGCTTTTTATACAGTTCAGTACCCATCAGATGTGAGTCATCACTAATTACAATCTGATGCAATCTGATACAATCATGATGCTATAAATTCTTTCACCTGTGCTTCATCACATAACATGCCTGTGATTACTTATCTCTTACACTTGTGAATTAACATCATGAGTCTGCAGAATCTAACTGCCTCCATTTTACAATTCTCTTTCCACTATCTGTTAAATATACATAACATATATTTTATCAACTTTTACATATCTTGACAGGTCCTACTGTACTATTTGAATAGAGACATGGCCCATAAATAATATTAATAAATCTGTTACTTTTGTTTGTTCTTCCTCCCCCAATGAAGGTTCTGAATCTGCATGGAAATAGATTAAGCAAACTACGAGACATCTCCAAGCTAACCGGACTTCGCAAGCTCATCATTAGTTTTAATGAATTCACTTGCTTAGATGACGTTTACCACTTGGTAAGAAAAAATGGCCTGTCTGTACTGTACTGCATACTCTCTGGAAGGACTGCGTTCATGAAAAATAAATCTAAATACATCCATCCACAGGTGGAAAATGGGCAGGGCATTTCCAAGGAGGTACGTTAGGTGTGATGGTGGCAGGAACTGGCATTCTTTTTATCATCCCTTCCTATTGTCTTCTTTAAGACATATCCATGTGATGTGCAGCCAGCGTAAATAAATTGTAAACTGCCCAGAGAGTGTTTTAAGCACTGTGGGGCGGTATATCAGCAGTTTACTTTTGCTTTGATGCACAAAAAAACTTTTACAAGTTACATTTCGAGACAATAACACCAAGAATTTGTTGGGATTATTTCAATCTCGCATGCTGCCTTCAGTGGGTTTGGCTGGGAGGGACCTTTCTATCAATCAGTCGAGCGGTAACCAATTGTTCCTTCCCTGCCTCTGATTTTAACTCTCTGTGTAAGTATATTTTCTCTTCTTTTTTAGTTTACACTCAAATTCAGGACTGGGAGAGTGAGAACAGACAAAAGAATATATTTTTTACCCAGCGCATTGTTAGTTCCACAGAAGGTTCCACATCTGCCACAGGATGTGGTGATGGCATCTGGCCTGGAGGCCTTCAAAAGGGGATTGGACAGATTCCTGGAGGAAAAGTCCATCACAGGTTACAAACCATGATGGAGATGTGTCATCTCCAGGCCTAAAACTGGGGTACTTCAAGGGCCAGATGCAGGGGAGTGTTATCAGGAGACAGATATCTAGTCTCGTGCGCTCCCAAACGCATCTGGTGGGGCCACTGTGAGATACAGGAAGCTGGACTAGATGGGCCTTTGGCCGGAACCAGCATGGCTCTTCTTATGTTCTTAAGTTCTGCTAGGAGTTAGTATGGAGTCATAGCTGCTAGTATGTGATTATCCGATTAGTGCAGTTGTATGAATGTGGCCTGCAAGGAGACTACTGGAAGCTGGTTGTGAATCTGATGAGGTCTGTTGCTGAAAATCTGTAAGCAGTAATTTTGTATGGTCTGCTATTTCCGATCTATTCAATTGTGAGTTAACGAAGTCATTGCCTTACCAATGTCTCAGAGTGAGCTATTAAGACTGTAACGTTGATGAGACAAATAAGGAGTGGTTTAGTTTGGAGTACTTGAAGCTCTTCTGCTCTGTAAGGATCTGCTTTTCTGCTGCTTAGCTAGAGGTTTTTGTTTCAGCCAAAATTCAGAACTCTGCAGCAGAATTTCTACTTGCTGCTTGAAGGACTCTAGGAGGCATACTCAAAAAGCTGTTTCTGCAGTTTGGATGTACAGTGGCAACTTGTATAAAGGAATTAATTTGTTCCAAATGAAATTATGTTAAGCAAATTTTCCTTTATACAAATTCCCATAGGAATGCATTGAAAATGGAATGATCCCATTTTTTTGTTGTACAGATTCTCCCAATAGGCGATTATGTTAAGCAAATTTCCCCTATCTCCAGAATTTTTTATCTTGTACAGATTTTATGTTATACAAACTGTTTGTTATACAAGGGTCCAGTGTAGTTCAGTCCTCCTGCCTGGAGGATTCTTGGGAGATGTAGTTTTTAAGTCGTTTGTGTCAGTCCTAAGCACTGGAAGAATGGATGGATGGATGGATGGATGGATGGAATTTGGTGGCATCAAATACTTGTTGGCAACCTTAGAGCTGTACGGCAGTGGAGCCAATTACCTCAAGAGGTGATGGCTGCTGCAACACTGGAGGCATTTGAGACAAATCTGGACAACCATCTGGCAGATCTCTTTTGATTTGTATCCATGGCTTGGAACCTGAGTGTCCAGCAGCCGGCTATGTGGCAGATCTCTAACAGCTTTTTAAAAAGCATTTCAGAATCATCAGACCCAAGGGCCCTCCAACCCCCTGCCCAGAGCATCGACTCCCGACAGATGACCATCCAGCCTCTGCTTTAAAACCTCCAAAGAAGGAGACTCATTGCCGGACAGCTCTAGCTATCATGAAATTAAAAATGGGCTTTTTAAAGAAGCTAACGGTGATGGGTAATGTGGTGCTCCTTCTGGTTATGTTGTCCTTTTTTGCTATTCCTCTAGCCCAGTGGTTCTCAACCTGTGGGTCCCCAGATATTCCTGGACTGCAACTCCCCAAAGCCTCCACCACTCGCTGTGCTGGAAGGGGTTTCTGGGAGTTGCAGTCCAGGAACATCTGGGGGGACCCACAGGCTGAGAACCACTGGACTAGCCTTTTAGACTCTTGCTGGGCTTTCGCTTTTGTTTGCTATTGTTTTATTTGATTTGTTTGATGGTTGTTGGTTTGTTCATGGATTTTAATTGTTCCTTCTTATTTGGCTTTTGTGTAAACCGCCCAGAGTTTCTTGGAGAAAATCAGAGTGGTCTAGAAATGCATGAATAAATAAATAAATAAATAAATAAATAAATAAATTCCTGCACAGAGCAGGGGGTTGGACTTGATGGCTTTCTAGTCCCCTTCCAACTTCATTACTCTATGATTCTCTGACCTGCAAACCTGCAAGTTGAGGCATTCCGAAGAACTGGAAAGAGGGTGTGCATTTTGATCCACCATTTTCACGTAGATCTTATTACACCCTCCCATTTTAAGACAAAGGTTTGGCTTTTTTTCTCTTAAGCTTTCAGCTTGGCCTTTAAAAGGATCGTTTTTGTACCGTATTCTTCTGACCTGATAAACTCTTGGCGGTATTTCTGAAACAAAATACTGTAAAACAAAATTTCCTTCCCTTGCAGCCGAACCTGGAATATTTTGATGCAAGTCACAACCACGTCATCACCCTGGAAGGCATTCGGGGTCTAAACAAGCTGAAACATTTGGACTTGAGTTGGAACCAACTGAAAAAGTCAGGGGAGGAAATTGGGGTTTTACGAAAGCACACCCCGATGGTGCTCAGTTTGGACATCAGGCACAACCCGTGGCACAAGGTACCTCTCCCTCTGCCTTTTTTGACCAAGCAAATTCCTTTTGAGAGTTTTCAATGTTAATTAATTAATTAATTAATTAATTAATTAATTAATATAAGTAATTAATTTAATTAGTTAATTAATTATAGCTTGTATGCCGCCCACTACCCAGAGGTCTCTGGCCAGCTCACAATCAAAATAAACAATTAAGACAATAAAATTACAACAATAAAATTAAAACAACAAAACATTTAAGTACAATAAATACAATACTGTACATTAAAATACAACACTAAAATTGCCATCAGGGCCCACAATCTTCATTTAATCTGCAAATAAGCAACATTACTGTCGCTCAAGCCACCACTGCCAATCCTGTTTGCTGTACTGCCCTCACGTCAAGCTTGGGACCGTGCGGTTTCCAGAGAGTAAAGCCCAGGATCCTAAAGTTAGCAAACAATTCTGGGAGTTGTAGTTGGCTCTTTCACATGTCCACGTTTGCTTCTACAACTGCTATTATAGTAGACATGTGATATGAACCGACCAGAATGACCTAGCTGTCAAATGGGCAGTATAGAAATATAATAAATAAATAAATAAATAATAAATAAATAAATAAATAAATAAATAAATGGACATTTTCCCACTAGATACTTAATTAATAACTAATGAATTACTCTATTAGCTAATGAACTAATGAGTAGCTAGTTGGTTGATTAATTAATTAGTAGTTAGCTGATTAATTCAAGGCCATTAAGTTGACTCTGACTTACAGGGACCTTTTCTCAAGATGTCTTTAACTCATATTTTAATACTGCCAATATTTGGATGCCACCTCACATTTTCAAGACAAAAGTTCCCAGTGGCACTTTAGCTTATAGTAGGGCCTTTGTTAAAAATAGGAAGCCACTTCTGGTTTGGGGGGAGAGCTAAAATCCTGGTTAAAAGCTATCCCCAACAAACATTACAGGCACAAGGGAGCTTTTTAAAATTAAATATATATATCTGGAGGGTTGTGGTGACAGAATGGGTATAATAGCAGCTCTCTAACATTTTCGAGGTGGCCCCTTGTGGCTCACAGAACTCTAAAACTGGCCCCAGCTCTAGACTAAGGAACCAGATCACCTAATGCACAGAGGACTAGATAATGTATGGGTAATGTATTAGTGGGGCGTGGTGGCTCAGTGGACCAGAGCGCTGAAACTGTCAGCTGCAAAGTCAGCAGCTCAGTGGTTCGAATCCCAGGTGCCTTGCAGAGGAGTGAGATCCCGCTGTTAACCCCAGCTCCTGCCAACCTAGCAGTTCGAAAACATGTAAATGCAAGTAGATAAATAGGTACTGCCATAAAAATTGGGAAGGTAAACAGTGTTCCGTTCAGCCATGGCGGCCACATGACCACAGACATGCACAACACTGGCTCTTTGGCTTGTAAATGGAGATGAGCACCGCCCCTAGAGTCGGACACGACTAGCATGCATGTGCAGGGGGAACCTTTACCTTAATGTACTATGAGCAAATATATTTTACCAATTTTCCTTCTGTGCTCTTAAATCGGGTCTATGACCGCATAATAAAGAACGAACGAACACAACAACAAATGAATCCTAAGTATAGAGACCACCGTGTGGGCTTCAAGAGCACAGGAATTGATGACTAATATCACGGATGCTAAAAGGCAACAGGTGAAGGCGACCCAAGCCACAAAAACTGAGAGGCACAATCTGAAGTCAAAAATAGATTATTGTTTGGCCTACCCTTTCCTGTCTTTATAAAGAAAAAGAAAGGCAAGTAAGTGAAGGAGCCAGGTGGTGCTCCTTTGTGGAGAGCATGGAACAGCTATGTTTTGGGACTACAACTCCCAGACATACATTAGTGTGGTGAGGGGCCATGTTGGCTTCTTGCAGTCCCCCAAAATCTACCTTGGGATATGTGCCCCTGTCCAGGAAGACTGACCAGGAAGACTTGCCCCAGTTCAGTATGTGTGTGTTGTGTCGTTATATTCGTGACCGACTCTTTGTGACTCCATGTCCATGGAGTTTTCTTGGCAGGAATACTGGAGTGGTTTGCCAGTTCCTACTCCAGGTGCCTACAACACTTGGTATTCCCTGGTGGTGTCCCCTCCAAGTACTAACCAGGGCCAACCCTGCTTAGCTTCCAAATGAGGCAAGATCGGATGTGCTTAGGTCATCTAGGCAGCTCTGTCCCAGTTCACAAATAGAACACATAGTCACTTAATAACAAAGCCATAAAACTGTGTTATAGTAATACCTCTTAAGACAAATAACCCGTAAGATGAAAAATTTGTAAGACGAAAAAGATTTCCAGGAATACGGTTGCTTCGCATAATGAAAATTCTCTATGTGCCTCGCAAGATGAAAAACAGTTATGAAATTACAAAAATATTTTTTTAAAAAAATCATATGAGAAACTGCATTTCGCAAGGTGAATTTTTCGTAGAACGAAATGACTTGCAGAATGAATCAAATTCATCTTAAAAGTTATTACTGTACTTTTGAAAGCGGGAGCATATTTATTTATTTATTTATTTATTTATTTATCCAACTTATATGCCGCCCACTACCCAAAGGTCTCTGGGCAGCTTACAATCAAAAGAATTAAAACACTTTAAAATAGTTAAAAATTGAATATCCATAAATAATCAAAGCCATCTTACACTAAAATCATTACACTAAGATTGTCATCAGAGGACCCACAGTCTATATTGTATTAATTAAAAAACGTCTGGGTAAAGAGTTCTCCCTGATTCTTGTTCTAGTTCTAAACGAAGTTATTCAGAGTACAAACTGTATATCAACAGGGATACAGAATGCATAAACAACTGTAATGACAAGGATTGTTTCCCTGTTTAGATGTCTTTATCTCTCATAGCAGCTCTATTGATCCGACCCATCAAACAAACATAGCATAACTTTCTACATTGGCTCAGTAACTCTATATGGACACTTCCACATTTTGCTTCTTTCTCTTTTCCTTCGTCCCTCTGAACATGTCTGTGCTGTTTTCGGTTGGCTTTTTCCCTTCTCCCCAAGCCAGCTTCGGTGCGGTTGAGCGTGATTGGCCAGCTGAAGGCTCTGACACACCTTGATGGGACCCTGGTTACCGAAGAGGAAGCAGTGGCGGCAATTCAATTCATGGCAGACTCCAGAATCACTCAGGTTTGACGGTCTGCTTTTGTTGGTTTGTTGTCTGGTTGGCTGGTTGGTTGGTTGGTTGGTTGGTTGGTTGGTTGGTTCGTTGGTTGGTTGGTTGGTTGGTTGGCTCGCTGGTTGGTTGGTTCGTTGGTTGGTTGGTTGGTTGGTTGGCTGGCTGGTTGGTTGGTTGGTTGGTTGGTTGGTTGGTTGGTTGGCTGGCTGGTTGGTTGGTTGGTTGGCTGGCTGGTTGGTTGGTTGGTTGGTTGGCTGGTTTGGTTGGTTGGTTGGTTGGTTGGTTGGTTGGTTGGTTGGTTGGCTGGCTGGTTGGTTGGTTGGTTGGCTGGCTGGTTGGTTGGTTGGTTGGTTGGCTGGTTGGCTGGTTGGTTGGTTGGTTGGGTGCAAGGACAAATTTGCAGCAATCAATTAAAAAGTTTTATGCCAGTTCCAAATTCACTTTCAGCTGTGTTGCTGGTACATTCCTCTGCCCAGGAAAACATAATGCACCATGCTCCGAGCATTACCTTTAACAGTTTGTTTGTCCCACAAACTTTATATCACATGGTGATGAAATGCCTCTTTAGAAGGTTCCACGGCTCCCTGAAAGAATGACATCAAGACGTTTAGCTATCCAGCCTTAGACAGAGTAACCCTAGAGTCATAGAATCATAGAATCATAGAGTTGGAAGAGACCTCAAGGGCCATCTAGTCCAACCCCCTGCCATGCAGGAACCCCATCACAATATTTCCGACAGATGACCATCCAGCCTCTGCTTAAAAACCTCCAAAGAAGGAGACTCAACCACCCTCCGCGGCAGCATATTCCACTGCCGAACAGCTCTAACTGTCATGAAGTTCTTCCCAATGTTCAAATGGAATCTCTTTTCCTATAGTTTGAAACCATTGCCCCGAGTCCTAGGGCCTTTTCACACGACCCCTAAACTCCGCCGCAAATGGCTCCAGCTCCGGAGCTTAAAATTGTTTCCCCACCAGCTCCGGAGTTTACAGATAATTAAGTGCGACCACGCCCACCTAAGCGCGTCCCAGCGCACTTTTTTACCTGCTCTTCCTGATGCGGATATAACATAGTGACTGCCCGACTCTCCTTGCTTCTGTTTGTTCATTTTTTGCACCCCGCCCCTTTAAGAGATTTGAATGCAGTGCGGGGACGGCAGAACGGAGGTGAGCGGCATTCCTTTCTTCCTTTTTTTCTCCCTCCCCTCACGCAGCCAGCACCCAGGAGTGCGGAGGGGGTGGGAACACAGGAACAGCGACAAACCCCTAAGATCTCTGGTCCGAATTTAAGTGGCCATTCCCAGATCCCTAAGCCCTCCTCTGCACCCGCTCGAGGTTGTCAACATCCTTTTTAAATTGAGGCACACAGAACTGGACACACTACTCCAGGTGGGGTCTGACCAGAGCAGAATAGAGTAGTACTATCACTTCCCTTGATCTGGACACGATGGTTCTGTTGATGCAACCAAGAATCGCATTGGCTTTCCTGGCCGCCGCATCACACTGCTGACTCATGTTCAATTTGTGGTCCACCAAGACTCCCAGATCCCTTTCACAGGTACTATCCTCCAGCCAAGTGTCCCGATCCTATATCTGTGCAATTCTGTGCATATTTCACTAATCATTCATTATTCCTATTATTTATTTTAAAATCATATGGAATTTATTCTTTCAATCTTCTACATTTTGTACAATAGTTTATCTCGTCTTTGCAAAGACTTATGCAAGAATGCTGTACAGTGGACCCTCCTATAACAAACGGTTTGTATCACATAAAATCTGTACAACATAAAAAGTTCCGGAGACAGGGGAAATTTGCTTAACAGAATTGCCTATCGGGCGAATCCGTACAACATAAAAATGGTCACGATTAGGGATTGCTCTGTTTTCAATGCATTCCTATGGTAAATTTGTATAAAGGAAAAGTTGCTTAACAGAATTTCATTTGGAACAAATTAATTCCTTTATACAAGGTACCATGGTATTCTGTTATGCTGCACAAAATAAATAATGTTGTTTGTTTGTTTTATACTATTTTTAACCCACCTTTCTCCTTAAAAAGAAGCCAAGGCGATTTACAACAATTGAAAGACAGTAGTTAAGCTAATAACAGTGAGCATGTAAATACCCCAAACGATCAATGAATACAGTACTTAAAAACATAGCAACATACTCTATTCTGATAAGAAAAATAAGAAGTTTCCTCCCCCTCCCCCAGGAATGGTTTAGAAAATGCCTTAATGAACACTTAGTTTGGTTTACATAACACACAAAATGTCCATTTGTTAACTTGTGGTGTCTTTTATCTCTCCAGGTGTCTCTTGTGGAACATTCTCGGACAGACCGAGAGAAGCTGCGAGTACTTAGCGTCTTGCCTTATGCCAAAATCTTGAGCCAGATCAGCAAAAACAAAGTCGATGTATTCCAGAACAACTGGTTTTCTAAGGTAAAAGAGGACCTTCTCAAAGGTCGCATATTCATTCCTTGAATTCACAAGCCATGCTTATCTGTTTTGTTAGGGATAGAGCCCAGGTTAGCGTTTCTGTCTGTCTTCAAATGTTACATTTGTCTTCTACATTTGTTCCATCTGTCTTCAATACATTGAATGTATTGATAAAGAAATGTGAAAAATAACTGGAGGGGGGAAGGTGAGATGGATAAAATACAGTAGTACTGAATAAAGAAAGGGAAAAAGGTTTCAAAAGTCCAATAAACTCCTTTTTTTCCAACACAAAGGGCCTGCATTCTAAACCGGCTGTCTGAGATTAATAAAATGACATATAAGAACATAAGAAGAGCCATGCTGGATCAAGCCAAAGGCCCAGTTAGCCCAGCTTCCTGTATCTCACAGTGGCCCCACCAAATGTGTCCGGGAGGGCACAAGACTAGATATCTGTCTCCTGCAACAACTCTCCTGCATCTGGCCCTTGAAGTACCCTGGTTTTAAGCCTGGAGATGACACATCTCCATCATGGTTTGTAACCCGTGATGGACTTTTCCTCCAGGAATCGGTCCAATCCTCTTTTGAAGGCATCCAGGCTAGATGCCATCACCACCTCTTGTGGCAGGGAGTCCCACAGACTAACAACATGCTGGGCAAAAAAAAAATGGCTTACAGCCATGGCTGTCCCTCTAGCCACGCAAAAAAACAAATATTTTCAGTGCCCTACACATAAGCACTATCCCTCGCCATCATCCTAAATGTCTGCCAAGGATTTCTAGTGTGTTCTGTAAGAGAAACCCGTTGAACGTTGCGATCCAGGGCGATCCTCGGGCACCCTGACCTGTCACGATCTGCGTTTTGACCCATCACCCAGAATCATGTTAATCTGCCAAGAAGAAAAGGTTAAAAGCCCCTCTGTCAGTTTGATTTCTTTCATGGCACCGCAGCATAGCTAGAGGAAAACACGTCCGCGCAGAGAGAGGAGCAGAGAGTTCTGATCTCCATGCATTAAGAGGAGCACATCGGCTGCAGCTGCCAAAACCAGCACATGTTTCCAGCAGTAGCATCAGTGTTACGCTGTGTGACATGAGCGCTGAAGGTGATTCCTTTTGAGGTAGGACATATTTTTTTATAGAAACAAAGCTCCATCCCTGCAAGAGGCAGAAAAAGAGAAGGTTTTGTGCTCCTCTCTCTGGTTCACCTTTAAGCTTCAGAGAACCATCGTGTCTAGATCAAGGGAAGTGATAGTACCACTCTGTTCTGCTCTGCTCAGACCCCACCTGGAGTCCTGTGTCCAGTTCTGTGCGCCTTAATTTAAAAAGCCTTGAGCGGGTACAGAGGAGGGCTACCAGGATGGTTGAGGGTCTGGAGGAAATGTCTTATGAGGAACGGCTTAGGGAACTGGGAATGTTTAGCCTTTCAAAAAGAAGGCTGAGGGGGGATAGGATAGCTATGTTTAAATATTTGAAAGGATGTCATATTGAAGAGGGAACAGGTTTGTTTTCCATGGCTTTAGAGACTAGGACTCGGGGCAATGGTTTCAAACTACAAGAAAAGAGATTCCATCTGAACTTTAGGAAGAACTTACAGTTAGAGCTGTTTGGCAGTGGAATATGCTGCCATGGATGGTGGTGGAGTCTCCTTCTTTGGAGGTTTTTAAGCAGAGGCTGGGTGGCCATCTGTCGGAAATATTGTGATGGGGGTTCCTGTATGGCAGGGGGCTGGACTAGATGGCCCTTGAGGTCTCTTCCAACTCCATGATTCTATGATTCTATGAAATATTAACGCAATGATCTGTTTACAGGGCTAATCAATGGCAAATTAATCTCTCTCTACAATATTAGTTTCCACTTTTCCCAGAAAGGAATTCTGGGAAGTAGGATTCAAACAGCTACAAGTTGGGAGGATATTTAGCTCAGTAATATTTCAAGCGATGAGGGCCTTGAATTGTTCTTGAGCGCAAGTTGAACATGAGCCAACAGTGTGAAGTGTTGTAATTATGTTTGTAATTATGTTGTAATTATTTGTAACTATGTTTGATTGGTTAGTTTTTATTTCAGTCTACACATTGTATATTGTTTAATTTTATTATTCATTGTTTTCCATGTCCTAACTTTTGTAAACTGCCCAGAGTGACCGTTGGCCAGACGGTGTGGTATAAAAATCAAATAAATAAATAAAATAAATAAGTTCCTGTAAAAGGCCATTATGTGCCTAGATGCCCTAAGCACATCTGATTTTGGAAGCTAAGCAGGGTCAGGCCTGGCTAGTCCTTGGATGGGAGACCACCAGGGAATACCAGGTGCTGTAGGCACCTGGAGTAGGAACTGGCAAGCCACTCCAGTATTCCTGCCAAGAAAACTCCATGGACATGGGGTCACGAAGAGTTGGTCACGTCTGCAATGATACTAAAACAACAAAAAAAGGCCATTGCTATTTTAGGATGCATTAACTAAGGGGCATGGTGGCTCGGTGGGTGAGAGCACTGAAAACTGTCGGCTGCAAAGTCGGCAGCTCGGCGGTTCAAATCCCGGGTGCCACAGAGGAGAGTGAGCTCCCGCTGTTAACCCCAGCTCCTGCCAACCTAGCAGTTCAAAAACATGTAGATGCAAGTATATAAATAGGTGCCGCTATAAAAAGCGGGAAGGTAAACAGTGTTCCATGTGCAGAAATGCATTTGGCCATGCCAGCCACATGACCACGGACTTGCACAACACTGGATCTTTGTTTTAGAAACGGAGATGAGCACCGCTCCTAGAGTCAGACACATGTGCAGGGGAAGCCTTTACCCGTTTAACTAAGTCTAGTCTCCAAATCCTGTGAGGCACTAGTCCTTCTCTATCCAGTCCAGGTTAGGCCTTACCTTGAGTACTGTGTCCAACAAACTGGAAAAAGTTCAGAGGAGGGGAACAAGGATGATCGGGGAATGAAAACCAAGCTCTATGAGGAAAAGGGGATATGATTGAGATGTGCAAAATTATGCAGGGCATGAGTAAAGTGGATAGAGGGATGCTCTTCTCCTTCTCACAAAATACCAGAACTAGGGGACATCCACTCACATTGAGGGCTGGGAGAGTGAGAGCAGACCAAAGAAAATCTTTTTTTTTTTACCCAGTATGTTGTTAGTCTGTGGAACTCCCTGCCACAGGATGTGGTGATGGCATCTGGCCTGGATGCCTTCAAAAGGGGATAGGACAGATTCCTGGAGGTAAAGTCCATCACAGGTTACAAACCATGATGGAGATGGGTAATCTCCAGGCTTAAAACCAGGGTACTTCAAGGACCAGATGCAGGGGAATGAAATCAGGAGACAAATATCTTGTCTTGTGCGCTCCCGGACGCACTTGGTGGGGCCACTGTGAAATAGAGGAAGCTGGACTAGATGGGCTTTTGGCCTGATCCAGCATGGCTTTTCTTATAGGTCCTTATAAGATGGAAAGAACTGGACAGCCTTGAGGAAAGAAGAGCATAGGCAGGATAGCATTTTTCAAATGCTTGAAAGGGGTGGAATCTGTTCACGATTATGCCATCGTGCAGGACCTACTGTATAATAATGGACTCAAGCTACAGAAAGCCTGATTTAGTCTGAATATCAGGGGTAAAAAAAGTCTTAACTGTTAGAGCAGTATGACAGTAGAACCAATGACCTTGGGTGGTAGTGAGTGTGCTCCAACATTGGAGGCATTCAAAGTGAAATTGGTAGCCACCTGTTAGATCTGCTTTGATTTGGATTTCTGCAGGAATCTGAAGGTCATAGAGGACACTTGCAACTCTGTTATTCTATGGCAGTGTTGGCGAACCTATGTTACGGGTGCCAAAGGTGGCACTCGGAGCCCTTTTTGTGGGCACCCGACATCGCCCCTTCACAGCCACCTGGATTCAGGTTAAATTGCTGTATTGGCACTTTGCGGGGGGTGGGTGGGGTTGAATCGCAGTTTGGGCACTCAGTCTCTAAAAGGTTCGCCATCACTGTTCTATGATGCCATTATTCTGGTACATGGAGGGAAGCGCGAAAGAGCAAAGAAAATATAACGAGAAATAAAAACTGCCATGGGGTCTTTGCACACACACAAAAATCCAAGAAACCATCAATATCGGTCTTTTCCTGTTTTGTCCATGCACGCCCATGTTAATAGCAGACTGCTGGTTTTTGCTCCCTTCCTAACAGATCACCGTGTTAGATCTCGATGGGCAGCATCTTTGCAAAATAAACGGCTTGGAGAAACTAGAGAATCTGCGATGGGCATCTTTTAGCAACAACAACCTCACCAAAATCGAAGGCCTGGAATATTGCCTTCACCTGGAGGAGCTTACATTAGACGGAAACTGCATCTCAACTCTGGAGGGTAATCTATTTGCATATGTGTGCATGGGTGGGTGTGTGCATTGTATTTCTGGACTTGCCTTTGTCCCTACTTGGCTGCGTTTTCATTTTGGCAAAACCGTTTAATTAGAATAGCTTTAGATAGAAACCAGTTCAGGCTACTGATTGCCAACGTTCTACGAGGATATGGCACTTGAAGAAGAAGAAGAAAATCATTTATTGGCCAAAATCATGTGGTTTAGCCAAGAAAATCACACTAGATTAGGCCCATTCTATCAATTTGGACTGAATAAGTCAACATCCCATTGATGCTAACTGTGACTTACAACATTAAGGTATTTGAAGCAATACTTGCCTTTGGGTCAGTGCAATTTATGGGGGAGTTGACCAAGTTCCTACTGATTCAGTGGACCTACTCTAGTGCAATTTACTGTGCTAAGCAACAGGATTTTTAAAATGGGGGGAATGGGTTGTGTTTTTAGTATGTAAGCTTCTTTGGCATCCTTCAGAAGGGAATCTGTCCTAATGCCGGTTAGAATAGTTTGTTTTGTTTATTCTGATGTTTGATTTTATTGTGCTGTTTTATTATTACTGTAAGCCGCCCAGAGTTCCTACGGGAAGATGGGCGGGGTATAAATGCAATAAATAAATAAATATTAATGTAAATATATCTGGCAGAACGGCTCCTGCCGCAAAGTACTGACAGACAAAAGAAAATATTTTTTTCACCCAGCACGTTGTTAGTCTATGGAACTCCCTGCCACAGGATGTGGTGATGGCATCTCACCTGGATGCCTTCAAAAGGGGATTGGACAGATTCCTGGAGGAAAAGTCCATCACAGGTTACAAACCATGATGGAGATGTGTCATCTCCAGGCTTAAAACCAGGGTACGTCAAGGGCCAGATGCAGGGAAGGGGTAGCAGGAGACAGAGATCTAGTCTCATGCACTTTCAGAGGCATTTGGTGGGGCCACTGTGAGATACAGGAAGCTGGACTAGATGGGCCCTTGGCCTGATCCAGCATGGCTCTTCTTATGTTCTTATGTTCTTATGTACTGACCATAACACCCAATTATCTCAGGCAGGACATTTGAGGGTGCCATCACTGAAGGAGGCCCATAAATCTTTGACGAGAAATCAGGCTTTCTCAGTGGCAGCCCCTCGGCTCTGGAACCAACTTCCTCCTGAGATCTGTTTGGCACCTTCCATCCCAGTCTTTAAGAAGCATCTAAAGATGTGGCTATTTAAAAAGGCTTCCCCCGGATAGTAATCTGTTCTAATAATGATTGCTATTATGTATTTATTCTGTTTTTATCTGTAGCCCATCTTGCTCCTGTTCTATGTTTTTGTTATATATGGTTTACTAGTTATTGTGTTTTTATTTATATACTTGTGCTTATCTATGATATTGTATTTCATTGTTTATGGTTTTGATTTCCATTCAGTTTGTAAACCGCCCAGAGTAGCCATGTAGCTAGATGGAGCGGTATATAAATTTAATAAATCAATAAATAAAATATAGTGCTAAACATAACTAGGAATTGTTGAACCTCTACATTAATTGTGCTGCAGCGGTACTGTAGTTCTCTGCACACTTCTCAGAAATATTCTTCCTCTGCTTTCTCCAGGCATTTCAAAACTCTCCAAGCTCATGCGTCTGAGCGCCAATAATAACCACCTCACCAGCCTGGAGAAGAACATTTTTGAGAACCTGTGGCACCTCCATTATCTCTCTCTTGAGAACAACCGCATCACCTCATTGGCGGGCTTGCAAAAAGCCTATGCACTCATTGAACTCTACATAAGCAACAACTATGTGTCCTCCAACCAAGAAATCTATCAGCTGAAGGTAAGCCGGGACATTGATGGTGTGAAGCAAAAAAATCAGAAGAGAATAACATAATGTGTGCGAGGTGGACTTGAAAGCCAACGAGAAGCACCGGATCTTTGAGTAGAGCAATCCTATCTACCTGAGTGAGGGAGACTCCATGGCAAAGTATTTTCCAAATCCAGAACAATTATTTCATTGTTGAAGATAATTCCAGGTAACGTGTTCCATAAATATAAAATCAGTTCAGACATGTTGTAAAACACAGAAACCTTGAAGTTATGTAGAGAACTGTAGGCCCAGAACCTTAAAAATATATCCTTGCAACTTATGGAAAAAAAAATCAAGAGTTAAAACATGATTTGGAGACAAATACTTCAAAATACAGGACCGTAAGTATAATAAATTATCAAAAAGAATGTTTTCAGTTACATTCTAATAATACAGATCTTATAGCACACATTCTAAAAATACAGATCTTAAAACACAGTTTCTCAGTTGCTTGTTTAGGACATAGTAAATTTATTTTATTTATTTATTTTCATATTTATATACCGCACCTATTCCCAAACATGGGACTCAGGGCGGTTCACAACAAACAATATAAAACAGTTTAAAAAATCAGAACATCACCTAAGCAAAGCACAGAGTAAATACAGTCAGGCGGGCCAAAACTGCGAACAAGAGGGCCGAGGGAGAAAAGTTATTTCTCTACAAGTGATGCAGTGTATCAGCAATAGTATATCGGAATTTGGGGGTGGTGGTGGTGGAAATCACTTCCCCTGTTCCTCCACCAAGGAGCAGAGGAAGTGCTCAATTTGTCATATCCTTCAGTGGCTTGCTGACTGTGGATTGTACCAAATGGAATAGCGCATGTCCACCCTTAAGTGACTGTTTTTCACCCACACCAGACTGCTGCAAAATGGGCAGGGGAGATGAGCCCTCAATGATGTTCCCTCCAAATGGCAGTCACATCTGTGGAGAAGAATTACCTCAGAATGTCCTCCTTTAAAAAAAAACAACAGGTTAACTAAGAGTTGATTGAACTGTTGCTTCCTAGGGACTAAACAATTTGGTAATCCTGGATATGCATGGAAATCTGATTGTTTGGAAGCAAGAAAACTATCGTCTCTTTGTCATTTTCCACATCCCGTCTCTGAAAGCTCTGGATGGTGTTGCTGTGGTGAGTTGTTACTGCACCTAGAGCCTGCCCCTTTGGCATATACTTATGATATGTGGAACCCTGGTATCACCCTTTGGCACAAGATAGGGCCTTTTCACACGACCCCTAAGATCCGCTGGCCACTTAAATTCGGACCAGAGATCTTAGGGGTTTGTCGCTGTCCTGCGTTCCCACCCCCTCCGCACTCCTGGCTGCTGGCTGCGTGAGGGGAGGGAGAAAACAAAGGAAGAAAAGAATGCCGCTCACCTCCGTTCTGCCCTCCCGGCACTGCATTCAGATCTCTTAAAGGGGAGGGGGGCAAAAAAAGAACAAACAGAAGCAAGGAGAGCTGGGCAGTCACTAGGTTATATCCGCATCAGGAATTTTCACCTCCAGAGAGCAGGTACCTGAAAAGTGCGCTGGGACGCGCTTAGGTGGGCGTGGTCGCACTTAATTATCTGTAAACTCCGGAGCTGGTGGGGAAACAATTTTAATCTCCGGAGCTGGGAGCCATTTGCGGCAGAGTTTAGGGGTCGTGTACAAAGGGCCATAGAAACAAAAGACCTTGTCCAGTTGTGTTTCTATTTAGAATTATCCTTTTATCCCTTTAAGAGCTGTCCCGCACCAAACTGGCCCCGGATGGGGGCATGCAATCTTTCTAGCATGATTCATTGAGAACCTCATTCATTGTTTAGCTTTGTGGATGGGTACTGTCACCAAAAGGACACTGTTAGTGATTTAAACTGAGGGGGCAACCCTGGGATGTATTTGATGGGTTGTGGCATTAAAAGGGAGAGTGGAGAAACCCCCTACTCTATTTTCATTTTCTTTTATTTTTAGTATTTCTCAAACTCACACTGTGAAATTCTAGAGCCATGTCAGGTTTATGTGTTGCCATTTCGATATGCCGCTTACTCCTTTAACAAACAAACAAGAAAGTCAAGGTGTCCTACTGAATGAGGTCTGAGAGAAAGGGCTGTTAAGGAGGCTATGTTAACTCCATGGACCATCACACAGGATAGAGCAGCTTCAGCAGAGGCCCCACTGAGGAGACAGGCGGGGGGGGGGACACAACCCTTTTCTCAACCTGTCTCCCCACCCTTCACCCCAATGTTATTCTCTCACTCTCCAGCTGTCCCTGGTTGCTGCTGCTGCTGCCTTTTTACTCCTTAGTAAACTGGGTAAACTTTGTTTTCTATGGATATGTACCCCAACAGCAGAAGAAAACCTGCAGCATGATCTCCGGCTAAAGTAGACCATACTTAAGATTCAGTGTTAACCAAACTGCTCCACATTCCCCAGTGTGGGCTCGGAGGCTCAGGGATCTGAAGTGTCTTACATTCTCTCCGCTCCAAACCTCAAACCCTCAGATGTTCTAGGACTAAAAATCCCAGAAACCTTTGCCACTAGCTGTGCTGGCAAGGATTTCTGGGAGTTGTAGTCCAAATTCCTCAGTGTGGGCTTGGAGGCCCAGGGACCTGAAGTCTCTTGCATCGTATTCCAACATTCTATCCGCTCCAAACCTCGAACCCTCAGATGTTCTAGGACTAAAATCCCAGAAGCCTTTGTCATTAGATGTGCTGGCAAGGATTTCTGGGAGTTGTAGTCCAAGAACATCTGGGGATACAAGGTTGGATATCTAGTCGATCATGGCAACAACACTGGGGAGTGGATGCCCAACTTTCTCCTGCACTGTTTTCCATGAACAAAATTCTTTCTCCTCCCCAATGAAATGCTTCAACGAAAAAGGTAAATATATTACACATACTTGCCTCTCCTCCAGACAAATCTTATAAGGGGAAAAATGACATTTGGATTGGTAGGAATTTTAATTACAATATTAATGATTTTGTAATTAAATGGGGTTTAATTACAAAATTGCCTCGGGTTAATTGCCGGGGGTTAAGCGTTCAGCTCCTGTCAGAAATAGGACCACCGAGTTCCTAGCTACACTCATTGTTTTGTCCACAGAGCCTGGTGGTACAGTGGTTAAACTGCTATACTATAGCTATAACTGTACTCATGACCTGGGGTTCAATCCCGGGTACAGGATGTGGTGATGGCATCTGGCCTGGATGCTTTCAAAAGGGGATTGGACAGATTCCTGGAATAAAAGTCCATCACAGGTTGCAAACCATGATGGAGATGTGTCATCTCCAGGCTTAAAACCAGGGTACTTCAAGGGCCAGATGCAGGGGAGTGGTATCAGGAGACAGATATCTTGTGTGCTCCCAGACACATTTGGTGAGGCCACTGTGAGATACAGGAAGCTGAACTAGATAGGCCTTTGGCCTGATCTAGCATGACTTTTCATATGTTCTTATGTTCTTATGTAGTAGGCTCAAGGTTCACTCAGCCTTCCATCCTTCCAAGGCTGGTAAAATAAGTGCACAGCTTGCTGGGGAAGCAGTGCACTATGGGGCGATATATAAGCAGCACATCCCCACCACCACCATTTGGTTCTCAGTTTTTCCCAGGTGGGAGCAGGCTGTGTATGTGTCACAGAGAAAAGAGAGAGATCTGAATAGTAGCCCAAGGGGGATGGAGTCACTGGATTGTGTTATTACAAACTGTGACCGCTATTTCAAAATACAATGGACCCTCATATAACAAACGGTTTGTATAACATACAATCTGTACAACATAAAAAATTCCGGAGATATGGGAAATTTGCTTAACAGAATCGTCGATGGGGTGACTCCGTACGACCTAAAAATGGTCGTGATTAGGGATTACTTTGTTTACAATGCATTCCTATGGGAAGTTTGTATAAAGGAAAATTTGCTTAACATAATTTCATTTGGAATGAATTAATTCCTTTATACAAGGTACCCCTGTAGAATGGGCCTGAACGTACCCATAGGATTACATATTTAAATCAGCCCATTCAGCTAACTTTTAAAATGTCTCCTGTATAGGAAGCAACGGAAATTGAGAATGCGAAAGATTTATTTGGTGGCAAGCTCAACGCTGACATGGTTGCAGAAAGACTGGGACACTCGGACTTCAGCAAAATGCAAGAACTGAACTGGACCGCTTCTATGATCAGGTGAGCGGTTTCCCTAATTGAAACGAGAGGCACGTCCTGTGACTGGAAGAGTTACTCTTTTTTTGCACTGTGTGTGTTGTGTTGTTACAGTCGTGACCGACTCTTTGTGACCCCATGCCCATGGAGTTTTTTCTTGGCAGGAACACTGGAGTGGTTTGCCAGTTCCTACTCCAGGTGCCTACAGCACCTGGTATTCCCTGGTGGTCTCCCATCCAAGTACTAACCAGGGCCGACCCTGCTTAGCTTCCGAAATCAGGCGAAATCAGATGTGCTTAGGGCATCTAGGCAGCTCTAATTTTTTGCACTACAGCTCACCAAATACTCCAGCCATGATGACCCATGCCAGATGGTGGGATTCTGGAAACTGTAGTCTCATAAAGTAATTACAGTGGTGCCTCGGATGACAAATTTAATTCATTTTCTGAGGCAATTTGTTATCTGAAAAAATTTGTTATCCGAAACATGGTTTCCCAAAGGAATGAATGGGAAACCAATTAATCCATTCCAGAGCCTAGGAAAATGACACAGACAACTGGTTTTTTTTTTTTTTTTTTGCTCAAAACTCTTTATAAAGTGCACTTTAAAGGTACAGATGCGATGCAGCCCGGGATAATTCTTTTTTACCGATGCATGCTGGAAATTCATTATTCGAAGCAGTCCATAGGGAAAATTCATCACCTAAGGCAGCCCATAGAGAAAATTCATTATCCAAGGCAGACCTATACCTAGAAATTGCGATTCGTTATCTGAGGCAGCCCATAGGGAAAATTCATTATCTGATGCAGCCATATACCTGGAAATTGCGATTTCTTATCTGAAAAATTTGTTATCAGGGGCATTTGTTATCCGAGGTATTACTGTACTGTACTTTGTGGAGTCCAGGCAGGTCCTTGGTAGATAAAGGGCTTGCTTAGCAGGCAGGAAATATCAGGCTCAACGCTGGGTCTCTACAGTGAAATGAGCAGCAAGTCATGCAAAAGTCATCTAAAGTATTTAAATTTAAAAACAGTGGATCTGCAAGAGAAAGAAAAAAAGATGAAAAAGAGACATTTCTGTATAGGTGTTTCCCTGGAGCCTGCCTTGTTGGGGAAAGGGGTGTCATATTTAATTTAGCATCTCTGGAACCGTCTTTTCTCCTCTAAATGTCTTTCTTCTCCAACGCAGAATGGTAGATCTGGTGCCAGCAGAGCAGTTTAAAAACATCACCAGCGTGAATCTGCAGAACAATAATCTCACCTCCTTCAGTGGTTTGGTCTTTCTCCCAAATGTCAAGGTGGGTTGTTTTGTTCTTTTTAACTTTCCTGTCATGAAATATGCACAGATCTAGAATGCAAACACCAGAGTCTGGGGAAACATTATATATACAAGTGATACCTTGTATAAAGAAATTAATTTGTTCCAAATGAAAGGATGTTAAGCAATTTTTCCTTTATACAAATTTCCCATAGGAATGCATTGAAAACAGAGTAATCCCTAATCGTGACCATTTTTATGTTGTACGAATTCACCCCATAGGCCATTCTGTTCAGCAAATTTCCCCTATTTCTGGAAATTTTTTTGTGTTGTACAAATTTTATGTTATGCAAACTGTCTGTTATATGAGGGTCCACTCTGTGTGTGTGTGTGTGTGTGTGTGTGTGTGTGTGACTTACTTGTGCATTAACAGATTGGATCCAGGTAAGGACGATTTTAAAAACTGAAAGATAACTGAACAGATTAACATAAGAACATAAGAACATAAGAAGAGCCATGCTGGATCAGGCCAAAGGCCCATCTAGTCCAGCTTCCTGTATCTTCTGCCCCACCCGTTTGGGAGCGCATGAGACTAGATAAATTTCACTCCCCTGCAAAGAACTGTTTAAAAGAGATTACACCTCTCCATCATGGTTTGTAACCCGTGATGGACTTTTACAGGAATCTGTACCTTTTGAAGGCATCCAGGCCAGATGCCATCACCACATCCTGTGGCAGGGAGTTCCATAGACTTACAACGGCTGGGTGAAAAAATATTTTCTTTTGTCAGTTCTTACTCTCCCAGCACTCAATTTGAGTGTATGTCCCCTAGTTCTGGTATTTTGAGAGAGGGAGAAGAGCTTCCCTCTATCCACTTTACTCATACCCAGCATTATTTTGTATGTCTCTATCATATCCCCCTCAAGCGCCTTTTTCCAGACTGAAGAGGCCCAATTGTTTTAGCCTTTCTTCATAGGGAGTGTGCCCCAGCCCAGTAATCATTTTAGTCGCTCTCTTCTGCACCTTTTCCAGTTCCACTATGTCTTTCTTGAGATGCGGTGACCAGAATTGTACACAATACTCCAGGTGGGGCCTTACTATTGTTTTGTATAATGGCATTATAATGTTGGCTGTTTTATTTTCAATCCCCTTTTGATAATCCCTAGCATGGAATTGGCCTTCTTCACTGCTGCCACACATTGGGGAGACACCTTCATGGAGCTGTCCACCAACACACCAAGATCTCTTTCCTGATCCGTCACGGATAACTCAGAGCCCATGAGTTGATAGATGAAGTTTGGATTTTTGCCCCAATATGCATTACTTTACATTTGGTTACATTAAAACGCATTTGCCATTTCTCAGCCCACTCCCCCAGTTTGGAGAGATCCTTCTGGAGCTCTTCACAATCTTCTCTGGTTTTTACCACATGGAAAAGTTTTGTGTCATCTGCAAACTTGGCCACCACACTGTTTATCCCTGTCTCCAGGTCATTTATGAACAGATTGAAAAGCACCGGTCCCAGGACCGAGCCCTGGGGCACACCGCTTTTCACTTCTCTCCATTTGAAAATTTCCCATTGACACCTACTCTTTGTTTCGGGATCTCAACCAGTTCTCAATCCATAAGAGGACCTGCCCTCTTATCCCCTGACTATGCAATTTTCTCAGCAGCCTTTGGTGAGGGACTGTGTCAAAAGCCTTTTGAAAATCCAGATAGACTAGATCCACCGGTTCACCCAAATCACCTGCCTGTTGACCTTTTCAAAAAATTCTAAAAGGTTTGTAAGACAAGATTTACCCTTACAGAAGCCATGCTGATTTTCTCTCAGCAAGGTTTGTTCTTTTATGTGTTTTAAGATTTTCTCTTGGATGAGGCCTTCCACCATCTTCCCTGGGACAGATGTAAAACTGCCTGTAGTTTCCTGGGTCCCCCTCCTTCTTTTTTAAAAATTGGTGTGACATCCGCTATCCTCCAGTCCTCCGGCACTGTGGCCGTTTGAAGAGACAAGTTGCATATTAGTAAAGAGATCTGCAATTTCATTTCTCAGTTCCCTAATAACCCTTGGGTGGATGCCATCTGGGCCCGGTGACTTGTTAATCCTCAATTTATCAATTAGTCCTAAAACCTCCTCTCTTTTAACCTGTATTTGATTTAATTCTTTAGTCAAGAGGGGCGGCTCAGGCAGCGGAATCCGTTCAAGGTCCTCTGTCGTGAAGACAGACGCAAAGAATCGTTCAATTTCTCTGCAATGTCCAAGTCCTCCTTAACCTCCCTTTTCCTCTCTCACCATCCAGAGGCCCAATTGGTTCTCTGGCAGGTTTTCTACTTCTAACATATTTAAAGAAGCTTTTATTATTACCCTTTATATTGCTAGCCTGTTCCTCAAAGTCTTTCTTTGCCTCCTTATCATCTTTTTACATTTCTTTTGCCAGAGTTTGTGTTCCTTTTTATTTTCCTCATTTGGGAGGATTTCCATTTACAGAAGGACCTCTCCTTGTGCTTTAGAGCTCTCTAACTCCACTCGTTAACCATGCCGGTGTCCTCTTGGACTTAAATGAGCTCTTCTTTCTTTGTGGTATGCACTTGTGCTGGGCCTCTATTGTTTTTTAAACAGGCTCCATGCACTCTGAAGAGATTGGATTCTTCTAACCCTCCCCTTCAGTTTCTCTCTAGTTTCCTCATCTGAGGGAAGTTTGCCCTTCGAAAATCAAGGGTTTTTATGTCTGATTTGGTTGACACTCTTCCTCCGACATGCATGGCAAAGGTAATTGCAGCATGGTCACTGTTCCCCAGAGGCTCAGTGACATTCACATCCCTGACGAGGTCCTGAGTATCACACAATATTAGATCTAGAGTTGCCTGTTCTCGGGTGGGCTCCATGACAAGTTGCTCTAAGGCACAGTCATTCAGCAAGTCGAGAAACCCATATTGGCCCAGTCAATGTGGGGATAATTAAAGTCCCCCATGATTACTATCCTATCCCTCTTAGCCACCTCCATGATTTCTCTCCTCATTTCAAGGTCCCCCTCAAGTTTTTGATCTGGTGGACGATAGAATACTCCAACTATCACATCACTCTTTGGACCTGGTAGTTTAACCCACAGTGATTCTATGGTGGAGTCAGACCCTCTGTCAATCTCCATTCTGCTGGATTTTACCCCTTCTTTGACATAGATGGCCACTCCTCCTCCAACCGCCCCCTCTCTATCCCTTCTATAGAGTTTATAGCCTGGGATTGCTGTGTCCCACTGGTTCTCCACATTCCACCAGGTTTCTGTTATGGCTATTATATCAATGTTATCCCTAGCTGCCAGATGTTCAAGTTCTCCCATCTTTGCTCGGAGGCTTCGAGCATTGGCGTAAGCACACCTGTACAGTGGGTCCCGCAACAGCTGCTGCCTTGTTCTTCTCCCCCACAGCTTTTATTTTCAGTAGACGAACTGTCACATTCCACTATTCTGCCAGTGTTAATACTTGCTATGTCATCTCTATGTGATTCTCTACCCTCTCCAACCTCATTCCCGAGGATGAGGTGACCGGATGCCATACAGCTCCTGTCGGCTTTCCCCCAGTTATCAGTTTAAAAGCTGCTCTGCTGCCTTTTTGAGGTTGAGTGCCAGCAATCTGGTCCCATCATGATTCAAGTGCAACCCATCCCTCCTGAAGAGGTTTGGCTTGTCCCAAAATGTTCTCCAGTTCCTGACAAATCTAAAAGACAATCGCCTCATCCACGCATTGAGGCTTCTGAGTTCTGCCTGCCTGGCGGGACCTCACGAGGAACAGGTAGCACTTCTGAAAATGCTACCTTGGAAGCCCGGGACTTCAATCTTCTACCTAGCAACCTGAATTTGGTTCCAAGACTGCAGATGCCTTCCCGACATCATTGGTACCGACGTGTACCATGACCACTGGCTCCTTCCCAGTTCTCTCTAACAATCTCTCTTACAATCTGTTGCTAAATTACTAACATGAGCATCTGTGGGCAAGTATTCTATTTACATATTCAGTTGTGTAAGGGTAGTCTTGTAAAGGTTTTTCCCTTTTGTAAGCTTTTCTCTAAATGTCTATTTCCACACTCAGAGTTGTGCAAAGAAGAGCCAGCAGGAGGACAAAACTGCTGTATAATAAGCCCTCTATGCATAGTATTGGTCTCGGAACAGTATAGTATTACTATAGCAGGAAAACTAAATATAGACTAGTAAAATTAAGACCCCTGTTCAGATAATGCAAATTCAAGTCTGTGGCTTCCTCTGTTGAGTCATTCTATCTCACATCTGAATATCCTATATCCTGGTACCTTCAACGTTTCCTAACATTATTGTCTTGTCTGTCTGCTCCTAATGTGCCCAAAGTACGACAACCATAACTCTGCTGTTTTTGCTTCTAGAGGACACTTTTGTTTGTGTTTCTGGGGGTCCAGATGATCCACAAAGCTTTCCTACAGTACCATATTTCATTCAAACCATTTTTTCCAGTCACCTTTTTCCACTGTTCCTCTTTCACATCCGTATACAGTAATTGAGAATAGAAGCACGTAAAGATTTTTCTGGCCTTGGTCTCCAATGACACTTACAGTTCAACTCAGATAGTAGAGAGAGAGAGAGCAAGATCTCAAACCACAAAGGTTTTTGAAAAGAGCAAGTAATAGCCACATCCTAACAGTTCAAGAAGCTGCCTAGATGCCCTAAGCACAGCCGATCTTGCCTGATTTCGGAAGCTAAGCAGGGTCGGCCCTGGTTAGTCCTTGGATGGGAGACCACCAGGGAATACCAGGCGCTGTAGTCGCCTGGAGTAGGAACTGGCAAGCCACTCCAGTATTCCTGCCAAGAAAACTCCATGGACATGGGGTCACAAAGAGTCAGTCATGACTGTAATGACATAACACACAACAGTTCAAGAGCCGATGTGGGGAACCAGGTCCACCAGGGCTTCTGGAAACAGCAGTGGACATAACTCTTTGATTGCCTTTCTACATACAACCCATCTCAGTTATAAAATGATTGCAGGTGTCTCTCCCAAGGCTCCGTTACTGGAAATCAGAGTGTTGCAGTAAATATTAATGGTGACTGTTTGTTTCTTTGGCTGGTGGGTTGGTTGGTTTAGCCACCTTGGGTCCTTTTCCAAAGAGAAAGGTGGGGTAAAAATACTTTTTAAAAAGCTATATGCCACCTTTCTCCCACTAAGGGGATACAAGGCAGCTCACAACATTAAGAGGAATAGAATCAAAAACACAATAACTGAAACATTTTTAAAAAGAACTATCAGATATGCACTAATAAAAATACAATCAAATAATTGCAAGCAAGTGAACAGAAAAAAATTACTCTAAGCAGGCATTCAGGGAATTAATCATGATTCTTAAAAGCCTGCCTGAAGAGATGGCTCTTTTGCCTTTCACCGATTGGAATGTACCCCACCCACCCACCCAGGACATCTATAAAATCGATGATATGTTCCTGTTGATAGAGGCTCCTTGTGGCAACTCCAGAATAATAGATCTGCATTTCCGTCTCCCCTGCTTACAGCACTGAAGTCTTCGAAATACTGTACTTAGAGGCTGGTCTGTGTGCGATTTGCCAGATGATCTCTGTTCGTTTCTCTTTTTTTAAAAAAAAAAATCTGCAGGTTCTCTGCCTGAACTATAATCACATTGAATCGATCCTTCCCAGGCAGAAGCCGGCAAACCACTTAACAAATAGGCAGCTGCTGTATCAGAAAGTCTCTTCCAGTGGTTATGGACAGCAGGGGGCTTCTAAAGGCAACAGGTATCTATCTAATGAAGAAGTCCTCATGCAGGAGGGAGCGTTTTGTGTCTTGGTGATTGATAGTAATGACGTTTAGCTAGAACTCAAGTTCCAACAACCACAGTTGGGTGCAGATCGCCCAGAGGCCTCTAGATCTAGCTTCTGCCCATACCTCATGTGTTTGTCATTCAAACAGGACTAAAGACCAAGGCACACATTGGCCAGAAGCCTGTTGGTTAGTCTCACCAGTGTAAGCCCAGGGGGTGGAAACTGCAGCAATAAATTGCTACTTGTTCACAAGACGCTGCTTGCATCCTTCAGCAGGTGTCAGTTGCGTGAGTTGGTTCACAAGGCAGGACACAAGTGACAACTTTACGCACTGCATTCAAGATAGTAGAACTAACGAATAGGATTCTGGCTGTTGTGTTGGAAGAGCAGGGTTCTGATTCCAGGAGCATCCTCAATTCATTTAACTCAGAAATCTTTCCTCTCTAAGTTCATCAACAGTAGGGGTTGGTTCTACCGGTTAGTAGCAGGTAGTAGATGATTGGTCGCTTCTCCTAAGATGTCTCAAATAACACATTCTCCATCCTATTAATCTGTGGAGTCTTGTCATTTATTTTGTTTTAATATATTATATGTTTTTCCCCCTTTGGTGCCTTTGGGCTGTTCTTTCTACTCTTAGCCAGGGGATGGACAGAAGTTTCAGGGAAATAACAGTGTGGAAGAGTTGACACCTTTGAACCTGGATTCCATAGCCTCTCAAAGCTCCACAAAGATGGTTAAGCTTTAAAAAGAAGGATGTTTTAACTTTGCATAGGATGGGAACCGTTTCCTACAGGAAAGAAAGACAAGGTGGAAAGTAATGGTATGGGCAATCCTTATTTCCAAATTTGCAACTGTAGATACAATATATCATATACAGTATACATGAACTGCCCCAGTGGTTTATGTCTGTGAAGATCCTCAATCATCTAGAGAGGGTTATCTGGAAACTGAGTCATGGCAACAGGACTTCTTTCTTGCTAGGTCAAAACGTTTCACTAAAGCGTTCTGCTTGAAGTGTTCTGCTTATATACTGCCCCATACCACTTCAAGTAGTCTCTGAGGGGGTTACAGTTTTAATTACAGTGTGCAGGCTACACATTGCCCCCCCAGCAAGCTGGGTACTCATTTTACCAACCTCAGAAGGATGGAAGGCTGAGTGAACCTTGAGCCTGTTCCCTGGGATTGAACTCCAGGTCATGAGCACAGTTTTATCCTGCAGTACAGGCATTTAACCACTGTGCCACGGGGCTCCTACTCATCCAAATCACTTCTTAAGTCTGAGGAAGGTTGGTAGGAGGCTTTCGATTTGTCCTCCACTGTGGTTGTGGGAACTCCAGAGTTTGGGAGTTCAAATTCCCCACTGAGCCTCTATAATATGGGCTGGACTTGATGTTCCATAGGGTCCCTTCCAACTCTGCTGTTTTGAGATGGTTATGACGTTAGGCAGGGTTTCTTTAAAAATCAGACGGGCTTGAGTATCCTATGGGTCTTCCAATGCTAGTGACTATGCCAGACAGCCCAGACGGAGGGACAAATGCACGGAGAGAGCAGAGGTCAGGCAAGTGCGGTTTGGCATTAAACGCCAGGACAAAAACAAACGCTCTCCTCCGGGCCAGGTCTTTGTTCCAGACATGCGGCCTCTTGATCGCGTCTTAGTCTGGGCAAATTGGCGCGACGGGGCCAGCCTTCTCCTCCCTTGTCGGCCGGCCCAGGTGCTTCCCTTCCCCGCATCTGGCGAAGACGGTAGCATGTGGCTGCATCGTCTGATATCTTTTGACAAAGTCCTAATCAGGCTTATCAGTCGGGGCATTAAGTTCCTGAACCCTTTAATTAATTAAAAATTGCTTAATTCTACCGTCTGATACCCGGAGTATCAGTATGATCTTTTTCTTTTCTTTTCCTTTCTTAAGGCAATTAAGCTCTCCCCTTGAGCCTGCTTTATATAATCTCAGGCTTCCCCCGTGTATGAGTATTTTCTTAAGTCTCCCGTACAAATCTGCTTTGCTGCGGAATTGCATGGCATTTAAAGCTCTGAATGTACAACAGCATTTTTTTTTTAGAGTCCTGTCCTCAGTCTGGGCATGCTTCTTCCCTCTCCTGCCCTCAATTATGGTCAAATGGAGGTTACAAAACATGGAAAATGACATTAAAATGTTGGTTGTTCCAGGATAACATGGAGGGAGGGAGGGAGGGAGGGAGGGAGGAAAAGATGGATGTGCATGTGAGCTTCCATCAGTCAGGTGCCCTCCAGGTCAATTTGTACAACACCTCCCATCATCCTCAGAGAACAAGGCCACATAGACCGGAGAAACAACAGTGTGTGTACCTTTGACTGGTCTTGGGGAACCTTGACACACATTTCTGTAAAATGGACAGTGCTGGAGAAAATGGTAATTGCCGTCTTGTTGCATGAACTTATAAAAGTGCTAGCTTTGGACGTGTTGATTGCATCTTGGACCATTTAACCAGGAATGATCTATTCAGGATGGGTAGATACATGGTCTCAGAGAGTAACTTTCCCATCTTCCCTCCCCCTCTGGGATCTACAGCTGGGATTGAATGCAGTTGATCTGTCATGCACAGCACCAGGGAAACATGGAGCTGGGGAAAGTTACAGTTTTGACTATCTTTTCAGAATCCTAAATCCCCAGAATACTGAGGTTGTCCCTAATAGTAGCTTTCCAAACTTTGGGGAGATTTGCTTGAAGTTTCTGGAGATGTACTGCTTGGTTGAAATAAACAGGAGCATAAAATGCCTTATACTGCCTGAGATCATTGGTTCACCAAGCCCTCTGTTGTCAGCATGGACTGACAAAGCTTGCAAGGGTTTCAGGGGAGGTTTTTTCCAATTGAAGCAAAACAAGTTGAGTAGCCATATAGCCATTACAAAAACCAAATCCAAAAGTAGGTGATATCTTTAGGCTACTAAAAAAAAGTTGCTTATATTTCGAGGGCAAAAACCCTCTTCTTCAGAGTGGTACCAACAGGTTAAAACATGGTAAAAGATGAAATAACTCCAGGCAACTTCATTGTTTGCCATGTTTTAACCTGTTGGTATAGCTCTGAAGAAGAGGGGTTTTGCCGTCAAAATATTCGCAACTTTTTGTTGTTTTTCTAGTTGCCTAAAGGTATCACCCGTTCTACTTTTGTATAAGGGAAAGTTTTCCAAACCTATCTGGAGATGCTGTAGGTCAGTGGTGGCGAACCTTTGGCACTCCAGATATTTTGGATCACAATTCCCAGAATTCCGAGCCTGTATTTCCAATGACAAAGGATTGTGGGAGTTGTGGTCCAAAACATCTAGAGTGCCAAAGGTTCGCCACCACTGCTATAGGTCAAACCCAGGGACCTCTGCATTCAAAACTTGTGCTGCACTACATAGCTATGGGGAAGGCACACAAAATTATGGTAGATGGAGTCGTCTGGTTCAGTATAAGGCAAATGTGTACGCGCATTTGTAATATAGTGAATTTGTGGTTGCTCGTGCATAATACAAGGACGCAAGTATAAATGTTTAAGGGTTTCCTTTTCTTTGCTTCAGCTGGGAATAAGTGGATTTCCATGTTTATCCCTGAGGTTTATGGTGCCATTTCAATCCCAGCAATTTCCTTCTATCCCAGGTATTGCCTCTGCCCTTAGAAAACTCAACCAAAATGCTGCAAAAGATTGCAGGTTCACCCCACCCTACCCCACCCCCTCTGGCTCTTCTTAAACTTTGCAGAACCCTGTCCACTGACATGACAGATGTATCTTGGTTTTAGGGATGCAGGGTTCAACGAAAGTTTGCCTCCAATCATGGAGAGTTTAGAAGTTCTTCATTTGGGCTACAATGGAATTACCAGTTTGGCTTTGCTACAGATCAGCAGACTGAAAAACCTGAAGTTTCTATTTTTACAGGGTAAGTGACAGCAGAAGCTTCATGATAATACAGTATTTCCCATATATAAGACTATATTTTTGTCTAAAATTCATTCATCAGCTTTAAAATGACACCTGTTCCAGGTCTGTAGCTATCACACATATCTCCTGAATGACATTTGAAGTGATGGTGGGTAGTGAATTTTGGCTTCTTTTTTTTTGTAATTTTGAAAATGCAATATCTCAGAAATGGGTGGACCAAAAAAATCTGGACAATATAATTTTTAGACATCTCATGATAAGGTACAAATGTACTAAAAAGCAACCAAATCCATGACATCAAGTTCCAAAATGGATTTTTTATTGGTCGATTTGACATGGAATGACCCCATAGAATGGTGAAATTGGAAGGGGCCTGTAAGGCCATCAAGTCCACCCCCTGCTCCATGCAAGAATACAAGAGGGTCTGAGAATAGGTAGCAACCCACATTGGTTGTCTCTGTCTTGGCTTTTGATTAAATTCCCGGTGGCATTCAAGCCCCATCAGTCCCTGTCATCCTTTATTCTTGGTGTTCACAGGGAACGAGATCAGCCAGATTGAAGGGCTGGACGGTCTCCAGCTTCTGCAGGAGCTGGTGCTAGACCACAACAAAGTGAAAATGATCAACGACACTTCCTTCACCAAGCTGGGCTTCTTGGTGGCCCTTCATCTGGAGGAGAACCGCCTGCGAGAACTGAACAATTTGCAACCGTTGGGCAAACTGCAGAAGCTTTTCCTGGGTCTCAACAGAATACAGGTAAAGTGGATCTGGCTTTGTTTGAAACATGCTGTAAGGTTATCTCCTGGCAGGTCCGGTTTCTACCTGTAAGGAGGGAAGGGAAAGCACCAAACACACCACAATAACTAACCTAAGTCCGGAAATATTTATTTATCTTGCAAGATAAGGAGAACATAGGGGATTAATACCCAAAGGCTACATGTCTCGTCAAAGACCACATTAAATCTTTCTTATACAGTGGTACCTCAGATAACAAATTTAATTTGTTCTCCGAGGCAATTCGTTTTCTGAAAAAAATTCATAGGAATGAATGGGAAACCAATTACTCCATTCCAGGGCCTAGGAAAATGACACAGACACCTGGGTTTTTGCTCAAAACTCTTTATAAAGTGCACTTTAAAGGTACAGATGCAATGCCACCTGGGATAACTCTTTTTTACTGATGCATGCTGGAAATTCGTTATCCGAGGTAATCCATAGGGAAAATGCGTTATCTGAGGCAGCCCATAGGAAAATTCATTATCCGAGGCAGTCCATAGAGAAAATTCTTTATCTGAGGCAAACCTATACCTAGAAATTGCGATTCGTTATCTGAGGCAGCCCATAGGGAAAATTCATTATCCGAGGCAGTGCTATACCTGGAAATTGCAATTCATTATCTGAAAAATTCATTATCAGGGGCATTCGTTATCCAAGGTATTCACTGTATAGGATTTCTGTTACATACATTGTTAATCTTTATCCAAACCAATATGCTTTATGTTCTTCTAAGTATTTTCTAATAATAGCTAACCTAGTATTTTCTAATACAGTAATATGATTAAAGGGTAAATCTATATACAGTGATACCCCGACTTACGAGATTAATCTGTTCTGAGCCAACGCTCGTAAGTTGGTTATCTTGTAAGTCAGGCAGTGGTTTCCCATAGGAATGCATTGAAATTCAAGTAATCTGTTCCGGAGAGAATGGATTTCAATGCATTCCTATGGGAAACTGCTTTAAACATCGCACATGCAGCTTCTGGGGGGGGAGAAGCTGCGTGCCAGTCCTCCCCCAGCCAGCGCCAATCAGCTGCTTGGCACTGGCTTCGGGCCAGCGCTCCCGGGGCCATCTCCATTGAAATGCATTTGCTCGATGCATTTCAATGGAGAATTTCCCCCATTGGAATACATTGGTGATTAGCATTGGCCGGGGGAGGAATCACACCCAATCGCAAACAATCGCAAACAATGTTCATGGTTTGACTTTGTCTGAGTTAGTGGTGCTATGTCTCTTTTACTTGCTATTTCCTTTTTAGTATTTTTGTATGGTATTTGTATATTGATTTGTATTTTGTTAGGCTTTCACTGTTTATTACTGTTGGGGTTTGTTTTGTAGTTGTATTTGGTCAGTCACTGTTTGGGTGACTTGTTGTACACCGCCCAGAGTTCCCTACAGGAAAATCAGGCAGTTAATAAGTTATAAAGAATATAAATAATATACAGCTTCTCCCGAGCCCCCGTGGGGGGGGGGGATAAGCGGCGCACCACTTTTAAATTGCCTTCTAATCACTGAGGCAGCGTTCGCCTCGGTGACTGGAAGGCAATTCAAATCCTGACACCCACCAATGCGCTGCTCACAAGACGGGGAAACCCGATCTTGCTCGTAAGCAGCCGGTGGGGGGGAGCGCTGAAGAGCGTTCATAAGTCGGGATTTTTGTATGTCGGGCGTCTCGTAAGTCAGGTACCACTGTACTAAGCCATTATGCTATTCTTGTCTGGGGTTAATGCTTGTTCGAACATCCCCTCCTTTGTGTACGCATATCACAATTTACCCAGGTGTCCTCGAGGTTCTATCTGTTCTATTCTTATCCTCAGTTTTTCTCATCTCTTATGCTCTCAGACAAGTCACATCCCACTGAGTCTTTCCACCATTAGCACATCCTGTGGCAGGGAGTTCCACAGAACTCCCTGCCACAAGCAGCCAACCACTTGTCAAATGTGACACAAAAGTGCCACAGACCTCCATCACTGGGTCCCAACCTTGAGTCCCCACGATGTTCATGGATGACAACTCCCAGATATTCTAGCCAGCACAGCTAGTGATGAAGGCTTCTGGGAGTTGCAATCCAAGAACTTAAAGGGACTCAAAATTGGGAAAAGGTAAAGGTTCCTCCTGCACATGCATGCTAGTCATGTCTGACTCTAGGGGCGGTGCTCATCTCCGTATTCAAGCCAAAGAGCCAGTGTTGTGCAAGTCCATGGCCACCTGGCCAGCGTGGCTGCAAAGAAACACCATTTTACCTTCCTGCTTTTTACATTGGTCCCAATTTATCTATTTCCATTCACATGCTTTCAAACTGCTAGGTTGGCAGGAGCTGGGTTTAGCAGCAGAAGCTCACCCCGCTGCATGGCACCCGGGGTTCGAACTGCTGAGCTGCCGACTTTACAGCCAACAGTTTTTGGAGCCTTCATCTGCTGAGCTCTTATTCCCCTTGGGAATCACTGGTCTAAATGTCCCTGGGCCAGAGACCCATCACCCTTCACTGTTAGCTGTTGTGGCCAAGGTTGGTGGGAGCTGTAATCTTGTACTTGAGTGTTGCTCACTACTGGGTGAGAAGGTCATCTAGACCTGTGATTAGGATTGCAATGGAGCTGTAGTGCAGGCCAGATGTCACCAGTGAAGAAGTTCCACTAGTGCTGTACATAACCACATCTTACCCCATCACTGTGGACCAGATCCTGGTTGAAAGCAGGAGTTAAGTCTCTTATGCTGCTTCTGAACAGGCAAGCACACCTCATAGGTTGAAAGAAGTAGTTGTGGACGAGCCTCTGGCTGTCTCCCCCACTTCTTGCTGTAAAAAGGTAAAGGTTCCTCCCGCACATGTGTGCTAGTCATGTCCGACTCTAGAGACGGTGCTCATCTCCGTTTTCAAGCCAAAACGTCAGTGTTGTGGAAGTCCATGGCCATGTGGCTGGCATGGCTGAATGCAGTTCTGCAAACAGAACACTGTTTACCTTCCCATTCTTTATGGCGGCACCTATTTATCTACTTGAATTTGCATGCTTTTGAACGGCTAGGTTGGCAGGAGCTGAGGTTAACAGCGGGAGCTTGCTCTGCTGCGTGGCACCCGGGATTCGAACCAACAGTTTTCAGTGCTCTAAGTCCACTAAACCACCACCACCACCACCCTTCTTGCTGTAGAGGCTACTAAATAGCCTAAAGACAGGCTGGGGATTTTTGTATGATACATCCTGTACAGATCATCTTCTGCTCCATTATTTTTGGAAGTCTTCCTTTTCCCCTTAAGTAGCAGCTGGGTCATCTAACCGAGATGAAGACCTCAATGGTTTTAAAGATCCATGGTGGCTTTTTTAAAAACTGGAATTGATTTTGCTTCATTGCTTTTGAACTAAGAATGAGTTCCTGATTGATTCAATTACTGTAGAGGAGGTTTGCGGACACTTTTTTTTTTAGATTTTTTATTGAGGAAGTGACAGCATATATTCCAGTCTTTACAAGTTTCCAAATCATTACATCATCCTTTGGTCCCTTCCTCATTAACCCTCCCCCCCCCCAGCAAGAAGAAATTCACTACCCTTTCATGTTGAACATTATTAAGGCATGATGGAATAGTCTAGCCCATTTCTCATTCTCAGGCTTCCCTTTTATCCAATTTATATATTTCTCCCACTCCTTTAAAAATCTATGTTTCCCTTCTGTGTTTCCTTCTTGCATAATTTGTATCCAATTATTTTGAAAAAATTGATGTATATAATCTTTCCATTTATCATATTTACATTTTTCTTGGTTCTTCCATCCACCCGTTAATACCATTATAGCTGCTGATTGGAAAACAATCTTTAGACGCTTTTCCATTGTTTTCTCTATCTACTAACCCTAAGAAAATATGATCTATTTTTAGCTCAATCCTTTTCTTTGTAATTTCTGATAAGCAATTTTCTACTTTCTTCCAATATGTTTATTTTTCAGCATTTCCATATCATGTGTGCAAAAGTGCCTTTTTCTTTTTACAGTGCCAACAATATTGCGATATGTTATTATTTATTCTATTTAATTTCTGTGGGGTATAATACCATTTATGCAATACCTTCAGTTGCATATCCTTATTTTTTTCTAATTTTACCTCTCTTATCCCCCATAATATAGCCTGAATCTTTTCTGTATTTAAATCCATATCTCCTTCCCAATTATATTTAATTAAATTTTCATTTTGATTTCCCAATCTGACCAAATATCTATAAATCTCTCCTGCTCCAACCTTTTTTTCTTCATATTTCTTATACACCACTTCCCATTGTCTAGCTTCTTTTCCCTTAAGAGAATGGAACCATTGTTCATATCTCCTTTTCATACTTTCTGCCACCATCCATTTTTGATTCCCTAATATCCCTTTTAATTTATTTATCCCCCCTCCCGTTGACATTAATTCATGCATGTCTTTGATTTTATAATATCCTTTCTCTTTTAGATTCTTTATATCTTTTTGTGACAATCTTCCCCTCTTTATTAAACTGTTCTAAGGGGCCCCAATTCGATACTCCACCTATTTTCATCCTCTTTATTAAAATCTCCATTGTTGCTTGCCTTGGTCCCTTAACTTCTTTCAATATTCTTTTATCTCTATCAAATATCCCTAAATAACCTGCTAAGTTATTTATTGCATCTTCTACTCTTTTCCATTTGGGTGTGGGATATTCCTCCACCTTCATTGCCCATTTTAATTGGAAGGCTATATAATACTTTTCCAAAGAGGGCATACTCCATCCTCCTCCTTTTACTGCATACAGGATTTTATGCCTCATTCTTTGATTTTTCTTGCCAAAAACCCATTTCCTTAATGATGTGTCCCATTTCTTTAATATCTTTTCTGAAAGTAATATTGGGAGTACCTGAAATAAATATAACAGTTTTGAAACTATAAAAATTTTCAAAGCCCTAATCTTTGACAGTATTCCCATTTTTTTATCTTTCCAGCCCTTTATTATTTTCTGGATCTTTCTCCAAGTTTTGTTATAATTTTCCTCCCCTAGTTTCTCCCAATTTTTTGTTAATACCACTCCTAAATAAATCATTTTTAACTCCATTCCCCATTTTCATTTGTAATCTTAATTGATCTTGCTCCTTCCTAGGAACGTTTAGAAACATGATTTCTGATTTTTGTAAGTTTACTTCTAATCCTGAAATTTTTTCAAATGTCTTTAATATATTAATCATTTCCTCTTTTCCTATTTTATACCCTTTTATTTGAGCACATTCTCTCAAATTTTGGGCCAGTGGTTCCATCGCTAATGCAAATAATGGGGGGGATAAAGGGCATCCCTGCTTTGTACCTCTTTCGACTTTAAACTTTTCTGCTAATGATCCATTTATTCTTACCCTTGCAAAGTTTTCTTTATAAATTTCCTTTACTGCATTTGCATAGGGACCTATAATATCCATCTGTTTTAATAGCTTTAATAAATACTCTCTTTCTACAGAATCAAAAGCTTGTTTAATATCCAATTTTACTTTACTTTGTTTCCTCTTGGCATCTGCCATTATATTCATTACTGTTCTTATTGGATCACCTATATATCTTCCCTTGACAAACCCATATTGATCCTCCTGTGTTAGATCTGGAATTGCATCCTCTAATCTCTTAGCTAATATTTTTGTGAAAATTTTGTAATCTTGATTAGCCAATGTGATTGGTCTATATGAAGCTACTTGTTCTTCTGCTTTACCTTGCTTTTTGAGAGGGATAATTTCTGTCTCCTTCCATGTTTCTGGGATTCCTTCCCCTTGCATTATATCATTGAATAATTTCTTCATTCTTTCTCCTAACACCTCTTGAAACTGTCGATAAAACAGAGTCGTAAAACCATCTAAGACTGGAGCCTTCCCCATTTTTAATGTTCCAATTACCTCCTTAATTTCATCTACTGTGATCTTTTCATTTAGCCTCTTCTTCTGTATTTCAGAGATTTTACTTCTGACTTGTAAATCTTCATCACATTGTCTTTTCTTTTGGAACCCTTCCTTAAAATATTCAGTCATAATTCTTCCCCCCCCCCTCTTCTTTATATTTACATTCCCCTTTTTTATTTTTTAATCTTCTAATGAAGTTTTTACTTTTCTTTATTTTTAAATAAGATATAAATCTTTTCCCTGCCTGAATTGTCATCCTTTGAAATTCATTTTTAACCAGGGCTTGTTTCTTCCATAGGAGTAAATTATTTATTTCATCTAATTTTCCTCTTTGTTTCCTTATTTGCTTTTCTATCTTTTTTGAATAATTATTTTGTAATTTTTTCTGTAATTCTAATAATTCCTCCATAGCTTTATTTTTTTCTCTCACTCAATTCCTTCTTATATCTCCTCTCTTCCTCTAGGCACACACCCCTTATAACCGATTTTGAGGCATCCCATAAAAGAGATGACTTAATTTCTTCTACATCATTTCCCTAAATACTCTTTTTATCTTATTTTCCATTTCCCTTCTCTTAACTTCTGAAGAAATTATTCTTGAGTCAAATCTCCATTTCCAGTCCTTTTTTGGAAGGTTTGAATCTAATTGCATTAACAAATGAGCATGATCTGATATAAATATACCCCCACTTGAAATTTTGAGATCGTTCCTTTAAGTTCCTCCCTCACCAGCATAAAGTCTATTACACTAAACTTTTTGTGCCTGTTTGAATAAAACGTTGGATCCCCCTGTTTGCCTTCTACATTAGCCACATTACTCCATAAATGAGTTCTACAGTACTGTTGAGTTTCCTTATTGTCCTGTATATTCAAATTAAAGTCTCCAGCCACTATCACCAACCCCTCAGAGATTTGTTCAATTTTACTTAAAGATTTTTTCAGGAACCTAACTTGACCTTTATTGGGAGCATAGATTGAGACTAAGGTATATTTTTGACCCCAAATTAAGCATTTGACCATTATAAATCTTCCTTGAGTATCAATCACTATTTCTTTCACTTGGACATCCAGGTCATTTCTAAATAATATTCCAACCCCTCTTGATTTCTTTGTTCCTTTTGATTGAAACTGCCATTTGGTAGGCCATGCTGGGTGGGAAAATAACGCTCTATTTTCTGTTTTGTCCATATGAGTTTCCTGTAGGAATAGAATCATCACCTTTTCTTTATTTAACAACTGTGCTAATTTCATTCGTTTTGCCTGAGAAGACATTCCATTAATGTTTAATGAGAGGAATCTCATGTCCCCTCCCATTGATCTTTCTCATCACCTATTTTGGCCTTACCATTCCACCTTAATTTCCTTTTATTTGCTTGCTTCTTATTTCTTAAACCCCTGCTTTGCAGCCCCACCCCTTCCATGGGCTTACTACCCATTCTCAGCATAATGCAAAGCTTGGACTTCCCGTTGCCGCTCTCCTTTTGCCCCTGTAGACAATATTTAACACTTGTAATAAATGCCCAGTCTCCTTTTTTCCCTTAAGCATTTCATTATCTATGTGTTCTCCTTACAAAATTATCACGACACCTATAACTTACTTCTTCTCCCCCCCCCCGCTTAATTCACCACTCATTATCTCCTCCACCTCCCTTTTACCTTGAATCATACCCATGGCAAACCTCCCCCAGCATCATGTACTTTCACTTCTCCCTCCCTGTAGAGGAGGTTTGCAGACACTTGTGCTCTCTGGAATTCTTTTTATGGGTCTCAGCTCTCCCGTAATGGTTTCCCAGAGAAAACCTTCCCTTGCAGAGTTTAGCATCAATAAAAAAGGATACCCCCACAAAAAAAAACATGGACTTCTGTTTTCTCCACCGTCTTTCTCAGTACATAATTATTTTATGTTTCTGCCACCAGAGGATAACCTGGGGCATAAAACCAGACCCTTGTCCCACTGAAATTGCTCACTTTAATCAAGAAGGCCTGGCATAAGAATTCCAGGACTGGAAAATGACTTTAGATCTTTGGAGCTTATGCAGCGCTAACACAGCATACTAAATTCACCCTCCTTCTGAGAAATAGAGAGATCTGTCTAAGATTTTTTTTTCAGATTCTTCTGTAGAAAAAAGATTTTTAAAAGTTTCTGTTTTAACTTGTTTTTCAATCTTGGGGCAGGATTTGGTGGAAATTGAAAAACTCGAATGTCTCCCTTGCCTTAAAGAACTCTCAATATACGGAAATCCCGTGAGTAAGCTGTTTTGCAAAAATTACATGCATTAAGCTTATTTTTTATCTGTGCCTTGTTTTCTCCATTTATCCATAATTGCTGTATTTAATAAGTTTGATATAGCTTTCTACATTAGTACGGAAAGGTTCACAAAGATGGTGTCCAATGCCTAGTGTGTTGTCATGGTGAGTATTAAGTACAAAATTAATGTGCGTGAACATTTCTCAGCATTGTGCAACTGGCCTTGGGGGTGTTTTTTTTGGTTGGTTTTGTTTGTTTGTTTGTTTTATTTTTTGGACAGTCAGTTTATATGAAAGATCGCCTGGAATCGTTTTGGATGCAAGAAGGCAAATTGAATGCATAGATAGATAGATAGATAGATAGATAGATAGATAGATAGATAGATAGATAGATAGATAGATAGATAGATGAGGCTTCTGTAGCTAAGTTTAGAGAGTTTCCCCCTGCTCTATTCCTGGATAGTTTTCCAGAAACAAAAATGCATGTATTCTACTTAATTACCATTTCCAAGAGCATTTACTCCTTGTAAGATTTACAAGCTTAGCATGAATCTACTGCATTATGCTCTTCCAAATGCCTCCCAAATCCTGCCAATTATGCTTCTACTCCCTCCTTCAAAAATCGGGATTGTCAGATAAAATGTTGGGCTTTTGTTTTATTGTAAGCCTCCATATGTAAATAGGAAGGTGCGTTTTTTAAAAAGTACTCGATTTGGGAAATCACAAGGGAAGAACAAAGATGGACCTAGAGTTCAATTTGGACATCCGTATGTGCACCTTCTGTATTGTGAGTTCAGGTTCCCTTGGTGTGTAGCTGCCATAACTTACACGCATGTTTAGCTAATACAAGGGGGTGAATATTGGCTTGAGGAAAAAGGTGGGATCACAATGAATTTAGGCACTTTAACAGTGGGATAAAGTGGGATAAACTAGGACTCGGGAGGACTGGGTTTGAACCCCCACTCAGCCATGGGAGCTCACGGGGGGGGGGCGTGGAACTGGTAAAACCATTCCTTAAATATCCCACATCCCTTGAAACCCCTATTAGAACATAAGAACATAAGAACAGCCTGGCTGGAACAGGCCACAGCCCATCCAGTCCAGCGTTCTGTCTCACACAGTGGCTCACCGTTTGCTTCAGGGTATTCCCAAGCAGATGTCTTTACCTGCTTACGATTCCCCGCAAATGGCATGGAGAGATATCCTGCCTATCCCTCCAACCCGGAGAGGTTGTCCTTAGTCATCCATAATGATAGCCAATGATACCCTTGTTCTCCATGAATTTAGAATCATAGAATCAAAGAATCATAGAGTTGGAAGAGACCTCAAGGGCCATCCAGTCCAACCCCCTGCCATGCAGGAGCCCCCATCACAGTATTTCCGACAGGTGGCCATCCAGCCTCTGCTTAAAAACCTCCAAAATAGGAGACTCCACCACCCTCCGTGGCAGCACATTCCACCGTCGAACAGCTCTAACTGTCATGAAGTTCTTCCTAATGTTCAAATGTAACATTGTCTAGTCTAGTGTCAATGGAACATTATTGTCAATGGAATATTGTCAATGGAACATTGTCTAATGTTCAAATGGAACATTGTCTAATGAAAGGGGTCCCTTCCATCTTGACCAAGCAGAACGGCAACAGCACCTGGGCTGACGCGGGCGGCCGTTCTTCTTTCTTCCACACAGGTGTCCCGCAAAATCTGCCACCGGCCGCTTCTCATCTACCGCTTGCCGAGCCTCCAGGTGCTGGACGGGGTCTCCATCAGCCCGGAAGAGAGAGCCAAGGCCGAAGTCCATTTGCTTGAACAGCAAGTAAAGCTCAATTACTATAATTAAGTTCCATGTAGGCCTCCTACCTTTGTTTTTTTTTTTAAAGGGAAGGCCAAGAGAGCTGTGATTTCCCCCTGCAGCATGTGGCTTTTTCTTCCACCTCCCCACCTCCCCACCTCCTCCTTTTCTTTTCTCCTTTTAACATTCCATAAGGGGGGAAAAACTGGGGGGGGGAGCAATGTTTGATCAGGAGTACACTGTCAGTATTCGTGCCGCTTTAAAAAGAACAAAAGGACATAAGAACATAAGAAGAGCCATGCTGGATCAGGCCAAAGGCCCATCTAGTCCAGCTTCCTGTATCTCACCGTGGCCCCACCAGATGCGTCTGGGAGCGCACGAGACTAGATCTCTGTCCCCTGATACCACTCCCCTGCATCTGGCCCTTGAAGTACCCCAGTTTTAAGCCTGGAGATGACACATCTCCCTCATGGTTTGTAACCTGTGATGGACTTTTCCTCCAGGAATCTGTCCAATCCCCTTTGGAAGGCATCCAGGCCAGATGCCACCACCACCTCCTGTGGCAGGGGGTTCCACAGACTAACAACGGGCTGGGTGAAAAAATATTTTCTTTTGTCTGTTCTTACTCTCCCAGCCCTCAATTTGAGTGGATGTCCCCTAGTTCTGGTATTTTGTGAGAGGGAAAAAGAAGCCCTGTTGAGTTCCTCTCAACAGCCCTGTTATCTTAAGCTGTGCTAAACCCTAAAGAAGGCATGCCCCCCCCGCCCTGGGGTCCCTTACCTGCTTGAAATTATGAACGTATCTGTGCACTCCTGAAACCTAACTAATCCTATCTGATGGAACTAGCAAGGTCAACTTGACCTTTGTTTTCCTCGTTTCCTCCCCAGACGTCCTGAAGCACCAAATGACTTTGAGGGTGTGCTTGTAACTTGATTTAAAAAATAAACATTCTTAGAGGTCCCTACCCAGCTACAAAGCTGGGCATCAGGAGATCACTCAGTTATACCAGAACATAACTGGCGGGATAGCAGGAAAATGACTAATAATGATGATTTAAAAGGGAGGGAGAGAAAAAAATTGAGGGTGAAAGGTGAATTAAAATGCAGAAGGTTGGTTGGCTGGCTTATAGTCACAGTAGCTCAGTGACTCAGTAGCTCTCGAAAAAAACACACCATAATTTCAGTTTAGCAAACTCACATCCTGTGGTTTTTGAGTTGCTGCCTGCACTCCTACTGAATAGCTGAAATGTGTATCTTCTTTGCGTTAAGGTACCAATTTGGAGTGCTACATATTTTTCAGCAGATGTTCTTAAATCGGGTACGCATAAAGAGGCTCCCTGTTAAAACCAGCTGTAAGATTCACAAAGTAGGTTAAGAAGACAGTGTGTTAAAACAAACAGCCTTCTGGTGGCCCTTGATTTTAACTCGCTTCCTAAGAGAATAATAGGGTGAAATAAATGCGTAATTTGGAATTAATTGTTGTACATGTGAAATTCAGCACGGTTTTTAACATAGGTCAAATCCCGGCGGGGGGTTGTTTGTTTGTTTGTTTGTTTGTTTGGGGGGCTATGTAACCAGGTTCTGAGTTAGAAATCTAGCTTCAGAACTGGAGGTTGTGGGTTCGGTTCCCTGACTCATTTTTATTTATTTATTTATTTATTTATTTATTTATTTATTTATTTATTTATTTAGACACTTCTATACCGCCTGTCTTACAAGGAACTCTGGGCGGTTTACAACAAGATAAAACGATAACAGAGTAACAAGTGAAATAAAACCACAACATAAGAGATCAATGGCAGGATGGCAGGGCAAAAGGGGGAAAAACTAAGAATCAATAAAAATCAATCAAAAAGGGACAGCGGGCAGAAGAAAAAATTAACAGTCATCAAACGCCTCACAAAAAAGCCAGGTCTTAAGGCCTTTTTGAAGGCTGGCAGGGACTGCGCAAGGCGCAACTCACTCGGGAGATGGTTCCAGAGCGCAGGACCAGCCACAGAGAAGGCTCGGTTACGGGTGACCGTCTTCCGAGCCTCCCTGGGCGTGGCCACCCAAAGCGAGTGCGCCCGTGACATTCTAGTTGGACGGGCCTCAGTTGGCCTCTGAGAGATTCGCTCTGCCAGGTATTCAGGTCCCAAGCTGTGGAGGGTTTTATAAATTAAAACCAAGACCTTGACGTCACATAGACATTATTATTACCATTAGGCAAATTCCAAAGATATGTGAACCATATGTGGCCATGCCCACATCATCCTCATGCCTCCACCACCGTCCCAATTTAAAAAGAAGTCCCACATAAAATCTTCTTGTCCTCTCTAGGAACTTGAGAACAATTTTCCAGCAAATTTTCATCTCCTTCTGAAACTTATGGCCATAGAAGAGTCCTCTTAAAAGCAAAAAAGCGTGCTGAAATCACTCTTTGGGCCAGCATTGCCCACCCGTCCACCCAGAAGCTGGGTACTCATTTTACCAACCTCAGGAGGATGGAAGGCTGAGTGAACCTTGAGCCTGCTGCCTGGGATTGAACCCAGGTGGTGAGCCCAGTTATGGCTGCAGTATAGCTGTTTAACCACTGCGCCACCAGGCTCATTATCAGAGTGTTTTATTTTAAGGGGAGGGGGCTAAATCCTCTTGGTGAAATTACCGCATGCACCTCATTAGTGACAACAGGAGCCTTTTGAGTGCAAAAAAGGAATTTTAAAATGGGGTGTTGGGGTCCTGAAGGGCTCCATTTGCATCCTGTGGAGCTACATGCAACCTGAAGCTAAACCAGTGTGGTTCTGGTTGGGGTTTGGACTGGAAACCAGTAATGCAGCAGAGTCAGGGCTCCCAGGACTGAAGGGCTGTGACTTCCCAACTAACAGAGATTCTGCCATTATTTGCAGCCCTTCCCATTTCAAAGCTGCCCTCCCAGCTTAGCTGCAGACTTCATTACATCTCATCAGGGGATGAAAGATTGTTTTAGCAATCTTGTTAAAAACAGTCCATATCTTGATTCAAAGAATTTTGGTGTGTCTTGGTGTACAGTGTGTAATTAAGACCCATTTGCATTACAAAAGACCGACTTCTGCAATTAAAACATACGAAAACAAAAATGATTTTTTTTTGCAAAAATTCGCGAAAAATGGAAACGAACTGAAACGACCCCCTAAACGACAAACGAAATGCCATTTTTTTGATTCGTGCCCATCTCTAATTGGAATTGGTTTGTTGATATGGATCAATACACCTACCTGTATTCTTTTGTCTTTCCTTTGGGGGCCCCCCCGGGGACTGTTATAATGATCATCTGTATGTCAAGACCAATTCCTGCATGGCTTCTGGAGACTGATTGAAAACGCATGCGTTCCACCTTGAATCCTACAAGACAAGACAGTAGGGATACAAAATGAGCAAACAAAATTATGACACATTGTGACACAGTCCATTATTCTGCACAGTCACAAAGCTTAAGGTCAAATCACTAACTACAGTTCAGCTTTGTGAGAATCTCAATATTCATTCATTCATTTTCATTCATTCATTCATTCATTCATCATATTTTAACCGGCCTTTCTCCTTTAGAAGGACCCACGGTGGCTTCTAATACCATTAAAAACAATTTTAAAGCTAGCAACATATTTCACAAATAGTTAAAAAGATCAAACAAATGTGATACCAGTACAGTGGTACCTTGTATTAAGGAATTAATTCGTTCCAAATGAAATTATGTTAAGCAAATTTTCTTTTATATAAATTGCCCATAGGTGTGCATTGAAAATAGAGTGATCCCATTTTTATGTTGTACAGATTTTCCCGATAGGCGATTCTGTTAAACAAATTTCTCCTATCTCCGGATTTTTTTAATGTTGTACAATTTTTATGTTATACAAACCGTTTGTTATACAGGGTCCACTGTACTTTTTTAAAAAAAGCATGCAACACCTAAAACCGATTCAAAGCAACAACCCTCCCTCGATTAAAAAACCCCTCTCAGGCAGCCAGTCGCAGAGGGAAAGCCTGCCTAAAGAGAAAGGTCTGGGCCTGCATGCAGATGGACAGCAAAGATGGGGCCAGGCTGGCATCCTGTGACAGGGAGTTCCAAAGTTTAGGCGCAGCAACAGAGAAGGCCTGCTGCTCATCAGATGTACCCGTGAAGGTGAAGGGGGCAAGAGAAAGGCCCCTCCTCTCCCCTATGAGACGGTTGCAGTCTGGCCATCTTCCGAGAGAGGTTTGGCAATATGTGGACAAATCTCAGTAGCCAGATGAAGTCTGATCAGAATTTTGAATCATCAGGAAGTAAGGATCCAGGGCCCTGTTAACTCTTCCTTGTGCTTGAGATAAGCTGGATGATTGATATATGCCAGGCATATCCAAACTTCTGCCCTCCAGATGTTTTGGACCACAACTCCCACAGTCCTTTGCCATTGGAAATACAGTCTTGGAATTCTGGGAGTTGTGGTCCAAAACATCTGGAGGGCCAAAGTATGGACATTCCTGAATGCTAAGTAATAAAATAAGTGATACAGTGGTACCTTGTATAAAGGAATTAATTCGTTCAAAATGAAATTATGTTAAGCAAATTTTCCTTTATACAAATTTCCCATAGGAATGCATTGAAATGAAGTAATCCCATTTTTTGTTGTACGGATTCGCCCCATAGGCAATTATGTTAAGCAAATTTCCCCTATCTCCGGAATTTTTTATGTTGTACAGATTTTATGTTATATAAGCTGTTTGGTATACAAGGATCCACTGTACTTGTGTTGATATAGAATGCAGGTTTACACAGTATTCTGGACCAGAATTAGAGTCATTTCAGCTCAGAATATTTGGGATTTTTAAACAATGGGGGAAAGGCATACCTACATTGATGTAATCTGGTCCAAAACCTGGAAGGGTCATGGTTTTTTTTTTTAAGGTTATAATTCTCAGGATTCTCCAGGCTGCAGTGGAAGCTGAACTCCATAGAGAAAGGAATTTTTTCTAAGACTGTAAGAAATGTGTCTCTCTCCCCCCGTGTGTGTGTGTGTGTGTGTGTGTGTGTGTGTGTGTGTGTGTGTGTGTGTTGTTAAGATTTAAGAGCATGTCTCATCTTAGGGCCTTCACTCACTTTGTGGCTCTCATCAGAACCCACTTGATTTCTTAATTAATCCCACAATTTCACAAATGGACACCAGGCAAATTCTTTGTTGTGTTTATAGCGATGGAGGAAGTGTGGGCCTCTGTAGTGCCAACTCCCTGCAGGTTGCCCCGCAAAAAAAAATGAGTGTTTTTTTGCCACTTCGCTTTGTATACAAGACTCCTAAGTGGTTGTGGATTGAATTGCTGTATGTTGTAACTGCTTTATTTCCAAACTGACCTATGCTTTTGTACGTTGGACATCACTTAAAAATAAAAAACATGGCAATATTAGCTCAGCTGGGGAAAGAGTGCGAAGGTTCCCTGCATTTTAGAGGGATCTCCTGTTCTTCGGAAGGCTTCAGTGGAGATGTTCCATTTCGTTAACTGGAACAGAATTGAGGCATTATCTCATTAAGCCACCGAAGTGGAACAGCAAATGGTTTCTTAGTGACATCCACGTTGTTCTTCCCTGAGTGCTTGTCGGGAAGTTAAGAAGTGCTGTTTCTTTCTCTTTTTTAAAATGCATTTGGTATTAAATGCACAAGAAATCTCATGCAGAAAAAAGTAACTTAATTTCTAGCAGCGCCATCAGAGATGGCTTAGGAACCTCAGGGAGAGAACTAATCTATTAAACCTCTCCATTAGGGTAAAATAAAAAAAATAATAAGTCATAACTAATTTCTTTTTAAATAATCCTTTCCAAAAGATCTGTTACCCAAGATAATCTGTTTTGCTCTGCTGCTTCTAGAAGGTAACACCCCAAATCCCATTTTCCCTTTGTTGTCAAATTCACTGCTCCGCATATTTCCCAAATGTTTATTATGGGTTTTCTTGGCAATTTCCACAAGATGGAGACAGAACCTCTGATGGTGACCTCTCCTTGCAAAGCGAGCGACAGAAGAGGCAGCCTCTGGCAGCATCACATGGTAGCACCTCGCTCCATGTGGTGGGAAGCACAACTGAACGAACTGAGTCTGTTTATCCTTGGGAAAAGAAAGAGGCAAGATAGGACTGCATTTTTCAAATACAAGTGGTACCTAGACTTAAGAGCAGCTCAACTTAAGAGCAATTCGACTTAAGAGCGGAAAACTGTTGGCGTTTTAACTGCCACCTTACAAATTTTAGATATGGTCTGCTCAACTTACAAATATATTTTTATTTTTTTATTTTTTCAACTTATTTTTTCAATTTTATAGATAGGCACCCTAACTTAAGAGTAGTTCGACTTAAGAGCATGCATTCGGAATGGATTAAATTCTTAACTGGAGGTATCACTGTACTGTACTGTACTGTAGTTGAAAGTCCGTCATACAGAGGAAGGGAACAGATCTGTTCTTGAACACCCTTGGGTGCAGAACACGTTGTATTGGGTTCGAGTTACAAGAAAGCCAGATTTCGGCTCAATATTAGGCAAAACTTCTTAACTATTAGAGAAGTACAACAATGGAACAAAGGTGGTGGAGGCATCCGAGAGGAAACTGGTCAGCCATCTGTCTGATCTGCTTGGATTAGCTTTTGAATGGCTTTAGCAGCCTCCTCTAATTCACTTCTTCTATGTTTTTGAGGAGAAGCTCATGTCTACAAATTTGCTCCTATCAATGGACATGCAGGGGCAAGATCCTTTCCCCTCACTCTACACAGCCTTCTGAATATCCATAGCCGGTTCTACCATGAGGGAAAAGGAGACATTAACTCATGTAGATTATAAAGGAAGGCATTGTTGGCTGTACACCTGGCCCTGCGCATGTTAAGACATCCTGCTGCCTTGAAAAGTGATGAGAGGACACTGCCTCATGGCTGAAGCTAAAGAGAGATGTCACTTTGCAGCTCAGCCCATATTCAGGTGTAGAATGATTGGTAGGGCACCATCTTCTTTCTTCTCAGGTGGTGAGATATCTTGAGTCAGCCTAGGGCAGTGGTGGCGAGCCTTCGGCCCTCCAGATGTTTTGGACCACAACTCCCAGAATTCCAAGTCCCATGGAAAGGACAAAGGACGGTGGGAGTTGTGGCCCAAGACATCTGGACAGCTGAAGGTTCACCACCACTGGCCTGGGATGTATCCATTTTTCTTACTAAGTAAGGGGAGAACCTACTTCAAAGAGGAATTCCAGATTGAAAAGGATAGTTAGAATGTTATTAGAAAGAAAGAATACAGTGACCCCCCCATCTATCACGGGGGTTAGGGACCAACTTGACCCACCATAATTGAAAATCCGCAATATGTGGATGCAGGTTGGGTTGGCCTGGGGGAGTGCACGATGTTTAAAATGACTTTAAGCAACAGAGCCAAGCACTTGGCTCCATTGCTTAAAGTCATTTTAAACATTGCACGCTGCTTCTCCCCACCCACCTGGGGCGTGGGAGAGCAGCGAACGATGTTTAAAATGACTTTAAACAATGGAGCCAAGCACTTGGCTCCATTGCTTAAAGTTATTTTAAACATTGCACACTGCTTCTCCCGACATCCCCCTGTGCAGGGGAGTAACGTGCAATGCTTCCATGGAGGCATGCCCCAGGCACCCACTGATTGGAACTGAGGTAGGGAAGAAAAAACTTTTGTTTCCCCACTCCAGCGCCAATCAGCTGGAGCCCAGGGCTTGGAGAAGGGGGAGGTTTAAAAAGCTCCAGCTGTAAAACCGTTCCCCCAAGCCCTTTCGGGGTACTGTGGTCCCATGATATAGAGGGACCGCAGTATATAAACCACAAAAGTGTGGGAGACTACTGTAGTTCTTAACCCTACCATTGAAAAGAGGATTAAGCCCAGGGCTTAAGCATGGTGCAAATAAGCGGACATCCGTTGTTTTAAAGAGGCCATCTAAAACCTACGGAGCTGAGGTTCAGAAAAGAGATCTGGGTGCTGAGTAAGATTCACTTCAGAGAAAGGTGCACTAAATTATGTTAGGCTTTCAATTGTCTTGAAAGACCTGCACTTGTGGCAAGTGAAACAGGCCAAACCTTCACCGCCGACAGAGGGTGCTCTTGCCCAAGGGATCACATGCATCTTTTTCAACAGGAACTGCTTTCAAAGGATGCAGCCTCTCAAATTTTTTTCAGCAATAAGGTGACCTGGTTCTTGATTTACAAGGATGTCGCTGGTGTGTATTTCTGCATCCCTCTGATGCGAACAATGAGGAGCGCACCCCCTCTGCATGAAGTATTTTTTCTCTTCTTCTGTTGCCTCCAGAAGTCAACCCTCCTGCTTGATTTGGGGGCTGTTGTTGATGTGTTCACAAAGCTAAAAGGGGGTGAGCCATTTTCAGAGGCCTGGAGGCTGCTCAGGCTCCCTGTGGACCTCAGAACGTGGCTCTTGACTCCTGAGCCCCTTCATTTTTTTTTTAACTTAAAAGACATACTGTATTGTATTCTTAAAAATATTTCTAAAATAGCTGGAAGTTGAGTCATGGCAACTGGACTTCTTTTTCTTGAGAGATCGAAATGTTTCGCTGCTCATCCAAGCAGCTTCGTCAGACTGAATACAACCAGTGCTGTATTCAAATAAGGACTCGCACTGGCTGCATTCAGACTGATGAAGCCGTTTGGATGAGCAGCGAAACGTTTCTCTCTCTCTCAAGAAAAAGAAGTCCACTTGCCATGACTCAACGTCCAGATAAACTGACCTGGTTGACTGAGAATCTTCACGACATTTCTAAAATATAACATAAAATTGATGCAAATTACATACAAACACACACAACATTGCTCCCTTCACTCTGGGGACCAAAACATCTTAATTCCCTCCCCCCCACTCCACCCCCGTTTACATCTGATCTTCCATCTATCTTTCAACATACTCCTTCCAAATATTCATATAATCTTGGTATTTTTCATTTCCCTTTACTCAGTACAGCATTCAAAAATCCATCCTGTATCTCATTAAATCTATTAGCCTTCATCTCTCGGTTTTTGAACTTACTTTCAATTTATCATTAATTGAGTTAGTCCAAATTTCATTATGCCATTCATGCAATTGGAAAACCCAGTTTTGCTTCCAATTTTTTTTTTTGCAATGAGCATTTACTTGAGCTGCTGTTAACATATTATCGTCTCTCTTTTTAAAACATTAGTCACATCATCATTTTCTATTAAATATATAATGCTATCACTTGGCCACTTTTCAATGTTAACTTTCTACATTTCTCTAATTTCTTCCAAAACTTGACACCTTACCCTTTGTACCACTTCACAATTCCACCATAAAGGCCAGTATGTTCCTGCTTCGTCGTCACATCTCCAACATTTCTTTGAATAATTAGCATCTATAATATTTCATTTTGTTGGAGTTACGTATCATCCCCATATAATCATCTCACCGCAGTTCCTTTTATTCTAAGACATCCTGTACACTAAAGGCAGTGTGGGGCAACTCCACCCTGTTTTCCCTTCTGCTTCAGCCTTTTCTTGGCCCATGGGACCTCCCCCCCCAAAAAAAAAAACTTGGATAGGCCAAGTTATGTATGGAAGTGAGAGCTGGATTATAAAGAAGGCTGATCGCCACAGAATCAATGCTTTTGAGCTATGGTGCTGGAGGAGAGTCTTGAGAGTCCCCTGGACTGCAAGGAGATCAAACCTATCCATCCTGAAAGAAATCAACCCCAAATGTTCACTGGAACGACAGATTTTGAAGCTGAGGCTCCAGTGCTTTGGCCACCTCATGAGGAGAGAGGACTCCTTGGAAAAGTCCCTGATGTTGGGAAAGATGGAAGGCAAAAGGAAAAGAGGACGGCAGAGAATGAGATGGTTGGACGGTGTCATCGATGCAACCAATATGGATTTGACAAAACTCCGGGAGGCAGTGGAAGACAGGAAGGCCTGGCGAGCTCTGGTCCATGGGGTCACGAAAAGAGTCGGACACGACTGAACGACTGAACAACAACAACAGGCCAAAAATAGTCCAGGGGCAGAAATCATGTGTATGTTTGTGGGGAAGGGGGGTCATTTTGAGATCCTTGCGAAGCCCTCCACCAGCCATGAGCGGCTGTTGGTCCATGGTGCTGTATAACATTTCACAAAACGTCACAGAACATGATGGCCTACATTTTTGCAGTGATGAGCACCCAAACAAAATGTTGGGTCTCAGGTTTTAGCAGTGAATTCTTGTGTCTGGTGGGAATTGCAACTCGCAGCCTCCTCTGGGAACCAGGGTTCAAACTGCCAATTTGGCCATGAAAGTTCACTGGGGGAATAGAACTGGTAGGGCCAATCCTTCAATATCTCACTGTCCTTGAAAATCCTATTAGGGTCACTTTTAAGTCCGTTCTGATGTGACAGCCCATAACAAATTGGTAAGTAGTTTTCTTTTTCTTTGTTTTTTTTTTTGTAGCCGTTAGAAGACTGAGGCCTCTATCACACGCACACTAAATGCACGTGTTGATTTGATGTGTACTTTCCCCAAGACTAGTCACGTGACATTTGATGCGCACTTTCCATCCCCACGGTAGCATTTTTTTGATGCTCTATTCACGCGTCCCCATGGGCCAAAAGCGCATCAAATTGCTGTTTTGAAAAGCTGTTTTCTCCACGATGATAGTGGTGATAATGATGATGATTATATATACTTTTTTTGATTAATACACTTTGATTATCAGCATGCCGGATTTCTAGTTTTACTGCTGGAAGAAGACATGACAATTTTTTTTCCTGCACCAGTAGTACACTTTTTATTTTAGAGAGCAAATAAATTTAAGAAAATATCAATAAATTGAGCAGAATGACAAAAAATGTGCACTAACAACACCTCCACTTACTTTTGATGCGCTCTTCAATTCTCAAAAATGCGGATCGAAAAATTACAACCGGAGGGGCAAGGATCAGGAAAATGCGGTGGGTCGCGCTTCGGGAGGCGTGGCAGAGGCATGTATTTTTTTGAAGCCCATCACGATGGGGACCAACACTCCAGAGGCGAATTTAAATTTTTTTTAAAAAATGTGCTTTTTACGTGCAGTGGGATAGAGGCCTGAAGAGGTGAGATTGAACTTGTTTGCCTCTTTTCATGTAGATCTTTCCTCCTGCTAACTCCCCAATCGAGTGTGGATTAACGGGACTGCCGGCAGCCCTCCCCAAACAGTGTTCCATGAGGATTGCTACTAGCATCGCCAACATCAGCCTGATGAGTGGTGTCAGCCATTTAAACGGCCCCGATTTTGGCTTTCTTTACCCTGCTGACGAGCTGTTTGGGAACGATGGAAACAAAAGTGAGTGTCCATGGGCCCTTATTATGCTGTTGATTTCGCCCTAAATAGCAAAGTGGGTGATCCTAATCGGTGTGGGTAAAAGTAGCCATATACCAAGGGAGGCCGAAAAAGTGATGACAAGGAATTGGACCTTTTCAGTGGTGGCCCCTAGTCTCTGAAAGAAGTTACCAACTGAGATACTCCAGTGTGGAAGAACAGGAGTTAATGGGTTAATGGTTTCATAAACTAGCTTGTACCAGCTATTATCAGCAAGGCTTACCAAGCCAAGGTGCCATACCAAAGAAGCTTAGGTCCTGGTTATAGTCTGCGCATGCTCTAGGAATACAAGTGCTATTGTTTTACTTTATCTCTGGTTAGCCAATGATATCAGCTAGATGTGCCTCCATGCATACGCTTTGTGACCTACTTTTGTATACAATAAAATGATTGCCCTGGGGTGGGCACTGCGTTGAGAATCTTCCACCAGATAATCAGTCTGCAGACTCCCTTCCTTTTCCGCAGCTAGGCTTGACCAATCGCTGCGACCGAAACGCACGTCCATCATCTCGCAAACGGAGGGCGGGATGTGAGGGCTGGCTCCCTCGACACTCCAGGATCCTTCCCTCCTTATGTTCAGGAAATTGGTATAAACATAATTATTCAAAGCTGCCTTGAACAACTGAGCCTTCAGGGTTCTCTGCTTTTGTATGAATTTTAAACGGTAGTTGTCTTATCGCCATAATGTTTGAATGTGCAGTAGGACCTCTGTATCCACTGATTCATTATCCACTGATTCAATTATCCACAGTTGGCAGAGGAAAAAAGTAAATAATTTAGCAGCCACAAAGCAAGCTGTAAAGCAAGCTGTCATCACAAACAGCAGCTGTAAAGCAAGCTAGTGTCACAAATAGCATCTGTAAAGCAAGCTACTGTCACAAACAGTGGCCATAAAGCAAGCTACTGTCTCAAAACAGCAGTCATAAAACAAGCTACTGTCAGGAAAGAGCAGTTTGGAGGTGGGCGGGCAGGTGTTCTCTCTTATCCACAGTTTTCATTATCCACGGGAAGGCCTGGAACCAATCCCCAGCGGATACTGGGGTCCTACTGTACGTTGTTTTGTGGGGTTTTAAGTTTTTACCATTAAACCAGCTAGAGTACTGCTTGCACAAAGCAGAGATGAGTTTAAATCACTCACTCACTCACTCACTCACTCACTCAAATCAATCCAGTCTCATGCAGTTTGGGTGCATTGTGGGCACCCAGGGAGAATGGTCACTCTCAGATGACAAGGGATGAGCTGATTCAAACATCTTAATGAGGAGGCTAAGTTTAGGATGGTGTCAGTGCAAATGTGTTGGCACACCTGTGAATAAGGTTGGGAAAATAATGAAATTGGGTATAAACTGTGGTGTGTGATTACAACTCCCAGAATACTGCAGGTTAGTATTTAGGTTCATTCTAAGAGCTGTGGTCTTTGAAAAGCCACATTTCCAAATCTGGAGGAAAAGAAGTACCATTTTCTCTTGTATTCAATTCTGTTAAACCTCAGGTTTCTTCTAACCAAATTGTGAAGTTTATGAGCTTTGGTAAGTACTGTACTTAAAAGTGAACTGGAGTGAAGTGCTTTCCTCTTTGTGATAGCCAGATTCAATATATACAGTTGTTCCCATCATGGAGAAGATTGCATTATTCCTTCATGCTTTGTAGCTTTTGAACATGACAAACCTCTTAGATGAAAAGAGGAAGCAACCTTACTTCGTCACCAACAGAGCTGAAGACATAAGCACTCAAAGCTTTGGACCTGTATGGATAAATCTGGTTCCTCATGTATTCAGGTTTTTAAAATCTCAAGCTTCTTCCATCCTGAAAATGCAGACTTTTGCAAGTTTTGCTATTTTAAAAAATTATTATTATTATTATTATTATTATTATTATTATTATTATTATTATTATTATTATTATTATTATTATTATTAAATAATGAACAGAAATTCACATCCATTGATATCCCTGAGTCTCATTTTTTTAATATTGTGTTTGACTGTCGCACTCACATAAACTGAGGGTGCAAATACACTGACAAATAATGAGGAAAGTGCTCCGGGATTAGTATTGTTGGGTTCCCATCGTTTTCTGATGTAAAGGTCCATGAAAATCATCCTGGAATTTTACTCCCAAGTACCTAGATTTCCTCTGCCTATGGGCCTTCTACTTTTTTGTCATCAGTTGTATTTTTTTAACTCTTCAAAAGCCGTCTAGTGGTAATTCATAAGTCATAACAAATGCAGATACAACTGTACATCTTAGAATAATGACTTCATTTTACAGCTGTACTCTATTTCCTATTTGGTTTTTAAAAGGTAAATCCAGCATATACCTTACTTACAGATTTATTTATTTATTTATTTTTTTAGTTTGGAATATTTTTACCCTGCCTTTCTCAGTTTAGACAATGTGATCAGTTCAGGTGATGTAGAGGTGATTTCAGCCATTGTATTTAAAGTAACAACAACAACAACCATTTTAGAACTGCAGACCTGAAAGGGACTCTATGGATCATCAAGTCCAACCTCTCTTAAGGAGGCACAGTAGGGAATCGAACTCCCAACCTCTGGCTCCGCAACCAGAGAGCTAAACCACTGAGCGGTCCAGCATTCCAGTTGGGTACAGCAGCAATTAGAAAAAATGGTGAAATTGAGCATCATTTGAATAACCTTCTCCCTACCTGTACATTGATGCCTGGATCTCCTTTAACTTTCTTTCTTTTACGGTTCTTTTATTTTATTTTATTTTGGGGTCTTTCTAATCTAGCACTAAGGCAAAGCTCAGTGACCAAAAGGGAGAAAAGAGTAAAGTATCAGCAGAAAGAGGTGAGGGAGTTTTAAGGGAGCTGTATTCTAAATGCTTTCTGCAAATCTGGATGGCCATAAGTAGAGGTACCTTAACAAGCTGGAAACAAGGCTGGACTAAAAACATCCTCTCATCTCTCGACTGGTTCCTCATTTGCTTGCTTGCTTTTCTCTTTAGTTACATGACTGCACTAGTCCTAGGAGAGCAAGCCTTTAAAAGAAAACTAATGGAATTGGGAGGGATGTGTGAAACAAACAGATCTAGGCGGAGAGGTGTTAACAAACCGCATACGAGGCTGATTTCCTCCCCCCTGTCTGCTGGCTCTTGGTTGACTGAAGTGAATTAACCCAGGGAAACCTGGCTTCCTGGGTATGACTTCATAATGCATCCATTTGCATCTTCCTCACCGTATGGTTGCATCCTGAATGATAGTACAGTAGTACCCCCGTATCCACTATTTTAGCATCTGCTGATTCAGTTATCTGTGGTTGGCTGCCCCAAAAATATTTAAATAATTTGCTGTTGCAAAATAGGTGCCACAAAGCACGTTACTATCACAAATAGGTGCTGCAAAGCAAGTTACTCCTGCAAACTGCTGCAAGTAGCTGTCATAAGTAGCTCAGAAATGCAGCTGCAGATTGCTTTGATTCACTCACTGTGCTGGACTTTGTTGGACAATAGTGCCAAAACAGAAGGGGAGTACTGTTTTTGTTGTTGTTGTTGTTGTTGTTGTTGTTGTTTTAAATAGTAATTTTTTATTAAAAATTTAAACAACACATAAATCCCCCACAACACATTGTGCTTAATTATCCACCACCCTCAGGATTATATAACAATATACTTTTTAACATTATATAACATTACATTCATTACAATCACATGTTTTATCTTAAACACCAGTCTCCTTCCAAAACTGAATTGATTCTTTAGATGGAAAATAACCTTTTTGCTTTAGAAATACGTGATCCAGAAATTTATACCAGATTCATTTGAAAACATTCTCTTTTACCATCCCCTTTTTAAATTTTCAATTCGCAGGTCAGTGTATCATTAATAGCCAAACTCCACATTTCTTCATACCATTCCTCTAGACTCAATTTCTTATTATCTTTTCAATTTTTTGCCATTATTAATCTTGCAGATGTTACCATAATTATAATTAGATCCTTTACCTCTTTTTCTATTTCTCAATTTTTAATTATGTTTAGCAATGCTATCTTTGGAGATATTTCTATATCAATCCCTATAATTTCTTTTATTTCATCAAAAACTATTATCCATTCCTTTTGTTTTTCCTCACAGGACCACCACATATGCTAATAGGTTCCTTTTTCCTTTTTTACACCTCCAACACAAGGGTGATACTTCCTTATTTATTGCATGCATTTTTACTGGTGTTAAATGCCATCTCCAAATAACTTTGTAACAATTTTCCTTAATTCTTACTGACATATTTTTCATTATTCTTTCCCTCCATATTGCATTCCAAATTTCTTCCTTTATCTCTTCATTTAAATCTCCTTGCCAAACCAGTTTTAGTGCTGTTGTTTTATATTCCTCCTCAACTAACATCCTATATATCAGGCTTATTATGCCTTTTCTTTGATACTGATCCTCAAACATTTCCCTTTTTTCAATAATTTCTTCAAACTCAGTCATTGCCCTACATTTCCCTTCTTTTTTTATCCACACCTTAGTCCAGTTATCTAGCTGCCCTATGCTTAGCCAATTAAAATTTTCTTTCCTTAATACTTCTTTTATTCTCACTGTATCAAAGGCGTTTAATTTAGAAGAGTAGTACTGTTAGGACGTTCGCTCTTATCTGTGGATTTTGGTATCAGCAGGGAGCCCTGGAACCAAATCCCCCTTAGATACGGGGATACTATTCTATACTCTGCATTGCCATCAGCATCCCAGCTGTTCTACCTATATACAAGCTTCAGTATTGTTGGAAGTGTAATTTTCAAAACTTGCTGACATGCAGACTTAATATCTGCCATGTGGCTATCAATCTGTTTCATACAATGTAGTTTATGTTGATAGTATAGCTCTTGGTTGGGGTGTCAGGCTGCTGGAGCCAGAGACCTGGAATTCACATCCCCACTGTGCCTTCTAGGAGAAGGGCCATCTGAAATTATTTCAACTACGTGGAGCTGAAGAGATTATATGCCCTGATGCCTCTGTAGTCCTGGGAAAGGTAGGGCCTTTTTACACGACCCCTAAGATCCGCTGGTCCCTTAAATTCGGACCAGAGATCTTGAGGGTTCGTTGCTGTTCCTCTGTCCCCACCCGCTCCGCACTTCTTTGTTCTGTCTGCGTGAGGGGAGGGAGGAAAAAAAGCCTTAGACAGAGACAAAAGAATGCATTCTTACCTCCGGTGCTGGTGGAGGTTGCTCCGACCTCCGTTTACTTCCTGGTTCCTCTTTAAGGGGCGGAGGCAAAAGAAAAACAACAGAAAGAAGTGAGGAGAGCTCAGGCACTCTCCGCATCAAATATTTTTCACCATCAAAAAGCAGGTACAAGAAAAGTGCGCTGGGTCACGCTAAAGTGGGCGGGGTCGCACTTAATTGTCTGCAAACTCCGGAGCTGGTGGGGAAACATTTTTAAGGTCCGGAGCTTGCAGCCATTTGCAGCGGAGCTTAGGGTCGTGTATAAACGCCCATATATGACCCCAGAGTGCCACTAGAAGGAGGGAGGAAAATGGGGGGGAAATTCTAAGTACTGTAGTTCATACTGAAGAAAATTGGAAGAGGCACCATAACTCAGAATCAACTTCAGAGAGAAGAAGAAGAAGAAGAAGAAGAAGAAGAAGAAGAAGAAGAAGAAGAAGAAGAAGAAGAAGAAGAAGAAGAAGAAGATGATGATGATGATGATCCAAGATTCCATGGCAAAACCATGTAGAGAAAACGTCCGAAAAAGACCGAGCTGAGTTCTTGTTGGACTTTGGGATTCCAACAGACAGATACTTTGAGCATAATACACAAGATGTAACATTAATAGAATGAAGTAATGTTGTGATAATAGACATCACAATTCGGGTGCTAAAGATGAAAAATGGGAAAAGCTAACAAAACACAGAGGCCTGGAAAGAAAAATCACTTACTTGTGGATGAAACACATTTCAGTGGTTCTCATAGTCATCGGGGCATTGGGTATACCACCACAGAATTATTTTAAAAATTATGATCAGCTGCAGATCTCTGCAATAACATCAACTGAGCTGCAAAAAAAAAAGCTTTAATATTAGCAACGGCACACATGCTACATTGTAATTTAAATGATAATTTACCGTATTTTTCTGTGTCTAGGACTATATTCTTGTCTAAAATTATTAGACTAAAAATTGAAAGTCGTCTTATACACAGAAGTAAGCTGAAGAGAGAACCGTGTGGTTGTGAAACTATAATTTTAGGTTGGAAAAGTGGGAGGTTTTCTTATACATGGGGGGCATCTTATAGACGGAAAAATACTGGTAGGTTTTGTGTTAAAACATGTGTCTGTCATATAATACCAGTCAAATACTATTTTGAATTTGATGGTGGTGGTGGTGGTGATATTATGTTCCTGGTTTGGTAAAATAAGTAGAGAGTAAATCTTGTCTTTTGTTTATTCTTTTCACACATTTGACTGCTTTTACTACATCTAAAAAAAAAAAAAAAAGGAGACGGTTGGAGAATATGCATTTTGCCCTTTCACTTCCAGGTAAGAAATCAAAGACTGCAGCAGTGGGTGTATGTAATCCTCGGAGCATCCATGCAGAAGTAGCCATCCGGCAAGCCAGGGGTGTATCTGCTAACCCCCCGAGCCTTGGGACATCACAGAGCAGTTCCTCACGAACCACATAAGGGAAACAAAGGCAGGTAAGTCCGTTATCCCACATCCACTTTGTTGCTCTAGACTGATAGTGCTGTGAGATGCGGAACTTAAAAAGTTCCCCCACTTCCATCGCACTTTTTAAGCAAAATAAAGTGCGGCCATGCCCCCAAAGTGTGACTCAGCACATCTTCCTTGTACCTGGCCTTGGAGTGGTGGGATCCTTGTCGCAGTTCTGTTGTGGTTTTTAAACCAGTACACACACCCATGGGGTACCATTTAATCCACAGCATAACTGTTCCGTCACCATAGGGCCACCAAGTGGCACTACTTGGAGCAGCCACATGACAGTAACTTCACAGTACGAGAAGCCACTATGCACAGCCACCGATGAAGCTGTTTGGATGAACAGCGAAACGTTTCTATCTCTCAAAAAAGAAATCCAGTAACCATGACTCAACTTCCAGATAAACTCACCTGGATGACTGAGAATCTTCACAGACATATGCACAGAAAGAAGCCAATAAAGAAGGATTCAAAGTTCAACAAATGACAAACAAAAATCGATATACTGATATACCTACCTATCGGGTTTTAATTTCTTTTTTAAATGGTGCCACGGAAAAAAACAAAATGCGCTTTGATTTGGACCCCGTCCGTGGGGTCACAGAAGTTACATAACAATAAAGTGCAACAAAACCACGTGATCTCAACAAGATTTATTACACATTTTAGTTTGTTGCGGTACAAAGTGGACGTGGGGTAACAGCCTACAAGTTTACAATTACAGGCTGATAGAATAGCCTGGCTGGTTTGGATTGAAAGCTACAGATCAAGTCCACCATTCTCTTGATGCAGTGGCCAGCCAGCTCCATTGTCAGTGTGAATGACGATACATATCAGTGGTTCCCAAACTTGGGTCCCCAGAAGTTCTGGACTGCAACTCCTAGAAATCTTGACCAGCACAGCTAATGGCAAAGGCTTCTGGGAGTTTTATTCCAAAACATCTGGGGACTCAAGGTAGGGAAGGACTGATATATATACTGAGGAGTATTTATTCATTCATTCATTCATTCATTCATTCATTCATTCATTCATTTATATATATTTGCACTTATTGACCACCCAATTTTCCCAAGGGAAATCTGGGTGGTTTACAACAAATTACAACGGAACAACCTATCCAAAAAACAAACCAGACAACACTAAAAACCCAATAGACAACAACAGAGAAACAATAAAGCAGACAACCGCATCCACACCACAAACACAAAGTCCAGCAAGAAAAAGGCTGGGAAAACAATACAAACAAACTAACGACATACCATGGTGCACTCGGCCAAAGCCGAAGCTTTCCCTAAAGAGCCAGGTCTTTAGCGCTCTCCTAAAGGCTGGCAGAGACTCCGCTAGCCTGATCTCCATGATAGTAGTCATTGATGGCTATAACACCCATAAATTGAAGCTATCCCAAATTAGGAGCCATTATTAGTGATTTAAGCAGTGAATTCTACCATTTAGGTGTGTGTGTGGGGGTCTTATCAGTGCCAGGAGAGACCCAACTGAAAGCTCTATTATGAGCTGCTTTGAGTTCTATGGAAATTGGAAAGTTTTGGCTATAAACTTGACTAAATTTAAAAAAATAATCTCTTTCACATCAGTGGAAGAGAAAGTCCTATGACAGTCGTCTTTTGAATGAATTTTATTCTTCTCATTTGACTTTTGTTCTTTTCTGTTCTTTCAGGTCATTGGACAGCGGAGCTCTGACTAAGAGAGAAGAAACTAGTTTTAATATGAATCTAAATGTTAGTTGGTGGCTGTCCTCTCACAGAAGAATTATACCAATTAAGAATTTGATCTGTAATATCACATTTATATATTTATATATCTTAGATCAAAGTCTAAAACCAATGAATTAACAAACCTTCAGATTGGCGAGATATCCTTCCTTTCCATCTTGAAAAAAAATGCCACTCATGGGCTTAAAACATTGGAATCTGCAATGCGTTGATTTCACTGCAGCTGCTTCTCACATCCAAACCCAAAAAAAGTGGGGAAAGCCATTTGTCTGGTTAAAAATGCCTTGTTCTCTAGTCTGCTCTCCCACCCACTGAGAGAAAACCACAAAGAATCCTGTGGCACTTGAACTGATAATGGATTTATTATGAGTTTATTAAGTGCATTTTATCAGGAAGATGAAGTGTTAACCTGAACTAAAGTTGCAGAACTGGGAAATGGAGTCCATTTTGGACTCCAAGTGCCAGAATTCTGGATGGAGGGTTTTTTTTTTTTTTGTGGGTGGTGGGTGGGTGGTATAGTCCGATGAGTAACATTTCCAAGCTCTGTTCAGAGGTATATTAGAGGGGTTAGTTGTGGTAACAATAACTTTTATCCATGCATTTCAGATCTCTTTGGGTCCCTGGCTATTGAACTGAGTAAACTAGGATCCCTCCATTTTAGTTTAGTTTCTGGCATGTGTGATTGCTGGTACCAAACCAAAACAGCACTGGTAGGTGTGACTAGGGTACCACACTATGAAGAGACTTATGTTTAGCTCAATCCAGCCTGGAATAATGTTACCTCCTAATCACACCCTCAGAACAGCTTGAAGGAAGGAGGGTGTATGGCTGCACACATGCGTGTTGCCTGCAGATCTTTGAAAACTTACTTTTTAGGTTGTAACTTTTGGGAATCAACCAGTCTTAAGGCATTCTATAGTCCCAAAAAGTATTTTCTTTTTCAAACTATGCTCTTGAATGAATTTTATAATAGTCATCAATCCATTATTTTAAGTGTATATTTTATTTTTATTTTCATCCTTCAAGAAAAGACACAAAAACTGGCATTTAGGGCGAAAATACGTTACAAAATTACAGACTCTGAAATCCAACAAACATTTCTATAAATTTAAAATTAAAGAGTTAAGGGGTTTAAAGATTTAGTCCCATAATTTTTCCAGATTTTATGGCAATCATTTAAAACCTAGGTGCTCATGCTAATCACCTCCCTTTTTTACTTATAACTGAATAGATTGTTGCGCCGTCATGACTTTTGACGCATGAAAACCATTTGTCAGCCTTCCAGCCAAATATTTTTTAAACCAGAATCATATATCCGGAGAAAACACTGACTGAATAATAAAAAGGGTATTTAAAAACAGAACTGAATTCATTCCTAGAAAGCCTTCCTTTGAAAGAAATGTGATAATATTTGCCCCTCCCTCCCTCCACCGAGAAAGCTAAATAAAATAAGAACCTAGAGAAATAAAAGTACTACTGTATTCTACCATACTTTCCTTGGCAGAAGCAATTGTTTCAGCGGCTACTTTTCAAGCAGAGTTTTCCACTTAATATTCACCCCGGCACGCCACACATTGAGAAATAACGTGATTTCCCTCAAAACTCAATGGACGAGATAACTGTGGCAAGAATCCTGTCTGATTTAAATCACAGACGGAACAATCTCTTCCGCTCATGGTTGCTCCTTTGACGCTGTTCATGAAAAGGGGCGAGTCCCCTCACTGTTTGTGCAAATAAATCCCCACTCTTTGCCACGGGGCAATACATGAATTGCAGAAGGCACATAATACTGGCCTTTGCTATAGGGAAAAGCTGAGGTCTCCAGTCAGGGGGCCCTGATATTTGCGAACAGAATAGGTGCATGTATCTGTGTTTCCATCTGCCAAACCATGTCAGCCAGGAAGCTTTTAAGATGGAGGGACCTCTGTTTTATCTTGCCGTTGTTGTTTGCTTTCAATTCTTTGTTTCTGATGTGATGAAGGCAAAAAAAAAAAAAAAAGAGAGAGGGTAAATTCCCAAACTTCGTGGTACATGTTGTGTCCGTGGCCCGTCTCGGCCTTTCAAAGGTACTGATTCTGTTCAGTTTCCAGAAGCTTTTGTCTCTGAAAACGTTGTACATTTCACCTGGCATTTAATCCTTCTAAATGGATGTTATTCTCCCCCTATTATGGATCCCTGCTGCTTCTTTGAAACGTTATTTGCATAAAAGGGATTGAATAATTGATGGCAAAGCTAGCGCTTGTGTGTCGCTCAGTAGAGATTTGCCCATAATCACACCATGCTGAACGCAGGCCTCATTGCTTGTTTAATGGGATGGAAGCTGACAGATTTCCCTTGTACTTCTGCTATAGAACTCATAGCTTTCAAATGACCTCCATGTACTTAGCTACTTTTCTCGTTGATCTCGTTGCTCTTTTATTTCCATTAACGGAAGAGTTCTTAAAGGAAACCCAGACTTCTGTGCATGCCATCCAATAATAGATAGTGTGGGTTTGGCAGATATTTTTCCAAGGATGAAAAAATGTGCTTAATGTCCGAGGTACTAAAATCCAAGGTTTTAAATTTAATTTTTGTACAGTATTCTTGTTTATGATTCCCCCACTGTGAATCGTAGTGAATGGTGATTAAGCTATTTCATATCCCCCCACTTCTCTCAAATAAGGCTGTTAGATACCAGATTTATGAAAAACCATTTCAGAGGAATATTTCAGCTAGGCAACACTCCCAGCCAAACTAAAATTTCAATTTCACTGCTGTTAAAAATGGTGCCCCTTTACTGAAGAAGATTCCTTATAAACGAAAAACTTTACGGTGTCTCCAAACCATTGGACTGCTGCAGCAATCGTAGTCAGCCCAAACAGAAAACAAAAGTATTACGAGAATAATATTCACAGCTCAAATCAGACGTTCAAAAGTGACTTATGTTTTGGCCGTTCAACCAGCTCAACTCGCTGACTGATTAAAATAAATGTTATTTTCTAAATGTTGAATGAAAGGCACATCTCCAAAACAAAAAAGAAAGACCAAAAATAATTTTTAAAAGCGTGGATCAAGAAATTGCATTTTAGAATATAATTGTTGTTGTTTTAAAGAATCAGCAGTAATATGGGAGTGCACTTTGAACCAGGGAGTCTTCGGTTCCATTTTCATTTTATTCTAGAGGAGGAATAATGAATACAGTGTAAGAATCGGGACGATAAAAGGACCGTAATTCTCAGCTCCAGTGGTATTCCAGTTAATTTGGTTGAGTTTGGTAAACTGCCCCAATTAGTGCTGTAGCAGCTGTTCACAACATCAGGGAGGGGGCCGGGCAGTTATTTTGTCCTGTCTTTTGTGAAACAGGTGGTATCAAAAATGCAGGGAGCTTGCCTTATCTTAAAAATAGGATGAACTCTTTGTTCGCCTAGACAGGCGTAGCTTGTTCTAACTGGCAGGATCCTTCCAACCTTGCTAATACCTGACTCTTTTTTTAAAAAACATGTGAAGGATCAAAGTAGATTTTCTACCCATAAAACATTGGCCCTTCCCATCAAGCACAATCCCTCTCCTCATACAACCACCATTTTTTAAAGAAACACTTTTTGTATCATTTTTAGAAACACTATTGTCTCTTGGTACCATTTCTCCTCTGGAATGTACAGTAATATGCTTACACTTGGTCTCCGTAACTTTATTTACGTAAAATCATAGAATAAGAGCAGAACTTGTAGCAGCTCCACTGGCTGCCAGGCTGTTTCTGGGCACAATTCAAAGTGCTGGTTCTAACTCATATAAAGCCCCAAACAACTTGGGTTCGGTTCAAGCTATTCCGAAGATCATGTCTCACTTTATGAGCCTGCCTGGGTGTTAAGATCCTCAGGAGCGGCCTTTCTCTCGGTCCCACCAACTTCACAGGCGCATTTGGCGGGGACACAGGAAGGGGCCTTCTCTGTGGCTGCTCCCAGACGTTGGAACTCCCTCCCACTGGAGGCCAGGCCTAACCAATCTTTGCTGTTTTTCCATAAGCAGACAAAGACCTTTCTCTTCAGGCAAGCTTTCCCTTAATGATTGGCTGCCTGAGTGGGTTTTTTTAATGGATAATTGTGCCTTACTGTTTTGAATGTGTTTTTGGTATTGATCTGCAGATCTTCATTCCCATGTATAATGTCTTGCACACGCAGCAATTTCCACAAAATGACACCTGGCTCTCAGACCCAGTGTGCACCGACAACCGACGTCTGTGTCAGCTTTTTGATCCATATGGATCAATAATAATAACCATGTGCCATTAAGTCAATTCTATTTTACAGCAACCCTTTTAAAGTTTCCTAGGGCTCTATCACACGACCGCTAAATGCGGATGATAATAAAATGTACACTTTCTCTGAGAGTGGTCATGTGACATTAGATGCGCAGTTACCGCCCCCACGATAGCATTTTTGAACCTCTTTTGTGTGTGTCCCCATTTGCCAAATGCAGATCAAAGTGCTGCTTTGAAAAAGCTGTTTGCTGCACAATGGGTGAAACCAGAAGAAGATGTGGCTTTTTGGAGTTCACACGACCTTTGCTTCGTATCAAAATGCACATCAGCAAGCGAAGTAATTTGATCAAACACGTAGCGGTGGTGCAGGAAGATGCGCTTGAGATGCGTTTCAGGGGGTGTGGTCAAGAGGGGTGTTCAGAAGATGTGGCTGGCCGTGGGGGCATAATCTTTAGATACGAATTCAGTAAAAGAAAAAGGTGCATTAAAGTGGTCGTGTGATAGAGGCCTAATTAGGTAGAGAGTACCGTACTCAAGTGGTTTAGCATTCCCTTCTTCTGGCAACTGATTCCAAATTGACAGCACCACTGAGGACTTGAGTTGTGGGACTCATAAGAACATAAGAACATAAGAAGAGCCCTGCTGGATCAGGCCAAAGGCCCATCTAGTCCAGGTTCCTGTATCTCACAGTGGCCCCAATAGATGTGTTTGGGAGCGCATGAGACTAGATATCTGTCTCCTGATACCACTCCCCTGCATCTGGCCCTTGAAGTACCCCAGTTTTAAGCCTGGAGATGATACATCTCTATCATGGTTTGTAACCTGTGATGGACTTTTCCTCCAGGAATCTGTCCAATCGCCTTTTGAAGGCATCCAGGCCAGATGCCATCACCACCTCCTGTGGCAGGGAGTTCCACAGACTAACAATGCGCTGGGTGAAAAAATATTTTCTTTTGTCTGTTCTTACTCTCCCAGCCCACAATTTGAGTGTATGTCTCCTAGTTCTGGTATTTTGTGAGAGGAAGAAGAGCTTCCCTCTATCCACTTTACTCATGCCCTACATTATTTTGTACGTTTGACTCGTTGTCAAATCAGACTTAAGTTGCACTGGTGACTCAACATGGAGGTTTTATTCAGTGACTCAGAGTCGACTTATGCCTCGGAAGCCACCTACTCCTCGCTTTTGTTTTGGGGGGGAAAGATTGCTTTTAAGAGGGACTTGGGACTTGGGATCAAAGATCTGTCAATATCTCTGATTGTCAGCATGATCTTCCAAACCTAGTCATGTCAGTGGCTTTTGCATTCCTATATCCAGTATATGCCAATTCCTCTCTTGCAGCTGCAGATAATTTATCTTAACTTTTAAAAAATAAAAAATAAAAAAATTAGTCTACATTTCTGTTGAAGCAATACACTTCAACTTGTGGAGGAACCTTATGAAGGAAGAGGAACTATTTAAAAAATGAAAAGCAGAAACAGATAAATAGGCAGGATCTGTTCAAATGTGCAATGGAGAGCATAACCGAGATGAGAAGAGAATGGATAAAATCAATAGAGCAACAGCATTAACAACTAGGAAACCACTAAGAGTTTTCAGAGAACAGTAATGTGTTAACATGTCTTCTAAATTTTACAAGCCTTGGTGCATCTCTCTTCCGCTGGGAAAAAAATATTTTACGAATAGATGCTCCAACACTTGCTGTTTCCCGCTGCCCTAGACTCTCCTAGCTTCTGATCTTAAATTCTGGGCTGACTCATAATAATAGCATGGTGAGCATCTATGCACAGTACATATATAATATTTAAAATATAGCGGCCCTCAGAGGGTTTGGGAACATTGCAATAGGTCCCTTGTTTTCTAGAAAGAACCATGTCAGCTTTCTTCATGAGCTAGCTGCCATTTTCAATTTAATCACTCATCGTTGGGGAAGCGGTTGCTTGCTTTTAAGCTCTGTGTAATCCCTTGTGATATTTTTCCCTCCTTTTACAACAAGAGGCGTTTTCCATATGTTGGTACAGATTTCTTTTACAAATCTCTTCGCTGGCCGGAATTAGCTGTGCTGTTTCTGTGTCGGAGGGTTTACAAATGCATTTCCCTCTTTGTGGATTATCTATCTGGAGTGAGCAACCAAGAAGCCTGAGTTATCTTGAGACCTAAGAACAAAATTAGGAATTCCTAGTTCTTATAGTCAGTTGTTTAAACCAGCTCCATCAGGTGTGCAAAAATGTACAGTGGTACCTTGTATAAAGGAATTAATTCGTTCCAAATGAAATTATGTTAAGCAAATTTTCCTTTGTACAAATTCCCATAGGAATGCATTGAAAACGGAGTAATCCCATTTTATGTTGTACAGATTCTCCCCATAGGCAATTAGCAAATTTCCCCTATCTCCAGAATTTTTTATGTTGTACAGATTTTATGTTATACAAGCTGTTTGTTGTACAAGGGTCCACTGTATATCACTTTTTGAAAGTGAAGTAGGCAATCATTAAAACACAGAGTTATTACTAGAGATGGGCACGACTCAAAAAATGGTGTTTCGTTTGTCATTTGTCGTTTAGGGGGTCCGTTTCGGTTTGTTTTCGTTTTTTGTGAATTTTTTGCAAAAAGTTTGTTTTCATTTCTTTATGTAACGAAACAAAAAAAGAAAATGAAAACGAAAAATTGCTGTTTCGTTAGCATTCATTACAGTTCAATGTATTTGCCGCAATGAAAACAAAACGCACGACAAAATTTCTGTTGTTTCGTTTCGTTTTGTTTCATTTTGGAGACAAAATTCATTTTTTGTTTCGTTACGTAACGAAACGAAAAAACAAAAACGAAAATGAAAAATTGCTCGTTTAGTGCCCATGTCTAGTTATTACTTATAATCTTGTATTGAGGTCTATTTTAACTGAAAGCAGCATGCACATTTGAAGTACAGTATAGTTCTATACAGTGGTACCTTGTATAAAGGAATTAATTTGTTCCAAATGGAATTATGTTAAGCAAATTTTCGTTTATACAAATTTCCCATAGGAATGCATTGAAAACAGAGTAATCCCATTTTTATGTTGTACAGATTTGCCCCATAGACGATTCGGTTAAGGAAATTTCCCCTATCTCTGGAATTTTTTATGTTGTACAAATTTTATGTTATACAAACCATTTGTTATACAAGGATCCACTGTATATGCCTAGTCAGTGGTGAGATCTCAATGCGACGTACTCCAGGATAAGCATATACACATTACAGTACATATACTTATATAAAGAATTGGACTTATAAGAAGGAGAGAAGGATGCAAAAACCTGTGCCCTATTAAATCCATTGCCCAACAGGACTTTGTAGTTATCTTTCTTGAGCAAAATCCTCATCTCCATGCTCCACTAAAAGCAACTTTGCTAGAACTAAAGAGACTTGGCACATGTCAGGGGACAATGGCCTGGCTCAAAATTTCTCCTGGGCATATAATGTGCCCTTAGATCCTAGCTAAGGGATTCAGGAGGAAGTGCCTTGAGTGTTTAACATTCTTCTTCTGATAATGGAGTTTTCAAACAACACTTAAGAAAAGATGAAATAACAGATATCATGGAATGCCCTTTAGTAAATTTCCAAGCCGATGACAAAATTATCTATATTAACACTAATATGAGGATTATCATGTGGTCCTTAATTTAAAAGTCAATAAGAATAATATGTTTTTAAAAGACACATAGAGAAAAATGCTATAAAATGTTGATAAGTAAGTATGGTCAGTGAACTTATGAATTCATGCTGATTGGTTATATTTAGATCTCATTTCTCAAGAAAAATGGTGCAGACACCAGCTACTGTTTTTTTCAAGCTACACAAAAATGCAAGCACATTTAACCACAAGCTTGAAGTTTATATTCTTCTAAAACATGCCACTTGACACATATAGATATTTTTTAAAAAAGACATGCTTAATTTTTTTCCTGCCTAAAAAGGATATTTCCCACGCTATGGGTCTAAATGCCACAAGCAGATTTCGGGACTGGTATTTAGGGCATTTTCTACTGGTCTTCTTAAATCTTAACATATTCCAGGGAAGAGCAACATTTTCCATAATGTCTGATTATCAGCACAAAATTGTATGAATTTGAATCTATACATTACTGTAACAATGCATTTTAAAAAAAAAAAAATCAATGTAAAAATATAATACACTCACATATTTACTACCTAGGATGTAATGTTTGGTCTACTAATTTATCCAGAAGTAAATCTTGTTGCCTAAAAGCCAAAAAAGAGAGATTTTAACAGAGAAAATTAAATTTGTAACTCCGAAAGCCGATAGAGCATGTTTAAAATTTTCACACTGAACTCGGAAGCTAAGGGAGGAACGTTACTTAAAAGAGTGAACTCCTGTTTCATTAAATGGTGTGTCAAAATGCATGTACTGTATATTGACTTTTACTGGATGGCATATTTTCGTTTTAAACCAACGTCGAATGCCCGTTTATTTTTAAACCCATTTCTGAAATGGTGTTTTTATGTGTGCTTTTCCAATATGTGCCAAAAAAACCAAAAACAAAATAAAAATAAAAAGGTTTGTTGGGGGAGGGAAGCACATAAACACCTATCAATTGCGTTGTTAAGTTCCCGGTTCTTTCAGATTTCTTCCCACCAATTTGTCTAGGGGTAAGGAGGGGAAACAGGTATTTGCAAACAGGGGCAGCCTCATTTCTTATGTCCTTTCATTTTTCATGAAGTGTTTTCAAAGGACTTCAATCAACCTTAATGGTACATTTTTAGTTAAGGAAACAGAATGGGAGAGAAGTCAATTTACACTCCGTGATGAACAAGTGTCTGCAGAAAGTGGAGGGGTGTTGTGGGGGGCGGGAAGCCCTAAATGGGTTTAGAAAACACAGCCAAGAAAAGACAAGCAATGCGCTGTGAGCCCAGCACCCAGGGATAGCTGGGATACAATGAAAGGAGTGAAATACTGCGGAGGCTTTTTAAAGTGCAGACAATTGGGACAAAAGACCGGCCTAGACATCTGTGTTAAACTGAAGAGTAAGGTGAAAAGGAAGCGGCCATTCTTTTCTTCTTCTTCTTCTTCTTCTTTAAAAAACCCCATACACATAGAATGGAGAACCAAATGAATGCAGGGTGGTTGACTGCACCCAGAAATCAAAATTGGCATATTTGGCCCGTCTAATTCACCTTGTAAGGAATTGTGTGTCCTTTGTGTGTGTGTGTGTAGGGGGGGAGGCGGTGTAATCAAATAAATAAAAACCAAAATACTACGGCATTATTTGAAATGGTTCCCTTTATCCCTTTGCCAGGAATAAATAACCCCATTTTTTATCGCCTGGTTTCCTCCTGTGGTGTTTAAAAAACATCCCAGAATTATTAAGCAACATGGTGGTAGGAACACATTCAGTATTGTTCGAATAATAACATCAAGTATTGAAAGGTTTATATGGAGGTCTCGGCCACCAGGGCGAGTGGATTTCAGTAAGGGTTATGAGGGAGAATTTGTTGCCAGATTGTGTCCCGTAGCGATTTCTGTTCGCTCAACTGACACAAAACTAGTTTGAAGTCATTTGGTTCCTACTAGTAACCACTCCAAGGTGCCATTTTTTCAGACATTTAAGCCCTTGGGAGGAAACGTAGTCCAGGATGTCTGAGGGACCACCTGCCTGATAGCTGCACTCAAAATAAGGAACTCCTGTTGAAAGAAAATCATCAAATCTGCATCCTTGGCTCTTTTAGCCTTGGAGTGCATGTGAAGGGGTGGCCACATTGGTTGTGAGGAAAAGCAGGCTCTTTTTAAAGAGTATTTATGGATCCCTGCAATGTTTCTAGGCGTGGCCCTAACATTAGGCCAAAGGAGGCCGTCACCTCAGGGGACAGATGGTGTAAGGTGGCAGCCAGATGCTCAAGGGGACACATGGCCAGCCCTGGACCACTAAAGCAGTCCCACTAGTTTAACAACAGTGGTGACATTGTCTTAGTGGACATACCAAAGAAAGGTTTAGCTGCCCCTTCAGTTGGACCACGCACAGTGGACCCTCGTATAACAAGGGGTTTGTTTAACAGAAAATCCGCTTAAAGGAAAAAAATGTCCGGAGATAGGGGGAAATTGCGTAACAGAATCACCTATGGGGCGAATCCATACAACAGAAAAATGGTCGCAATTAGGGATTAATCCGTTTTCAATGGATTCCTATGGGAAATTTGTACAAAGGAAAATTTGCTTTACAGAAATTCATTCGAAACAATTAATTACTTTGTACAAGGTACCACTGTATATGAAACTGCAGTGGCCACATGGAGAAAAGTGAAAGAACACAACCAGAGGGCACTGTTCAGCCCTCTTCATGCACGTAAATTTAAGGAAATTGAGAGGAGGGGTGAAGTAAAAGTAAAACATTTCATCCTCTTGATGTCTTAGTGGCCACCCTGCCTGCAGCACTTCGACACAAAGCTGTTGTAAAACTTATTGTATGGTTCATTTGTTTAATTGGTTTCAGCCTCCTCGGGTTTCAGTATATTTGGGGGACGCCCTTTTCTCAGTCCCAAGACAAGAAAGGGCCTTTTTGTTGGCAGCTTCTAGGCCAGTGGTGCCGAACCTTCGGCCCTCCAATGAAGGAGCTGATGGAACAGAATGAAGCTTTAAAAGCTCAGCTCCAGAAGTTCCATTCCCAGGTGGCAGTCCAGGTATGGAAACTTAGTGTGGCTCTTTTTCCTTCCACTGTGTTTCTGCTTCATTAGAAAAATTGCCACCCTGAGAGAGCAGCACCCCATCCCAGGGTATCATCATCAGAGAAACCAATGCTACTTAAAAATCTAAAAACTACTAGAGGTGGTTAGCTTTTGAGTGATTAAGACCTAGTGTTCCTTCCTCTGAGGTCTAGGGAAGTGCTTACACAAATTGTTTTCCGTAAGACCATAATTGGTATTATTGCCTATAGCAAAGTATTACTCCTAGACGGTTACTTCACGTCCTTCCTCGAGCCGAGGTGAACTTGCCTCCATGTTCAAATCGGTTTTAGTCACGTGACCTAATGCCGGTTCTGCCCCTGTTTCTCTGTACGCACGGGCATGCTGATTGAAACCGGGAGTACTTTAACCACACATCCTTGATCCTTACCTGGCGGTAAGGAACAAACACAAACCAGGGTGAACTGTTTGAGGAAGAATCTTAGTCGATAAGCGGGGATAATGGATTCATAAGAAGGAGTTATAATTCCTGTTGTTCGATACATCGAAATACCGATGTTCCTCCCCCCTTCTCAACAACAAAAAAAGTAATCGCACGAAGTATTTTCTCGATGCGAGTTAAGAGGAACCGCACGTCCCCTGGGGGGGGCGGATCGAGAAGCGGATTGAAAAGATTCCCGAACTCCAGGACGGGAATCTCTCACCCCGCTTGGAGCGTAGTTCAGGGGGCGTGGTCAGGTTGAACTCGGATTGACCCCACAAGGACGTGAGGTTCCGTTCCTTCGAACTCGGATTGACCCCACAAGGATGTGAGGTTCCGTTCCTTCGAACTCGGATAGACCCCACAAGGACGTGAGGTTACGTTCCTTCGAAATCGGATTGACCCCACAAGGATGTGAGGTTCCGTTCCTTCAAACTCGGATTGACCCCACAAGGACGTGAGGTTCCGTTCCTTCGAACTCGGATAGACCCCACAAGGACGTGAGGTTACGTTCCTTCAAACCGGTCTCCAGCGGGGCCGCAAACTGCAGTGAGAGGGACATGAAGTATCAGCCCTAGTTTGCACTGCACATCAACCATGCAGGGGGGATTTGCACTGGGGAAGAAAAGATCCCCGCTAGGTACGTCAGCAAACATGGTAAACTGATTAGCCTGCCAATAATAATGCATTGTTTTATGTCACTTTAATATTTTATTTTTATTTTTATTGTGTTCCTATTTTTTGGTTTTATTGTATGAATTGTTTGAATTTGTTAATTGTTGTAAACCACCCAGAGTGACCTTGCTGCCATTTGGGCGGTATAAAAATCCAATAATAAATAAATAAATAAATAAATAAATAAATAAATAAATAAATAAATAAATAAATAAATGTTTTGGACCACGACTCCCACAATCCTTTGTCATTGGCAATCTAGGCTCAGAATTCTGGGAGTTGCAGTCCAAAACATCTGGAGTGCCGAAAGTTCACCACCACTGTTCTAGGCTGTGGACCACCACCACCCCAATATATGACACTGGATCCCTCATTTTTACCACTCGTCACAGACACCCCCCTTTTCAGCAGGCTTTTAAAAGGCATTTTAAAATGGTTTTAAAAGGATTTTATTCAGTTCCTTTTAGCAATGAACAAATTTGATGTATTTATCACTGTTCTTATATTTTTAAAATAAATTATAGACTGCCTAGACATATTTATTGATTTCTACTCTACCTTTCTCTACAGGGGAAAGGTGGTGTAGAAACAAACAAACAAACAAAAACAAATAAATAAATACTCTGCCATGCTCACAAACATGGGACTTAAAGTAGCAAACCATAAAAATTTAGAAGTACTGTAAGTTTAAAAACATTTGTGATTAATGAAAATATCCAATAACATAAAAAAAAATTAAAGAAACACGTAGCAGCTCTTCTCCCCAATCCACAACCCAGCCAGTTTTTCTACAGCACATTTAACTATGAAAGGTCTATCTAAATCAAAAAGTCATTGTCTGCTGTGAAAAATACAACAGGAAGTGAGGGCAGCTTTATTTCCTTAGGCAGGGAGTTCCACAGCCCTATAACAGCAAGTGTGAATCCTCTAATGAATTAATATTATTATAATGGACATAATTTGACTTTAGAGAGAAGATTCATCAAATGTAAGATTCATCAAATCTCACTGAAATCTTCACTGCACTGAATCTCCTATTTCACTGTTTTTAGTCTTCCCCAGCCAATTATATAATGTGGTATATTTTTAACAGTGCTCTTTGAAAAAGAGATAAGCGTCCAACACCATTAAAACTGACTTTTTAATTTGTGATAGAACATACAATGAGAGTCTCAATTTAAAGAAAGGCAGCTTGTTTTAAGAATAGGAACAATTCAAGACTAAGGATCTTTTAGTGTAAGGTGAGTGCACAGGTAAAAAGCCTCATCCAAGAAACCTACCATGTCTTAATCTCTCAAGACCTTTCCTGATTTAGAGTGCATTTTTCCTTATTTATTCTGGAAAAAAAAATAACCAGGCACAACATGTATCATGAAGAGACATGGCCCTTAAATATTGGAGCTTTATAGAAATAGGTATAAGCTAGGTTTAAAATTTATTTCTAAAGCTTTTCTATGCTCTGCTTTTCCATTTCAGTTTTATTCTTGATGTTTATTTTATTTATACGCCACTTTCCCCTAAATGATACAATAATAAGTTGAAAATGCGATAGTGTACAACACTATATATTTTAAAAAAACATTTAAACATTGGTCAGAGTTTTAAAAAACTCAAAACATTTTAAAAGATCTAATTTCAAAGAGTAGAATGTTTCTGAGGTAATTGTATTTTAACAGCCTGCCTAAAGGGCAAGGAGGGGGGGGGTCTATCTGGTTTCTCAAAACAGTACATTCCAAAGCCAGGGAACCACTGTTGAAAAGGCTTTGATCAAGAAGCATGCTTGTTTGTTTGAAATAAGTACAGTTTTTTTGTGTATAAGACTATATTTTTTCTAAAATTGTTTGACTAAAAATTGAAGATTGTCTTAAACACGGAGGTAAGCTGAAGACTGAATTGTGCAGTTGCAAAACTGATTTTGGCTTGGAAAAGTGTGGGTGGTCTTATACATGGGGGCATCTTATAGACAGAAAAACACGGGTATGTGTTTATTCTGCAGCTATTATGAGTACAGCAAGAGTAGATGATTTTGCTAAAGAAATAGTTTACTTAAAGTGATCTGGCACAACAAACAACAACAACCTTATCCCTTTATTGTTGTAAAGCCAGTGCTAGTAACTATTTTTAATTTCTGTTCTTGAGACCTTGATGGCAAAAAATAGAAATTGCCCTAGCCTAGAGGAATAAAAATACAGCTGTGCATGTTACCGTTATGAGCCTGCTGGCCATTAACTTATAGGCCTGATTTCTCATTTTACCTCCCCAAAATAAGAGTGAAATTCATGCTTTTAGGAATGTGAAAAATGGTCAAGTAGATGAATCTTAGTTATGCATAATAGCCAACACTAGCTTTGTTGCCGCATGAGTTTGAGAAAGAGGCCCATGACAGTGGTTGAACTTTAGTACTATAATAATAAAGACACTTCTCATGACCTGAGTTCGATCCCAACGGGCTCTTGTAACCAGCTCAAGCTCAGTTCGGCCTTCTGTCCTTCCAGGGTCAGTAAGTTGAGTGGCCACCTCAGGCAAGGGACCCGAGACCCCTTTCAGCGCTATGGGGCAGTACTGTATATAACCAGCATACTTTGCTTTTTGCTTTGAAAAACACAGTGAGGTTCCATACTCATTTTTAAAGACAACGTTACAATGCAGCAAGTGGTTGTGACTGGCACGACCTCTGTCCGATTGTTGTAAAAGCTGTTGAAGACCTAAAAACCTGTCAGGGTTGTTTTCATCAATGCACTGTGCTTCATACTTTGTTTTTAAGCATGGAGAAGTTAGAAGTTAGTAAGGAGGTCTACACCTGTCTCACTTTTTGGAACATTGCCTGTTCAGGTCATTTGAAAGTTAAGTAGAATCGTTTGTGCTGATGACAAAGAAAAAACATCAAATGATGGTTTTTAAAAGGATGAAAACTGGAGACAATAGAGATGTCATTCAAAATGAAGGGTTGGTTCCTTTCAGGGAAAAAAAAGGCTTGCTCCTCGGTAAGAAAAGGCTTGAGTCCTTTGTCTAGTCTTCATGCAGAAAGCTCATATGGTTTGATAATCTGCAGAGAAGGTTTCTGTGCCCTAGGAAATAGGGCCATCTAGTCCAACCCCCTGTCATGTAGGAACCCCATCACAATATTTCCGAGTCCGACAGATGACCATCCAGCCTCTGCTTAAAAACCACCAAAGAAGGAGACTCCACCACCCTCCGTGGCAGCATATTCCACTGGTATACTAGAGTATAAGTTGACCCGTATAAGTCGAACCCCCTAATTTAACCCCCAAAAACTGGGGAAACGTATTGACTCGAGTATAAAGTCTAGGGTGGGAAATGCAGCATTGGCAGTCTAAGCTTAGAATACTGGGAGTTGTGGTCCAAAACATCAGGAGGGCCGAAGTTTGGACATGCCTGACCTAGTCCAACTCCCTGCCATGCAGGAACTCCCATCACACTAATCCCGACAGATGGCCATCTAGCCTCTGCTTAAAAACCTCCAAAGAAAGAGACTCCAACACCCTCCTTTGTGGCAGCATGTTCCACTGCCAGACAGCTCTAACTGTCATGAAGTTCTTCCTAATGTTTAAATTGAATCTCTTTTCCTATAGTTTGAGACCATTGCCCCGCGTCCTAGTCTCTGAAGCCATGGAAAACAACCCAGTCCCTTCTTCAATGTGAGATCCTTTCAAATATTTAAACATAGCTATCATATCACCTCTCAGCCTTCTTTTTGAAAGGCTAAACCTTCCCAGCTCCCTAAGCCGGTCCTCGTAAGACATTTCCTCCAGACCCTCAATCATCTTGGTCGCCCTCCTCTGGACCCGCTCGAGGTTGTCAACATCCTTTTTAAATTGAGATGTTCAGAACTGGACACAGTACTGCAGATGGGCCTGTCTTTCCTCTATTGGCAAAACCTGTTTTTCCCACCGTATTATTATCTAAAAAGATAATGTTTTAGTATTTTTAACTCTTCCATTCCCACCCTTTTAAATAATAATAAAAATGTCTTATTATTTTCCTCTTGCATGGTGCTATAATGACTGAATCATAGAATCATAGCATTGGAAGAGACCTCAAGGACCAAACTGTCCAAACTGGAAAATGCCATACAAAAGGGAATAATATATAAATTTAAAACTCATTCTTGTACTGTATCTCAAGAGCCGTTCCTATTCATACATCATGTTTTGGCCTCATCCTGGCTCTCCTGGCTGCTTACAGTTCACTGCCATTCTTTTTAAAGTGCACCTGACATTAAGGAGCCAGGCCACTTCACTGGTTCAATGCACAGATTTCATAAAGTACACAAGGAGGGGAGAGCGATGAAATCCATGAAGGCAGTCCTCATTATTCTTTTAACGTGGATGTCGGCCGGACGAGGAATTAAAAGCGATGATCATTGTGAGTCGAAAAGAACATCTGACTAGCATCTACAGAAAGACATGTCTTCTTTCCCCCATTATCCTCTGCATGATCTGTAAAGGAGGATTTTCCCCAAAACAATTAATTTGGGAGCCCAAACCCCTTCTTAAATCTAAGGAGATTTAAAGCGGGGGAATAAAATCAAATAAAACCTCTCATCTCCTTGGTGTCTTTGGAGCCAATGTGATTGTAAGATAATTCCATCGTGTGTCTGTTGTGCTAACTGCTATGTGGTACATAATTGGACTCTTAAGACCAACTGGAGATGCAAAAACCGAAACCTCCCCCTTCCATTAATTCTGCAGCCACCTTTGTGTCCACCCACCCACCCTGCCTTCACTCTTCAGACAAAAGCAAAACAGGCATTGCTTACAATATATAGATTGGTTGGTATTTCATGTGGACATTGGGCATAGCCTCTTCCTACCCTTAATGTGTAATTTCCCTAAGTTTGGAATTAAGAAATGGAGCAAATTTGCCCATCTTTTTGGAGAGAAAAGAAGATGGAATACAGTGTCAAGATTAAGGTGACCATCCTTTGTGTCTAGGTACTAATGAACATATGGCGAGCCGTTTATTAAACACTGTACACTGGAGCACTGCATAAATGAAGGCGTCTACTAAATACTGGTTCATTCATTCCCTCCGTGTGTTTACACTCGGCACAAAGATTGGTAGGAAGCATCTCCAGCTGAGATGAAGGACAAGGTGGCACCCCTTCCAACTGATTGGACTGCCCAACTCAATTCTTTCTTTAATGCTAGTGACAGGGCCACGTCCTGCCTCCTGATGCCTGATGGAGACAGGGCAGTGGAGGGCAAAGGAGCGCCGAAGGATGCTGTCTCCATGGCATTTGCCAAAGCCATCAGTTGTTATGTGCCATCAAGTTGCCTCTGACATGTAAACATGAATGAATCATTTTCTTAGGGATTCCCCCACCCCACCCCCTTTTAATGACTTCAAGGATGTCAGTAATTTTTTCCCTTTTCACTGACCCTTGGATGTAGACAAAAGACTGGGATGTTTGCAACCACCGGGTATAATTTAAAAATAAATTACTGAGTGAAAAACTCTTTTATTGTTGCACAAAATCTACAATATAACCTACAAAGGGTCTTCTCTGCATAGTGATGTACAATTGCGTAAGAGGATACATAAAATGAGGCTCCATTCAGTGGCTGTACAGCTTGTCCACAGTTTCAAAGTAATTAACAATACCGTAATTAATTAATTAATTAATTTTTTTACATCTTATATGCTGCTCACTACCCAAAGGTCTCTGGGCGGCTTACAATCAAAAGAATTAAAACAGTTAAACATCAAAATGTCAATAAATATAATTAAAATAATAATAAAAAAACATTACACTAAAAATTGCCATCAGGACCCACAATCTATATTATGTCAATTAAAAAAACTTCTGGAACAGGAAGGTTTTTACCTGGCGCCAAAATATCATCAATGTTGGCACCAGGTGGATCTCACTCGGGAGGGCATTCCATAACCTGGGGGCAGGTGCTGAGAAGGCCCTGTTCCTACAAGCCATCCCTCTCACCTCCTTGAGGGATGGCTCTTTCAAGAGGGCCCCCCTGGTTCGATCTTGATTGCTGGGTAGGTTTGTATGGAAGGAGGCGGTCCTTCATGTATCTAGGTCCTAAGCCATTTAGGACTTTATACGTCAAAACAAGCACTTTGAATTGGGCTTGGGCAACAACTGATAACCAGTGCAAGGTTACGCAGAATTGGCGTGATGTGATCCCTGGTGTATTTACAGTGTTTACTTTTTCGTGGGTTCTTTTTTGTTGCGTTGATGATAAAACTGCACTGGTAAGTGGAGGTATGCTAGGTTTGATGCAATCATCTACTCCAGATGGAATCAGCTTGTCTCAGTCCTATTTGTTTGAGGTCTGGATTGAAATGGAAAGGCCAGATTCAATGTAGGGCACAGTGAAGCCAATGGACCTACAGAGCCGGATCCAACTATTTAAAAAATAAACACTATTTAAACTAAGTTTAAATGTGGACAAATTACACAACATATTCACAAGCCTGGATCACCCATTGGAGCACAAGTCTGACAGGGAATAGTTGTTTTTTTCTGTGCTGTTGTAAGGTTTTTTTTGCCTGTTGCCAGAGGCCTGTTTATTTCATGATGGTTGTGGAATCGATCCACTGGAATCGATTCCACGTGTGTGAACAAGCCTCCCACTGATTGGCTGTCACAGCCATTTGTCCCCTATTGTTGTTGTTTTATTCTTCTCCATCCCCCACCCCAGTTGTTGCTATATGGTGTAGCAGTATACCAGATAGCAACAATGAAAAAAGAAACAAGCTGTGCATTGCCCTGATCAGCTGATGGGTAGCCCATCAGCTTTTTTGAGTAGGCCCAGGAAGCCAGGAGAAGTAACAGCACCAAATTTATTTATTTTATTTATTTTATTTTATATTTATATACCACCAGATTTTCCCAAATGGGGACTCAAGGTGGTTAACAAATTTATTTATTTATTTATTCATTTATTTATTCTTGTATTTATATCCCGCTTATCTACTACATGTAGTACTCTAAGCGGCTAACAAAAGCAATACATACCAAATCAACAACAATAGAATACATCAGATATAAAGCATAAACAACATAGAACTATTAAAACAACAAAACATATAAAAATCCTCCTGCGTCCCGGCATGCGGAGGAGCAAATTCTAGCAGAATTAAAAATAGATATGGCAGAACAGACTAATTTGGAAGTGGTGATGAAGGCGGGGAGGGAAAAAAAAAACCTTGGTTCTGTCTTCAGACCAAATGAAGATATCAGCCAAGAAATTTAGAGTCGATTAAGAATTGGAAGTGCAGCAAGGATGGAACGCTGTTGCTGCCGCCCGCCGTCTTGCAATTCATCCGGTCTAAAAAGCCCTCCAAGGGGGCAGAAGCTGAAGGCTCTTCAAGGACCGGGCACACCTCTCAGCCGACACAAACCCCAGGTGGAACAAAGGGAGGAGAGGGTCCTCAGTGAAGAGTCCAGCCCGTCTAAAAAGCCCTCCAAGGGAGCAGAAGCTGAAGGCTCTTCAAGGGCCAGGCACACCTCTCAGCCGACACAAACCCCAGGTGGAACAAAGGGAGGGAGAGGGTCCTCAGTGAAGAGTCCAGCCGGTCCAGGTGGAAAAAAAAAGCCCTCCAAGGGGCAGAAGCTGAAGGCTCTTCAAGGGCCAGGCACACCTCTCAGCCGACACAAACCCCAGGTGGAACAAAGGGAGGGAGAGGGTCCTCAGTGAAGAGTCCAGCCGGTCTAAAAGCCCTCCAAGGAGCAGAAGCTGAAGGCTCTTCAAGGGCCAGGCACACCTCTCAGCTGACACAAACCCCAGGTGGAACAAAGGGAGGAGAGGGTTCCTCAGTGAAGAGTCCAGCCGGTCTAAAAAGCCCTCCAAGGAGCAGAAGCTGAAGGCTCTTCAAGGGCCAGGCACACCTCTCAGCCGACACAAACCCCAGGTGGAACAAAGGGAGGGAGAGGGTCCTCAGTGAAGAGTCCAGCCGGTCTAAAAAGCCCTCCAAAGGCGCAGAAGCTGAAAGGCTCTTCAATGGCCAGGCACACCTCTCAGCCGACACAAACCCCAGGTGGAACAAAGGGAGGAGAGGGTCCTCAGTGAAGAGTCCAGCCGGTCTAAAAGCCCTCCAAGGGAGCAGAAGCTGAAGGCTCTTCAAGGGCCGGGCACACCTCTCAGCCGACACAAACCCCAGGTGGAACAAAGGGAGGAGAGGGTCCTCAGTGAAGAGTCCAGCCGGTCTAAAAAAGCCCTCCAAGGGAGCAGAAGCTGAAGGCTCTTCAAGGGCCGGGCACACCTCTCAGCCGACACAAACCCCAGGTGGAACAAAGGGAGGAGAGGGTCCTCAGTGAAGAGTCCAGCCGGTCTAAAAAAGCCCTCCAAGGGGGCAGAAGCTGAAGGCTCTTCAAGGGCCAGGCACACCTCTCAGCCGACACAAACCCCAGGTGGAACAAAGGGAGGGAGAGGGTCCTCAGTGAAGAGTCCAGCCGGTCTAAAAAGCCCTCCAAGGAGCAGAAGCTGAAGGCTCTTCAAGGGCCAGGCACACCTCTCAGCCGACACAAACCCCAGGTGGAACAAAGGGAGGAGAGGGTCCTCAGTGAAGAGTCCAGCCGGTCAGGTAAAAAGCCCTAAAAAAAGCCCCAAGGGAGCAGAAGCTGAAGGCTCTTCAAGGGCCAGGCACACCTCTCAGCCGACACAAACCCCAGGTGGAACAAAGGGAGGGAGAGGGTCCTCAGTGAAGAGTCCAGCCGGTCTAAAAAGCCCTCCAAGGGAGCAGAAGCTGAAGGCTCTTCAAGGGCCAGGCACACCTCTCAGCCGACACAAACCCCAGGTGGAACAAAGGGAGGGAGAGGGTCCTCAGTGAAGAGTCCAGCCGGTCTAAAAAGCCCTCCAAGGGGGCAGAAGCTGAAGGCTCTTCAAGGGCCAGGCACACCTCTCAGCCGACACAAACCCCAGGTGGAACAAAGGGAGGGAGAGGGTCCTCAGTGAAGAGTCCAGCCGGTCTAAAAAAGCCCTCCAAGGGGCAGAAGCTGAAGGCTCTTCAAGGGCCAGGCACACCTCTCAGCCGACACAAACCCCAGGTGGAACAAAGGGAGGGAGAGGGTCCTCAGTGAAGAGTCCAGCCGGTCTAAAAAGCCCTCCAAGGGAGCAGAAGCTGAAGGCTCTTCAAGGGCCAGGCACACCTCTCAGCCGACACAAACCCCAGGTGGAACAAAGGGAGGGAGAGGGTCCTCAGTGAAGAGTCCAGCCGGTCTAAAAAAGCCCTCCAAGGGAGCAGAAGCTGAAGGCTCTTCAAGGGCCAGGCACACCTCTCAGCCGACACAAACCCCAGGTGGAACAAAGGGAGGAGAGGGTCCTCAGTGAAGAGTCCAGCCGGTCTAAAAAGCCCTCCAAGGGAGCAGAAGCTGAAGGCTCTTCAAGGGCCAGGCACACCTCTCAGCCGACACAAACCCCAGGTGGAACAAAGGGAGGAGAGGGTCCTCAGTGAAGAGTCCAGCCGGTCTAAAAAAGCCCTCCAAGGAGCAGAAGCTGAAGGCTCTTCAAGGGCCAGGCACACCTCTCAGCCGACACAAACCCCAGGTGGAACAAAGGGAGGGAGAGGGTCCTCAGTGAAGAGTCCAGCCGGTCTAAAAGCCCTCCAAGGGAGCAGAAGCTGAAGGCTCTTCAAGGGCCAGGCACACCTCTCAGCCTGACACAAACCCCAGGTGGAACAAAGGGAGGGAGAGGGTCCTCAGTGAAGAGTCCAGCCGGTCTAAAAAGCCCTCCAAGGGGCAGAAGCTGAAGGCTCTTCAAGGGCCAGGCACACCTCTCAGCGACACAAACCCCAGGTGGAACAAAGGGAGGGAGAGGGTCCTCAGTGAAAGTCCAGTCCAGCCGGTCTAAAAGCCCTCCAAGGGGGCAGAAGCTGAAGGCTCTTCAAGGAAGGCTCCAAGGGCACACCTCTCAGCCGACACAAACCCCAGGTGGAACAAAGGGAGGGAGAGGGTCCTCAGTGAAGAGTCCAGCCGGTCTAAAAAGCCCTCCAAGGGAGCAGAAGCTGAAGGCTCTTCAAGGGCCAGGCACACCTCTCAGCCGACACAAACCCCAGGTGGAACAAAGGGAGGGAGAGGGTTCCTCAGTGAAGAGTCCAGCCGGTCTAAAAAGCCCTCCAAGGGAGCAGAAGCTGAAGGCTCTTCAAGGGCCAGGCACACCTCTCAGCCGACACAAACCCCAGGTGGAACAAAGGGAGGGAGAGGGTCCTCAGTGAAGAGTCCAGCCGGTCTAAAAAGCCCTCCAAGGAGCAGAAGCTGAAGGCTCTTCAAGGGCCAGGCACACCTCTCAGCCGACACAAACCCCACGTGGAACAAAAGGGAGGGGGAGAGGGTCCTCAGTGAAGAGTCCAGCCGGTCTAAAAAGCCCTCCAAGGGGGCAGAAGCTGAAGGCTCTTCAAGGGCCAGGCACACCTCTCAGCCGACACAAACCCCAGGTGGAACAAAGGGAGGGAGAGGGTCCTCAGTGAAGAGTCCAGCCAGTCTAAAAAGCCCACCAAGGGAGCAGAAGCTGAAGGCTCTTCAAGGGCCAGGCACACCTCTCAGCCGACACAAACCCCAGGTGGAACAAGGGGAGGGAGAGGGTCCTCAGTGAAGAGTCCAGCCGGTCTAAAAAGCCCTCCAAGGGAGCAGAAGCTGAAGGCTCTTCAAGGGCCAGGCACACCTCTCAGCCGACACAAACCCCAGGTGGAACAAGGGGAGGGAGAGGTTCCTCAGTGAAGAGTCCAGCCGGTCTAAAAAGCCCTCCAAGGGAGCAGAAGCTGAAGGCTCTTCAAGGGCCAGGCACACCTCTCAGCCGACACAAACCCCAGGTGGAACAAAGGGAGGGAGAGGGTCTTCAGTGAAGAGTCCAGCCGGTCTAAAAAGCCCTCTCAGGGGGCAGAAGCTGAAGGCTCTTCAAGGGCCAGGCACACCTCTCAGCCGACACAAACCCCAGGTGGAACAAAGGGAGGGAGAGGGTCCTCAGTGAAGAGTCCAGCCGGTCTAAAAAGCCCTCCAAGGGAGCAGAAGCTGAAGGCTCTTCAAGGGCCAGGCACACCTCTCAGCCGACACAAACCCCAGGTGGAACAAAGGGAGGGAGAGGGTCCTCAGTGAAGAGTCCAGCCGGTCTAAAAGCCCTCCAAGGGAGCAGAAGCTGAAGGCTTTTCAAGGGCCAGGCACACCTCTCAGCCGACACAAACCCCAGGTGGAACAAAGGGAGGGAGAGGGTCCTCAGTGAAGAGTCCAGCCGGTCTAAAAAAGCCCTCCAAGGGAGCAGAGAAGCTGAAGGCTCTTCAAGGGCCAGGCACACCTCTCAGCCGACACAAACCCCAGGTGGAACAAAGGGAGGGAGAGGGTCCTCAGTGAAGAGTCCAGCCGGTCTAAAAAGCCCTCCAAGGGAGCAGAAGCTGAAGGCTCTTCAAGGGCCAGGCACACCTCTCAGCCGACACAAACCCCAGGTGGAACAAAGGGAGGGAGAGGGTCCTCTGTGAAGAGTCCAGCCGGTCTAAAAGCCCTCCAAGGGAGCAGAAGCTGAAGGCTCTTCAAGGGCCGGGCACACCTCTCAGCCGACACAAACCCCAGGTGGAACAAAGGGAGGGAGAGGGTAAAAATGTAAACTATCACAATATTAAATTCAAAGAAATTCAAAGAAAAAAATAACTGCAATCCCTCCAACAACAGGCTAACTGCTGGACTGCTGGGAAGGCGGTAAGGAGAGGTGAGGGGGGCATCTTAGTGTCCTTGGGAGGAGGATCTACCTGCCCTCATTGCCCTCACATTGCCACTCGATGTTGGGAAACTTTCTTTGCAGAGTGTTTTTCAGATGAAGCTTCAGTGAACACACATGCTCCTGGCCAACGTAGCATATCTGAAGGGAAGTGATCTAGTTCCTCTGACCTTTTGCTTTGAGGCAGGCCCAAAGGGCTAAAGGGCACCTGCTTCCTATTAGAAGCAATGTTTCTCTAAATGCTCCAATGGGTCCTTGTCAGCAATAGATTAGATAATAAAAGGAAGGCTTCTGAGATGAACACATCAGACTTTTGTCTGTGTGTCTATACTCAGCTGGCTGAGAAAAAGCCATCTCTCTGTGTGTATGTGTTTTTTCATCCTTTTCCTGCAATCAGGCCAGCTTGGCCTTAAGAAGTCCCTCTGCCATGGGGTTGGCTATGGGGCTTCTGGGAACTGCAGGAACCAGCTCAAGGGTGCCCAGTCACTGTCAATACTGATGTCCTGGGATGTTTCTGGGAAAACACCCTTGGATGTAGACAAAAGACTGGGATTTTTGCAGCCACCGGGTGTAATTTAAAAATAAATCACCGAGTGAAAAACTCTTTTATTGTCGCACAAAATCTACAGTATAACCTACAGAGGGTCTTCTCTGCATCGTGATGTACAATTGCGTAAAAGGATACATTTTATTTATTTATTTATTTATTTATTTATTATTTTGTTATTTAACCTTCCTTCTATCTTTTTTTCTTCCTCCTTTTTAAAAAAAAATTTCCGCCGGGCTTGTAATAACATTATAATGGGACAACTCCGCTCGCAAAAACTGTCCAGTTCTTTCCAAGGCAATCTTCTAGACTCATCAGCATAGACAATCACCCCTTTCACTCCGGCTATAATAGGAAGATTTTAAGCAATATCTTTTGATTGGAGTTGGACTTGGAGAGGGGAGTGAGGGAAGAGGGGAGGTGGGGGGGAGAAACAAACCCTGCCATGACTTAGCTGGGTGTCTTATTTGAAATGCAATGAGACGGTGAAATGGAAAGGGCAATTTCCCATGTGGGGTTGTTGTGGAAAAGAATGAGGCACTTGTTCCAGTTTTCTTAATTGTCTCTGATTGCTGTTTGTGTCGCCCTTTCCACTTCAGGCCTGAAAAATCACCTTCAAGGGTTCTACTACCTTCTTCCTACCCCACCCCCGACTGTTCTGCCCCCTTTCTTTTTTTCCACACACATACGCACATATATATCTTACAGCAAATTATTTGGCCATTACAACAGCAGGGAGCGTTGTGTGCTATTTGGCCTTTCAAATTGGGTTTATTTAATTTACCTTAAAGAGTATTTAAGCAACAGCTAGGAAAAGAGAGACACGAAACAGGGGAGCATAGAACCACGATTCACGCTTCTCTCAATTGTTTCTCAATTTTTCACAGCATTGGCTTTGGGAAGGAGAGTTGCTAATTTTCCAGTAACATAAGGGCTTGACGATGCTATCTAAGGCCTTCAAATCACACCGGTCGAGGGCTTTGAATTTCTCCTGGAAGGTTTGTCCTCCCAGACAGGTGCTTCACAACGGCACCCCACCCCAAGCAAATTTGAAGAAAGCTGTTTCGACAACCACAGGCTGTTTCTTGGCTCAGACAGATTTTTTTTTGGGGGGGGGAGAATGAATGGCCTTGTCTCATATTCCAAAATCCCAGTCTTCAAGGGATGAAATCTTAAGTTCTACATGCATAGACATTTAGTTCAGTTTATTGTTTGTTTATTAGATTTGTATACCACCCATATGGCAGCAATGGCCACTCTGGCCAGTTTACAACAAGTTAACAAAATACAAAACATAATCACATAAGTCTACAACAATAAAAGTAAAAGTAAAATAATACCAGCATATAAATAATAACCACAGAACATTTAAACTAGTATAAAACATTAAAATTGTAGTTATAGGCAGGCAAACTAAGATGAAAGGTATTACTTAATGGTTGTTACTTTAGTGGGTGACCAACCTATCAAGCTATAACTCACTCTTTCTCTCCTTCCTCCAGACCCAAGCCATTTGTGCCTTTTTCTCCACTGGCTCATGGCGCCCCCTGTGAAATGACCGTTCAACCCCCAAAGGGGTCCCGACCCCCAGGTTGCGAACCACTGCCCTAGGTGATGAATTTGGGTTAATTTTGGGCAAATTTAAATGTTGCTTCTGTCACTTGCTGTGCTGTTTTATTTTATGCTGTTGCTTGGTTTGATGTTAAGTTTGCAATAATGTGTGTGCAATACATATCATTGAAGTAATACATAATTGAATTCAATCACGTCCTCATCCAGGAAGTTAATTGTCTTGGTCTGTTGTAGCAAAAACAAGCAAAAAGTCTTAAGGCACTCCAAAGAATAACAGATTTAACTTGCCATATCCTTTTACGGCCAAGAGTCCACTTAATTTTTGCTGTTGCTGCTGCTTTTATTAATGAAGCTTTAGAGAATGCCTCCCAAACACATTGCAAAACACCTTATAATAAAATAATAAAAGGGTCATAATGTACCTGATGCAATACAAATTAACTTAAAACAGTGTATCTGTTCAGCTGTAAAACCACAGAAAATAAAACAGTATCTTTGTCTGGCAGTAGGAGGGTATTACAGCAAGCATCTGAAGAGTCATGGTATTATTGCTGAAAAGGTTTTGGACAAAATATTTATTTATTTATTTATTTATTTATTTACTGTATTTTTATACCGCCCATCTTCTGAACGGAACTCTGAGCAGTTTACAATAAAATAATACCAACAAATTATGAGAAATAAAGTAAGCAGTAAAAAAAAAACTAGTAAAAAAGAAGGAGGGAGAGACCCTCCACAATAAGTGACGCGGGCGGCAAAAAGGAAAAATAAATAAATAGAAACTAAATAAAAAGTTCGCCATATGCCTCTTTAAAATGTAGGGTCTTCAGAGCCTTTTTAAAGGAGGGCAGGGACTGTGCTAGGCGCAGCTCACTAGGTAGATAGTTCCACAACGTGGGGCCCACCACAGAGAAGGTGCGGTTATGCGTGAGCGATTTCCGCACCTCCCTGGGTGTGGCCACCCTAAGTCTTGTGGGCCTGACCCTGGTTGACCTCTGGGAGATACGCTCTGACAGATACTCTGGTCCCAAGCCATGGAGGGTTTTGAAAATCAAAACCAGGACCTTGAACCTTATCCGGAGGACAACGGGTAGCCAATGCAGGCGAGCCAGAACTGGGGTGATGTGCTAGGATCTACGAGCACCCACCACCAGTCTGGCTGCCAGATTTTGCACCTGCTGGAGCCTCCGGACAAGGGTCAAGGGCAACCCGACGTAGAGGGCATTGCAGTAGTCAATCCTCGAAATCATGAGGGCTTGCACAACTGTCCTCAGGGAGGACTCATCAAGGTACTGGCGGATGTGGGCAATCCTGCGGAGATGGATAAAATTAGCCCTGGAGACCGCCATCACCTGGGCTTCCAGGGAGAGGGCTGAATCCAGGACCACGCCCAGATTCCTGGCCCTGTCCGTAGGCTGGAGGGGAACCCCCCCCAGGCTAGGGAGGGCCATTGTACCCGGATGAGGGTGCCCCGAAGAACAGAACCTCCGTCTTCTCCGGGTTCAGCTTGAGCCAGTTGGTCCTGGTCCATTCCAAGATTGCCTCCAGGCACAGGCCGAGGGAGCATACTGCCTCCTCTGCAGAAGAAGAAAAGGAGAGATAGAGCTGCGCGTCATCAGCATACTGATGACAGCAAACTCCAAATCTCTGATGACCTCCGCCAGCTTATCTATATCTACCATACATACATACATACATACATACATACATACATACATACATACATACATACATACATACATACATACATACATACATACATACATAGCACAATTCCTAGATTTTAAAGTAAGAAACCCTGAGGTGGGTGGGTGGAAAAGAGATTGTCAACATATGTAAAAGTTGACAAAACATATGTTATGTATATTTAACAGAATGTGTAAAGTGAATTGTAAAATGGAGGCAGTTAGATTCTGCAGTGTCATGATGTTAATCCACAAGTGTTAGAGACTAGTAATCACAGGCATGTTAAGTGATGAAGTGCAGGTGGAACTGATTGTAACATCATGATTTGTAATGGATAGATCAGATTGCATCAGATTGTTAATTAGTGATTGCATCAGATCTTATGAGTGCTGAATAAGTATAAAAGGCACTAGCTTACCATTTGTAACTGGGGACTGTTATGGTAAAAACAGTTTACCCCACACTCTGTTTGTCTGTTTGCTATATTGTATATAATGCTTGGTTGTTATGCTGTGTATATTTTGATGTATATATGAATATATGAGTTTTTACTCTATTCATTGTCATTGTCTTTCTGATAGACTAACTCTGCAAACCCTTTATATCAGTACTAACATTTTATCTACGTTACTGCTGCACTGCTTTGTGTCAGGCACAAGTATATATTATTATATTACATATTTGCTGCCCCCTTAAATCTGCATTGGCTAATTATTATAAGGTAACAAGGAAGTGTGTGTTTCCACATCATAGGTGTGTATTTTCTTGGTATACACATGGTCTTTTTAGAAACACACACACACACAACAATTTAACAATATGAAATCACAACTGGGGTTTAACCTTATCTGCAGTATAAATCTTCAATAAGGGTGTGGAAAACATGGCAAAATTCCCTTCCATGTCGTTTAGAATGAAATGTTGCCCCAATTTTTAGAAACATATTAGGGGACTGAGAGCCGGGGGGTACTGCAGGTTCTGCAGGTTAGCCTTTGTTCCATAGGAGGTGGCATGCAATTTGTCCAACCCTGGTTTAAGGTCTGCTTCTTGTAAATCAAATTGGATCAGGGCTTCCTGTCACATGGCTTGTGTGTGCTAATCTACTTGTCGAGGCTGTTATCTCTGGTTTAACACCCATTTGCTCTGGAAGTTGAGTCATGGCACTGGACGTCTTTTCCCTGAGAGATTGAAATGTTTCACTGCTCATCCAAACAGCAAACAGCTTTGTCAGTCTGTTTGGATGAGCAGCGAACCGTTTCAATCTCTCAAGAAAAGGAAGTCCAGTTGCCATGACTCAACTTCCAGATAAACTCACCTGGATGACTAAGGCCCTTTGTACACGACCCCTAAACTCCGCCGCAAATGGCTCCCAGCTCCGGAGCTTAAAATTGTTTCCCCACCAGCTCCGGAGTTTACAGATAATTAAGTGCGACCACGCCCACCTAAGCGCGTCCCAGTGCACTTTTCAGGTACCTGCTCTCTGGAGGTGAAAATTCCTGATGCGGTTATAACGTAGTGACTGCCCGGCTCTCCTTGCTTCTGTTTGTTCTTTTTTTGCCCCCCACCCTTTTAAGAGATCTGAATGCAGTGCCGGGAACAGAGCGAGACTGGCAGAACGGAGGTGAGCAGAACACTTTATTTTCTTCCTTTTTTTCTCCCTCCCCTCACGCAGCCAGCAGCCAGGAGTGCGGAGGGGGTGAAAACGCAGGAACAGCGACACACCCCTAAAATCTCTGGTCCGAATTTAAGTGGCCAGCGGATCTTAGGGGTCGTGTGAAAAGGGCCTGAGGATCTCCACAGACCCATTTGCTCATTGAGCGACCACAGTTCAGATAGTCGCCTGGCAAAATCTGCACTTCCATGCTCCTATTTTACCTTTCTCACTTAAAATTTATATCACTATCAACCAATTGAAGAGCACAGCCATCACAAGCAGAGAAGGTGGCATCTCCTCTCACTTGAGTTCTCACACGTTTTGGAGGTGAATAGGAGAATGTACTCCCCCCCCCCATTTGTGGTTTTAAAAAACAGAAAGGAATAGAAATAAATCCAGGACTTGTTGTTCATTTTTTACTCTGAATTTTAACACCCCTGTTGGTGCCCTATGCAAAGCCTTACCTGCTCTATCCTAAATATGCCCTGATAAAAAAAAAAAGCCAGAACCTAAAATGGGTTACATTCCCAAAAGGAAAAATCAGGAAAGTGCTGGATGGATATTGAAGCTATATAAAAACAGGGAGAGGTGATGCCTTTCTCCGACCATTAAGAATATAAAAACAAACAAACAGCAAGCTTTCTATGAAAATTCATCTCCTTCAAGGCTGAACTTCTAGTGGGTAGTTCTGAAAATTATATGCTGTTATTAATGTCCTCGCAGTCATATGGCTGGTGTAGAATGCCAGATTACCACCCTCAATTTTCAGTCTCACAATTTTAGACAAAATATTGTCTTATGTGATGGCATGTGGCCTGGATGCCTCCAAAAGGGGATTGGACAGATTCCTGGAGGAAAAGTCCATCACAGGTTACATGATGGAGATGTGTCATCTCCAGGCTTAAAACCGGGGTACTTCGAGGGCCAGATGCAGAGGAGTGGTATCAGGAGACAGATAGCTAGTCCCGTGTGCTCCCAGATGCATTTGGTGGTGCCACTGTGAGATACAGGAAGCTGGACTAGATGGGCCTTTGGCCTGATCCAGCATGGCTCTTCTTATGTTCTTATGTTAAATGCTGTATTTTCTTAGTTGGGGATATCTACAGTACGCATGTCGGTTACAAGCTCTTCAGCTAGAAGTCTGAAATGTATTTAAAATAGAGAAGACTGAGGCAATCTGGGGTGGAGTGGGGTCTATCGCTTGCCCTTCCTGCCTTTTTGAAATTCAGTTTATTTTATTTTATTTGCTTGGGGAGGAAACAAAAGGTTATACCAAAGAAAGCCCGATGATGGTCTCTGAGGTACCATTTGGATACGGAGATGTAGAAGTGGCGGGCTGCCTCATGAGGGCACTCGGAGGCAGTTGAAACAAAACTCTGAGGCGCTCAACACGCTTGCAAACAGCTCTGGCAAGGAAGAGTTTCTGGGCAACCGTAGCCATTAAAAACAACCCCCATAGCAACAAGCTCTTCCTTTAGCTTTCTCTTCTCTCCTGGTGACAACAGCTGCATTTCCTTCTAATTAAAAAAAAATCGGGTTTGCCTTTGCAAACACAGCATAAGATTAAGATATTAACTCTGTCCGTTCTTCTTAATACTCTTTAAGATTCCTTCGGTGCCAGCTTTTTCTTTGGGGGATTTGTTGATGCAGGGTACGGCATTTTGCTGGATTGTGGGTGTGGGGGAGAGAGGGACAGCTGGGAAATTTGTATTAGTGTTTGCTGGATTTGGAAAATAAATTACAGGCAGCAATCTGTAAATGATGTCCTTGCATTCTGCTTACCAGTTTAAACTTTGGTATCGGGGCATACCCTTCTGATAGAACCACAGAATTGTAGACCTGGAAAATACACCCAAGTTCATCTAGTCCAGTCTTTTGTAAATGCAGGAATTCACAGCTAAAATCATTCCTGACAATTAGCTATCAGATCCTTACCTAATACCCTTCTGCAAATGAGGGCCCACAGCCTTCTGAGTTAGAGTGGCCCTTGAGCCAGATGGGTGATAATAGATAGATAGATAGATAGATAGATAGATAGATAGATAGATAGATAGATAGATAGATAGATAGATAGATAGATAGATAGATAGATAGATAGATAGATAGAAATAGCTGTTGGGAGTTTTTTGGGCTGTTTGGCTGTGTTCTGGAAATTTTTCTTCCTGACGTTTCACCAGACCCTGTGGCTGGCATCCTCAGAGAGCAAGGAGCTCATGAAACTAGGAGTTCTTTCTGTGCTCTGGAGTATAGAGTGAGTGAGACTGTGTGGTTTTAAAGTTGAGGGAAAGAGGAAACCTGTCCTATGCAGGAGAACAGGTGTTAGTCATTGTATTGTGATGGAGGGATTAAGAAGTTGCACTGCAGTGAGGGCTGGCAGCAATCCTCTGTAGTTGATGGGTGTTGTTAGCTGTTCTGTTGTGTAAAATGCTCACCAGTGCTTATGGCTGGGTAGGAATCATTGAACTTTGAAATAGAAATTGATTGTTCCACTCTCAAATAGATGCTACTCTCTGAAAGCAATTCCCAACATTCATCTGTTATCCACTTCTGTAATCAGAATCATTTAGTTCAAGTCCAACTTTTGGAATAGCAGAAAATAAGCTTCCTCTATCTTCGACACACAACAGGCCTCCAGGTCCTTGAAGATGGTTATGATACACTATATCAGTATGTTCTTCTCTTTCAAAAATGTCCCACATCCGGTTTGGTTTCCAGATCATTTCCCATCTCTAGATTTGCAGGGATGACCGTGTTACGCTGTGCCACCAAAAACAAGGAGATTTGGGCTATCATCCATTAAAGCTTATGTGGAATGAAATTTGTTATTCTCTAAAGGAGCAACAAAGACCCCATATTTTTATTATTTTGGTTGCCCTTTTCATGATACGGTCTAAATATCATTCATGAATTATGATGCCCAAACCTGGCTCTTGCACAACAGTTCCAAAATATTTTCCAGTTTCATATTTAAAAATCATTGTAGAGTTTCAGTAATTAGTATGCACGCAGTTCTGGTAACTTTCACATTAACTGAGCAATGATGTTCCAAAAGACAAAAAGACTTTGAATTTGATACAAACTGGCAACAGTTCCATGGTTATGGAAAAAGTAAGTACAACATAGTATGCTGGAGACAATAAGAATAAGTTACTTACCTGTAAAGGTGGTTCTTCGAGTGGACCTTCGTGAAGCCACACAGATGGGTTTCCCAGGCGCCCCTGCGCCAGAGGTCGGAACTTCCCTAGCAATAGGAAAGTTTGTTAGTCTCCGCCCCTGCCCCCTGCGCATGTGCGTGGGTGTTCCCGCCTAAACGCCTCAGTTCCTCTTGACCGCCAGGATGACAGGTAATGGATGTACCAGTCGGGGTGTGACGGTCCGAGGAGAGGCGGGCGGGTGCTGTGTGGCTTCACGAAGGTCCACTCAAAGAACCACCTTTACAGGTAAGTAACTGGTTCTTCTCCATCGTGGCCTTCGTGAAGCCACACAGATGGATGATTGCAAGCAGTACTCACTGGCAGGAGGGTAGGCATAAGAACATAAGAACATAAGAAGAGCCATGCTGGATCAGGCCAAAGGCCTATCTAGTCCAGCTTCCTGTATCTCACAGTGGCCCCACCAGATGCTTTTGGAAGCGCATGAGAATAGATATCTGTCTCCTGATACCACTCCCCTGCATCTGGCCCTTGAAGTACCCTGGTTTTAAGACTGGAGATTACACATCTCCATCATGGTTTGTAACCTGTGATGGACTTTTCCTCCAGGAATCTGTCCCTTTTGAAGGCATCCAAGCCAGATGCCATCACCACATCCTGTGGCAGGGAGTTCCACAGACTAACAACGCGCTGGGTGAAATAATATTTTCTTTTGTCTGTTCTTACTCTCCCAGCCCTCAATTTGAGTGCATGTCCCCTAGTTCTGGTATTTTGTGAGAGGGAAAAGAGCTTCCCTCTATCCACTTTACTCATGCCCTGCATTATTTTGTACGTCTCAATCATATCCCCCCTCAGGCGCCTTTTTTCCAGACTAAAGAGCCCCAAATGTTTTAGCCTTTCCTCATAAGGGAGGTGCCCCAGCCCAGTAATCATTTTGGTTGCTCTCTTCTGCACCTTTTCCAGTTCCACTATGTCTTTCTTGAGATGCGGTGACCAGAATTGTACACAATACTCCAGATGCGGCCTTACTATTGTTTTGTATAATGGCATTATAATGTTGGCTGTTTTATTTTCAATCCCCTTTTTGATAATCCCTAGCATGGAATTGGCCTTCTTCACCGCTGCCACACATTGGGTAGACACCTTCATGGAGCTGTCCACCAACACACCAAGATCTCTTTCCTGATCTGTCACGGATAACTCAGAGCCCATGAGTTGATAGATAAAGTTTTGATTTTTTTGCCCCAATATGCATTACTTTACATTTGGCTACATTAAAAGCATTTGCCATTTCGTAGCCCATTCCCCCAGTTTGGAGAGATCCTTCTGGAGCTCTTCACAATCTTCTCTGGTTTTTACCACACGGAAAAGTTTTGTGTCATCTGCAAACTTTGCCACCTCACTGCGTATCCCTGTCTCCAGGTCATTTATGAACAGATTGAAAAGCACCGGTCCCAGGACAGAGCCCTGGGGCACAACGCTTTTCACCTCTCTCCATTGTGAAAATTTCCCATTGACACCTACTCTTTGTTTCCTGGATCTCAACCAGTTCTCAATCCATAAGAGGACCTGCCCTCTTATCCCCTGACTGTGCAATTTTCTCAGCAGCCTCTGGTGAGGGACTGTATCAAAGGCCTTTTGAAAATCCAGATAGACTATATCCACCGGTTCACCCAAATCTACATGCCTGCTGACCTTTTCAAAAAATTCTACAAGATTTGTCAGACAAGACTTACCCTTGCAGAAGCCATGCTGATTTTCTCTCAGCAAAGTTTGTTCTTCTATGTGTTTTAAGATTTTCTCTTGGATGAGGCCTTCCACCATCTTCCCTGGGACAGATGTAAGGCTAACTGGCCTGTAGTTTCCCGGGTCCCCCCTCCTTCCTTTTTTAAAAATTGGTGTGACATCTGCTATCCTCCAGTCCCCCGGCACTGTGGCCGTTTTAAGAGACAAGATGCATATTACTGTTAAGAGATCTGCAATTTCATTTCTCAGTTCCCTAATAACGCTTGGGTGGATGCCATCTGGGCCCGGGGACTTGTTAATCTTCAATTTATCAATTAGTCTTAAAACATCTTCTCTTTTAACCTGTATTTGATTTAATTCTTTAGTCAAGAGGGGCCGTTCAGGCAGCGGAATCTGCTCAAGGTCTTCTGTCATGAAGACAGATGCAAAGAACTCATTTAATTTCTCTGCAATTTCCAAGTCCTCCTTAATCTCCCCTTTTCCTCCCTCACCATCCAGAGGGCCAACTGGTTTCTTTGGCAGGTTTTCTACTTCTAACATATTTAAAGAAGCTTTTATTATTACCCTTTATATTGCTAGCCATGCGTTCCTCAAAATCTTTCTTTGCCTCTCTTATCATCTTATATTTCTTTTCCAGAGTTTGTGTTCCTTTTTATTTTCCTCATTTGGGAGGATTTCCATTTACAGAAAGACCTCTCCTTGCGCTTTAGAGCCTCTCTAACTCCACTCGTTAACCATGCTGGTGCCCTCTTGGACTTAAATGAGCTCTTCTTTCTTTGTGGTATGCACTTGTGCTGGGCCTCTGTTACCATTGTTTTAAACAGGTTCCATGCACTCTGAAGAGATTGGATTCTTCCAACCTTCCCCTTCAATTTCTTTCTAACTAGTTTCCTCATCTGAGGGAAGTTTGCCCTTCGAAAATCAAGGATTTTAATGTCTGATTTGCTTGACACTCTTCCTCCAACATGCATGGCAAAGGAGATTGCAGCATGGTCACTGTTCCCCAGAGGCTCAGTGACATTCACATCCCTGACCAGATCCTGAGTATCAGACAGTATTAGATCCAGAGTTGCCTGTTCTCGGGTGGGCTCCATGACAAGTTGCTCTAAGGCACAGTCATTCAGCAAGTCGAGAAACCCAGTTTCTCCTTCTTGCCCGGAGCTTGCATTGGCCCAGTCCATGTGGGGATAATTGAAGTCCCCCATGATTACTATCCTGTGCTTCTGAGACACCTCCATGATTTGTCTCCTCATTTCAAGGTCCCCCTCAAGTTTTTGATCTGGTGGGCGATAGGATACCCAAACTATCACATCACTCCTTGGACCTGGTAGTTTAACCCACAGTGATTCTATGGTGGAGTCAGACCCTCTGTCAATCTCCATTCTGCTGGATTTTACCCCTTCTTTAACGTAGATGGCCACTCCCCCTCCAACCCGCCCCTCTCTATCCCTTCTATAGAGTTTATAGCCTGGGATTGCTGTATCCCACTGGTTCTCTGCATTCCACCAGGTTTCTGTTATGGCTATTATATCAATGTTATCCCTAGCTGCCAAATGTTCAAGTTCTCCCATTTTTGGTCGGAGGCTTTGAGCATTGGCGTAGAAGCACCTGAACAGTGGGTTCTGCCACAACAGCTTCTGCTTTGTTCTTTTCCCCCCACAGCTATTATTTTCAGCAGATGAACTATCACATTCCATTATTCTCCCAGTACTAATACCTACTATGTCATCTCTATGTGATTCTCTACCCTTTCCAACCTCATTCCCTGTGGATGAGGTGTTCCGAACCGGATGCCACACAGCTCCTGTCGGCTTTCCCCCAGTTATCAGTTTAAAAGCTGCTCTGCACGCCATCACAAAGGAAAGCACAGCCCTCCTGAAGGAAGTGGCCGACCTCATGTGGGCATCCACTCTGTAGTGGGTCACAAAGGTATCAGGTGAAGACCAGGTGGCCGCCTGGCAGATGCTGTCCAGGGGTACACCTTTTAGAAAGGCTGCTGAGGAGGCCAAAGCTCTTGTGGAGTGAGCTCGGATGCCCAAGGGTAGGGGTACCTTGGCTAGCTCGTAAGAGAGCTTAATAGTCTGTACAACCCAGCGGGCAAAATGTTGTGAAGAGACAGGAGTACCCAGTACAGCAGGATCATGGCACACAAATAGTTTATTTGATTTCCTAATAGGTTTGGTCCTAGAAACATAGAAAGCTAGGGCCCGTCTAACATCAAGTATATGCATGTCTCGTTCAATCCCTGTGGTAGGATTAGGAAAGAAGGCAGGCAAAACAATAGGTTGAGAAACATGAAAAGAGGAAACAACTTTCGGAAGGAAAGTTACATCTGAGTATGCCACCACCCTATCATGGTGGAAACGTAAGTACGGAGGGTCACATCTAAGAGCACAGAGCTCGCTTGACCTTCTAGCAGAAGTGATGGCCACCAAAAAAGCAGTTTTCAGGGTGAGCAGCCTGAGGTCTGTGGATGCCATCGGTTCAAAGGGAGGGCGCTGCAAGGCCCGAAGAACCAAGGACAGGGACCACTGGGGTGGAATTGGTTTCCTGTCAGGGAAAGTGTTTTTGAGGCCCTTGAGGAACCGCTTCATTCTAGGATGCCTGAAGAAAGCAGCTGCATCTGAAAACTGCGGCTGGTGAGCCACAATCGCTGACAGGTGAACTCGCAGCGAGGCAGAAGTCAGTCCTGAGCGCTTCAAGTGGAGGAGATATTGTAAAACCCAGGTAAGGGAAGGGTTGACCGGGTCAAACCCCCTATCAACCGCAAAAAGAGAGAACCTCTTCCACTTATAAGTGTACTGTTTATTAGTGGAAGGCTTGCGGCAGGAGTCAAGGATGGATTCAATCAAGGCAGAATCCTCCAGGCTGTGAGCTGGAGGCGAGTCAGATCCGGGTGGAGGACTTGGCCCTTGTCCAGAGATAGTAGGTCCGGAGACTGGGGAAGACGTAGATAATTGGCGGACATTCGCAGAAGGGACGCAAACCAGGGTTGACGAGGCCACCATGGCGCTATCAGAATAAGGTTGGCTCTCTCCTGCAGAGTCTTTATGACTACTCTGTGAATCAGAGGCACAGGAGGGAAGGCATAAAGGAGGTCACCCGACCATGGGAGGAGGAGAGCGTCTCCTAAGGAGTGAAATCCCTTCCCCGCCCTGCAGCAGTATTCTTGGCACTTGGTGTTGGATTGGGAGGCGAATAGGTCCACACGAGGAGAGCCCCACTTGCTGCAAAGGAGGCTGAAAGTCCTGGGATGTAGTTCCCACTCGTGGGTCGCCTGAAGTCGTCGGCTGAGATCGTCGGCGTCGGAGTTCTCCTCCCCAGGTAAGTGCATCGCGATCAGGTGCATGTTGTTGGAGATGCACCAGTCCCAAAAGTGGATCGTGAGCTGCAGAAGACGCTGTGAATATGTTCCGCCCTGTTTGTTGATGTAGTACATGGCAGTTGTGTTGTCAGTCACTGCCAGTACTACATTGCCGGAGAGGTGTCGGATGAACGCCTGGAACGCTTTGAACATCGCCAGCAGCTCCAACTCGTTGATGTGGAGCTGTTGTTCCTGCGGAGTCCAGGGATCATGGATGGAGTGTGAGAGGCAGACAGCACCCCAACCCGTGTTGCTGGCATCTGTTGTAACTTGTATTGTGGGAAACGGATTCCTGAAGAGACGTCCAGAAAGGATGTTGGACCGGCAAGATCACCAGCGAAGATGATGAGGTAAGTCCGAAGGAACGGTAAGGAGTTTGTTGGGGTGGGGGGTCCCAAAGAGGGTCGAAGTGGTGGAGGAACCAGTCCTGGAGAGGTCTGAGTCGAAGCCTCGCATGCAAAAGGACGGAGGTCATGGACGCCATGAAACCTAACAGTTTTTGGACCTCTACTGCTGGAATGACCTGATGTGCTTGGAACTGTTGAAGCAGATGGAGCATTTCCAGAATTCTGGTCCTTGGCGGAAAGGCCATAGCTCTGGTGGAGTCCAGAATGGCACCGATGATGCTTACCACTGGAGAGGGTTCGAGATGCGACTTCTTGTAATTTACCTGCAGACCCAAAGACTCTAGGCTGTCGAGGACAGTGGCGATGTCCTGGCGGGCCTTATCCTGAGAGTGCGACGATCAACCAGTCGTCGAGATAGGGGAAGACAACTATTCCCAGTGTTCGAAGGTAGGCTGCCACTGGTGCCATGCACTTGGTGAAGACTCTTGGTGCTGTAGCCAAACCAAATGGCAGGGCGGAATATTGAAAGATGTCTTCCCCTATGGCGAATCGAAGCAGGTGGCGATGAGCTGGGTGGATGGAGATGTGGAAGTATGCATCTTTGAGATCCACAACTCCAAACCAATCCCCTCTGCGAAGAAGTGGTATGACCTTTTCCAAGGTGACCATTCGAAATTTTTTGTATACTAGGAATTTGTTCAGGAAGCGCAAGTCCAGAATAGGACGCAGTCCTCCGTCCTTCTTTGGGACCGTGAAATAGCGGGAGAAGAGGCCGTGATGAGCAGTGGGCCTTGGAACTCTTTTGATGGCATGTTTCTGAAGCAATGAAGCAATCTCTTCCAGAAGGACTGGTGATGGAGAGGTGCGAACTAAATTTCCCAACGGGGGAAGGCAACTTAACTCTAAAAGGTAACTCTTTGAATAACAGAAAGGACCCACTGGTCCGAGGTGATGTTTTGCCAAGCTGAGAGAAAAGGGTTGAGACGAATTGCGTGGTAGTCAATAGTCGTCTCAAGATCTTCTATCTCTGGGCTTGGAGGAGACAGCAGTTGATTTGGACTTCTTCGACTTAGAGGCGAAGCTGGATAAGGCAGAGGATCTAGCAGGACGGTCGCGTTGCTGGTGTTTGGAGGACGGCTGAGTTGAAGGAGGCCAGAAGCGTCTTCTTGATTGAAAACAAAAGGAAGGCTTCAGCCTAGAAGGAATAACGTTTAACTTCTTAGCAGTGTCCTGCTTCTTGTGCCTGTCCTCCATGAGATTATCCGTTGCAGTGTTGAACAAGCCTGAGCCATCAAGGGCAGGAGTTCGATCTGAGCCTTATGGTCGTCAGAAAGCCCAGTAGTGCGCAACCAAGCGTGTCTCCGGAGGGTGATGGAGGAGTTGAGAACCCGGTATATACGTTGTCTTCCAGTTCTGTGCCAGGAGCATTCGTGCCGCTGCTGTTGCATATAAAAATAGCGTCTTGTCTGCTCCTTTAATTTCATTATCCACCAACCCTAACAAAAAAAGTTCAGGTCGTTTTGGGAATGTACACTTTAACATCTTTTTGAGTTCATCATATATCAATGCCCAAAATTCTTTCACTTTCTCACAGGTCCACCACATATGATAAAAGTCACCTTGTTTCTCTTTACATTTCCAACAATAATCATCTTTCATCCTATACATCTTTGCTAATTTCGTTGGAGTAATATACCATCTATACATCATTTTCAACAGATTTTCTTTTATCAAAGTACATGCGGTAAACTTTATGTTCTTTTTCCACAATCTTTCCCACACATCTAACTCAATATTGTGACCCAGATCCATAGCCCATTTTATCATACATTCTTTAACTTGTTCATCTTTTAGGTTCAACTCCAACAAAAAATTATATAATCTAGTCAACAATTTCTTTTTTGGGCCCATGATTATGGTTTGAAACTTGGATTCCTTCTCTCCAAACCCAAACATCCTTCTATCTTTCTGGAAAGTGTCATGTAACTGATGGTACTGAAACCAACCTGTTAACCTCTCTTTTAACAGTTCATAAGACTTCAGTCTGGGACCTTTTCTGAGAAGAATAACACATCCCCATATGTGATCCTCACTCCTTCTGTATCTTTCCTCTTGATCGCCAATGCTTCAATCGGGGATAACCACCTCGGGGTGTGTCTCTCTAATAAAGGTTTCAACCGTTCCCAGACCTGAAGTAATGACTTTCTAATTACATGATTCGTAAAACTTTTATGTACTTTCACTTTATCATACCAAAGATAAGCGTGCCAACCAAATCTATTATCATGACCTTCTAAATCCAAAAGATCCCCATCAACTAGAGTAATCCATTCTTTTATCCATCCGAGACAGGCCACTTCATAATACAATCTCAAGTCTGGCATGGCAAATCCTCCCCTTTCCTTAGCATCTGTTAATAGTTTAAACCTTATTCTCGGTCTTTTGCCTTGCCAGACAAATTTAGACAAAATCTTCTGCCATTCCTTAAAGTGGCCTGTCCCTTTGACTATAGGGATCATTTGAAATAAGAATAACAACCTTGGTAACACGCTCATCTTTATCACCGAAATTCTTCCCATCAATGACAAATTCAATCTATTCCATGTTTCCAAATCTCTCTTAATCGAATTCCAAACCATAGTATAGTTATCCTCAAAAAGGTTCAAATTCGTGAGAGATAAATTAATTCCCAAATATTTGACTTTTTTCGCAACTGAGAGAGCAGACAGTTTTTCAAATTCTTCACAATCTTTCTTTGTTGCATTTTTCAATAAGACCTTCGTCTTATTCTTATTCAGTTTAAAGCCAGCTAAATTACCAAATTCTTCGATTACCTTCATCACCTCAATAATACTTTCTTTAGGATTCTCTAATGTCAAAACCAAGTCATCAGCAAATGCTTTTAGTTTATATTCCTTATCCCCCACATTTATACCTTTAAATGTCCCCATATTTCTCAGTTTAACTAACAATACTTCCAATACAGTAATAAATAACAATGGAGACAGTGGGCACCCTTGTCTTGTACCTTTCCCAATCGGGAAACTTTCTGTTATCACATTATTAACCAATAAATTTGCTTTCTGTTCATTGTATATTGCATTAACACCATTCCAAAACTTTGTTCCCACTCCCATATATTCCAAATTCTTCTTCATGAATTGCCAAGAGACATTATCAAAAGCTTTTTCAGCATCAATAAATATCAGAGCAGCTTGTTTCTCCTTCCTGACTTCTAGATATTCTATTATATCAATTATATTTCTCATATTGTCTTTCATCTGTCTGCCAGGAAGAAACCCCGCTTGATCTTTATGTAGTATTTCATTTAAAACCCTTTTCAATCTATTGGCCAAAACATCGGCAAATAATTTATAATCTCCATTCAGAAGGGAAATGGGCCTATAGTTTTTGACATCTGTCACATCCGAGTTCTCTTTTGGGATCAGTGTTATATACGCCTCCTTCCAGGTGTTAGGTATAACTCCTTTTTCTAACACTTCGTTCATCACCTCCACCATAATTGGTAACATTTCTTCTGACAATTTTTTATAATATTTTGCAGTCAGGCCATCTGGACCCGGTGATTTTCCAGATTTCGCCCTCTCTATTGCACTTTGTACTTCATGTGGGGTAATTTTCTCACTCAGTGTCGACAATTGACTTGTTGAAATTTTTTCCAATCCATTCTCTCTTAAATATCTATCAATCTGTTCCGGATCCTCTTTTTTCTTCATGTATAAATCTCTGTAAAAATTCCGAAACACCTTTACAATTTCTCTTGGGTCTTCCACTAATTTCTTATCTACTACTAATTTGTTCACCACCTTTTGTTTTTGTTTCCATTTAAGTTGCCAAGCCAACAGTTTCCCCACTTTATTTGCCGATTCAAAGTTTCTTTGTCTCATCATCTTAACCTTCCACTCAATTTCTTGATTGATAACCATTGACAACTGGGTTTGGAGCATCTTTAATTTTTGAATCCATTTCTGTTCCTTTGGCTTTTCCACCAATTTTTCCTCTGTCTCCACCATTTCTTTTAAGATCTCATATTTTTTTTTTTTCTTTCTGTTTCTTCTGATATGAATTTCTTTGAATAAAAAGACCTCGCATGACAGCTTTACTCGCATCCCATACAGAATTTGTTGGTGTTTCTCTTCTCCAGTTATTTTCCAAATAGTCTCTAAAAGTTTCTTTCGCTATTTGCAAAGTCTCTGTCTCATCCAATAAACTTTCATTCAATCTCCAGCGGTATAATCCTTGCAGTTTTGTTTTAACTTCCATCACCATTGCATTATGATCTGAGATCGTTTTAGGTAAAATTTCCACCTTCGTCACTCTATGTGAAATATCGTTAGGAACAAATATATAATCAATTCTTCCCCAACTCCGATTTGGTTCAGAAAAAAAGGTAAACTGTTTCTCCATTGGGTGTCTCAGTCTCCAAATGTCCGTCCATCCAAAATTTTCGACTAAGTCAAAAAGATTTTGGTAGTTTCCCTTCTGAGCCTTTCTTTTTCTGGGATCTATCCAGATCCGGCATCATTACTCCATTACAATCTCCCATCAAGAAGAGTTTTTCATCCATATAATCTAGCAATCTTTGTTCTAAATCTCTGTAAAATTCTGATTTCCTTTCATTTGGCGCATAAATTCCTACGATGAAAATTTTTTCAGATTGCCAAGTAATTTGCACCATCAAGAATCTTCCCTCTTCATCTTTCATTATCAACTTAGGTTCTAATTTATGTTTTACATATATCACAACTCCTCTTTTCTTCAATTTATCAGACAATACAAATTCTTGTCCCAAAATTTTGTTTTTTAGAATCTTCGTATGTTTCATTGCGACATGTGTTTCTTGCAGACAAATCAGGTCTAAGTTTTCTTTCTTCAATAAATGCGTAATTCTGTTTCTCTTGGTCTTTTCATTCAAACCATTAACATTCCATGTTAATACTCTCAACGCCATTGTAGATTTCAAATTAAATATATTTTTATCAGTCTCTATTCAAATATTGGCGATAGCTAAGTCAGCTTTGCCTTCCTCTTCATCAGAGAGATCTAACTCCTCTTCTTCTTCCTCTTCTTCTTCTTCACCCTCACCTCTTCTTGAGCCTTGGTCCACCTTCTCCTCCGGTAGTCTATCCCCCTCCTTCAATGGTTTCCTATACCCAAGCTCTTCTCCATATTTTCTCAGAAATTTACCTATCTCCGACTCTGATGTTATTTTAAACCTCTTCATTTTGTAGATAAAAGATAGGCCTTCCGGAAACTCCCAACGAAATCTCAGACCGTTTCTTCTCAATGTTTCAGCCAGAGGCTTATAACTTCCTCTTCTTCTCAAAAAATAAAGAGGGATCTCCTTATATATCAGGATCTGTTGTCCTTCAATCACAAATCTGTTGTCATAACTATGTTTCAGAATTCTATCTCTCACGTCCATAGATGTCGTTGACACAATAACATCACCTGGTGTCTTCTTCGCTCTCAATTTCTTTGCTTTGACTATTATTCTAAACACTTGGGAGATTGCACCAGCTACTTCTTCTTCTTGCCACCCAAGCCACTTCGCAAGTTCAGTTATAACTTTGGCCTTAATATCTTCTCCTTCCTCCCATGGTATCAAGCGAAAACGAAGATTGTGTTGCCGTTGCCTCATTTCAAGAAAAGCAAGATCCTCAGCCAATTTCCTTTGTGTGGTCATAACATCTGTCACTCCTGATTTATTCCTCTCTGTTTCTTCTCTACATTGTTTAACCTCTGTCTGCACTTTCTTCACTTTGACTTCTATGCTCTTTGTTTTCACCGTTAACTCCTTCACTTGAGCTGATAGTTCTCCAACTGCCTCTTTAATTTGTTTCTGCATATCTTCCTTTAGTTCTGATAATTTCCTGTCCATACTTTCTTCGCTTTTTCAAATTCTCTCCTTATATGTATCATTAATCCTTCCCATTCTTTGCCCTCCTCTCTGGAGTCTCTTCTCTGTGTTAAAGGTGTCATCTTCTTCTTCTCTGCAATCTCAGTTTTAGTTAGCTTCTATTCCAATGGAGCACAATTTTCATAAATTTAATCACCAATTGTCATTAATTCAAATTAATTCAATCAATAAATAATAATAAGCTTCAACCAACCAAATTAACCAATTAATACTCCAATGATTAATAATCACCTATTTACCATCAATAATGTTCAATTTACTTAATCAAACTTCCTTTTGTCTTTTCTAACTTTAAATTACCCACATATCAAATTAATAACAATTTATCAGATTTTGTGAATTTTTCTATATAAACAAACATTCTCCCACCCCAAACAGCGTTCAAATTGAATTTTACATACAATAATTTTCAAAATCCACTAGATGGCGCTCCAACATAAGAAATGAATTTCTTAACCAGTGTCAGATGCATTAATTATTATAATCCACCAGATGGCACTCCAACCTAAGAAATGAACTTTCCAGTCGCCTTCACAGCTGCAGCGAAGAATAATCTTGTTTTGACTACCATACGGCCTTCCAGCCTCAGAAAAACAACAGATAATGACTTAGTTTCAGTTCCGCTGCAGCTAAATGCACAAGGAGAGACCCACAAAAAACCCTTAATAATTAAAAATTAAGGGAAAGAATTAAAGGGATATCTTCAGCTTTCTTCCAAAAGCGTAATCCACACAGTTCTCATAGGAGAAAATGAAGATCTCTGTTCACGAAAGCCTCTGAAGGGAAAGTTCTTACAAATTCAAAAATCAAATAGCAATATCTCCAAAGTTGCTCACATAAGCACCCCCCTCAGAGTTCGATCTGAGCCTTATGGTCGTCAGAAAGCCCAGTAGTGCGCAACCAAGCGTGTCTCCGGAGGGTGATGGAGGAGTTGAGAACCCGGGAGGCAGCATCAAAAGAGTGTTTGGATGCTCGCATCTGCTGGGCCGCCATGGCCATGGACTCCTCAAACAATGCAGAAACTTCAGCACGCTTGTCTTCCGGGATCAGTTCTAGAAATGGATGAAGGTGAGTTAAAAGGTCACGTTGGTAGGCTCCCATAGCACCTTGATAGTTGGCAATCTTATGTTGGAGAATGGCGTACGAGTAAAGATGACAGCCAACTGAGTCCAACTTCCTGCCTTCCTTAGAAGAGGGAATAGGAGTCTGCTTGGTACGCGATTGTACCTGTGAGGATGCGATGACAACGGAGTTTGGAGGCGGATGCTTGTTCAGATAAGGCACCTTATCATCATGCACTCTATAGAGTGCTTCAAGCTTGTGTGGAACTCCAGAGGTTGCCATGGTCCGGAAGGAGTCTTCGACCATGGTGAGGAAGGATGGAATCATTGTGAGATGGACAGGCGCTGTCTCATCATTAGCAATTCTGCCAAAGATGTGGCAGACCCTTTTCAGCTGTGGTTGGTGGACAGGCAAGTCGATAGTCTTTGACATCCGTACGAGGACATTAGCATAATTCCTCATAGACGTAGAGGTGGACGGAGGAGACTTCTCATCAACCTCTGAATTCGGAGAGGTGACCATCTGCAGAGATGTCGAATCCGAGATGCCCGATGCAACGGATTCTACCTCTGAAGCCTCGTCGTCTTCCCGATTTGACCCTGAAGAAGATGGAACCAGGGACAACTGATCGGAATCGACATGGTCCGAGGTGTGGATGGACCACTGTTTGCCGTCAAATCAAAGGGAAAAAGCAGGAATCGGAGGAACAGCCAGAAAAGGTTGTACATGGTGTTCCTTTCGCCTTTTCTTCTTAGGTGGTTCCATCGAAACCGATGTTTCCTTGGTCGGTTTCGGGGGGCGTCAGCGCTTGAACCACATCGGTGGCTACAGATTCGGTCTGGGCAGCAGAAGAGTCAAAACTGGCCTGTGAGGCGGTAGCAGAAGGGTCGGAACCGACCGACGTAGCCGGAATAGTCGCCTGCAGCTGGACGTGCTTGCGACGTCGGTGCTTTTCTGGCTTCGAGGACGAACCCGAAGGGAACGTCGGAGGCAGTGAAGAGGCACGTTCTTCGAATTCGGTCTCCCGGGTAGGAACCGGAGATGAGGCTGCCTTGGAAGTCAAGGATGGAGAGCGTAATGGAGGCTCTCTGGACCGACCGGTCCCTTCCGCAGAGGACCTACAGGTCCCGGAGTCCATCGTAGGAGTGGAGCCCATCAAGGTGATATTTGGAGGTAGGGCTGTGTCATCATCGGATGACGACTCCGATGGATCCGACGGAAGCAATTGCTGATACTTCAACCGAGGAGCAGACGGGGCTGACGGAGTCGCCGAACCAGAGCATTCGGTTTCGACGGTAAGAGAAGGCGAAGCCAAAGAAGAAGTGAGAGTCGCTGTGGCGGTTGAACCCGATGTAATGGAGAGTCTCGGAGGCGCTAAGACTAGTTTCGAAGTCTGAAGTTTTCGAAGAAGGCTTCGAATGCGTAGCACGGGACGGGCTGGCGGACATCTGAGGTTTAGAGGAAGTCACGCCTTGGAGAACCGGGATCTTCTTAGGTTTTTCTACCCAACCCAAAGCCTCAGACTTACGAGGGATCTTGACCATCTTCTGTTTCATGGGTTGCGGACGAAGTGAGCATTCAAGAAGATGGCTTGCCAAGCGGTTTCGTCGATTTTTCAGGGCCTGTGAAATGAACCCTCTACAAATCGGGCAAGTCTTGGTGCGATGATTTTCACCAAGACAAAAAAGACAACAGTCGTGCCCGTCTGTATGAGGGATCTTGGCCCGGGAGATGGAACAATGTTTGAAGGGGGGCACGAAAGACATGAGCCAAAAAACAGTCCGAGGTCAAAACCAAACAAGAAGAATAATTCCTGAGAGAAAACGCATGGAGACTAACAGAGATGAACCTCTTGCCGTGGCGGTTAAGAGGAACTGCGGCGTTTAGGCAGGAACACCCACACACATGCTCAGGGTGCGGGGGCGGAGACTAAGGAACTTTCCTATTGCTAGGGAAGTTCCGACCTCTGGTGCAGGGGCACCTGGGAAACCCATCTGTGTGGCTTCACAAAGGCCACCAATGGAAAACTTGATGTTACACATTATTGGCCTCTTTTCCAACATCCAGGTGGAGATATAGAATCATAGGATCATGTAGTTGGAAGGTTATCCACTCCCTTGCTCAGTGCAGGAATCCAAATCAAAGCAGATCTGACAGTTGTCCAATTTTCCCTTGAAAATCTCCAGCAATGCTCACCACTTCCTGAGGTAATCATAGAATCATAGAGTTGGAAGAGACCTCAAGGGCCATCCAGTCCAACCCCCTGCCATGCAGAAACCCCCATCACATTATTTCCGACAGATGGCCATCCAGCCTCTGCTTACAAACCTCCCAAGAAGGAGACTCCACCACCCTCCGTGGCAGGATATTCCACTGCTGAACAGCTCTAACTGTCCTGAAGTTCTTCCTAATGTTCAAATGGAATCTCTTTTCCTGTAGTTTGAACCCATTGCCCCAAGTCCTGGTTTCTGAAGCCATCGGAAACAAGCCAGTCCCCTCTCCCATATGACATCCTTTCAAATATTTAAACCTAGCTATCATATCCCCCCTCAGCCTTCTTTTTGAAAGGCTAAACCTTCCCAGCTCCCTAAGCCGCTCCTCGTAAGACATTTCCTCCAGACCTTCAACCATCCATGTGTGAGATACCGAGCAGGTTCACTGTCGGTTCGGCGGATGAAACAGAAGACGAGACTGGTTTATCTTCAAAATCCAATAAACTTTTATAAACAACGTTCATTAACTTCCGGCTTACATCTCTTTGGTTCCATCCGTCAGTAAAAGGGAATAACAAAGGAGGTTCTGAACTTGGATTAACTGGGGGTTCACAAACAACAGGTCCTTCTCTGAACGGATTATGCACACTTATTTGGGGCGTACTGCATGGGGGGACTGACTCATACCCATGAAAGGGAGTCCAAATCCTTGAGGGTCGACCTCCGGCCCCAAACTCCATCCCCATCCGGGAATCCATCTCGGAGCACTTGACTCCAAACCCTTCCGATTGACTTCGGGTCGGACAGGGGATCTGGGAATATTCAACCTAGGCGGTCCCGGTGGAGTAGGCAGAGGTAGCCCTAAATAACTAGGAGGTATGGGCAGAGGTAGACCAACCTCCTCCTTCCCCCATCTATCCTTCTCCGTCTGAGTGCCCCTTTCTGTTAAAATCGTTACCTTCCCAACTGTCTGGGTCGCACGCTCCACTCGTCCCTCCTCCCAGTCACGCGCCCCGCCTGCATTCCATCTCACGTCCCCCTCCGTTTGTGTCTGTGCATCTTTACACACCCTCGGGCGACCGTTCCATTCCGTCTGCACCCCTAAACTTCTCTTTACCTTTTCACTGTCCATTTCTACCTGTACACCGATGTGCCAAGCTTTCCCTACTATATAACGTTTCTTTTCTATCTCTGCTTGAATTCCCACATTATACATTATTCTTCTAGTTATCATTTCTACTTGTATTGATACATCCTTCCCTGATCCCTTCCATTCCTTCACTTGTATCTCTCTATCTACCTGTCTCTTCTTCCATTCTTCCACTTGTATTCCCTTATCTGATTTCTCCTTCTTATTACGCCTCATATATGCCCTCCAATTCAATGCCTCTTGTGCAACTGCAAAGAAGCTCCCAATGGTTGGTATATCTACATCCTCCCTTTTATAACCCTCATGCTGTCTCTTTATGTTTCTTTCCTCTCCATCTGGGTCCATTCCTTTTTGTTCATCCTTCATCTTTCTCTCTGTCCCTGTTTCTTCTTCTTTATTCTTTTCTTCATTATTCTCAGCTTGGTTAGCGGACAGACCCACATCCTCCTGCTCACACCATGACATACCTGTGCAGTCTCCTCACTGTCATCCACCCCTACAAGGAACCTGTGAAGGGATGAATGGACAAGCAGAAACCCAGGGAACCTCTTATGTACATCACTGGTGGACCAGGGTGGAAACTCTGCCTCTTTGGTCTTCCATAGAAGTCTCACCCAATCAGAGGCAGCTGGGCGAACATAGACAAAATGCATCACTGGTGCCCTACCACAGCATGAAGAAGTGGCCATGGCTGTTGTTGCCTTTCCATGCTGCGGCCATGTCCCTGGTCAGTTGGTCTGGAGGACCCTGGCTCAGTGTCCATTTTACAATTCTTATGGGGCTCCCTTAAAACAGGAATGAGATTCCAGTTGGCATTCAAATGAGAAATGGAAGATTATGTTCTAAAGGTACATGTTGTTTCCTTGCAATTTCTCAAAGGTCTAAAGAAACGTCCCAATATGATATGATTTACTGTTTTTCCAGGCCCAGGAAAATGCATGCAGAGGTCAGGCTCAAATTGTGCCTTGAACGTCTTGCTTCAAGAACTTGCACTCCAATATCTCACATTCAAGTCAGATTTTGCTGCCTGCTAAATGGGCCTGGAGCTCCTTCCTGGAACATTTGCATCAGTTGTAGTAAATCTCTGACCCTCCAGATGTTGCTAGAGTATTCATCCCTGTGTACTCTAGCGTGCATAGCCAATGGTTCTACAGGATAATTCACAAGTAGCCTAGAAAGGAGTGTTCAATTACAGCATTGTTACACTCCTAAATATCTAGGTGTTACTTTTCACTGGATATTGTTCCATTATTTAAAAAAATGCATAAAAATCAAGTATAATATTTCTGCCAGGAATAGCCTACTAAGAACATTTTATGGAACTGACTGGGGGACATACCCCCAAAGTCCGCAAATATTAGCCCTGTGTGCTGCTGTTGAATATGCCTGCCTTGTGTGGTATAGATGTGTGGATGCTAAATGAGACGTGAAGATTTATTAGCAGTCATATGAAATCAACTCCCATAGGTAATGTATATTAACAGATATCTGTGAAGATTCTCAGTCATCCATGTGAGTTTATCTGGAAGTTGAGTCATGGCAACTGGACCTCTTTTTCTTGAGAGATTGAAAGTGCTCATTCAAACAGCTTCAGCAGTGTGAAGAAAGCTAGTTGCAAGTCTTCCATGTTATAGTTCACTTTGACCTCTTGTCACCCTGGTCTGAAATAGGTTTATAAGATGAACAATGGCCTGAACAGGCATGTTAGGTAGACAACAGTCTCAATATCCTTAAGGTGAACAATGGCCTAAGGTACTGAAACCCATAAAGTATGGGTCGTTAGCTATGGCCTTGGTGGTGAAGGAGTGAAGTAGTTTTGATTTGTCTGGGTATTGTTGAAATCACAGCCTGATGAGTGGCAGACTGAACTCCCCACCTCTGTTGAGAGAGGGGTTTTTAATGCTCACATGAATGGCTTCCCTGACCCCTCTCTCAATCCACCTATCTTCTCTGTCTAATATGTGTACATCCTTATCTTTGAATGAGTGCCTTTTGTCCTTCAAGTGGAGGTATACTGCTGATTCTGGTCCTGAGCTGTTAGCCCTCCCATGTTGGGCCATCCTGCTGTTTAATGGCTGTTTAGTTTCACCAATGTAGAGGTCTGCACATTCCTCACTGCATTGGACCACATATACTATATACCACACAGGTCAGTACATACTGTTTGACTCCCAGCATCCATTAAAACAAAAATTAGGAGTCATCAAGACCCAAACCACAGAGCAGAGAGCATCCCCACCTCCACAGAAGTCAAGAAGAAGGAAGACAGGCACCTGAAGTCAGCACTTAAGGCATGTGGATATCCAAAGTGGGCCTTCAACAAAGCAGTGGGCCATCCCAGAAGAACAAGGGATCAACCTGAGACCCAGACCCGATGGAAGAACCTGGTCATTCCCTACATGGCTGGATTGTCTGAGAAGCTTAAAGGGATTTTTTGGCAAACATCACATGCCACAAAATTAAAGCAGGACTTTTACCCAAAGGCAATACCAAAACACAAAAGAAGAAATATCTCCTCTACAACAATGCAGTGAGAGGACCTCTACACTCAAAGTTTTGGGGAGCAGCCTTACTAAGTACTGAAGAAGGAAATGTTATAGTTAATAATGAAAATCTGTTATTGTGTAATGTTCAAGAACATGTACTAGAGGCAGAAAGAGCCTGTTTATATCATAGTTCAAAAATAAAAGTTGTATTGCATTCGAATACTTTGTCCGTCGTCAATTAATTAGCAGAGTGAAACGTGACAACCAAAAGACGAACCCAGTCACAATATACAATCCTCCAGATTGTACTCAGACTCAAATGTGCAGGGCCTTAAGTGACATGAAGTCTTTGTCTTCGTGCTTTTAATTCTCATTGCCAGCATCAATGAAACTTCAGCAAAATCTAATATAATACGTATGGGAAGAACTCCATGAATTTGTGGAATTTACTCGATGAAACGTTTCTCCCCACCTTTGCCACAACATCCCTGAGCCCCAGGCTCCAGAGTGTTCCTTAGTCTTCTACAGCAGATGTTAAAGGTACTCCAGGAGTAATAGTTGTGTGTGGTCCCTTTGTATTGGCAGAAGTAGTCAACTGAATACACCCTTAGATACACCCAACAGCATCTGCTCATACAGTGGTACCTTGTATAAAGGAATTAGTTCGTTCCAAATGAAATTATGTTAAGCAAATTTTCCTTTATACAAATTTCCCATAGGAATGCATTGAAAACAGAGTAATCCCTAATTGTGACCATTTTTATGTTGTTCGGATTCGCCCCATAAGCGATTCTGTTAAGCAAATTTCCCCTATCTCTGGAATCTTTCATGTTGTACAGATTTTATGTTATACAAACCGTTTGTTATACAAGGGTCCGCTGTACTTTTACCATTTTCCCTCCCCTCCATCTTTGTTTAACTACACTGTTGAAATTTTGTATTGCGAGCTATTTGGGGCAGGGTTCCATCTTTTTTTTTTTTGTCTCTGTCTATGTTACGCTTGTCAAAATAATCCTTACTGATTGTGCTTTGTGAAGGGATGAATGAAGAATAAAAGATAACTGTTTATGAAACGAAATTTCACAATGATTCCCTACAGTTTATCAGAAGGGATTCTTTAGTCTGATTGCTCTATTTTTACAGAATCACTTGAGTGAGATTCTAGATTGAGTGATACCTCAAAGACCATATACCTTTGTAGTACAACATGCCATATAATAAAAAGCAACCACAAACTGCATACATTTGATACAAATGAGAATTCAGTTCAAGTTGACAAGGAAATAAAAATTTGACATACAGAAATGGAAACAGAATGGTACATGATTACACAGGCATTGCTTTGACCATTACTAAAATTAGATTGTTTCTTTTGTTATGCTGAATCTTCTGCTCCATTTGCAGGGAATCATATTAGCAATAGAAACTGTGAGAATCTGTCTAAACCTATTAAGTAAAGTCAGGGAATAAAATAATGAATGCCTATTTAAAAGCTTGCCTGGGTGACAACAATGAAACTATTAACATTTCTGTTATAATAATCCTCTAAAAAGAATCATAGACTATACAGAAAAGCAGTAAATCAACCTGATTAAATGGGGACAGGTCTTACAGCGTTTTAACTTTTATTGATTGTGCACAAGAAACACTGTAGAATAACAAATGCAATATTTGCAACTTCGAAACACTTTAATAATTCTTGAGTCTAAGAAACACTTTTTCCATCATCCAAATTTGTGGGAACCTTTCTTGTTCCGGAGGGCTGCAGTGATGCGCACATGCTCCTGGCCAACATGGCATACCTGGAGAGGAAGTGACCTTCTATTTCCCCAGACCTTTTGCTTTGAGGCAGGGCCAAAGGACTAAAGGGCACCTGCCCCCTATCCGAGCTCTTGTTTCTGTAAGTGCTCCAATGTCTAAAGATTGGGTCAGAAGAAACAGTCAAATTAGAGAATGTACAAAGTTTGAACAGTTTTTACTATCGCTGGAATCTGACCAGGATAATATAGAGAAAGGAATAGTACGTAAAATATACAAAATAATAGGGGATTCATCTGAAGTGAAAGAGTTAGATTCTCTGAGAGAGGTCTGGAAGCAAGATCTTAATGTAGAGATAAAGAAAGAAGATTGGGCGAAAATCTGGAATACGAGAATATTGAGATCATTATCGGTTAGGATAAAAGAAAATTATTTTAAACTGGTTTCTATATGGTACTTAACACCAGTTAGGTTGAATAGAATGAATGCTGAATACTCTAAGATGTGCTGGAAATGTGAAAAAAAGATAGGTACATATATGCATATCTGGTGGGAATGTGAAATAGTTCAAAAGTTCTGGAAAAGGGTTTTTTTAGAGCTAAGTGACATGATTAAACTAGATATTGATTGCAATCCAGAGACAGCACTATTATCATTAACTAGTAAAGATTATGATGCTACAACAAAGGAACTAATAGCAAACCTTATGACAGCAGCTAGATTAATTATAGCAAGAAATTGGAAATCTAAACTAGATTTCAAGATGGAAGATTGGTATAACGAACTTTGGGATATAGCCATAAATGATAAATTGTCTTGTAGCTTAAAAGTTAAACGAGGAGAAATGAAAAAAGACGTTTTTTATGACATTTGGGGAAAATTTATAGACTTTGTATTAGTTGAAGGGAAGGGGAAAGAGCCGACAAATACTTCAAGACAGTTCTGGAGAAAAGGACTTTAAGAAGAATACTAGAACAATAGAAGACGGAGTAATAAAGAAGAACTCATGGAAGAACAGGATGGTCCCGGGGGTGGGGGTGCACTTGTATTGTTAATTGTTAGTTGTTACTTTGTTTGAATGTATTATAAAATTAATAAATATATTTTTAAAAAGTGCTCCAATGTCTTGCTTGTGAACATAGATAAGATGAATAAAACAAGACTTCTGGGAGGAACGCAGCAGTCTGTGCATATGTCCCTTCTCAGCTGGCTGAGAAAGGCATTTTATCTATCTGTTTTAAGCTCTGTAGCCAAGGTCAGCTTGGCTTCAAAACCTTTCCAGCAAATTCCCAACACAAATTGAAGCCACTCCTACAGTGCAATCCTATGCTTGTTTAATGAAAAATAAGCCCATTAAGTTCAATATGACTCACTTATGAGCAAATGTGTTTAAGTAATGGCAACCTTATTCAACTTCTGTAAGCCACCCAGAGTTCCTACGGGAAGATGGGCGGGGTATAAATCTAATAAACAAACAAACAAACAAACAAACAAACCTTAGTGAATTCCTCCCTGGCCAAGCCATGTCTGGACTGATGTGTCCAGTTGTGGGCATCACAATTAAAGTAGGAGAGGTTTGTCCTATAGAATAAATGGGTCACTGCCCCACCGCAAACATAGGCACACCCTACCTAGCCTTTTCCCTACTTAGCACCTTAATAGAGTGTTCTCCTCCTGCTTTATGTATGTGTAAATACCTGCCTGCCTGCAGGTGTATATATGTGTGTTTGGGTGTACCCAGTGGTGCCTCTTGCCTTTTTCCACTTATGCTGTGCCTTCTCTTCTACTGAATTTAAGGACATGGACAACCTGGGCCATGCCAGGTTGAATGGGATAGTAAGGGCTCTGGAAATCAAACCATGATGGGTTCCCAAAGCAGTTTTGGAAGGTGGGGGCAGCTGTTTTATGAGCAAAAAGTGTGAAAAGTCAAACCCAATATCCCTAGCAGACCAGTGTCCCTTTCATTTTATGAGTTGAGGAGTTGGAGGCGCTGCAACATGTTTAATTGCAATGCAATTAAACATGTTGCAGCGCCTCCAACTCAACTCATAAAATGAAAGGGACACTGGACTTCTAGGGATATTACACACACACACACACACACACACACACACACACACACACACACACACACACACACACACACACACACACACACACACACATGTAATAATTGTATAATGTAATAATTTTATACGTAATAATTGTATAACTTATTTATATTCTGCTTAGTAATGTATATTTATTTGTCAATATACTGCAATTTGTTGGTATTTCTGACCACAGCAACATCATGATAGATGATGGCTACAAATGGACCAAACATATCACACCCATGTTGCCATACTAGATCCAACTTGCCCAGAATAAGTCCTATAGTATAACATGGCACAGGCTAATTCTGCCAAGGTGACCCACTTCAAAGTAAAAGTTTACTTTTTGCTTTTAATAATACTGTATGTTTTGTTGAATGTTGTCTATTTGATTGATTGATTGATTTGGTGTATCCCAGAATCTTAATTTCTACAAACTATAACGTCTGGCAACTTTTCTCTCTGCCTTTTGTTTATGCTTCTGTTCCATTTTGGTTTAGTTTTGGTGCTATAATGTTAATAATTGTATTTGAATTACCATTACCTACTTGTATGTTTTATTTAATTTTGGATTAACTTTATACAGTATTGCATTTGTTATTGTTATTTGTATAATTTGTATTTTATTTTATTTATTTATTTATTTATTATGGAGCTTATATACCGCCCGTCTTCCTAGAGGGGAACTCCGGGCGGTTTACAACAAATTAACAGGACAGTAAATTACAATAACAGCAAAATAAATTAAACTAATAAAATAAGCAAGCAGAACAGTCATACCAGAGATGCGGGAAAAAAAATTGTTCAGGTCACCCAAACGCCTCCCGGAAGAGCAAGATTTTCAATTTTGTCATGTTGTAAATCACCCAGAGTAGCATTTGGGCTAGAATGGTATAGAAATCTAATAAATAAATAAATAACATACTGTACGTTCCTCCGGGAAAGTCGGGCGGCCTATAAATACAAATATAAATAATAAATACTGTTGGAGTTGCCTGGATGCCGGATGGGCAGTATGAAAAGCAAAGAAAGAAAGGAAGGAAGGAAGGAAGGAAGGAAGGAAGGAAGGAAGGAAGGAAGGAAGGAAGAAAGAAAGAAAGAAAAAGAAAGAAAGAAAGAAGGAAAGAAAGAAAGAAAGAAAGAAAGAAAGAAAGAAAGAAAGAAAGAAAAGAAGAAAAGAAAGAAAGAAAGGAAGGAAGGAAGGAAGGAAGGAAGGAAGGAAGGAAGGAAGGAAGGAAGAAAGAAAGAAAGAAAGAAAGAAAGAAAGAAAGAAAGAAAGAAAGAAAGAAAGAAAGAAAGAAAGAAAGAAAGAAAGAAAGAAAGGAAGGAAGGAAGGAAGGAAGGAAGGAAGGAAGGAAGGAAAGAAAGAAAGAAAGAAAGAAAGAAAGAAAGAAAGAAAGAAAGAAAGAAAGAAAGAAAGAAAGAAAGGAACCATAGGATTCTGCGGTGGTGGTTCTTATTTTATTTTATTTCTCCTCTGGAGTTTGTCGCGCCGTGAACTACACAGGGTGTTTTTACAATTAAAAACCGCGGAGGCTTCCTCCCGAAGAGAGCGGGCCAAGGCAGGGGCGCTCGCCTCCTCCTGAACGAAGGCCACCGGGGAGGCGGGTGGGGAGCTGGGGAAGCCATTTCAGAGGCCCTCCTCCTCCTCCTCCTCCTCCTCCTCTCCAGAGGCATCCACGAAGCCGGAGCCCAGGCGAGGCGAAGGCGGCGGGGATAAGGGCGGGCGCCGGCGGTGTGGCACAGGGGGGGGGTGAGTGAGGAGGAGGGGCCCCCGCCAGGAGGCCGGATCATGGCGGCGGTTGGTGGGGGGGGGAGAAGGGAAGGAGGCAGGGACGCTGAGGCGGGCGGGCGGGCGGGCGAGCGAGCGGCAAGGGGCCTCTCCTCAGGCGGGACGCCGCTCGCCCTCCGCGTCTCTTTGTGTCCTTCCCTCGCTCGTACGTGGCTCCCATCATCAGCGGGAGAAGCGGCGGCGGCGGCGGCGGCGGCGGTGGCGGCGGGGGGCAAAGAGAAAATGGCGGCCGCTCGGAGGCGGGAGCGGGGGGGGCAACGGCGGCGCCTTCTGGCCCTGACAGGGCGCTTCGAGACGCGGCCTGAGGGTTGCTCCCGTTTCGCTGTTTTCTACCCCGGGTGGCCATCTCTTCTCTTTCGCTGGGCTTGTGCCCCGTCCTTGGCTGGTGGCGACGACAACACAAGGGCTTTGGGCGAAGGCGCTGCGGAGGGATGGACTTGTCCCGGCGTGTTTCGTGGACACGCTTTCTCTATAGAAACCACCACATAAAAGAGAGTGTGTTGAGCTCTCTCTTTAGTGTGTGTGCGGGTGGCGGCGTTGTGTACGAAGAAAGAGAGGCAGCAGGGGTTTGTTGTGATTTGTTGCTGCTCCTGCCGTTGCCCAGGGATCCCGGCGGGGTTGGCGCGGTTGCGAATATAGCCTGGTTGTGTCTCTGGTTTGGACTGTATTTTTTTTCATTAAAAATAATTAAATAGGGCATTAAGACTACTTCTTCATTTAAAGAGGGTATTCCCTGCAGGTCCTGTGCCTGAAAAGCCAAACCACGCTGCAGGTCGTTACTTGACTCTTTAAGATGTAACTACAGTACAGGTAGGTGTGGGTTGCTGTGGAGGGGACGGTAACGAGGTGGGTCCAGCCGCCACCGGGTGCCTATTTTTGTAATAAAAAGCCAGGGAGGTCTCCCCGCTTAGGTATCGGATTGCTCTCAGGCAGTGCTGCATATTGGTGTGCTAGTGTTGGCAATCGGGATAAAACGTGCACCTAATAATTTCAGTTTATCTGGTTGCTTTTAAAGGCACAAGAGCAGCCAAATTGGGATTTTTTTCCCAGGTCCCTTGTCAACCACAGGGTGTTAGCATAGTGGTACTACTGGGTCAACTGAGGCAAGGGTTTCACATATCCCTAACATATCTATAAACCAAATACTACAGAAGTGGAACAGGTGATACCTTTAGGCAACTATCTATAAACCTGTCTTAGCTGAAGGGCAGGATACATACAACTATTCCTCCATTTCTTGTTATGTGTCATCATGTTGCCTCTGATTTTTTGGTGACTGTGAAAGAGTGATCTCCAAAATGTGAGAGGGTTGCCTAGGAGAAAGGCAGGGTAAAAATATTCAAAATAAGTTAAATAAATAAATAAATAAATAAATGAGTCTCCACTTAGAATCTTCCAAATGGGAAGGTGATGGACTCCCTATGGTGGGAGATTTTTAGGCAGAAATTGGCTGGTCATCTGTTGTAGATAATTTAATTTTGTGGGCTAAAATACATTGCTATATTGGCTGAAGTTTTGATCACCTTGTTTGTGAGGTATCATTCAGCTGTACACGTCTTAACTTCAAGACCGATGAAACTGCTCTGATGGGGGTTCCTGCATGGCAGGGGGTTGGACTGGATGGCCCTTGAGGTCTCTTTCAACTCTATGATTCTATGATTCAATGCTCTGCTTTGTAAAGAACAAAAGAAAACAAGCAAACAAAAAAATTTAAAAGCCTTTCTTATTAGGCCATAATCCATACTGATGTGGCTACAAAATTTGTACAGTACTTGTATTTATTTCCGCTCTCACAATTAGTCTTTTTTCTATTGTGCCTGTTTGGAGTGTTGTGTTAATTTGTAGTTAATCTACAGTATTTATGTCTTCAAAGCCCAGAATCTGATCCCCCCCCCACTTCTCACAGCAACTCGGTGAGGTAGGCTAGACTGAGGGATAACAAATGTCCCAAATTGGTCTTCATTGCAGAAAGGAGATTTGAACTTGGTTTTTTTTTTTTACCCCTCTAGTATATTATGTCTGTGAAGATTCTCAGTCATCCAGGTGAGTTTATCTGGAAGTTGAGTCATGGCTACTGGAGTTCTTTTTGAGAGACAGAAACATTTCACTGCTCATCCAAACAGCTTCATCAGTCTGTATAAGACATTCCTGTACCATATTGCCCGAAATCCTGTTGCTTAGCAGAAGTCAGATTATATCTTTCAGTCCATTCTTCCCTGGTAAACCAAGCATTTCCACTATGATTCCCAGGGTGTGTGCACTTGCACATCCAACCAGCATGCCCATGTGCCCTCTAAGAAGTGTGACAGTAACAGTTTGTTTACTGGGGAATAATAAATGAAATGTTACAGTTTGAGTTATCTTAAGCAATAAGGATTTTGGCCACTGACACAAAACATGGTATTAATTTTAGAGAAGAAATATGATTTCTCTGTTTTTCACTAGGAACAATATGGTACCTGCTGTTTTTACCAGAGTGGTTTTGAGTGATAATTACACTTCCCTTAAGAACAGTGAGGATAAGTGATGAAGTGAATTCATACCTATTTACTATTTACCTTTGACACTATATTGAGTTTGAACTGTAATTTAAGATAAATGATACCATTTTCCTTGTGTCCTTGGTGCCAGTATGCCCTCTTAAATAAAGGTGTGAATCTTTTAAAGCTAAACCAAAAATGGGTTTTTTTCTCCCTACAGTAAATTTCATAAAAGTTATCAAAGACGTTGTGGTCATTTATTCTAAAAGAAGTATCACAGTTCCTGATTACTATAATAACTACACAGAATGGTGCATTTTCTAGACAGGTTTCATCTGGAAAGGACAGAAAAAAAGCACCAAGCTGCACAGAATTGTTACAGTTCCTATATAGAATCATGTCTCTTCTGCAAAAGACTCATGGAAAAGGTGCACAGAATTTTGCAGTTTTCAGAGCAGAGAAACAGATGAAAAACAAAAATAAAAGTGGATATGAGCCCAGGGAAGCTGAGAAATCTCACTGATGCAGAGGGAGGCTTGGTGGAAAGTCTCAGGATGGTGAGGCATGGAAAACTGCAAATAATGAGAAATGTTATATGAGTAATCATCACATCCTTGCTCCGAAAGCACTGCCTACTGGTCTGCTGAAGTGAAATGTGAAATTTTTCTGCAGTGCTGTCCAACTGACCTATAACACTTCAATAAGTTCTGGGAGTAGACCAGCCCTTTTCAGTTCAACATATTGAGCCCATGCTAATTATGGATGGTAAGAGTTATAAGAAGGCTGAAAGCTGCAGTAGATCATTCTATATGCCCCGTAGGTCTGCATTTAGTGCTGTTGAGCTAGCCCAGTTCGAATCACCAGCAAGTTAGGCCTATATATTAAACTACTGTACCATAATTAGCAGTTGTGAAATATGGTTGAAACCTTTTAGACCTGGCATGTCCAAATTTCAGCCCTCCAGATGTTTTGGACCACAGCTCCCACAGTCCTTTGCCATTGGAAATACAGGCTTGGAATTCTGGGAGTTGTGGTCCAAAACATCAGGAGTGGAAATTAACTACAGTAACTTTAAATTAAGCATGCAATCATAAAAATAAAATACCTATAGTCAATTTCAGTATTAACAAAATAAGATTATACAGTACTGTGAAAATAAATTAAAACCAAATTATACATAAGAAGAGGTGGAGAAAAGATTTTCAGGTGTTAGAAGGAAAAGGATTAAGGTTCCAGGAAAGCTATCCTAAACAGCCAAGTTTTTAACTGGCTTTTGAAGATTTTAAGGGTGGGGGCCAACCATGAATCTGGGGGGCAGTTTGTCCTATCAACAAGGGGTAACTACTGAGTAATATTTTATTACTGATCATGTTTTCTCTGAATATGAATAATATCCTTCTAGGATGGCCTGTTTCAGAAGACTTGTACAGTGGTACCTTGTATAAAGGATTTAATTCGTTCCAAATGAAATTCTGTTAAGCAAATTTTCTTTGTACAAATCTCCTATAGGAATGCATTGAAAGCTGATATAATCCTTAATCACGACAGTTTTTCTGTTGTACGGATTTGCCCCATAGGTGATTCTGTTAAGCGAGTTCCCCCTATCTCTGGACTTTTTTTCCTTTAAGCATATTTTCTGTTAAACAAATCGGTTGTTATACAAAGGCCCACTGCATTTATATTTTCTAACAGACACCAATTGCTTTAGTGTGTCATAGTGATACCAAGATTATTGTATGAAATTTTAAGCGGTCACTTTTAAAAACTATTTATAGCCTGCGAAGGTAATGGGGTGTGTGTAAGTACTGCCTGCGTTAATGCTTCTTGTTGTGTCTCCTTCTATGGCAGAAGAGAAAAGCCAGTACCAGACTGCAGGATGGCTGCGAAAGAGCTAATGAAGTGAGGCGCATCTGGAAAGAAAGCTAGGTCTGTGTAAAATAATCAGTACATTGACTTCCTCTTGCCCTTGCTGTCATTTAAGGTTCGTCTTTACTTCTCTGTCATTCCCTCACATGTTTCATGGCCTGGTGATTAGTAATAATCATGTATGTAGTTTTCAGTGTGTAGAAGGATAAAGAACTGTTTTCTCTGAATAAATATAAAAGTAGCTGGGAAATAAAAGATAGTAACAATTTAAGTTGAGAAATTACCCTGCTGAAATGTTTTAAATGGATTGATTTAAAGTAACACACGCCAGCTTCACACGTCTGTCTTTTAATAAGGTAGGACGCTGACAGGGCAATATACAGTGGCACCCCGACTTAAGAGCAGCTCGACTTAAGAGCGGAAAACTGTTGGCATTTTAACTGCCGCCTTACAAATTTTAGATATGGTCTGCTCAACTTACAGTTTTTTTTTCATTTTTTCATTTTTTTTAACTTTTCAATTTTTTTAAACTTATTTTTTTCAATATTTTAGATAGGTACCTCGACTTAAGAGTAGTTCGACTTAAGAGCAGGCATTCAGAACTAAGTCAAGGTTCCACTGTATAATGAAATTATAAAGGTTGGATTGACAAGGGAAGCACTAACACAAGAGTTTAGGTTGGATATGAAACTGGAGACTTAGGGAACTGGGTTATGGAAGACCTGATGTCTAGGATAGAGTATGCAATTTCATGATAAAATTAAGAAACATGGTTTTATTGATGTCATTTAGGATGGTGTGCCTTTAAATAAAATGAACATGTTATTTTGTCCCCTTTCCTGTTCAGGGTGAAAAGATGAATTTCAGCCCCTATTTTCATAAGTAAGAATGGGCCCAGATGTGCCTCTACTGAATGACCGCAAGCAAAAATTCCTCCTGAAGCGATTTTCACAGACTGTTCTTGGAGGCCCTCGGCTTAAATTAGGACACTGTGCACCTCCTTACATTTACGTGAATCAAATCATTCTTTTCCTGTTGCCATGGGTTCTCGGAGGAATAGGGACACTCCTGTATCAGCTAAGCGTTCTAGAAGACTACGGGGCAGCTGCCCTCTCTGGAGGCCTGATGCTAGTGGCCGCCTTAATTGTTCAGGCCACAAATCGGCAGGCAAGGCAGAAAACCACGTCAGTGGCAAAAGTGCATGCCCACAGTATCCTAATGGATGAAGATGAATGGGAGTTTTCTAGCTGTGTGGATTCAGAGACAATCAAATTTATTATTTCAGGCAAAAAATACGTAGCAAACGTCGTCTTCCACTCAGTCCTTGCTGGGATCCTGTGTGGCTTAGGTACATGGTATTTGCTGCCAGACAGGATTGCCATATTATATGGAGGAAACATTGGGGCCACTGTTACGATCTTCTTCTTCGGATGGTTGACCGTCTGCATAGGGGAATACTCATTAATCATCAGTACTGCTTCAGAGTCCGCTACTTACCAGGCATTAGACAACTATGAAATCATCCCGCTTATGAGACCTTTCTACATTTTTGCCTTTATTGCAGTGGATCTCACTCACAGGTAAAAAGGTACAGGCTGCTTAAAAATAGTAGGTGCCACGAGACCTTCTGTGCTGTGCAAGGCAGAATGTATATGTCAAACATAGCTTTCTGTTCTGTTTAACGTAATAGTTGTACTTAATTGGTAATTTGGGAAAAAAAACTGTAAGGGAGCTCAAGAATTACAGGAAAGTGGTAAACAGGACAGTTTGCTGGATATAAAGAATGTTTCTTTCCTCCAACCCTCTTGCCCTACAGATAATAATACCCTTTTTCACTTTTTGTCCAGGTTTGTTGCCGATATACCAGCTTTACTGCTGGCAAACCAGATTTTGCACATTGTGTTCTTGTTTCTGCCTCTGTTGTGGGCTCTGGGGATTCTGCCTCCACTGGATGTCCTTTTTCTCTGGGGAATGGAACAAGTATTGGAGCTTGGTCTAGGAGGCTCACCCATGTCAAGCAACACGAGGTAATCATTATTTGGCCCAAGTGTATAATATTTGCACAGTGGTACTCTTGTTTACTCTTCGGCAGCAAGCCTAACAAATAGTCCAGTGGCACCTTAGAAAAAGATTTATCAGTGTATTATGGCATCGGCTTTTTTCATTCTCTGGTGCTTTAAAGACAAATCTATTTGTTACAATATAGCTTTTGCATCTTTGAGGCCCTATTGCATCTTTGAGATCAACCAGTTTATTCTGGCAGCAGCTTTCATGAACTGTCACCCTGAAGTCCCAATATATACATGTTAGTTACAAAAATGCTAACAGTGAGGTCAGATGAAATTTCATTTTCCTCTAAACTCGGTGCTTATTATATCATTGCTCAGTGTACCTGCCAATGTACAGTCACACTGTGTGTGTCTGATAAAGTCTAGCTGCAGCAGTACTAACTCTTTACAAAACATGGTGTCGTGCATACTTTGAAGTTTGCAAAATGGGATATAAAGTTTGTTATGGAAAATGTCAAAGCTAAACTCACACAGTCACTATGCCATGATGTCACCACATTATGTAGAGTGGGCAGAATATCCTAAAATCACAGGAGGCACTAAAGTTGGCCCCTGCATTTGACTGTGTGGCACAAAGTCAAAGGAATACAAATAGACTTACTGTATCTCCCCACATGAATTGCCCACCCACTTTGTAGTTTACAACATTTACCTTTCCAAAGAAGTATTGTCATTTTTTTGTTGTTCCTTCCGCTTGCAGGCTGCTAGCAATGTTTCTCATTTCTGTGGGAACAGCGGTGGCATCTTATTTCATACCCAGCACTCTTGGCGTGGTCCTTTTTATGACTGGATTTGGATTTGCCCTGAGTCTCAACCTGAATGAGATTGGGGTCACCTTCAGGAAAAATGTGGTCAACTGCTTTGCTTCCAGCACATTTAAGAACAGGTCTACTGGTCATAATACACACTTTGGATGCAGGGAAGTTATTTTTTACTTGACTGTGTTTACTTTTGCTCTTCTGGAAACCAGTTTGTTGCACTCTTTCCTTGGTTCTCAGACATTTTCCAAAACCAGTTTTCAGGCTGTAATGAGCTATGTGCTGATGCTATTACTTCTTGCCACATGGATTCTTAGAGAGATCCAGGCGGTTTATTTATTTGGAATGTTCCGAAATCCTTTTTACCCAAAGGATATTATGGCTGTGAATATATTTATCAAGAAGCAAAAGAGGCTGAAGAAAATTGGTGTCATCAGGCGGATTTTACTAACATTAGGTAAGAACATCTACATTTTTATTTATTACAAGTAAGCTAGGGATGGAAGAATCCCCTGCAAACATTACATCTGGTTTCCAAAAATATATTTTAAGAAAAATCAAACACGAGCATTAAGGTTTAAGAAAAAGGCCTAAGCATTTACTGTGTTAGAGTTTTTCCATGCACAGTGGAGAAGATGCTAGATCATAACTGACTGATAATAAAAATGTCTTGCTTACATTGTTAATTATGCAACAATTCCCTGCTTAATTTTAGGCCAGACATCCCCAACCGGGTCACCTCCAGATGTTTTAGAAAAGCATTCTCATAATTGTAAAGCCAACATGGTCACAGCCCAACATCTGGAAGGTTGGACATTCCCAAACCAAAATTTAGAAGAGCAGCCTTTTGCTGACACATTATTCTTGCTTCATAGCCAAATATTCATGTAAAAATGAAGTACAGTTGGAGTAGATTTGGAGGAAGAGCATTGACTATTATTTAGGGTTATGGAAAATGAAATGTGTGGTACCAATGGTGATTATTGCATTTCCTAGTTTAATACACACTGCAACTTGATTTTAATTCCCTATCCTTAGGGTTTGTTTACTCAAGCAAATAGAAGATTGCTGTTGAGCTATCCTTAGGAAAGCAGAGGGGTCAGTTTTAAAAGTACCCCTTTTTCCAGCAAGGGTTCCAAAACAGCTGAGGAAGATAAGTTTAAAACGTCCACGTGACTTTAAAACAAAATCCAACAAATTAAAAAATCAAACCAATAAATTTAAGGGGCAGTGAGAAAAACAGACAACAAAGGAAGGAAAATCATTCCTTAAATGTACTGGAGCATAAAATGGATTTCACTTGGTGCCAACAATTGGTACTCTTTCTGACTGAGAACTCAGGGCATACCGTAACTTGCTTCTAAATCACAAATGTTTTTCTTCATTGTAACCAGGCCATTTTGTGGCTCTGATAAGACTTTTAGGATGTTGAATTCCATTAGAAATCATTCCCCTTCCCCCCCCCCCAGCATTCCTTTAGAGATTGTGGACTACTTTGGATCCTGTGTAAAAATCAAAGAACATAACATTTATGTATCATCTGTCTTGCTCTCTCTGTCTCTCTCACACACACATCCTGTGTACCTTAGCTGTTGAGCTGATAGAACATCACTTTGCATCCTGTTCACGGTTTTCAGAAAATCCCTAATGGACAAAATATGCTTCCTTAATCCTGAATGGAGAGTCCTGGTTCTGAACTTTGATGATATGCAGAGCTATAATAAAACTGAGGATTGTATGTATACTTTTTTAAATAAGAACACTTTGCTACATGTTTCTCTTTCTTGTAATTTCAGTGTCTCCATTTGCTATGATAGCATATCTTTCCTTAGACAATTCTCTGCATCATCTCCCATCCATCTGTATTTCCATTGGATTCTCACGAAGCTTTAGAATGGTAAATGACAGTGATCTGCAAAATAATATGATAAAATACAGTGAAGACATGTTTATTAAGTAGAGCAACAGACAGGTGTGAATCAGTAATATATGTCAGCTGAGGACAATATTCTTAATTATAAAACATGTAATGGAGTTGTGGGAAATAGGATTTCATAATGGAGCTGAAGGAATGAAAATGTTTACTCATTTGCAGCCAGTCAATTGTAGCCAGTCTTTCTTTGATAACCCTTTTGAGATTGAGGAAGCATAGAGAGCCACGGTCAGTCATTGATCAGCTTTGGACAAGGCACCGTCTTCTGCTTCAGATAGTCATGTGGTGGTAAAAAGTACTCAGTTGGAAGTTAACATTGTTAATAAGAGAATTAGTCAAACAATTCATTTGAAGTTCTTTGAGCCTTTGGCAGGCAGTTCTATTCCGGTCGATGTTTTCTCTCAGTCAAGGTTTATTCTACAAGGCTAGGAGGGTTACTGTGCTTCAGTGCAGTGTAGACATGCCTAAGTGTATTCTCTGTTGTGGTACTGCACTGTTTGTGTTAAATTTTCTGGCAGAGTTGTCAGTTTGATGAATTGTCCTCTTGAATTTCTTGTTATGGCTTGTTCTCCACCATACCCAGCGTATTTCTTGCCCCTATGCAGTTGGAAACTTGGGGGATTTATGAGGGCTGTGAAACACCTCAAGAGAGCAGCAATATCTTGGTTTCCTTGCCAATCATGGATGCTGTGCCCTTGCTTTGGTGGAGGTTGTTCCCTTACTTTGGCTGCACCCTTATTCCCATTTACTTCTTTCCCCTTTCCTGGAGCCTTGCTAAGAAAAATCCAGGCTCAGCTGAATACCTGATCGTTGGTAAAATAAGAAGTCATGCTGAAAATAAAAGTGGTTAACTTCATGCTTCATGTCTAGCCTGCATACTATAATTAAACTGTAAACTGCCCAGAGACTATTTGAAGTGGTACGGGGCGGTATATAAGCAGAACACTTTGCTTTGCTTTTATTATAGGGAACTACTTCTCCAGTGGTGGGAGAATTAATTGTGCAGGATATAGGATGAGAATAGAGGAAAGGCCAGGAAATTTTAAGCACAAATTTTAATTTTGTGTAAGGAGTCCGGTGTAGTGCACTAATGTGGAACTAAATGGATTAATGAATGAACTGTTTGAAATGGGATGGTCATGTAGGTCGTGGCTTTTCAGGCACAATACATGTGTCTTTATAAATGTGATTGGAGAGTAGTTTGCATAAATTATTGGTTGATATTCTAGCTTGGGTTTTTTGTTTGTTTTTGTTTTGCCCAGAATAGTTGAGGACTCCTTGTGGATAGCGCTCTATTTTTAAATGTTAAAATCTCTCGGTTAGATTAAAAGAAAAATATAAACGGTCAATAAATCTCTGTTCTAGGTATGGCAAGACACAGAGCATGCTCTGTTGGATATGGTTCTGGTGTCTATAGTGCAGTTGTTCATTTTCAACACCGATTTGTGGTGGAACAGAAGCATTGATACCGGAATCAGACTTCTATTGGTAATTCTGTTCTTTATCATACTTAGTGTTGAGTATTTTTGCTTTGCCTTTTTATAGAAAATGCATCAGGGGTGATAAAACAGCTATATAGGATTAAGAACTAATGTATGTATGTATGTATGTATGTATGTATGTATGTATGTATGTATGTATGTATGTATGTATGTATGTATGTATGTATTTATTTATTTATTTATTTATTTATTTATTTAAGAGCCCACTACCCCAGGCTCACAATCAAAACAATTAAAACATCAAAATACAATAAAATTAGAACAATAAAAACCAGTAAATACAATAAATACAGTACATTAAAAGTACATGTATAAGTTATATGTAAAATTGCCACGAAAAGTTGGAGCTACACATTAAGAGCCAGGTTAAAAACAGTAGCGGTCGTATTTTTCGAAGGCAGTACAGTTATTTTGTGGTTCACATCCTGTGATCCTGGTATGTCCAGGGATTGTAGTATATGAAGGCCAGGGCCGTTGGGGCAAGCTGTGTGGGCCTGTTTGGGGCCTCCTGCATTTACCCCAGGCCTGGCGTTGCCCCGAGCAGACCTTCTGACAGGCTTCCTGGGCCCGTCGGAGGCCCCAGAAGTGGTTTCCAGAGAACCGTAAGTGACTTGCGAAAAACCAGAAGTGCCTTTCCGGATCACCCAAAACCACATCTGGATCTTCCAACAGGTTTCCCCAGGCCTGTCAGAGGCTCCAGGTGTGGTTCCTGGTGAAGTGGAAGTGATTTCTGAAAACCGAAAGTGCCTTCAGGATTGCCCGGGAAACCCGTCGGGAGGCCCATTCAGGGCAGCGCCAATGCATGGGGTAAGTGGAGGAGGCCTCAAACAGGCCCCACAGGCCCGACCTGACTCAGCATCCGCATATTGCGGTTTTTTTCTTTATTATGGGTCGGGTCGGGTCCCTAACCCCCGCGATAAAACAGGGGCTTACTGTATCTGAAAATGTCCAATGGAAAAGTGTTAGCTGGCGGCCAAAATTTAAGAAGCAGTTGGGTGAGATGAACCTTTTGAGGTTGAGAAGATTTTTGCTATCTCAGTTTGACCACTTAAAATGTTTGTCCCTTGTTCTTGTTTGATGGAAGAATATAAGGCAGGGCCTTAAGAGACAATATTGAAACTTGTTGGCCAGATTTATAAGAGTGGAAGTGTTTCTTAAGTAACTCTACTCCAAAGTGCTTAAGAGTTTTATTATTAAATGCCTAGATTGGTGGTTGAAATTGAGGCCAGACAGACAGACCTAGGTAACTAGACCAGATAGTATATTATCTGGATTTTTCTCTACTTCAGATAACCTTGCAGCAGCATTTGGATCAGCCGAAGCTGCTGAATTTCAGAGGCTACCCTGTGCTGCTGTCCTCATATAACTAATTATAACGCACAAAATTGCCTCTGCTATCTACCGCCTTCCCTCCTATATCGACTTGTACTTTGCACAGGAATTAGAAATCCTGTACTGACCCTTTCCAAACATGGATACAGAATCACTATCCGTGTGTGGATATTCCAAATATTTTAGGTAAATGAAATTCATGTAAAGCTGTCATATAATTCAAGAAAAACATTTCCAATTTCTGTCCCACTAGGTTGCAATAATACGGAACCGACTGTTCCAGTTTGTTTCAAAGCTGTGGTTTGCTTTGACGGTTCTCTTGACATCGTGGACAGAGAAAAGGCAACGTCGGAAAACTGCATCTACCCTAATTGCATTCAATATGGTCTTCTTTCCAATTGTACTGGGCCTTGTAGCACTGTCTGCACTGCTATCTTCTCCTTTGCTGCCTCTTTTCAGCCTCCCAATATTTATAATTGGCTTTCCAAGACCTATCCGAAGCTGGCCGGGGCCAGTGGGTGCGACAGCCTGTGTGTGTCCTGATACTGTATGTTATCAGCAAATGGTCCCACGTTTGACTACTGCATTGCAGTCAGCTGTGTCCATTGGTAGCCTGGGTAAGTCAGACTAAGGAAGAAGTTTAAACAGTGAGCCTTCCTCACTTAGTGCATGCTGAACATTCCCCCTGACGGCATGATTGACTGGGATGACCTTGGTCCATTTTGGCTCCAGTGATTTGTCTTATAGAATCATAAAATCATAAAATTATAGAGTTGGAAGAGACCTCCAGATGTTTTGGACCACAACTCTCACAGTCCTTTGTCATTGGCAGTCTAAGCTTAGGATACTGGGAGTTGTGGTCCAAAACATCAGGAGGGCCGAAGTTTGGACATGCCTGACCTAGTCCAACTCCCTGCCATGCAAGAACTCCCATCATACTAATCCCGACAGATGTCCATCCAGCCTCTGCTTAAAAACCTCCACAGAAGGAGACTCCACCACCCTTCTTTGTGGCAGCATATACCACTGCCGAACAGCTCGAACCGTCATGAAGTTCTTCCTAATGTTCAAATGGAATCTCTTTTCCGGTAGTTTGAAACCATTGCCCCGAGTCCTAGTCTCTGAAGCCATGGAAAATAAACCATTCCCTTCTTCAATGTGACATCCTTTCAAATATTTAAACATAGCTATCATATCCCCCCTCAGCCTTCTTTTTTTAAGGCTAAACATTCCCAGCTCCTTTATACAAGAGCCAATGAGCCAAGCCCCTGCACCTCAAGAAATCTCTAGCCGGCTGCAGCATTTGTGGCTTCTGGAGGCTTCTGAGCTAGCAGGGCTAGACAAAGGTACCCTTTCCACCCCCACTTCTTTTTGACAATGAAAAAACAGTCAACCTCTGGAGGTTTGTTCTTGGACTCTCGTGAGACCTTCCTCTGTAATTATCCCCACATGCCAGAATGGTATTTTCGGTATAAGAGATCTCTGTGATAAGAGAGTAGCAGCAGAAAGCTCCTGCTGTACTGCACAGCTGATGGCTTGGGTTCTTTCGCAAGAAATGAAACAGTGGGAGTTACGCAGAACTCCTGATAAGAAAAATGCAGGCATGCACTAAAAAGTGCAGGACTAGGGCAAAAGTGCCCTGGGGATTTGTATGATTTTAAAAATTAATTTTCGGGGCAGGGGGATTACCTCGTCTTTAATGGGAAAAGCCTTGACTAAACATTTCCTGGCAGGATATCACTTTGTGTTTTAAGGTCAAGGTGTATTTTATTTGGTTTGGCAGCTAAGCCTAATTAGGAAAATCTTTACAAAAATGTTAGCAAGAGAATGCACTCTATTAGCTCAGCAGGATAGAAAACGTTGTTTTAAATTTTAACCAATATAATGGTGGGTTTCTTGGATCACACTTAAACTCTGGAGTTTCAGCTGTGCCAGATAAAGGTCATTTTAGCACAGCTGAAGATTTATCTGGAAGTTGAGCCATGGCAACTGGACTTCTTTTCTTGAGAGATTGAAACGTTTTGCTGCTCATCCAAACAACTTTGTCAAGTCTGAGGAAAGCTACCGTATATATTCGAGTATAAGTCGACCTGAGTATAAGTCGGGGCCCCTAATTTAAACCCAAAAAACTGGGAAAATTTATTGACTCAAGGGTAAGCCTAGGGTGGGAAATGCAGCAGGGCCTGGCAACTCCTCCTTTGTGAGCTGTGTGTGTGTATGTGATGTTTAAAATGACTTTTAGCCACCGAGGCAAGTGCTTGAGATGGTGGCTAAAAGTCATTTTAAACATTGTTTTAAAATGACTTTTTAAAAAGTCATTTTAAACATGGGGGGTCAGGGGAAGTAGCGCACAATGTTTAAAATGGCTTTTAGCCACCGACCCAGTGGCTAAAAAGTTGCCTGAATCAGACCCCCTTTTTCAGCCCAAAATTAGGGCTGAAAAACTATTATATTTGAATATACAGTACGAGGAGTCCTCTCTGTTTTCAGCCAAAGTTTTCAAAAGTTCCACCACCACCCAGACACCAGGGCGGATGTCCAAAAAGCTGCGGAGGCTGGCTTGCTCACAAATATTTGAATATATTCAGGACCTTGGGGGGCCGCATCCGGCCCTGGGGCCTTAGGTTGAGGACCCTGTCTAAATGATGGAAATTGTTGGGAAAGTTGATTATGTATTTATATTGCAAACAACAAACTTTCTTTGAGGTTCTAAGGAAAAATAAATTTCACACCGTTTTGAAGCAGCAGCAATGTCTCATACTGTTTTACAGTAAATGTATTATTTGGGGTAATTGCCATTTGGATCAAGACATAAGCTCCGTCACCTACAACTGCCAACACCTTAACATTTTCTTCAGTGTCAAAGAGTAATCCTGTGTTGCATTGTCCTTGGTGGTGCTTGTTTTCTGATAGGTAGAAGGAGGACTACTATTTCTCCCTTTTGTTTTACATGATTTTAGGACGGTCTGATGTATTTAACTCAATTTTTTCTGTTACCACAATTGTCTTCTCCCTAGAATAATGTAAGCTGTGGCCCATGAAATAAAAACACTGCAGCAAAAATTAATCTCTCTTTTTGGTGATTCTTTTTAAGGTCCTTGTTCACCTGGGTCTCACTATTTGTGCCGATTCCAAGACAGACTGGTCTGGATCCTTGTGTTAGAAAAAGGCTTCACATACTGCTGTCTTAATATCAAGGTGACTATTGTTAAACCTTCATTATAGTATCAAGAGAATGGTTTCCCCTCTTGCCATCGTGCAGCAGCGGAAACCTCTACAGTTATGAATTGTATTTGTCCCCTTTCTTTTAAAATCACTTAAGGTGGAATAAAGTTAAAAGGAGGAGGGTGTGGTGGTGGGGATTCTTCTTAGCCACAGCCGAAGGGTTGCTGTGTCTCGCAGACAGTGAGGACCGAGCCTGCTCAGTGGATGCAAAATGGAAGTTATTCACTGGGTGGGGGGGATCACAGGCGACCGGGTGGAGGTGTGCGGTCTGTCTGAGACAGTGATGGCGAACCTTTTAGAGGCCCGAGTGCCCAAACTGCGATTCAAAATCCATTAGTTTTTTTTTTTGCAAAGTTCCAATACAGCCATTTAACCTGAGTACAGATTGTTGTGAAGGGGAGATGTCGGGTCCCCACAGAAAGGGCTCCGGGGGCCACCTTTGGCACCTGTGCCATCGGTTCGCCAACACTGCCCTAGAGCAGTGATGGTGAACCTTTTAGAGACCGAGTGCCCAAACTGCAATTCAAAGCCCACTAATTTTTCACAAAGTGCCAGTACAGCCATTTAACCTGAATCCAGGTGGCTGTGAAGGGGCAATGCCTGGTGCCCACAGAAAGGGCTCCAAGGGCCACCTTTGGCACCTGTGCCGTAGGTTCGCCAACACTGGTCTGAGAGATGGCTACAAGCATGTCCCCTTGCAATTGCCTTTTTGAGGGCAGGTTCCACTTGCTTATTTCATTTTTATACCATGAAAGGGTCTTGCTCCAGCTGCATTCTCCTTACCTTCATAGAAACTGAAGGAGCAAAATTATTTTGAGAGGAAGGGATCTGAGCTGTTGGCACTTAGAACATAAGAACATAAGAAGAGCCGTGCTGGATCAGGCCAAAGGCCCATCTAGTCCAGCTTCCTGTATCTCACAGTGGCCCCACCAGATGTGTTTGGGAGCGCATGAGACTAGATATCTGTCTCCTGATACCACTCTCCTGCATCTGGCCCACTTGTTGGCCATGAGTGCTTGGCCTCACTGCTATTAGCAGCAGTAATTTTTAATAAGCTTAAGATTTTGCCATAGATACAACACTTTTGGAAAAAAAGAGGTGCAGGCCATAATCCTAGAGGAGGGGCAGGATCATAACTGTAGGTGCAGGAAAAGAACTAAGCAGTACAATTCAGAACTTTCTGTAGCCCATTCCTGGAAAAAATATGCTGTACAGTGGACCCTTGTATAACAAACAGCTTGTATAACATAAAATTTGTACAACATAAAAAATTCCGGAGATAGGGGAAATTTGCTTAACAGAATCGCCTATGGGGAGAATCCGTACAACATAAAAATGGGATCACTCCGTTTTCAATGCATTCCTATGGAAATTTGTATAGAGGAAAATTTGCTTAACGTACTTTCATTTGGAACGAATTAATTCCTTTATACAAGGTACCACTGTAAATTTATGCACTTTCCCATGATAAATTGATTTCTTCGTCCATTTCCAGATGTGTTTATTTTTTAAAAAAATTGGCCTCCCTTTCTCATTAAAAACCCAAGGCAGCTGACATGCCATATTTTTCCATCTTTAAGATGTCCCCATGTATAAGACTGCCACTTTTTCCAGCCCAAAATTAGTTTCGCAACTGAGTGGTTCTCTCCTCCGCTTACGACCCTCAATTTTAAGTCTTAACAAATTCAGACAAAAATATAGTCTTATACACAGGAAAATGCTGTAAAGGCAAAATTGAAAGCTAAAAACCATAGGTCAATCAAATATTTTTTTAAAAAATTAAATAAATGTTACAGTAGTCTAGTTAGATTGCTTTTAACAATATATTTTCTCTTGTGCTACCCATCAAAACTATGGCTTGAGGTCAATCGGCACACTTTGGTTTGAAAGAATGTCTGAATGGTTCCCATGCATTTATTGTGCTGTATCGGAAGATACAGTTGGTATGTTTCATCTCATAATATTTTTCAGGGCTTAGAATTGCAGGAGACCTCCTGCCATGCTGTCGAAGCACGCAGAGTGGATGAAATTTTCGAGATGGCCTTTGAACAGGAAGAACTTTTCAACCATCATTTTGGTAACATTTTAACACCCTGTGCCGTTGTCCCCGTGAAGCTCTATTCAGATGCCAGGAGCGTCTTGTTGGGGATAATTGATTCCCCCGAGAACAGGAAGCAATTGAAAGATGACTTTCTGAAAATCCTTTTATGGATACTCGTTCGACACTGCTACGAGAAGTCAAAAACATGTCGCCCCCTCGAAAAAACATCCGCACCCAAGCTGGAGTCACTGCCAGCAGAACCCCCTGGTCTTTCCGGCAAGCCTGAAGAAACACGCTACAAGGACGATGATGACTTCAGTGTGGAATCGATAGAGGAGTGGTCGGACGACAGTGACCTCTTTGACAACGGACCGAGCCAAAAGCCACCAGCAGCCAAAGGAATGGTCTCGCGGGGAGATGTGCCCCAGTCCTTCTTTTCTCTTCCAGGTTCAGTGGAAGTGCACACGACAGGAGCCGAGGCACCCGAGGAGGCCAGTATGAATAGACTGTACAAAACGGTCATGCTAGGTCTTCCTGCTGTCGATGCTCGGAAGCAATGGGGAGAGATGGATTTGCCCTCTGTAAAACTCAGCAACCCCTATTCTGAACTGTTAAGCCTCCCTGAAGGATGGAGAACGACGCCCTTAACAGTTGAAAAATTATCGGACATGAAGCAAATGTTTCCACAAGACTGGTATCATTTCCTACTTCACCAACTGGATTTCTTTCACTTCAAAGAAAATCCTTCAAGTGTACTGGAGGATCTGGCTAAAGACGCTGCTTTGGAGGACTTGTACGTTCAGGGTGCCTTGTCCTGTTTCGCGGCCCTGTTTGGGTTAGACGACGCTATTCCCTCTCCTGGATACATACGTAGAGTCTACTGTGGTTTCATCCCCTGGTCTTATTGTTCGGACTGGCTGAGAGGGAAGCAAGAACTGTTCCAACTAGCACTCAAAGCATTCAGGTAACTATGACAAGATACAAAGGAAATAATCCCTGTTTTTTAAAAAGTACATTTGAATGAATGAATCTTTAGTTACGGTTGTTAACCATATCAAAAAGCACTTTTTGTTCCTTACAGAGAGGAACTAAACATACAGAATGTACAGAATCATTTCACCCTGAGAAATGGTTCTTTACGTGTCAATTAGAATTACCTTTGGCATAAGAAACAAGAGTCATTTAAAGCAAGTTTCTCAGCCTATTTAACCCATGGGTGTGACTCCTTCAAACCTGTTTCCCTCAGTAATTTAATCTAAAATGTGACAACTAAAAACAAACAAATCATTTTTAAAGTTTACTAAAATGTATTGTCAATTTTTTTACATTCAGTTCACACTCCAGTTAACTCTGAGATTTAAAAAAAAAGTAGCTGGTGCGCTACTGCAAATCATAGAATGATGCAGCAAGTGTCATAAAAGTAATAGGGATCATTGATCTTCCTCCATTTCAAAAAAAAAAAAATTAAAATGTAATATTGAACATTTTTAAACAAGCAACAATGTAAAAACTTTCCTACTTTCTTGCAGCATTCTTAATTTTAACCAGAGGCAGACCAATATCAGTTAATAATGTGCTGTCAAGTCAGTTCTGACTTATGGCAACCCTTTCTTCAGGGATTTTCAGGTAGAGAGGACTCAGAAATGGCTTACCATTCCCTTCTTCTTGAGACTTTGAAGCTTCCTCAAGGCCGTACCAGCTGGCTGTACTCTCAATATGTACGATGGTCTCTACACCCAACCTCTGTCTCTGTAGCCAGATACCTAAACTGCTGACCTATCCAGGCAGCTAATAATAATCATGTGTCATAAAATCAATACTAATGGTGAACCCCTCTCAGGATTTTCCTGGTATAGAGTATTCAGAAGTGGTTTAGCGTTCCCCTTCTTCTGGGGGCGCCCTGGAACCATGCAGCTTGCCCAAGGCCACATGGGCTGGGTCTTTCCCTGGACGGCACTGTGGGTGATGAGACTCCCAACCTCTGTCTCTGTAGCCAGATAACTAAACCACAGCTAGCAAAAATAGCCAGCTAGCAAAAAAGCCCATGCACCTTCCCCTACGCTTCCAATAAACCACTTGAGCAGCACATTCCAGTTTAGTTGAAATGCCTATATAGTCACAAGTTTACTGACATGAGAACCATTCTGCTTTCAAACATTTTTGCCTTCAAGGCAAAGGGCATTTTTGCCTTTCTCCGTGTTGTCATCAACTGAAGGCTTTGTGACACAATGCAGATGGTATTGCGTGGCAGATTCTAACGTGGTCCTTTGTATTCCATGAAGGAACCCGAGGCAGCTCACAATATTAAAAATGGAATTAAGAACATAGTAAGTTAAAAATTAAAAAGCAATTAAACTGTGCACTAATTAAAATATATGTGAATAATTAAAAGCAATAGACATTAAAAAACAATCTTAACTTTAAAAGGACATTCAGGGACCCAGTCATGATTGTTGAAAGCTTGCCTGAAAAGCCTGCTTTAACTTCTTGTTTTGATACTACAGTAACCCCCCGCCTATCGCGGGGGTTAGGGACCCACCCGACCCGTGATGCCTGAAAATTCGCGATATGTGGAAGCGGGTCAGGTGGGGGCGGGGGGCGATCAGGAGGGTCGGGGGGCAGCGGCGGGGAGCGATGCGGTCACTCCCCGCCACCCCCCTGCACGGCTCTGAGGCTTTTTGGAGGGGCCGGGGGGGCGGCGGCGGGGAACGATGCAAAGGGGATTTTGGCTGCGGAGCCCCAGCGCCTGCACCTCCCGGGCGGTGCAGGCGGGCGGTGTGCAATCCCCCGTCCGTCAAGCCCTTTCCAGTTACTGTGGTCCCGCGATATAGCAGGACCACGGTATGTGAACCGCGAAAGGGCGGGGGACCACTGTATTATATATTTAGTTGTTTTTTAATGTAATAATTATTGTGGGTTTAGTCAGTTTATTTTTAAATAAATTTGTGGGCTGCCTTAGTTCCTTAATTGGGGAAATAAAGAGAAAGTCTCAGGAGAAAGTCTTTCTCCAATTGGATTTTAACCATATAAGTAAGTTAAAGGGTAAGCTTAAGGTAAAAAGGTAAAGGTTCTCCCGCATAACATGCGTACTAGTCATGTCTGACACTAGGGAAGGTGTTCATCTCCATTTCTAAGCCATAGAGCCAGTGTTGTGCAAGTCTGTGGTCGTGTGGCCAGCATGGCTGAACACATTTCTGTGCATGGAACACTGTTTACCTTCCCGCTTTTTACGGTGGTACCTGTTTATCTGCTTGCTTTTAAATGCTTTCAAACTGCTAGGTTGGCAGGAGCTGGCGTTAACAGCGGGAGCTCACTCCACTGCAAGGCACCCGGGAATCGAACCGCCGGGCTGCCAACTTTGCAGCTGATTGTTTCAGCTTTGATAAATTAGTCCCTCAATATCTTTTTTATATATTCTATCTTGTGCTGCAAATTTTTCAGATATACAGTTAAGTTTATGGTTGATAAAGCCAGCCTGGGCCCAGTTGAAAATTTTAAGGAGCTGTTAAACTGTTTGGAAGAATATCATAATGACTGGTACATCGGGCTGGTGTCCGAAGAGGAGTGGCAGCAAGCGGTTTTGCAAGAAAAGCCGTATCTGTTCTCTTTCGGGTACGACTCGAATATGGTAAGATCCAAGGGATTCCACAAGTGGATTTTTCACTGATTATGGTGGCAATTTTTCCATGATTAGTTTCTACTGAAGAGCCTAAGAATATTTTTTTTTAAAAACTGTTTAATTATTGTTTGCTAGCACTGGCTCAAGTCTTTTGCTGGCCTTGCACAGAAGTGCTTTCGTCTCTTTTGTGTGGCATTAAGGTTTGGGCTGCAATTATGTGTATTTCACTCATTAACAAGTCCCACTTAATATAAATGCTTATTTCCAGGGGCAGATTTAATTTAAATGAATTGTATTTAAATCAGAATTTAAATTGTATTTAAATCAATTTTTTTAAAAATTAAACAAAATAGTTTACAATTCAAATTTTAAAATATATCATTTAAAAAATTAAATTGTGTTTTAGATTAATTTGATTTTTATCCACCCGGCTTAAATCAGAGCACATTTGCATAAGAACCATCTCTCATTTAGGCAGGGAGAGAAACAATTTGAAATGAAAGTCGGGGGGGAGGAAACTGTTGAACTGTTTTAACTAGTACTTTATGAACTTTTAGGACTGTGTAATCTCCCATATAGTATTGGCCAGCTCACAAGACCTCTTACATTTTAAAGTAAATGTCAAACCATGTGACTGTTTGGACTATTATGAGAAAAAAAAATACAGGGCCTTTTCTCACTTTTGTCATTAATGGTACGTAAACTATTCGTATCTGTTTGTTCCAACCAATGCTTCTCAACTTCTCATGCAGAGGTGGGGAGCCTTTGAATCTCCAAATGTTTTGGTCTACCGCTCCTGTCACCCTCATCCAAAAAATACAGCTGAGGGTAAGGAGCTGTGTTCCAAAACATCTGGTGAGCCAAAGGTTCCCACCCTTATTCCACTGGCTTCTATTTATATACCACAGGAGAGGCTTTCCTGGCATCTCTTTGAAGAGGAAAAAAAAAACCACGCACAGTCTGCATTCTTTATCTTATAGTTTCATCAGGATTGGTAACCCAGATCAGAATTTGTTCCTCCCCAAAGGAGTATCTGCTGGTAAAGCACAGGTTTAGAGTGTCATGCTGTCTAGGATGGATTGGGTTCAGATTTAATTCTTATTCAGGAGTTAAATCTGGAAACCTGCAGGGTTCAAAGGTTGGTGTACTGCAGGGCCCAGGTTACCCTGCATCTCCACCACACATGGATTGGCATGTAGATCTCTGTGCATTTATGCAAAGTTGTGCACAGGTGCTGTAAGCCTGATAAGTTAAGTTGCTAGGCACAGAAATGTTGTAAGCAGATTTAGAAATGTTGTAAACACATGAGGTCTGTGATACTTCCAGGTGACGAAAGGGGATAGGTGAGAATACCTGACTCATCGTGGCATCATTAACTTTACATGCTTGTAGTCTTAATGCCTTCAGTCAGATTAGACCCATGGAAATCTCCAGTTCTTCAGCACTGATAACTTACTCTTTAATTTTTACTCTCTAACTGCTCGCGTTCTCTTGAAGCTTTAATATGATGTTGTCTTTCAATGCTTTAAGATGTCCCTCAGTTCCCTGTTCTCAATACTTGAATATGTTTTCATTGTACTGGACTGTATATTGTCCTTTGTTACTGTAAGCCGCCTTGGGTCGTTTTCCAAGGAGAAAGGTGGAGTAAAAATACTCTAAAATGAAATAAATAATATAAATTTAATGTAACTGTGCCAGTGTTGGTGGCACACGGAGCCCTTTCTGTGGGCACCCAACATCGCCCCTTCACAGCCACCTGTATTCATGCTAAATTGCTGTATTGGCACGTTGTGAAAAAAATGTGGGTTTTGAATCGCAGTTTGGGCACTCGGTCTCTAAAAGGTTCGCCATCACTGACCTATGCTGTGATCCAACCGAATACTTTCTCACTACCCACTGTACAAATTAATCATAGTGTAAGAAAATTTAAATTGACTGTTTAGATGTCATGTGTGTATTTTATATAACTCTCCCATACAGCATGCTCAAAATGCACACTGACTTTTCCATTTGTCTGTCTTTCAGGGTGTATATACCAGCAGAGTCCTCACCCTTCAGGAATTTCTACTACAGGTGGGAAAACTGAACAGCGAAGCTGTCAGGGGACAGTGGGCAAACCTGTCATGGGAGCTGCTCTATGTCACCAATGATGATGAAGAACGCTACAGCATCCAAGCACATCCTGTTATCTTAAGAAACCTTACCATACAAGCAGCAGATCCTCCTCTGGGCTATCCTGTTTATTCCTCTGAACCATGCCATGTGCCTTTGCTGTAGGACTGGGCCATCTGGTACTCTGTTCTAAATTAAGACTGGCAAAAATGTTTTATGGGCTGGGTTAGAACCATCAGTGAAAGAGGATAATGACAGCGGAAGGATATCTTCTCCTATGGATCTATGAAAATCTCTCACTACCAGGTACTCTGATCCTGGAGAACTGCCAATGGGCAGTGTTAAATGCTGGCTGAAGACACATAATGCAGGCCTTAAGTTCATCGCTGGATTTTATGAGGGTTTTTAAAACATCTTGACAGGTGACGTGCACTGGGATGTAGGTCACAGCTTGTTTACATTAAACTTCAGAATAGGGAAATGTACATACAATTTTCCATGATTTCGAGACAGCAGACATAAATCTTTTTTTACTGAATCCATGGTGTACTTTATTGCATCATCAAAGGAATATTTGAAGGAACACTTAATATACATCTATTCAGCTTACAAAAACAAGACCTTATTGTTAAAAACAGCACATTTGATTATAGTACTTTGGTAAAAAAAAAAGCAGTCTGTCGTGGTTCAAGTAAGACCGACAGGTAGAAAGGTATGCTGTGCTCTTTAGAGGTACCTTTGACATTACAAGGATCTAAATTCTCATAAGCAGGAAGAGGCTTGCTAGCAACTTTGTAATTTTTGTTCTACAGGAAATTGATAGATTCTATAGCTATTTCCTGTAGAATGCAGTGAATTGTCTGTGAGCAGGCCCTTCCTGGGAAAATCAACACTATCATTTTATTATCTGGCTGCGTCTTTTGCCTCCAGTATATTGCCACTTCAACCTCCCACTTCTAGAGCGTCTCTGTGTCATTCAAAAAATATTTCCTGAGTGAAAAAAAAAGGACACGGTATCCCACTTTAAAAACTAAGAAACAGCAATAAGGCAAGGGATGTTTTGATAGAAGGTGCATATATTATTTGCAAAAAAGTTGAGAACTATGCTGTCACTGTGGAGTAATGCCTGGCAGGGCAATGCAAAAGGGGGCAAAAGATGGCTGCTTTTATGTATCCCATGTTCCACGTAGCAAGGGTTTCTTTTGAGCAGAGAAGGTCTGTCCCCACTGGCCACAACACAAGGGAATATGTTAACACGGGCTGCAGGCTGATAGAGAGGCACTAGTGGTATATGAGAAAACATCAGAAGGTGAGGTTTGAGCTCTGTATTATTGCTACCACTGAATAATACAGTTGGAGGTAGTGGGCATGAATTTCTGTCCCCTGTAGCTACTAATTAGGTTTTTGTGCCCTAGGAGCTCATATGGAGCCCATTCCTTATGTCTACTCAGAAGCAAGTCCCATTTGGCTTAGTGGGTTTCCCACATAGGCATGTGTGTATCTGGCACACAGCCCCAAAAGATTAAATGCATTGTTTAAGAAGAGTGTAGATGTGAGCACACACACACCCCACGATGAAGACTACGTAGATGGTGGAAAACAGCACCTTGCTAGGTAAGTAAAGGAATGTGTGTATGTGTGGTTTGCACACTACATGGTCAAGTATTATAAGACATACATCAAAGAAAAAACAGATTGACATGCATATCATACTGATGCCAGGTTATATGTCATAACTTCATCTCTTGCCACGTTTTTTAAAAAAAAGCATGTATTTGAAGACCAGGGACTTCCCCTCCATCTTCTGTCTGCCAGCACAGGTGCTTCTTAGGAAGACTTTTTGTAGTAAGAAACATCAGCATCCTGCAGTGAAAAGCAAACATTACTTAGTCAAAACAACTGGACAACCCTTAGTGTCTGTACAACAGTTCCTCTGTGCTTTACAGTCACAAACAAACAATGTCTGAGATGCAATATAGAGCAGAACATGAAAAAGTAGTTTTTATCACCAGTGCAGTATAGCTAAATATTAAGCCGACTGAACAAGGGTGTGTTCCATTGCAGGCACGCAGGCTTATCTTGGCCACCAAACCCTTCCATACGGAACCGAAGTCTGCATGCCTCCCCGTGGGGAAAAAAATCCATGGCATAGATCAGGCATGTCCAAACTTTGGCCCTCCTGATGTTTTGGACCACAATTCCCAGAATTCTAAGCTTAGATTGCAAATGACAAAGGACTCTGGGAGTTGTGGTCCAAAACACCTGGAGGGCCAAAGTTTGGACAGTCCATGGCATATTTGGATGATGCCCAGGGACGACATGCGCCCATCTCTGGATCTTCCATAACACAGACTTACCAAAGACTTTCTTACAAAAATTGTGCTTTTTTTTTTCAAACTGACCACCTCTATGCATCCTTAAGGGATGGAAAGTTTTAAAACAATGGGATTATAGGGAAGATGGGTGTTGGGGTCCCTTAAAATGTGGTATTCTCTTCCTGCCCCTAGAGGTACAAAAGGAAATATTAAATTGGGAGGACATGTTGCAGCCCACCTTCAGCTGCAGTCACCTTTGGTGTTCCTTGTAGAACGCAAATTCATATGCAATGCAAAAGTACACAGGTATTTTTACATTGCATATGGAAAAGTAATACCCTTATTGGACCTCTAAAAATGGAAGGAGTTATGATCTAAAAGTAGTTATATCACAAAGGCATCATTGTGAAGTGATGACAATCAAGCTGTTGACTTGTGGCCTTTTAAACAACCTCAAGAACAGCAAAGCATCCAGAGCAAACTCTGGGAGAAACAGTTATCGCAAAAAAAAACAAAGGTTTTGCGTTTTTTGTGTTACTGAACACATAAAGCCCTCTACTTTGTCACATGTGAGTTTAGAGTATTTTTTTTAATCAAAGCTGTGCTGTGATCAAAACTTTTTCTGGATGGTTAAGGGAAATATGGCATCCAGTGTATGGCCTTCCATTCTCTAGTTTGGCCATCCTGTAAAACTGGCTTTGTGGGTTTCAAAAAACAAACAAACAAACAAACAAAAGTCTTTCCAAGATGGCTGTAACATGGGTGCAGCTCAAGAATCCATTATTTATTTATTTATTTTTGCATTTCTAGACCGCACCAATTTTCCCACAGGAAAACTGGGCAGTTTACATGAAAGCCAAACAAATAAACATTTAAAACAATAAGCAAATTAATAACAAATTAATAAAGTGTGGTTTCACAGTTGTGGCACAGCAAAGCAATCATTTGGCTCCCAACTGCATTGTACTACTTAAAGAAAAGCAAAAGCAAAGTGTTCTGCTTATATATCACCCCATACCACGTCAAGTAGTCTCTGGGCACTTTACAGTTTTAATTACAGTAATGCAGGCTACACATTGCCCCCCCAGCAAATTGGGTACTCATTTTACCAACCTCAGAAGGATGGAAGGCTGAGTCAACCATGAGCCAGCCACCTGGGATTACACCTAAGGTTGTGAGCACAGTTTTTCCTGCAGTACAGGCATTTAACCACTGCGCCATGGGGCTCTTAACAGTGTTTGAGTTAAGGTTTTCCAACAGGCTATTGCTTCTACTCCAGAATAACCCTTCTCTCACACACAAGTAGAAGCAACCAAGTGCAGACATGCTTTCAACCGGGTTACAGAGATGAGTCTCATCCTCAGCGCCAGCCAAACTTAATAAATCAAGTTTGGATTAATGGAACAGCAGCCAGCAACAGGATTTAAAGATCCACAGTCAGACTTTTTGCAATATTCTGAGGTTTCTATCCATACTTTCCCAGTACTGCATCTGAAAAGGCCCTTCAGAAAACGATGAAACCTTCCATTGGTAACCTCTGACATGGCAAAAGAACTGGCGATGGACAAGAAAACCAATATCTGAAACATATGCAGTACTGTACATATACTGATGGATGTGCAAAATATTGAATGAAATTTTGGGGGTACGGGGAGACCTCTGTTTGAGAATTCTTTTACCAAGTATGTTTTCATACTGAGGAATTCCATGAGGTGAAAAGGGAATGGTTTGTTCTGGTGTTACTGCCACTTGCAAATATTGTTAAACCAAACCCTATGAATGTCTCCTTCTAGAAGAAAATATCAGTCTGGACACCTCATAACATTCTTGAAGCATTCAAAGTACTTAGCATACATTCTCTCCAGCTTTTTAGGCTCAGCAGACTAAGGCTTCCGAAAACTGTCGGCTGCAAAGTCGGCAGCTTGGCGGTTGAACCCCGAGTGCCATGCAGCAGAGTGAGCTCCCATGGATAACCCCAGCTCCTGCCAACCTAGCCATTCAAAAGCATGTCAATGCAAGTAGATAAATAGGTACCACTGTTAAAAGTGGGAAGGTAAAACAGTGTTTCCTTGCAGCCATGCCGGCCATGTGGCCACGGACTTGCACAACACTGGCTCTTTGGCTTGCATACGGAGATGAGCACCACCCCTAGAGTCGGACACGACTAGCACGCATGTGTGTGGGGAATCTTTACCTTTACTTTAAAAAGAAAACACCCAACAACATACCACTCCGCTCTTGAAATTCTGTATCCGTGTCTTCCCAAGGCGATTCAGCAGCCACCATGCCCAGGTTGGTGCGTATTGCCAGAGGTAACAGACTGCCAAATATGGGTTGTCACTAATCCAGGCTTCTTTGATATCATTGGCCATGGCGACCAGGGTCAGCTGGACACAACGGTCAGTTGGCATTTTGTGAGACTGATCCCCAATATTTTGATTTACCTGGGAGAAAGGACCGAAAAGGGAGGAAACTGGTGTGTTACGAAAGCCTTTTTGCTAGAAAAGACAAATCTTGTACCAATTGCTTAAATATAAGGTCCTTGTACTAAAGCCATTTTTTGCTAAAAAAGAACAGACAAATCTTTTGATTACAAATCCCAACATCCTGGATCACTGGCTATAATGGCTGGGGCTGATGGGATTTAAGAGTTTAACATAATCTGAAAGGCCATAGGTTCCTGCTGCTTTTAAAGGCTTACGTATGTTGGACTTAAAAGCAAAGCTTCTTTCCATGGGTGGCAGCGTGTGTATAGACTCAGGTCTTCTTGGAACTCAGAGATGTGAACCAAATGAGAAAAGTGTCTCCCCTCTGAGACCAACACTTCAAGTCTGTAATAATGATGTGCAGTCAAGTCAGTTCTGATTTACAGTAATCTTTCCCAGATTATCTCTAGGTATAATCAATCAGAAGTGGCCAACCAGTCCATCCTTCTGACAGTGCACCGGGACTAAACAATTTGTCCCAAACCACAAAGACGGTAGTAGGACATGTAATCACACCAGATGTAACAGTGGGTGACTGGCCCTTCTATTATGAGATACAAGAAGGAGAGCTATTTTAGGTCTTCAGTTCTGGGCTGTCAAGTCATTTCCAACTTAGTGTTGACCCAAAATACTCACAAGTGGTTTGTCAGAGTGGACCAATGAAACGGCAAAAGGAGAAAGACATTTATCCATTCACATTTTAAAGTCAACTTGCAGGGTGCCCAGAGATGTTAAGTACAATACGTGTGCAATCAGAACTGATGAGACCTGGGTGCCTGGGTTATACCATTTCAGGCAGAAGGACTGGCAGAAGACTCGTCCACACCCAAAACAACTAGATATCTCGGGGAAAGGTCGAAGATTTCCTCCCAACATGTTAGATTAGTAAATGCGGAGAATCTCCACTGTGTAACTGCCCCGATCAAGGCAAGGGAGGTTGATGAAAGGCCAGCCAGTCAGTGCAAACGGGATATACAAACAGTGTCTTGTTTACTCTTGTGAAATCACCCAGCAATGCCAGAGTACACTGCGTCCGGCCAAAACAAAGAACCGCCTTTGTGAAGACCACTGCAGTTGGCATTTCAAAATCTACTGGGAACTGGAAGTCTTTTTGACTGCTGCAAAATGTTTCTGCCAGTCACGCCCCTCATCTCAAAATTCAATTTCAAAGGAATCCGACAACCATCTTTGGGTAGGGACAACTGAAGTTTTAAAATGTGTGGGAAACATCCAGACAGATCTGCTCGCTCCCTTGTCTGAAGTGAGACAGACCCAAGAAGGCAATATCTTCCTTACCTGAAAGATGGTACAGAAGTTAATAGTGTTATATTTGCCAATTCCACACAGCCCTTTGATTCTCCTTCCTTATTTACCTCTCTATTATTATTTACATCTCTATACATTTTCCCCTGCAAAGACACTTCATACAAGGTGTTGCACACAACTCCATGACAATCAGTAAGGTAGGTCAGGTTCTTTTTGAAAGAGCCTCACCCTGTAAATCTTTGTTCCAGACCAGTCATATAATATCAGCTGAGGTGGTTATAAACAGCGCAGGTAGTGCTAGGGTTGGGGTTGGGGTTGGGGTTAGATAACAATTGTTACTCATAGGTAACAATTAGAGATGGGCATGACACGAGCAATTTTTCAGTTTTTGTTTTTTCGTTTCATTACGTAACGAAACGAAAAATGAATTTTGTCTCCAAAATGAAACGAAATGAACTGAAACAACAGAAATTTTGTCGTGCGTTTCATTTTCGTTGCGGCAAATACATTGAACTGTAATGAATGCTAATGAAACAGCTATTTTTCGTTTTTGTTTTCGTTTTTTCGTTTCATTGCATAACGAAACAAAAACGAATTTTTTTGCAAAAAATTCACGGAAAACAAAAATGAACCAAAACGGACCCCTAAACGATAAACGACAAACGAAACACCATTTTTTTGAGTCGTGCCCATCTCTAGTAACAATTATAATGGGGTGGGGGTGGAATTCTTTGGCCACCTTTAAAAAAATATTGATCCCGTTTTACAACCAATCATCTCTCACCTTTGTAATATCTTCAGTAAAGACATTTTGTATTGATCTGTGACTGGACAGGCCCTGGACAGATGTTGATTACGCTTATGTCGGGGTAATCATAAAGTTCAGGCCGAAGAGAATTAAAGAAACCCTAGAAGACCACAAGAGTAGAGCAGTTAAGAGCAACCAACAGTACATGCCTTTCCCTTGGCTTCTTCATCCAAAGACAAACGAGAACTAATTTATGGCTCTCTGGTGCAAGGACAAACCATGATTTACAAGATTCTGTCACACAGCAAGCCTTGGGCTCATGTACTCCTTTCCCAAAATAACATCCTAGTTATACATAAACTGTGTTTGGTCGGAAGAAAGTCTCCTGTATAGGGATTTAATGGGATACCATAGTGTGCTACAAACTGCAACCCAGTTTAGCTCCAACTCTCCCCCAATTGGAAGAAAAAAAGACCATGTGGTGTAGCTTGCCCAAGAACATAAACAGTGAGAAGTTGAACTCCCACCCCTCTGGATCTGCAGCCACGTGCTCTAACTCACTGAGTTATCCAGCCAGCTCAGCAATACCATCTTAAAATACCTGAAGGGCTGTCATTTGAAAGAGGCTGCAAGTATGATCACTGTGGTGTGACAGAGTAGAACTTGAGGTCGTGGCTTCAAATGGCAAGGGACAACATTTTGACAAGATATTAGGAGCAATGTCACAGCATGACAGTGGATGGTAGACCTTCCTTTAGGAATGCTTCAGCTGTGATGTCCATCAGCCGAAAGGTGAGCTAGATGGTCATTGGGGTCCTTTCCCAATTGTAGGGTTCCATAAGTCTGTAAAACCCTCCCCATGTCACAGAGGTCAGGATCAAGCTGCCTCAGGCGGAAAATGAACAGTTACCTGCAGAGCATGTTTGCTGGCGCAATATCCAGTGGCCAAAGGGGCTCCCATGATACCCATCACACTGCTCATGGTGACGATCTTCCCCTTCTTCCTCTGCATCATGTGATCCAGGACATATTTGGTCACGGAGATGGTGCCCAGGTAGTTGAGTTCCATGATCGCATTGTAGACATCGATGCGTGTATCCACAAAGAGCGAGCGCTGGGAACGACCGCCGTTGTTCACCAGAATGTCAATCTTCGGCAGGAGAGGACGCAAGAAGGGAATGGGAACATTACAACATGTAAAGAAAATCCATCCAGAGAAGATGTAAAAATGAACAATCAAAATAATCAAGGGTTTGGGTTATTTCCCTCACAAGGAAAGGTGGAAGGGTAGTCTTGTACCCATGTTTTGCGGGGGGGGGGACCTCCTAGTGGGTCACCTGGTGGACCCATGGGATCACCATGCAGGATTAGACAAACCTTGGTTTCTGCAGCTCCCTTAATATTTTGCAGCACCTTCCCTTGCTTGGCAGAAAAACGTGCTTTAAAAAAAATCAGCGTGGTTTGATGTTGACGCATCCCAATGATTGCAATTTGTTTTTTCAAGCTTTTATATAGTCCCTCCCAGATGCTACATAAACGGACACATTCAGGATTGAGAAACCAGTGGTTTTGTGCAGCCCGAAGAGAGACACACAACCCCTGTCATAAGAACATAAGAACATAAGAAGAGCCATGCTGGATCAGGCCAAAGGCCCATCTAGTCCAGCTTCCTGTATCTCACAGTGGCCCCACCAGTTGTGTTTGGGAGCGCATGAGACTAGATATCTGTCTCCTGATACCACTCTCCTGCATCTGGCCCTTGAAGTACCCTGGTTTAAAACCCTGGAGGTTACACATCTCCATCATGGTTTGTAACCTGTGATGGACTTTTCCTCCAGGAATCTGTCCAATCCCCTTTTGAAGGCATCCAGGTCAGATGCCATCGCCACATTGTGTGGCAGGGAGTTCCATAGACTTACAACGGGCTGGGTGAAAAAATATTTTCTTTTGTCAGTTCTTACTCTCCCAGCCCTCAATTTGAGTGTATGTCATGTACATGAAAATAGCGCAGGAATAGCAGATAACAGGCAGAGAGATTTAAGTGCTCTTTTGCCAGACTGCTTGGTTTCCAGGTGGATGGCAAAAGGATTTCCTCACTATGCAGCCAAGCATGGAGACCAAGCAGCTTAGTAAAGGTGGGGTAGAGTAATCTAGTCCTTCTACCCTCTCTCTTGCATGTATCAAATTCCTGGCCTTGGCCACCAAAAGAACCAGAAAAACAAGGGGGACTGACCAAAGATGGCTAATGCACTGAGAAAGAATGACATTGCATCCAGAGTCCACTGTTCCACTGTTCCATTGACCTTTGAGGTTGAGTTTTAAAATAGCAGCCCCCCTGACGCTGCTTGAAAAACACTTCCTCAGTGCAGACTCTAGTGCAACATTTGGGGGGGGGTCTGAAGAATACCTGGCTTTCTATGTACTATATCAAAAGCAAAAGTCAGACAAAACAGTGTCCTTTTAAAAAGTCTGTGCATTATAACGGCCTTCAACAGTCCCATTTTAACACTCTTTTTTTTTCCCCATTGGAGACTATATACATGACAAAGGGAGAGAGGCAGCTCTCCGCTGGGGACTCACCTTCCCAAAATGCTTTAAAACCGTGTTTGTTGCAGACTCGTGGGCATCCCGCTTGGTCAGGTCCAGTGGCAGAATCAGAATATCTTTATCACTTAGACTGCTGATTTCTGAAAAATTAAAAAACCCCACCAAACCAGATGAGTGAAAATGGGAAGGAAAGTGGAATTTAGTTAATAATAATAATAATAATAATAATAATAATAACAACAACAACAACAACAACAACAACAACAACAACAACAACTTTATTTTTTATGCCGCCTTTCTCCCCGGAGGGACCCAAGGCGGCTTACAACAAATTCATAAAAGTACTATAAAAGCAGTACAATGTAAAAACAACACAATACCTATAAAATTCATAAAAGTACTATAAAAGCAGTACAATGTAAAAACAACACAATACCTATAAAAATACTATACAGTATAATACAATAAAAACAAGATTAAAAAACAGTAGCTGCAGCAGAGTTAAAAGTTCCCCAGCCAATGAAACTAAAAAAGTAAGATGTTATAAAAGTTGGTGAACGCTGGAGGCTCAGAAGGCCTGCCTAAATAAATAAGTCTTAAGGCCTCGCTTGAATATTTCAAGGGAGGAGGAGGCAGTTCTCAACTCAAAGGGGAGGGAATTCCATAGTGTCGGTGCCACTACTGAGAAGGCCCTATTTCTTGCCGCTGCCCCTCGCACTTCCTTGGGTGGCGGTACTCGTAGAAGCATTTAATGGAAAACATACCTTTGAAAAAAAAAAAAACCAGACCTTCAGGTCTCTACATGAGAGGTCGCAAAAGGACCAATACAGATGGGCTTGTCTTATCAAGATGTCCTCTTCGGCATCCCTAATAAGTTTAGTGATGGACCTCACTCAACTACTGTCTGGTCAACTTGAACTGGTAGGGCTTCAGACATGTTCTATGTGCCAGGGGACTGCACCTTGGCTAAGGAAAGAGCCAGAAGGGAAGGTGGCCTTTAGAATAAGGGTGGACAACATCCCAAGTTGAGGGCGCCACACACCCATCCCTGGACTTTGGAGAGCTCATAAGTGCCACTCCACCTACAACAACTGAAAGAACTGGGTGTGTTTAGCCTTGAAAAAAAAAGACTCAGGTCTTCTGATATGTGATAACCCTTTTCAAATATCTGAATGGCTGTCCTACAGAGGAAGGGTAGAATCTGTTTTCGATCTTCCCCAGAGTGCAGGACATGCAACAATGGACTCAAGCTAAGAAAACCCAGCTTTCAGATGAATATCAGGAAAAACTTCCTAACAGTTAGAGCAGTACAGCAATGGAACCAATGACCTCAAGAGAAATTTGGACAGCTACTGGCAGATATCCTTTGATTTCTTTTCCTGCATGGATTGGGGGGATGGACCTGATGTTCTTAGATCCCTTCCAACTTTACTATTCTATGAATCTATCAACTCCTTGATGGCATTTTCTCCAAATGCATTTTTTTCCTGGGGAGCAGGAAAGCTGTAATTTGGGCCCACAAGGGTTACATGTTGCCCTCCCTATGTAACCGTTCCACATTTAGATGCCAAACAGAATGTTGTCACTCTGGCATTCAACTAAGAGAAACAGGCCAGAGACTAATGGGTAGGTTTTGTGTGTGTGTGTGTTGTGTTGTTATAGCCGTGACCAACTCTGTCCATGGAGTTTTCTTGGCACGAATACTGGTGTGATTTGCCAGTTCCCTACTCCAAAAGGGTAGGTTACCCTGTAACAAATCAAGGTGAGACTTGCACGTCAAAGATCCTTTAAATAAAGGTCACTTTGTTGAACAGACCTTTGACATGGTTGCAACTCTCAGCTTGATTTGGTTGCAACACGTTAGTAGCATTCAAGGAAATCCAAATAGTGCAGAGTGCAGAGAAACATTGATAATGTTTATCTGCATTTATATTGCATTTATCTGCATTGATAATGTTTATCTGGGGTGATAGACACCCCCAAAATGCAGATAAACGAGAAAGGGAGATAAAAACTGTGCCATGGTCGTTTATGCAGGGTTGATGCAAGTGAGGCCAAACAATGTGACTGTGAATAATAGCCCACACGTAGCAGCACATTGTTAGAAGCTGAAATCCCACTAGAATTCCAGACATGGGATTCAGTCAAACCTATGTAAGTCACGTTTGCATACCAAGCCTGTGTTCAGTCCTGAAGACCAGCTACGAGGCAAAGCCAGACAGCCTGCAAGTCTCTATGGAATCTCTCATAAGGTCGTTAAAAACTTGGCTTTACTGGCAGTCTTTTCCAGAGCAGCTATCAATTTAACAAGTCTCTCAGCTAAAACTGTGTTTATTTTTACTATTGTAACTGCTCAATATCTATGTTGTCTACATGTTGCATTTAATTTTATGATATCAAGATGTTTATTGATGTTGTTAGCCACCCAGAGTGGACATATGGCCAATAGAGTGGGATAGGAATATAATACACACAACATACACACACATACACACAAAACTAGAGGGAATCAAGAAATGTTTCTGGCGTAGCAACCAGACACAGGCAGCATTTAGGGAATTCCCTTTTCTAATGATGGGTGATGTATTCTTTGGTCCTAAAGGCATGTGTTGAAACTAAATTTTGGGAATGTAGGAAGGGTCTAGACCAGTGGTTCTCAACCTGTGGGTCCCCAGATGTTCCTGGACTGCAACTCCCAGAAGTCTTCATCACTAGCTGAGCTGGCCAGAAAACTTTGCTTTTTTGCTTTGTATTTGAACAACTTAGTTATTTTTACGGAGCGCCAAATGTGGCTGAAATGTCCAAAGAACAGAAACATTTGATTAAAAAAACACACACACAGACTGCATTTTTTAAAAAATCATCCTAGATGTCAAAATGATCCCTGAAATACTGTAGTAAAAGATTATTTGCATGCAGGAAGCAAAGCAAGCTGTAGAGAGGTTATTATTCAAGTGCTGTTTTTTTTTAATTTGTATTCAACCAACCCAGCCTTCAAAAAATGCTGCCATCTCTGTTTGCATGAAGAATGGAATGCATGTAGCTTCTTCCTGGTTTTTACAAAGTACGGAACGTGGAAGAAGGGGCAGAAAGCATCCCATGACTGAGCTCTGCTTTTGTCTGTCTGGAATTACCAAGCAGCAAGCAAACACCTCACCCCACCCCCTACCCCCCCGGCCCAACACACATAGATTCCTTGTTTGAGAATCTGGATTTATTTTTCCCCAGATAAGCTACTACAATGACTCTGAAGCTCTTCGTTCTTGAATTCTTTATATCAGTCCTATATAACAGTTACATGCAGAGCTTAGCAAAGTCTCCTGTTTACAACTCCCAGAGTTCTTCAGCCAACACGGATGAGTCACAGTTCAAAACATCCGGACTCCACCAGGCAATGGAGGGCTCATTAGAATTTAAGAGGTCCTGGGAAATGATTTAAGAGGCCCAAGTAAATGATTAAAGCCCATTGCCACGAGCCACGTTATGAGCCTCGAAATGCAATATAGAACATGGGTTTTGAATCAATCACCTTTGCTCAATGCCAACATGCCAATGCTGAAGGCAACTCAGTACCCTTTGCCCCACTTGGCGACGTTTCAAGCCAACGAAGGTGGTGCAGGGTAAGATGGATCAGCAAGATCTCCACACCACACAACTATCCAGAATCCCCCAAAGCTTATAAAATCAATTGCTGGAACATGTAACTCATTTGGTCACCCGTCAACGGACCAGCTTGTGATGAAGAGGGCAACAGGATCTCCCTAAATCATATTTCGGATAACCTCAGTTCATGCCAATTTTTGGTCATCAAAAAACATGTTCCTCACTCTTTTGTGCTGCGTTCTTTTTCTTTGGAAGTTCTATCCTATGGGCTTTGAATTTTTTTCCCTTCTTCTAGGCCAGTGGTGCCAAACCTTTTAGAGACCAAGTTCCCAAACTGCAATTCAAAACCCACTATTTTTTTCGCAAAGTGCCAATATGGCAATTTAGCCTGAATACAGGTGGCTGTGAAGGGGCGATGTCGGGTGGCCACAGAAAGGGCTCCGAGTGCCACCTTTGGCACCCGTGCCACAGGTTCGTCAACACTGTTCTAGGCCCACACAGCCACCTTTGCATCTTCTTAAACTGGCTGAACAGTTCAGTAGTTTAGGTGTCTGGTTGTGGAGCCAAAGGTTGAGAGTTCGATTCCTCACAGGGGCTCCTTTAAGTATAGCCCCCTGTGTGGCCTTTGGCAAGTTGCGCAATCCCAGGGTACTTTCAGAAGAAGGGAACAGGAAACCACTTCTGGGTGCTCGCTACCTAGAAAACCCGGAAAGGGGTTGTCTAAATCAGAATTGACTCGATGGAACCTGGTTATCTATTAAACTGAAAAACAAGCAAACAAAGTAGCAAGTTTGGAAGGAACAGGTTTCTTTTCAATGGCTTCAGAGACTAGGACTTGGAGCAATGGTTTCAAAGTGCAGGAAAAGAGATTCCATTTGAACATTAGGAAGAACTTCCTGACAGTTAGAGCTGTTCAGCAGTGGAATATGCTGCCACGGAGGGTGGTGGAGTCTCCTTCTTTGGAGGTTTTTAAGCAGAGGCTGGATGGACATCTGTCAGAAATATTTATTTATTACATTTCTATACTGCCCCAATTTTCTTAGGGAAATGGGAATGTTTAGCCTTTCAAAAAGAAAGTTGAGGGGGGATATGATAGCTCTGTTTAAATATTTGAAAGGATGTCATATTGAAGAGGGAACAGGTTTGTTTTCCATGGCTTCAGAGACTAGGATGCAGGGCAATGGTTTCAAACTACAGGAAAAGAGATTCCATTTGAACATTAGGAAGAACTTCATGACAGTTAGAGCTCTCCGGCAGTGGAATATGCTGCCACAAAGGAGGGTGGTGGAGTCTCTTTCTTTGGAGGTTTTTAAGCAGAGGCTGAATGGCCAATGGTCGGGAGTCCTGGGATGGAGGTTCCTGCATGGCAGGGGGTTGGACTGGATGACCCTTGAGGTCTCTTCCAACTCTATGATTCTATGATTCTATGATTTATATTTCAGATGGAGCTGATCTTGCCCTTTGGTCACCATCCCAGCAAGACCAAGCTTAACTCCCTCCTGAGAAGCTGTTCTTCTGAAGATCTGCAGACTGTAGCAGCCTTCTGCACGCTAAAAACCACTTCGGCCAAATAACGGACATCGTGTTTATTAATGAAGGCAAGCCGTGTCCTGTTGATGTCAACCTGGTTCTTCTGTTTGTAACCCACCGTTATGACGGAAGGAGTGGGCGGAAGCAGGGTGCTTTGTATCATCCAATGCAGCTATTAAGGAAGCACACACTGATCTAGTCTGTATGCCTGCGTCCATCTTCCACTCGATTCCAGAAGGAGCAGCCAAGACAGTCACATGGGAGTTTTGCTCTTGCACAAGTACTGCCATTGCATCAGCAGAGGGCAAATTTTCTTCATGGCGATTGCTGCTTGTACAATCACAGTGTCTGCGCAAGCAGCACAACCCTACATCATTACACTGGAAGATGTTCAATAAGATAGTAGCCCCAGAAACCAAGGGACAGACACACAGCAAAAGCTAGCAAGAGGTATTCTTTTCTTCCGAAAGGGTGACAAATTTGCTCAGGTCCAGGACAGTTAAGAAAACAAAAAGTTGAAGGCTACCATACAATTGTATTATGCTGTGATTGCGCATGCGGCTCTGAGGAATACAGAGAAAATATACTATTATCTGTATTTTACAGATGTGGAGGTGTTGCGTAATGTACTCAACACTAGCCTGGGGTTGAAAACTATGGATCTGTAATCCCAGGCTCTTTTTGTGTGTCCTGTTAACCCGGCAGCTTCCAAAGACTAGGACTCAGAGCAATGGTTTCAAACTACAGCCATTAAACAGAAGGATAGCCCAACATAGGAGGGGTAACAGCTCAGGACCAGAATCAGCAGTACACCTCCATTTGAAGGACAAAAGGTACTCTTTCAAAGATGAGGATGTATACATATTAGACAAAGAAGATAGGTGGTTTGAGAGAGGAGTAAGGGAGGCCATTCATGTGAGCATTGAAAACCCTTCCCTCAACAGAGATGGTAGGCTCAGGCATAGTCTATCTGCTACTTATCAGGCTGTGCTTTCCAAAGTACCCAGACAAATCAAAAAGCCTTCACCACTAAGGCCATAGCTAACGACCCATTCTTGATAGGTTTCAGCACCTCAGGCCATTGTTCACCTTAAGGCTATGGATACTATTGTCTCCCTAACGAGCCTATTCAGGCCATTGTTCATCTTATGAGCCTAATTCAGACCAGGGTGACAAGAGGTCAAAGCTGACTATAAGATGGAGGACTTGCACTAGCTGTATTCAGACCGATGAAGCTGTTTGGATGAACAGCGAAACGTTTCTATCTCTCAAAAAAAGAAGTCCAGTAGCCATGACTCAACTTCCAGATAAACTCACCTGGATGTCTGAGAATCTTCACAGACATATTACAGGAATAGACATTCCATTTGAACATTAGGAAGAACTTCCTGACGGTTAGAGCTGTCTGGCAATGGAAGATGCTGCCACAGAGAGTGGTGGAGTCTCCTTCTTTGGAGGTTTTTAAGCAGCGGCTGGATGGCCATCCGCCGGGGGTACTAGGATGGGGGTTCCTGCATGGCCCTTGAGGTCTCTTCCAACTCTATGATTCTAGGATGGTTTCCCACTACAACAAGGCGTATCACAAAAACACTCCAATCCATTTCATCACCATCACCTTTGAACTGCACAAGTGGAAGGGATGGATTATCGATTCCAGACCCTGCCAGAGGCTCAGTGGGGAACTGAACTCTCAACCCCATGAGATCCTCGTGGCACATTGGTTCAACAGCTGAACCCAACTGTAACTGTGTTCAATCCCAGGTAGCTGGCTCAAGGTTCACTCAGCCTTCCATCCTTCCGAGGTCAGTAAAATGAGTACCCAGCTTGGGTATGTGTGTGTGTGTGAAATGTGTAGCTTGCATAAATAAATTGTAAACTTCCCGGATAGTGTATTAAGCGCTATGGGGCCGTCTAAAAGCAGCACATTTTTCTTTTTTCTTTGCAACCTCTAGCTTCTCAGCCAGAGATCTAAGCCACTAAGCTCTCCAGAAGTACTTGGAAAGAATATACAGCTGTATATCTAGATTTGATCTTGAAAGCAAGCTTCAGGAACTAAAAGAGAGAAATCTTACCCAGGCACCTCTTCTTCACCCTCTCCAGCTCATTTTCTCTTCTTGCCGAGAGGGCAAGCAGCGAGCCGATCTTCGCGAGCTGATAAGTGAGTTCTTCGCCTATTCCACTGGAGGCACCTGTCACCCAGACGACCTTTCCAGGGAGCTCCGTTTCTGTTGGGAGTTTTGAAGGACACACAGGAACAAATTAAAGAGGGTTATTTTTTTCCACAGCCACTTGGGCTGGATAAACATGTGTACGGCCTACAGACAAGATACGGGGATGATGGCCCCCTCCTACTGACCACCTAGCAACTAGTTTTCAGAGGCATGTTGTCTGCGGTTCCCAAAAGGAATCCCATCATAATCACCCATGGCCTCTGACAGTCCTATCTCCATGAATCTGGCGAACCCCTTTTAAAATTAATTATGCTCACCAGAACCTATAGGGATGAATACTGTAGGGATGTACTCTTGTGTTTACATCAAAGGAAAAAAAATACAAAAGAGGAATTTTTGCCCATATGTTCTTGTTACTTCATCAATTCATGAACAGCATGAACAATTTATTCTAAAAAAAAAAAGTGAGAAGGGTACACAAGGGTTTCATTTCTTGTTTCCACCTCTTTTGCTTAACTTCTCTTTCATCTTCTATCTATCAAATCACCCAGGAAATTTTCAACCCAATAGTGTCATGAGGGCTTCTGTCAGCAGCCAATCAGAATGCCCAGAGGAAGTGGGAATTCTGAATCTATGAAGTGATCTGATTGATTGGAATCCATGAGCCCTCCTTGTTTCTATCTTTCTGTGTGCTAGCACTTGGTGCCCTCTCTCTTAGATTGTGATGCTTTTGCTGCCAGGTAGTCTTCCTGTGCCAGTGCGCCTCCTTGGGATCATTTTTTGGATTTTTCTCTTCTTTTCACCCTCTCCTTTTTCTTTCTTGTATTATTTTTGCTATTGTCTTCCTAGACTCAAAAGAAACAAGAACAGACAAATCAAAAGCACGTCACACCTCCACTAGCAAGGACATGGTTAACGACTCATACTTAATGGGTGTTGGGAAGGGTTGCATAGGTGGGACTTTCATGTGCCCCAAGCCATTGTCCACCTAACAAGCCTATTCAGGCCACTGTTCACCTAACAAGCCTATTCAGGCCACTGTCCAACTTATGAGCCTATTCAGACCAGGGTGATGTGAAATCAAGGTGTACCATAAATTGGAGGACTCGCCACTAACTTTCCTCAAACTGACGAAGCTGCTTGGATGAGCAGTGAACCGTTTCAATCTCTTAAGAAAAGAAGTCCAGTTTCCATGACTCCACTTCCAGATAACTTCATCTGGATGACTGAGAATCTTCACAGACATTTGAAGTGTCAATAGACTTTGTTTTCCAACAAATTCTTATAAATGGCTTCAGCCTTGTGCCGCAGCAATTGAATTTCTTTACTGCAGCTATAACTGTGCACATGACCTGGGGTTCTATTCTGGGTAGGTAGCACTATGGCACAGTATATAAGCAGAACACTTTGCTTTTGCTTTGCTTCAGCAAGCCAGAATGGACTCACAGTCTGCTTTGCCTGGAATAATCTCACGATATAACATTGGTTGTGTTTTATTTCCCTCCTTTGATGAGAATGTTGGTTAGTGTTTATCTGCTGTTATATTTAATTTATTATGTTGTAGCTAGCATGTTTTACTGTTTTATTTAATTGCTATGTTAACTTTGTTGTATTGATTGCAATAAACACTCCCCAGAGAAGCCCAGTAGCTAGATGGGTGGTAAATAAATCAATAAATGATTCAATTTCTGTTACATTTTATCTATTCTGTATGTAATGCTGTCCTTCTCTTCATATAACCTTCTTGCGCTTTTACTTGAAAGTGTTTCATATAACCTAACAAAAGGCTCACAATTTCTCCCAAGTTCATGGTGCTAAACTTCAATAAACCTGATTTTAAAAATAGGTTCATTCATACAGAGCTTTGAGTCTTTTTTGCCTACAATTTTGATTTTAATTATGGTTTATTATGTTTGTTCTATGTTTGATATTATATATGTTTTATTTATTTATTTATTTATTTATTTATTTATTAAACTTTTATACCGCACCATTTCCCAGAGGGACTTGGCGGTTTACAGATTATCTCTCTCACCCCAAAACATTTGATAGATTATATGCTCTGTATTAGATTTGGTGACTTCTACCCAACCCTCCTGGGCCAACCGAACCACTTACTGGGCTCCACAGCACTCCAATCTGGGGAGGAGTCTAGCCAGCCTGCCTCCTGAAGGCAGCCGACTACTCTGATGAGAATGACCCGGGAGTGGTTGATGGGCTTCCGTGCTTCATATGAAGCATGACGAAGCACAAAGCGCCCACGTCTACTCTGGATCATGCAGTGAATCCTTTTCTAGTCAGGGACCTTCTTGATATTCCTGGTTAAAGATGGAGCTGGCTCATAGTGAAACACCTTTGGAAATGGAAAGCTTTAAAGTTTGTCCAGTGGACTATCCTTCTATTACCACTTCTCGCCTGATCAAAGTCCTACTCTATGGTGCGCCACCAGTACCATCGCTATTCTGAATGCGACTTTCCTACATTCTAGACCAGTGGTGGCGAACCTTTGGCAATCCAGATGTTTTGGACCACAACTCCCACAGTCCTTTGCCATTGGCAATCTAGGCTCGGGATTCTGTGAGCTGTGGTCCAAAACATCTGGAGTGCCGAAGGTTCGCCACCACTGTTCTAGATCACTGGTTGCCACCCTTGAATACTTGGGGAGTGGTATCAGGAGACAGATATCTAGTCTAGATGCATCTGGTGGGGCCACTGTGAGATACAGGAAGCTGAACTAGATGGGCCTTTGATCTGATCCAGCATGGCTCTTCTTATGTTCTTATGTTCTTAACTCCCAGAAATCCTGACCAGCATAACTAGGCGTGAAGGTTTCTAGAAGTTTTAGTCCAAGAACATCTGGAGTCCCAATGTTGGGAACTACTGTTCCAGATGACAGAACCTGCCGACAAACATCCAGAGATCACTAATGGCGTTTTTAAGCTGGAAATGCATCTGTGACTATTCAAGATTTCAGCAGCACAGTATACCATATGCAAAAACTCAACATGTCTAATGTTCACCTGGGAGGAGGGTGAATTTGAATGAAACCATGATTTCGTCACACAGCTGCTTAGAAAAGACTCTTTAATAATCTGATTCCGCTCCCAAGAAACCATGAGGTTGCCACTCCTAAGAAAACATCTGAAAAGCATTCCTTGAGATTTTAATGGATCTCCCAATATTTTTTAACATTATATGATGTCAAGAAAAAAAGTCACAGGAATAACTTCAGACCGAGCTTAAAAACAGGGTGAATTTGGTCTGTTATTTCTCATTTTCAACTACTGCTGTTAATTTAAAGCTCTTTTCTCCCCAGTTGTTTGCATGCAGTTTTTTATGGCTATTAGATGTGATGGATAAAATAACAGTGAATTTATTTATTTATTTATTTATTTATTAAGCTTATATACCGCCCGTCTTCCCAAAGGAACTCCGGGCGGTTTACAACAGAAAAAAACAAATGTAAACAATATCAAGTAGTTAAATAAAACAATTTAAAAAACAAGAGACAATCAAAAAAACAATTGAGAGCTAACAGCTAAGAAATACATAATGCCTTTTATAAAACTCAGTAAACACTTTCCTCATATGCTAATCAATCACTATTGAATATTCAACCTCTATGGAGATCTGTGACGAGATGAACTGGGATAATTTTGGTGAGATAACAGAAACATAACCAGAAACTTCATTAGAAATTTAATGCTGCTGTATGATTAACATTGTAGGGATAGTTGTTTTTTTGTGTTTGGCTATACACAATTATGGAGAAACAGTTTTGCAAGTTAATATTGTTCCTGCCTTAATTGATGCCTTATTGCTTTCAATTGCCTAGCGCACAATTAACTGGAATGGTGGGGTCCAGTTCTAAGACACTTAACTAACCATGGCAGGACAAAAGGAATTCAAAATGGCTGCAGATAAGAAGAGCTATTTCAGCAGACACCAATGCCTGGTGCAGTGCAGATAAAAACACACAGCAACCAACCCATCTGTAAAGGACCTACAGTATAGTGCAACTCCAGAAAACAGGTCTACTCCAGTCCATGCAAGAAATGTTTCTCCACTGCTACCATGCCAGTAAAAACATCACAGCTGCAGCTTTATAAAGTAAGCTGTTCAAAATGCCAGCTTTTTCAAAAAGGAAAACGAAGGCAAAATGATTTACTGTTGCTCTGCTGTTTCCATTCCTTCAAGGAGGGTTTGGAAGAGGGGTGTGAAGTTATTAAACCTAATCTGCTAAATAACTTTTCTTAGAAGGGGCATTTTAGGGTCAAACTATATATTATATCTAGTCTGTAATTAGAAGAGGGAACCCTTTAAGAAGTCGTAAGTGCTAGAAATGTTCATTCAACTTGTAGCAAGAAGCAGGTGTAGGGCCTAATTTACTTGGAGGATTTCTAGATGCTGAAGACTCTGAAACTGACCAATTCTATGAAGACTTACAAGTCCTTCTAGAACTGACACCAAAGAAAGATGTTCTTCTCATCAAAGGGGATTGGAATGCTAAAGTAGGGAGTCAAGTGATAAAAGGATTAACTGGCAAGTTTGGCCTTGGAGTTCCAAACGAAGAAGGGCAAAGGCTAATTGAGTTTTCTCAAGTTAACAAGCTGGTCATTGCAAACACTCTTTTCCAGAAACACAAAAGGTGACTCTGCACATGGACATCACCAGAAGGACAATACCAAAATCAGATTGATTATCTTCTCTATAGCCAAAGATGCAGAGAATTATAAGACATACAGGGGTGACGGGGAGGATGATCTTGTTCTTTCAATGGTATCAAAACCTAGCCCAGGCCTGCACAACAGGTAGACCGTGGGCTACCGGTAGCCCGCGAAAGGTTCAAAAGTAGCCCGCCAGCCATCAATTAAAAAAATTAAGGGATTAAGTTCTCCACCCCTCCCTCCCGCATCCCAAGGACCACCACTGCCCCAGCAAAGTTCTGGTTCTGCCAGCCCACAGTCTCAGCCGAGCGGGGCAGTTCAAGGGTCATGGCGCATTGAAATCTGTTCCCTCCAGAACGGATTAATTGGTTTTCAATGCATCCCTATGGGAAACTGCTGCTCTACTTGAATTTTTTCTTTTTATTTATGAGCATCCATGCTCGGAATGGATAAAATTCGTAAGCAGAGGTTTTAGTGTAGGAGCCCTCAGGCACTTTGGGCTGGAAAAAGTAGACCTCAGCCTGTTCAAAGTTGAACAGCCCTGACCTAGTCCATTTAGCAGGGTTCCCATTTGGGGGGCTTGGGGAGCAGTTGTGTAGAAGGAGAGCACAGAAGCTCAATTCTGCCAAGCCAGCTCCATGTACCTAAATCTGGAGTCCACTTGTGGGGCTTCCCAGGCAATGACAGTCACTGAACACTTTAGCTCCTGCCCCTGGCTAGAACCAGATCAACCTGGTTTTGGGGGTGGGGGGTGGGGGTGGGGGTTAGGCTGTAATCATAAATCAAGAGTGGGCCGACTGAAGAGTTTATTGCTTGCCAGGCGCCTCACTGGGCATAAAGCATAGCTACATTAAGCTCAGTGGATCACAAGGTTGCTCAAGGTTGTAGCAGCAGGGAAGTGCAAACATGTGGTTCAATGCCTGAAAGCAGACCTTTAACCTCCTTTTTGTGGCCTGCCGCAGCACGGCCGTTGCAGCAGCAAAAATCAGCTGCCTCCACACTCTGCACTTCCTTTATTGGCAGAAGATTAAAAGAAACTCTAGCCTCGAGACCTGCAGAACTCTATGGTACACTGGACACTTGTGCACCCAAGCACTCCTGCTTGCTGTTGGCACATAACCTTGGTGGCCGTTGCAACAGTAGAAGGGTTCAACATACATCACCCAACCCATTATGTTTTTGCAGTCCTCCTGCAGTAGAATATTTGTTCCATTAAACATTAAGGAGATATAGCGACTTAAGAAAGCCAAACCAAAACAGAAAGACATTCTTTTTTTTCCATAGAGGACTGCAAAGCTCTTATGATGTGCTTTTTATTCCTTGGACAATTAATTTTTGTTGTTTCCTTCCCTTCAAATATGCACATGCCTGGTGGTTAAATTTTTATGCCAAATTTCTGAGAATTAACGCACATTCGTCAACAGTTTAGTTTAGGTGAGGCACAACAGGGGTGGATGAATAAATATTATTTATATTTGTATTCTTGAAGGCTTTCAGGGCCAGGATCTGATAGCTGTTGTGAGTTTTTGGGGGCCATTTGGCCATACTCTGGAAGTTTTTCTTCCTGACGTTTCACCAGTCTCTATCAGCATCTTCAGAGGGCAAGGAGCTCAAGGAACTAGGAGTTCTCTCTGTGCTCTGGGGGATAGAATTATGTTTATTTTATTTGGAATAGTGTTACCTCCTTTAAAGGACTGACTCAAAGTGGTTTGTGTTAACTGTATATCAATACAGTTGTGGATTTTTCTGAGCTACACCCGATAATGGTAGGGAATTCAACTAAGACAGCAGTTGACAATCCAAGGAACAGGGGTAGTATAATGATACATGGTTATAGATTTCCAGAATGTTACGATGTTTCTATTTTAAAAACAAGTTTTATTTTCAAAATCCACATAACATTTCCTAAATCAGGCCTGCCCGAAGTCTGGCCCAGGGGCCAAATCCGGCCCATCAGGCCATTCTGAGTGGCCCGCGGCTGGCTGGCCCACGCCTCCCTCCCCCTCCTTCGCCCCATGTTTTTTTTTAAATCTTGTGCCAATACCGGCATCGCTGGGAAGCTTGGGCGGCTGGGCGGACGGGCGGTCTGCCGCCACCGGCACTGCAGGGGAATGTGTGGGGGTGGGTAGTCCAGCGGGCCTCTGCCACCGCCAAGGAGCTTTGGGGTGGGCTGGCGGGCGAGCCGTCGCCACCGCTGGAGAGCTTGGGGGGGTGCAAGGTCGCACAGATCGCCTCTTCCAAGGGGTGACCTGTGGCCATGGCTCCCTGTGCTTCCTTTGGTCCACATATTCCTTCTTTCCTCCCTCCCTTGGTCTCCACCTTCCTTTCTTCCTTCCTCCCTCCCTTGGTCCCCACCTTCCCTCCTTCCTCTCTTGGTTTCCACCTTCCTCCCTCCCTCCCTTGGTTCCCGTCTTCCTTCCTGCGGGTGGGGTTGCAAGGGGGTCAGTGGGTGGGGCTTATGGGTCAGTGGGTGGGGCTTGCAGTGGGGTGGCAAGGTCAGGGAGCAACCAGCCCCTGACACATTCTCAGCCACCAAATCTGGCCCTCCTTACAAAAAGTTTGGGCACCCCTGGCCCAAGTGAAAGCACTAAACAGTGGTAGTAACTATACTACTGCAGACTGATTAAAATAATATTACATACAGATGTCCAGCAGCAGCAAGACTGAATTTAAAACAGTGGCACTTCATTCTGGCTACAAATGCACAATTATCATGCTGTCAAACATGGGCTTGATTTCATGCAAATACGCTCACCCAGAGGCTTAATTAGGCCAGTTTATCTACCACTGAAACAATGTGCTAGGAATGAGAGACAGGAAAAAAATCAGTTCATTTTTATTATAAAAATTGACCCACATTCACACATTTCACACGCAGAGCAGCCCCAAGCATAGACCTTAGATTGCTCAACTATTAAAAGTCTGTGTCAAATCACTGTCTCATTCAAATATTTAAGTGCTCAAACCAAGTTGCCACTTTTTCTCCCTGAAAGGCTCCTCATCTATGCGATAAGCAAGTACATGGTCGTTAAGAACATAAGAAGAGACATGCTGGATCAGGCCAAAGGCCCATCTAGTCCAGCTTTCTGTATCTCACAATGGCCCCACCAAATGCCTCCGGGGCCACACAAGACTAGATCTCTGTCTCCTGATACCACTCTGTTCTTTGCATGCAGGGAATTGTCCAGGTCAAAAGAGGACAATTTAGATTTTGAGGAATGTACCAAACTCTGGCAGGTTTTCCATAGCCACAGGGGAAGGGCATGTGATTTCAATAATTCAAATCTGGAAGGAAACAGAAGTGGTTCTGCATCTGTCTCTGCATGAATGTCTACTGATAATGAAGCCTTGCATTAAAAAAAAACCCAGCAGACCTCTGCCCAGAAGGGGAGCATGCACACACATCTGTCTTCCTTGATTTCTGGTTGTTTTTTAATCACTTTCCAGAAGTCAACAGCTGGAACTGTAAAAAAATACAGGAGACAAAATCATGGCACCTTCAAGACTAACAGCTATATTTTAAGGTGAGCTTTCGTGGACAAGTCCACTTGCTCAGACTAACCTGGATTAATCCAAGATACTTGGATTAAGAGCAAAATGTTGGGATCCCACAAGAAAAGAAGTCCAGTTGCCATGACTCAACTCCCAGCTCACATGAAAATACTGCCGTCCTGAAGGTGCCAAAACATTGTTGTCTCCTTCATTATTTTTATTTTGTTTAATATCCGAACATGGTTTGAACATGACTAAATGGCACTCAAAAAAAAGGCAAAAGCATGCTAAGTATACATTTAAAAGCAATGCCTTTGGAAAATATCAACTCTGGCAGAGGTATGACTCCTTTGAGATGAAACTTCTCTTGGTTCCTCCCAAAAGTTCTTCCGTAGTCACCTAATTTGGGGTAGGATGGGGGTACTTTTTAGTCGTTTCTGTTATTAAACTGCCAGGAACTTTTAAAAAAAGTTTGCTCAATATGTGTAGATCACCCAGAGAGTTAGCAGCAGATCCGGATCCATGACCCTGGCTTTTAAGACTAGACCGCACACCAGCCAATAAGCCAGACGATCTACGTTTTCCAAAAACCCACTATTGGGAGGGGTGCTGAAATCACTCCTACGGTGACCATGTGGCACATCAAGGCTGCAATCCCGTTACTCCTTCTGAGAAACACGTGCCCCAAAGAGGCGTACGGCTTGCACGAGTCTAACCGGCCGTTTTCAACTGGTTTCATTAAAATAACTGTAGCAAGAAAGCAACGCCGCTGGATATTGGGGAATCGGGGTGAGGCTGCGTGGCAAATGCATCGCAGGCTGGGGAGGGGGCCCTTAGGTCGTCCAAAGAAGCTTACAGGGCACCAACATGGGGGGGGGGAATCCTGACACGCATGTGCTTGCGAGGGGACACGCATCCCGCTGGCTTGTCGCACCCTCCACAGTCCATATTTGTTCCGAGCTCGTGGCGCGTTTGCTTCCCTTTTACGCTTATTTAGGATCGCGCGCATCGGGCGGGCTGGGGTGGGGTCCTGCCGCGTCCCCTCCACACCCGCCGACCCCAGAGAAGAAGAAGAAGAAGAAGAAGAAGAAGAAGAAGAAGAAGAAGAAGAAGAAGAAGAGGGCAGAGGCAGCAGGAGCGCCCAGGCGAGAGTGGCGCGTCCCGGGCGCGCCATGATGCGCGAGGCGACCGGGCGGGCGCCCATCTTGACGCTTACCAGCCTTCTTGCCCCACCGCTCGGCCCACAGCAACGTCAGGTCGCCGTCGGCCTTGAGCCAGCGCTTGATGAGGAGGGCCACTGAGACCAAGACGGCGGTCCAGGCCGCCAAGCACAAGTAGCACACCATGGCGAGGCGGGGGCAGCCAGGCGCGCCCCAGGGAGGCCCTTCTTCTTATGCGGACGCAGGGCAGGGGCAGGGGCAGGGGCAGGGGCAGGGCAAGGGAGAGCCGCCCTCCGCCTCCCGACCTTCCCCGGCGCCAGCAAGGAAGGGCCGACCGGCGGACGAGGTGGAGCCCGCGCCAGGCAGGGTGGAGTTTGGGCTCCGGCCATTTCCGTCCCGAGGACGTTGACTCCTCTTCCTTGGCCAGCGAGAGATTGGGGTTACTACTGTGCCTTCTTTCCAGGGGCATGTTGCTTTTTTAAAGCCATTTTTAAAGTTACGATTCACAAAGGCAGGGCCGGTGCCAGGCTTTTTTGTGCTCTCCGCAAGACTGACTGCTTGCATTCCTACCCCCTACCAATTTTCAAAAAAAAAAAAATATTGTAGGCACACGTGCCTCTCTCAGGTCAGTTCTGCGGTTCCTCTGAGTTTCAGTTCTGCGACCCTCTCTGGGCTGGGCTCTAGGAGGTGCCTCTTTGCCTAGTGGTAGCTCCAGCCCTGGCTGTAGGTGCAAACTTTTTGTAAGGAGGGGTGCCCAAACTTTTTGTAAGGAGGGCCAGATTTGGTGGCTGAGAATGTGTCAGGGGCTGGTTGCTCCCTGACCCTGCCACCCCACTGCAAGCCCCACCCACTGACCCATAAGCCCCACCCATGGACCCCTTGCAACCCCACCCGCAGGAAGGAAGGCGGGGACCAAGGGAGGGAGGGAGGAAGGTGGAAACCAAGAGAGGAAGGAAGGAAGGTGGAGACCAAGGGCCTTTATACACGACCCCTAAACTCCGCAGCAAATGGCTGCAAACTCCGGACCTTACAAGTGTTTTCCCACCAGCTCCGGAGTTTGCAGGAAATTAAGTGCGACCCCGCCCACCTAAGCGCGACCCAGCTGCACTTTTTTGTACCTGCTTGAGGTGGGTGAAAATCCCCAGGTCCGGATTTAATCTGGTCAGTGCGGGGCTCTCCTGGCTTCTGCTTTTTTTTTTTTTGCCTCCCGCCCCTTTAAGAGAAGAGGTGGGAGGAAAAAAAGCAAGCAGAAGAAAAATGGAAGAGCAGGAGCTCCAGGAAGCTCCTCCGGGTGAGCTGCATTTTTTCCTCTCTTTCTCTGGTGGGGAGGAAGGAAGAGCAACAAACCCCTAAGATCTTTGGTCCGAATTTAAGGGGCCAGCGGATCTTAGGGGTCGTGTGAAAAGGCCCCAAGGGAGGGAGGAAAGAAGGAAGATGGGGGGCAAAGGAAGCACAGGGAGCCGTGGCCACAGGTCGCCCCTTGGAAGAGGCAATCTGTGCGACCTTGCACCCCCCAAAGCTCCCCAGCGGTGGTGATGGCTCGCCCGGCAGCCCACCCCAAAGCTCCTTGGCGGAGCCAGAGGCCCACTGGCCTGCCCACCCCCACAAATTCACCTGCAGTGCTGGTGGTGGCAGACCACCCGTCCGCCCAGCCACCCAAGCTTCCCAGCGGAGTCACTGTTGGTGGAAGATTTAAAAAAAAAAAACATGGGGTGAAGGAGGGGGAGGGAGGGGTGGGCCAGCCAGCCGCAGGCCACTCAGAATGGCCTGACGGGCTGGATTTGGCCCCGGGCCGGACTTTGGACAGGCCTGACCTAAACAAATTAAACCTTGCAGCTTGTGAAAAGCTGCAGGGACAACTGCCATCAAAAATCTTATAACTATGAAAAGCTGCAGATAACTTTTCCTCCTAAGCAGATGCTGCCTCTTGAGTAAGCAGTTTGATTCCAAAATCATATGGTTGGAAGAGACCTCAAGGGCCACCCAGTCCAACCCCCTGCCATGCAAAAACCTCCATCCGAGTACTGTACTCCCTGTCAGATGGCCATCCAGCCTCTGCTTAAAAGCCTCCAAAGAAGGAGACTCCACCACCCTCCGTGGCAGCATATTTCACTGCCAAGCACCTCTAACCATCTGGAAGTTCCTAATGTTCAAATGGAATCTCTTTTCCTGTAGTTTGAAACCATTGCCCTGAGTCCTAGTCTCTGAACACATGAAAACAAACCGGTCCCCTCTTCAATATGACATCCTTTCAGATATTTAAGCATAGCTATCATATCCCCTCTCAACCTTCTTATTGTAAGGTTAACATTCCCAGTTCCTTAAGCTGCTCCTCATAAGACATTTCTTCCAGACCTTTAACCATTCTGGTCGCCCTTCTCTGTACCCGCCCAAGGTTGTCAACATCCTTTTTAAATTGACATGCACAGAACTGGACACAGTACAGTGGAACCTTGACTTACGTCATTAATCCGTCCCAGTGGTCTAGACTTAAGTCAAACATGACTTAAGTCAAACAAACATTTCCCATAGAAAGTAATGGGAAAGTGGATTAATCCGTTCCAGATGATGAAAAACAGTAATTTAACACAAATTTGACTGGGATAGGAGATTCCTTCTGGGGATGTAAATGAAATATCTCTTCAAAGAGAGGAGGAGGCAGTGGAATTATAATCCACAAGTTATATGCCTCCACTTTTTAATGTTCATAGCAACAATGTCTAACATTTAAGTTTTACTGATTTTTAACCTGACGTTCCAAGTTCTGAACAACTCTATGCTTACCATTAGAGTCCCACAACTTTACAGCTCCCCAACTAAAATGCTTCTATTGTGGACCAGACTTCTGCAGCCAGATTTTTTTACAAGACTGAGCCGGGTAGGAAGCTGAAAGACCTGGGTGGACAGGTGGTAATCTCATCTCTCCTCCCTGTAGAAGGATGTCCACGATGGGAAAGAACAATAGTGGAGGTCAACAATTGGCTTCGGAGATGGTGCTGGCAGGAACGATTCGGATTCTTGGACCATGGTTTGCTTTTTCATTCAGACAGGATATTGGGCCAGGACGGGGTGCACCTCACCACTGCTGGTAGGAATCTTTTTGCCAAGAGGATTGCAGATCTAATAAGGAGAGCTTTAAACTGAGTTTGCAGGGGGAGGGAGAAAATTCTCTTAACGGTAGAGATCCAGAAGGCGTTGTGGAGACTAGCCCAAATGTTGAAATAGGAGCGGGACAAATAGTAGTGCAGACCATCAGTGCAAGGAAAAACAGGTTAAGCAAAGGACATGTAAGAAGTGCACACAACCTAAAATGTCTCTACACCAATGCACAGAGCATGGGGAACAAACAAGAAGAGCTGGAACTCCTAATACAGCAAAATAAATATGACCTAATTGGCATCACTGAAACATGGTGGGATGAGACGTATGATTGGAATGTAGTCATTGGTGGGTATAACTTGTTTCAAAGGAACAGGCCGAGTAAGAAAGGAGGAGGTGTAGCTTTATATATTAAGGACATTTACACTGCTGAAGTAATACAAGATAAACAGCAGGGGAAGCATGTTGAGAGTATTTGGGTTAAAATCAGGGGTGAAAAAACCAGGAGGGATGTCAGTGTAGGAGTATATTATAGACCCCCAAGCCAGCCGGAGGAGTTGGATGATGCCTTCTGTGAGCAGATGGCCACACAGTCAAAAGGGAGAGATGTAGTAGTAATGGGGGATTTTAACTATCCTGATATATGCTGGCAGTCCTACTCAGCTAGGAATGCAAGGTCTAACAAATTCCTTACTGCCCTTGCAGACAATTTCATGGTCCAGAAGGTAGAGGAGGCAACCAGAGGCAAAACCATTTTAGATCTGGTCTTAACCAATAAGGAGGACCTTGTAAATGGGTTTTGTCAAATTCATTTTGGTTGCATCGATGACACTGTCCAACCATCTCATTCTCTGGTGGGATTTTTCCCAGCATCAGGACTTTTCCAAAAGTGACCATGCCCTCTTGGAATTTGTTAAAACAGTTGGAAGGTGAAGCTGTAAATGGGGCATAGTCAGGTAAAAAAATCCTGGACTTTAAGAAAAGCCAATAGTCAGACAAAAAACTTAAGGGAATTATTGGCTGTGATTCCATGGACTGAAACACTGAAAGAGAAGGGAGTCCAAGATGGATGGGAGTTCCTGAAAAGCGAGATATTAAAGGCACAATTTAAAACTGTTCCAACGAAGAAGAAAAATGGGAGAGGTCTAAAGAAACCACAGTGGTTTACTAAAGAACTTTCAACTCAGCTAACTATAAAGAAAAACAAGTACAAGGAATGGAAAAATGGGAAATGCACCAAAGAGGAATATAAACAAACAGCTAATATATGCAGGGGGATGGTAAAAAAAGCTAAAGCGCAAAATGAACTTAGACTTGCCAGAGAGATTAAAGATAGTTAAAAGGGTTTCTTTAGTTATGTCCGCAGCAAAAGGAAAAATAATGAAATGATAGGCTCTCTGCGTGGCAATGATAACCAGTTACTAACAGGAGACAAGGAAAAGGCAGAACTATTCAACACATTTTTTGCCTCAGTTTTCTCCAAAAAGGAAGGAAGAGATCCACTGGGACAAAGAGTAGATGAGGTAGGATGGGAATTGCAACATAGAATAGGTAGGGAGGTAGTACAGGAACATCTGGAAACATTAAATGAATTTAAGTCTCCTGGGCCAGATGAATTACACCCAAGGATATTAAAAGAACTGGCAGAAGTAATTTCAGAACCATTGGCAATAATCTTTGAGAAGTCCTGGAGGACAGGAGAAGTCCCCATCGATTGGAGGAGGGCTAATGTTGTCCCCATCTTCAAAAAGGGGAAAAAAGAGGACCCAAATAATTACCACCCAGTCAGTTTGACTTCAATTCCTGGAAAGATCCTAGAGCAGATTATTAAGCAGTCAGTCTGCAATTATCTAACAAACAATGCTGTCATTACAAGAAGTCAACACGGGTTTCTTAAAAACAAGTCATGCCAGACTAATTTGATCTCTTTCTTTGATAGAATTGCAGGCCTGGTGGATGAGGGGAATGCAGTGGATATTGCTTATCTGGACTTTAGCAAGGCCTTCGATAAGGTTCCCCATGGTATTCTTGCTAAGAAGTTAGTAGGAAGTGGGATAGATAGTGCTACTGTTAGGTGGATTTGTAATTGGTTGACTGATCGAGACGTGACCAGTGGGGTGCCCCAGGGTTCTGTTCTGGGTCCAGTGCTGTTCAATATCTATTAATGACTTGGAGGAAGGAATAGAGAGTATGCTAATTAAATTTGCAGATGATACCAAATTGGGAGGGGTTGCTAATTCCCCAGAGGATCGGATGAAAATCCAAAAGCACCTTGACATATTAGAATGCTGGGCCAAAGCTAATGGAATGGATTTCAACAGAGGGAAATGTAGGGTGCTACATCTAGGAAAAAAGAATGAATTGCACAGATATAGGATGGGGGACACTTGGCTAGAGAATAGTACCTTTGAAAGGGATCTGGGAGTTTTGGTGGACCACAAATTGAACATGAGTCAGCAGTGTGATGCGGCGGCCAGGAAAGCCAATGCGATTCTTGGTTGCATCAACAGAACCATAGTGTCTAGATCAAGGGAAGTGATAGTACCACTCTATTCTGCTCTGGTCAGACCCCACCTGGAGTACTGTGTCCAGTTCTGTGCGCCTCAGTTTAAAAAGGATGTTGACAACCTCGAGTGGGTTCAGAGGAGGGCGACCAGGATGGTTGAGGGTCAGGAGGAAATGTCTTATGAGGAACGGCTTAGGGAACTGGGAATATTTAGCCTTTCAAAAAGAAGACTGAGAGGGGATATGATAGCTATGTTTAAATATTTGAAAGGATGTCATATTGAAGAGGGAACAGGTTTGTTTTCCATGGCTTCAGAGACTAGGACTCGGGGCAATGGTTTCAAACTACAGGAAAAGAGATTCCATTTGAACATTAGGAAGAACTTCATGACAGTTAGAGCTGTTCGGCAGTGGAATATGCTGCCACGGAGGGTTGTGGAGTCTCCTTCTTTGGTGGTTTTTAAGCAGAGGCTGGATGACCATCTGTCGGAAATATTGTGATGGGGTTCCTGCATGGCAGGGGGTTGGACTAGATGGCCCTTGAGGTCTCTTCCAACTCTATTATTCTAAGATTCTAAGATTCTAAGACTGTCTAACCAGCGAGGCCAGCCCCGAGCTCCCAGCCCTTCTTCTCCTCCGGCAGCAGCGGAGGCTTCGGTGAGGCTGAGGACCAGCTCCAGGTGCTCTGAGCTGGTTTCGCAGAAGCCGCCGCTGGCGGAGGAGGGGAAGAAGGCAGGAGCAGTTTGGAGGCGGCAGCCGCGATGCTGGGTTGTGGCTGCCGCCCAATTCTGGTGCCTTGAGCTGGGGCTCCAAGATGTAAGTCAAAGCCTGCGACTCAAGTCAAACAGGCCCCTTCTTGCTGCAAGTCAAATATGATGTAAGTCAAGCAGTATGTAAGTCAAGGTTCCACTGTACTCCAGGCAGGGTCTGACCAGAGCAGAACAGAGTGGGACTTTCACTTCCTTTGATCGACACTATGCTTCTCTGCAAAGATACACCATTGTAAAACTTGTTGCTCTACGGCGCTGAATGCTGGCTGGCAATCAAACACTGCCTTGGTGACATGGAGACCAAGATGCTGTGACAGACTTCTGGCCACAGGCAAAAGAATCATGTGCAATGATGACACCCGATCTAAACATGGCATTGTACCAATCTCTGACAAGATGCATGAAACCCAGCTGTGATGGTATGAACATGTCTTGGTTGCCAACTAGGAAACTGGCCAAAAAGGGTGAGTATACATGGAAAGGGGAGGCTCTGGGCAGATTTCAACTGACTTTCCTATCATATAGTCAATAGTAAATAATCAGACCATCCCAGTCTGGGAGCATTTCCTGCATGATTTGCCATTGTAGTTGCACCCTTAGTCACTTCACCATTTATCCCTAAATCCAGATCATTTATGAGAAAGTCAAAAACACACCACTTTGAATACAGAATCTTGGGAAACTGCATTGTTTAGATCTCTAACTGGAATACTTTACATTTAGTTTTGTTCTGTGCATCCTGCTCTTAAAACTGTTTTTAATCTATAAGAAGATGTTTCCTCTTCTCCAGTTACCACTAAGGTCGCCTCGGAATCTTTGCTAAGATACTTTATTGTTTTCAATAAAAGTAGTCCGAACATGCATGTGTTTTGATTTCATCACGTCCAGTTGCATGTTTGTTTGACAGGAGTCAGTTAACCAGATCTCTGCCAATTCAGATCCCCACCAATGCTTGAGTGGTGGTTTACTGGCAGCTTTCAGACCATTTATTAAAAACTAAAATGAAACCAGCAAGTATGTGTGTTGTGACCGACTCTTTGTGAGCCCATGTCCATGGAGTTTTTTTCTTGGCAAGAATACTGGAGTGCTCTGCCTGTTCCTACTCTAGGTGCCTACAGCACCTGGTGTTTCCCTGGTGGTCTCCCATCCAAGTACTAACCAGGGCCGACCGTGCTTAGCTTCCAAAATCAGGCGAGATCGGATGTACTTAGGGCAGGGGTGTATTAACCATTAAGCACAATAAGCACATGCTTAGGGGCATCAAGGGAAAAGAGGGTCACCACAGAATTATTCCATAGCCAAATTTACCACGGTCCATATGGTGCAATACTGCAAATGGTGCAGCTGAACCAGGATCCGCACAAAAGGCCCCTCACATTGAATGAAAAAAATTGCATGCATGCATACATACATACATACATACATACATACATACATACATACATACATACATATATTTTATTTTAGTACTGTATATATTTTAGGGCCTTTTCACACGACCCCTAAGATCCGCTGGCCACTTAAATTTGGACCAGAGATCTTAGGGGTTTGTCGCTGTTCCTGCGTTCCCACCCCCTCTGCACTCCTAGCTGTTGGCTGCGTGAGGGGAGGGAGAAAAAAAGGAAGAAAAGAATGCCGCTCACCTCCGTTCTGCCGTCCCGGCACTGCATTCAGATCTCTTAAAGGGGCAGGGGGCAAAAAAAGAACAAACAGAAGCAAGGAGAGCCGGGCAGTCACTACGTTATATCCGCATTAGGAATTTTCACCTCCAGAGAGCAGGTACCTGAAAAGTGCACTGGGACGCGCTTAGGTGGGCGTGGTCGCACTTAATTATCTGTAAACTCCGGAGCTGGTGGGGAAACAATTTTAAGCTCCGGACCTGGGAGCCATTTGCGGCAGAGTTTAGGGGTCGTGTACAAAGGGCCTTAGTTTGTCAGTTGATTCAACACCAGATCTATGACATATCCATCACTTAAAGGTTGAAATTAGGTACTTAAAAGATGGGCAGATTATTGAACACTTTTTAACTTTTCTGGAAATGAACGACCATACTGGCGAGGAAATGGCAAACCAGGTGTTGCAGTACTTACATGAAGTTTGTAGGCTAAACTTTTCAAAATGTACGAGTCAGTCTTATGCCAAATCTGCTAACATGCCTGGGCATTATAAGGGGATGCAGCAAAAAAAATTAGAAACTAGCAAACTTTTCAAATATAAATAAAGCAAAGTGTTCTGCTTATATACCGCCCCATGCCACTTCAAGTGGTCTCTGGGCCGTTTACAGTTCAACTATGCAGGCTAAACATTGCCCCCCCCCCCAGCAAGCTGGGTACTCATTTTCCAACCTCAGAAGGATGGAAGGCTGAGTCAACCTTGAGCCTGCTACCTGGGATTGAACCCCAGGTCATGAGCACAGTTTTACCAGCAGTACAGGCATTTAATTACTGCGCCACAGGGCTTCAGTGGAAGTATACAAAAATAAACATTATTTTCCATCTTACTGTAAGTTTTGTTCAATTTTGATAAATAAAAATTTATTTTATGGCTTATTATTGTTTATATTTTGAATTACATATATATGGGGGCACCAAAATAAATGTTTAGGGCATCTCAGGGTCTTAATCCAGCCCTGGTTTAGGGCATCAAGTATATTTGCCAATTTGTGCAACAACAAAAAAGATGTAGTCAATTTGCATGATGTTTAAGCATTGCAAGCTTTGTGGGGGAGGGATGCGACTCCACACAATCCTATTGTTCGCTCTGCAGCTGCAGTACTTTAAAACTGTGAGCTAATCCAAGGCCTCTGGTGCCAGAAGCAGTGATGTCAAAGTATTTTAAGCTACATCTGCCAGCATTCCTCTGGGAGGGTAGTGGTGTGATCAGCCCAGGGCCTTGCTAAAATGGGAACAAGCGGGATGGGGTTCCACATTGTTACGAGGATGAAGAACTTTTGAGCCCTCACCTGAACCTGGAGGCCTCCAAAATATCATTAAAGCCCAGAGGCTAAAATGGTACATCAGTTTCAGCAGAAACAGGAGGTGGGTGATTCAATTTCCCTTTGTTTACTTTCAATTGATTCTGTCCGGAAAAGCAATCTTAATGTCTAATGTGTTAGTTCTGGTAGTGTATATTTTCTTTAATAAGATTTTTTTGGGGGTCCTGTTTGCCATTCAGAAGTTTGCTAGGCCATATTCAGGTGCCTATAGTCACTTTTTCCCAGTGCAGTTATATCTCTAGCAAAGAGATGTATTTCCCCTAGTTTTTGTTCATTCTACTTATACTTAGAAGTCCATGCAATTACTTATTTCAGGTTCAACCAGTTTTTTCCTTATGCCCAAGGCAAACACACATTCTTACCCACTCTGTTTCATGGTTAACTGGACAGCTTAAAACAAACAGGTTAAATTATAGACATTTGACTCAAGAGCTACTTTCTTCCTTAGTTTCACCAAGGGCTCATCCAGAGAGAAATATATTTGTCAGGCTAACAAAGAAATCGGCTTCTGCCTGTTGTGCTGACATTTTATTGGAGGAGATGGAATAATGTTGTACAGTTACTGCAGTGAACAAGTCCTGCCTTTAGCTATTCTGTTTATAAACAAACAAGCAAACACCCTTTCTTTCTACTCTTTTATCTACTTTCTCTCTTTTATCTGGATAATAGTTTTTTTTTGGGGGGGGGCTATCTCCATTCAGCGAGATTCATACTTAAGTGAGTCTTCAGTACTAGTCATAAAGTTGGCACCTGTGATGCTCTAGAACAGTGTTCCCCAACCCCCGGGCCGCGGACCGGTGCCGGTCCGTGGATCAATTGGCACCGGGCCACCCAAGGAAACCAGGGGAAGCCTTGCCGCCGTGGGGAAAGTGACCCCGCCCCCGCCGAGGGAGGGAAGGAAGGAGGGGGCGGGGCAACCAAAGCCGGAAAGGGAACCTCTTTGCGCCGTTAAGGTTTCCTCGGGGAAGAAGGAATGCCCGGAAGCCGGCTGGGTTTCCGTTTCCGGCCTCAAGCTTCCCCCAAAGGTCCCCCCGAAGGAGGGTAGTGGAGGATCTCCCGTGCAGGTGAGCGCCATTTCCACTGTGTGTGTTTTCTCCCCCTCATACACACACACACCTCGAGCGCGCGTTTGGTTTCTCTGAGGTGTTTTTGTCCCCCCCATGAAGGCCACATTCCCGCCCCCCCCCCCCCACTCTCCGGTCTCATGTCAAGGAAGGGTGAAGGGTCCCAAGACCTCACGGCGGCTCGGTAGCTTTAAAAAAGGTCAGGCGACAGCGTGGACGGGGAGCTCCCCCTGCCAAGAGCGTCTCTTGTCTTCCAAATGTGGTTGCAAATAAACTCTGGAATTGGAATGATCTCCTTGCGTTTATATGCTTCCAAACCTAGCCGTTCGAAAGCATGTGAAATGCAAGTCAGATAAAGAGACGCCCCGGGAAAAAACGTGAGGAAGTAAAAACAGTGCTTGCTCATGCCAAGGACTCGCACAACAAACTTGAGTATGGAGATGAGCACCACCCCCTAGAGTGGGAAACGACTAGGGGGTTGCGGGGGCATTTTAATTAAATTAAAATTATTAAATCAAAACAAGCGGGCCAGGGTCCGATAAAAAGGTTGGGGAGCACTGCTCTAGAACAGGGGTTCTCAAAGTTTTCAAACAGCGGGCCGGTCCACCACCACCCAGACACCACCTGGGGGCCGGATCACAGTCCAAAAGCAGCTGCGGAGGCTTGCTTGCTCACAAAACAGGAGATAGGCGGTGTGTAGGGAGGTTGCAATTGGTCCAAGGGGCCGGATTCAGGACCTTGGGGGATCAGGCCCTGGGGCCTTAGGTTGAGGACCCCTGCCCTAGAAGATATTAGGTTGTAATTCTTATTATTCCTAATTATCAGCTATGTTAACTAAAGCCGATGGAAGGTGTAAACTAATACATGTAGAAAACTGGTAGATCTGCATTTACAGAAAGAAAAAAGTGGGGACTGGATACATTTATGTACATATATACATATAAAACAATGGCCCACATACTGCAATGTTCAATATATGTTCCAATTCCAAAGAAAGGAGATGCCGAGGTGTGTAGGAATTACAAGACCGTGGCTTGAATATCCCATGCAAGTAAAGTGATGATCAAACTGTTGCAAGAAAAAGCCTTTGCCTTCCAGGCAATTAGAAGTGCCTGATGTTCAAAGAAGAAGAAGTAAAAGACACAATGATGAAATGGGCCAGAAACCTGGGACATGTAATTAAATTAGAGCAGTGGGAAGAACTTTGGAAATTAAATTATAAAATAACAGCAGCAGTTGCATACAAAGATAATTTGTTGAAGATGTTTTATAGATGGCATACGACACCTGAGAAATTAAATAAAACGTTTCCCAATTGCTCAAATAGATGCTGGAAATGTAAGGATAAGAAAGAAACGTTTTTTTTTTTCATTGCTGGTGGTCATGCGAAAAGGCAAATAAATTTTGGGTTAAAATTCATAAATGGCTTAACGAAATCCTAGATCAGGATGTAGAACTTAAACCTGAACTATGCTTGTTAGGCATGACTCCAAACAATATACAAAAAGAGATAAGATATTTACTGATACATATTCTTACAGCAGCCAGGTTGGTCTGGGCCCAAAAAGGGAAATCAGAAAGCACACCAACAAGCGAGGAGATAATAAGCAAAATTTTAGAACGTGCGGAAATGGATAAATTGACGTATAGTCTAAAACAAAAGGAAGAAAGCAAATTTGCACAAGTGTGGAATTTATTTTACGTTTGGATAAAGAACAGATAAAAATGAGTTAATATGTAAAAGAGCTCACTGTTTGTTTCTCCTCAAAGCATGCAGATGTTGACAAATGTTTGTTTTGTGTATGAAATATATATAATAATAATTTTTTAAAAAAGAAGTGCCTGATGTTCAAGCTGGATTTTGAATAGGAAGAGGCCCTTGTGATTATATTGCAAATATCCACTGGGTAATGGACTACATCAAAGAGTTTTAGAAGATCAGTCTATGCTTTATAGATTACAGCAAAGTCTTTTTTGACTGTGCAGATAATGAGAAACTATGGATTCTTCTGAAATAAATGAGTGTGTCTCAGCACTTGATTGTCCTGATACGTTGCTTGTATTGTGGACAAGGAGTTACCATTAGGACAGAACAGTAGTGATGTACGGCATGGAAACCTTGTGTGTTTAGTACGTGCCTTACTGTGCTAACTGAAACCTTAGCCCCCATTCCAACCAATTCTTGCTGCAGGTCTTTTGTTGGCACTCAAGGTTTTTTCTAAACATGCTTTCTTGGAAATCGGGTGGCAGCCGTTGTTAGCTCCCTTTTTCTGCCCAGTCCAGTTAATGTAACTATTGTTCCTTTAACTTTCAACTTGAGAAATATGCTTCCCACAGTGTCTCCAGGATGCCTTCACTATCTTTTTGTATCCCGTTCCCTGTTTGCAAAGGGTGATTGATCTCTTCTCTTAAGTTTTTGAACCATTCGTTTGACTTAACCATATTCATGATTTTATTTTTTAATTATTTGACACATAAAAATAATACAGAAACTCAAAATTCTAGTACACCCCTGCCCCCTTGGGACCACTATATCTTAGACACTTTTGCCTATAATCAAACTCTTCCTTCTCCATTATCCATTACCCTGAAATCCTTCCAGAAATACAGTGGACCCTTGTATAACAAACAGCTTGTATAACATAAAAGCTGTACAACATAAAAAATTCCAGAGGTAGGGGAAATTTGCTTAACATAATTGCCTATGGGGAGAATCTGTACGACATAAAAATGGGATTACTCCATTTTCAACGCATTCCTATGGGAATTTGCATAAAGGAATATTTACTTAACATAATTTCATTTGGAACAAATTAATTCCTTTATACAAGGTACTACTGTATATATAACCATTGTCTGTTCCCCCCCTTTCTCCTTACACATTACAATGGTACTTCTATTTACGAGCGGCTCGACTTAAGAGCAATTCGACTTAAGAGTGAAAAACCATTGGCGTTTTAACTGCTGCCTTACAAATTTTAGATGCGGTCTGTTCTACTTCCATTTTTTTAATTACTTTTTAGATAAGTCAAGAGTGGTTTGACTTAAGAGCCATGCATTTGGAACGGATTAAACCCATAAGTAGAGGTACCACTGTGCAGTTCTTATGAATTCTGCCCCAAGTTTCATTAAATCTATGTTTATTCCCCTCATTTTAGATTTAATTTCTGAAGTCAATTTATCATTAACTGCTATATTCATTATTTCATTATACCATTCTTGTAGCTTAAAGTCCTTTTTTTTGCTATTAGTTCCTGGTAGAAGAAACATGGAAGAGAAGAGTGGAGGGAGAAAAAACCCTTAGAAAAGATGGGTAGAAAAGGGATTGGGGAGACAGGAGGATAGAAGGAGTGAGGGAAGAATCATAGAATCATAGAGTTGGAAGATACCTCAATGAGGGCCATCTAGTCCAACCCCCTGCCATGCAGGAACCCCATCACAATATTTCCGACAGATGGCTATCCAGCCTCTGCTTAAAAACCTGCAAAGAAGGAGACTCCACCAGACAAACAAACAGCTCTAACCATCATGAAGTTCTTCCTAATGTTTAAATGGAATCTCTTTTCCTGTAGTTTGAAACCATTGCCCCGAGTCCTAGTCTCTGAAGCCATGGAAAACAAACCTGTTCCCTCTTCCATATGACATCCTTTCAAATATTTAAACATAGTTATCATATCCCCGCTCAGCCTTCTTTCAGAGAGGCTAAACATTTCCAGGGCCTTTTTACACGACCCCTAAGATGCGCTGGCCACTTAAATTCGGACCAGAGATCTTAGGGGTTCCTCGCTCTTCCTCTGTCCCCACCCCCTGCACTTCCTGGTTGCTGGCTGCCTGAAAAGGCCATTTGTCCCGGCAGCATTCAGTGAGAAACTATCCTTACCGGATCAAATATTTTCACATCCAAAAAGCAGGTACAAAAAATCAGTGGGCGGGGTCGCACTTAATTGTCTGCAAAGTCCAGAGCTGGTGGGTAAACATTTTTTTGCAGCCATTTGCGGCGGAAGTAAAAGTTCCCAGTCATAAGACATTTCAACCATCCTGGTCACAGGGCAGGTGGACTGGAGGAGAGGAAGAGGTCCTTTGCCACCAGGATGGGAGCGGTTTTGAATGGAAGATCTGTGGGCTAAAAAGTGGGGGAAATTGATGCCCCCACACAAATGGGCTACAAGGCGGAGAAATGAAAGAGAACCCAAAGAGCCTTCTCACTGAGGAGAAAAGGAGGTGCATGAGTGGGGAGGACAGATTATGGGGGGGGGGAAGCAAAAATTGTGAGGAAAAGAGGGGGGAAAGTGAAATGGCATCCCCCCCCCTCCGGGGATGGTGAGTGGCAGGATTCCTTCCTATGGGAAAAGTTTAGAGAAGAAAAACCCCAAAACCTACCCTCTTCTCCCAGCACTCATTCTCCTTGATGCAAAACCCCCTTAAGGTACAATCAAATGTTTTCAAAAGAAGGATATGTTAAAGACTTAAAGGGGTCACATTTGTTAGAATAAGAAATGAACCCCTTCCTCACACCATTGTGGGGAAAGGAGCAGTTCAGCGGAACTATTAAAACTGTATTACTGGTTCTTTAGGTTTGAGAGAAATAAATGTTAAACCTTTGAATTCTTCAATGAATCATCTTTATTTAACCCTGAGGGAGAGGGTCATAAGGAGGAAAGTAATTTTAAGCCAGCTGAACCCTCACACCATGTTTTTGTATTGCTTCACAATTCCACCACATATGAAGATAGTTCCAACTACTCTATTCCATCTCCCACATTTCTTAGACTATTTGTATAGTATTTAGTTTTACAAGTGTTAAATACCACCTCTATACAATTTTATACCCATTTTCTTTTATCCTAATTCACATTGTTGTGTATTAACTGTAAATATGTTGACGTTTTTACTCAGGTCCACTTGTTCTCCTGATGGGTTGTTCACTAGCTGAGCAGTCCAGCTAGGCTGTTTGGCTGTGTGTGCTTTTGCCCAAATAAAGAGCTCTTCATGCTTCTTCTGAGTTGTCTCCATCATTCATTCCCGCTATTCAATATTCAATTTTAAAAATCCCTTCTATTCCAATTTTTCCAATCTTCTTTTTCTTCCCTATATTTGTCAACAGGAAAATTATTTCTTTGAAATGTAGTGCTGGAGGAGAATTTTGAAGATCCCTGGATTATTTTTTTAAGCAGCGTGTTGCTAGTCTGGGGAACTCCCTGCCACTGGATGGGGTGATGGCATCTGGACTGGATGCCTTCAAAAGGGGACTGGACAGATTCCTGGAGGAAAAGTCCATCACAGGTTGCAAACCATGATGGAGATGCGTAATCTCCAGTCTTAAAACCGGGGTGCTTCAAGGGCCAGATGCAGGGGGGCGGTATCTCTCATGCACTCCCGGAGACATTCGGTGGGGCCACTGTGAGACATAGGAAGCTGGACTAGATGGGCCTTTGGCCTGATCCAGCATGGCTCTTCTTAGATTCTTATGTACTGCTGAAAGACAACTGGGTCTTGAAATCAAGCATAAACTACCTTCCAAGGCAAAAATGTTGAGACTGAGGCTGTCCTAATTCAGGTACTTAATAAGAAGTCAGGATTCTCTGGATCGCAAGAGCTGAGCAGAGATACTGAGGAGAGAACATTTTGGGGAGAGCACATTAATGGGATCGCCATAAGGATGACTTGATGGCACATAACAACAAGATAGACAAACAAGAATTCCGGTGGTGAAACTGACATTAATGCAAAGGAGACTAGCAATTTGGCTTTTCCTTCCTCCTTCTTTAGGGTTAGGTATCTGATGGGCCATTTGTGCAAGTGGAAACTCCGCTTTTAAAAATCAGCCAAGGGGGGCTCCTTTCCAAAGTAAACAGTTTCAACAGAAGCCAGAAAATATGGAGTTTCCAAGCAACCTTGTTGAAGGCCCTCTTGCCAACCTAAGGGCGTGTGCTTCATTGGTTAACTTGTGTGCCCTCTGCTGGGCTTGCCTGCTACGGAGTGCAGTACAGCACATTCTAAATCCAGCAGCAAAGGCTTGGGAGAGGGTGGTTTCCTTTAACCTTTATTAAAATTCCTCCTTGCATGTATACAAGTGCAACCATTCCTGCTCCAGAAGATGTAAGGTCAGCACTTCTTATGGGTTGCGTCAAATACAGAGAAGGGCAACGGATGTATAGGATGAGAAGCATGGAAGCCAAGGAAACATTACACCTCTGCTATCCTATGCCACGGGGTCCGAAAAGTGCTCCTGTATCCCTTCCACACACATGCCCATTGCCTGTACCAAGGAACAGAGAAGCAAGGGCAAGCCATGGAGAAGCGAGAGGAAACTGCTCTGGGAAATAAGTGGGTGGCTTTAGCCAGCACCGTTCCTTCTCAATGGCCTTGCTGGCACGGAAAAGTGGGTGTTGTATTGTAGCACAACTGGAGTGTAGCAGGTTGGGGGGGGCTATTCTAACCATCATCCTAGGGATTGACTCTCAAACATTGCACATTTGAGTCCTTGGCTAAAGATAAGAAGGTGATTATCAGTTAAGTGATTACTGTAAGCCGCCTTGGGTCCTTTTCCAAGGAGGAAGGTGGGGTAAAATACTCTAAAATCAATGAATGAATGAATGAATGAATTAATTAATTAATTAATTAATGAAGTGTTCTGCTTCTATACCGCCCCATATCACTTCAAGTAGTCTCTGGGCGGTTTACAGTTTAATTATAGTACGCAGGCTAGGCTACACATTGCCCCCCCCTCCCAAGCAAACTGGGTACTCATTTCACCTACCTCGGAAGGATGAGTCAACCATGAGCCTGCTACCTGGGATTGAACCCCAAGTCATGAGCACAGTTATAGCTGCAGTACAGGCATTTAGCCACTGTACCATGGGGCTCCTAATAGATTTGGTTTTGAATTTGTGATTGTAATCTTACTATTTTTCTATGTACAGTATATTGTTTTTAATCATGGCTGCATTGAAATTAATATCTTTATTTAAACACTGCATTCTGCACAATACATTGTATTGTGTATAACCTGCTTTTATAGGTTAAGTTTTTCTGGGTGTCAGTTTCTTGATATAAGGCATGTAGAATGTGTTGTTTATATACCACCCCATAGTTCTTAAAGCACTCTCTGGGTGACTTACAATGTAACTATGCAGACTATACAACACACCACCTTCACCAAGCTACTGCTACTCAGTTTATTGACCTTGAAAGAATGAAAGGCCAAGTTCAACCTTGAGCAGGCTACATGGGATGAAATCTGGGTTGCGAGCTGATATTGGCTCCAGTGCTGCAATTTAACCACTGTGCCACAAATCCAAAAAAAGCCATTTGATGTTGTGTCTGATGTGGTGCACACCAGGAATAGCCAATACAGTGGAACCTTGACTTACATACTGCTTGACTTGCATCATATTTGACTTGCAGCAAGAAGGGGCCTGTTTGACTTGAGTCGCAGGCTTTGACTTACATCTCAGAGCCCCGCCACAAGGCACTGGAATTGGGCGGCAGCCACAACCCAGCAGCTCCAAACTGCTCCTGCCTTCTTCCCCTCCTCCGGCAGCGGCGGCCGGGCGAGGCCAGCTCCGAACTCACCGGCCGCCGCTGCTGCCGGAGGAGAAGAAGGGCCGGGATTAGACAGCTGGCTCAGTCTTGTAAAAACTCTGGCTGCAGAAGTCATGGAAGCATTTTAGTTGGGGAGCTATAAAGTTGTAGGACTCTAATGGTAAGCATAGAGTTGTTCAGAACTTGGAACATCAGGTTAAAAATCAGTAAAACTTAAATGTTAGACATTGTTGCTATGAACATTAAAAAGTGGAGGCATATAACTTGTGGACTATAATTTCACTGCCTCCTCCTCTCTTTGAAGAGACATTTCATTTACATCCCCGGAAGGAATCTCCTATCCCAGTCAAATTTGTGTTAAATTGCTGTTTTCAGGGGTCTTTTTCATCATCTGGAATGGATTAATTCCCATTACTTTTTGGGAAAAAGTCATGTTTGACTTAAGTCTAGACCACTGGAACGGATTAATGACGTAAGTCAAGGTTCCACTGTACTAACTTCTTAACCATTTGACAATGAGGTTTATGCCAATTGAACTAAGCTGATGTAAAACCTCTGTATAATATAGATCAATATATCCTACCACTCACTCAACAATAATTAATTTAAAACAGGGAGGCAGCCACCAAAGAGGTGAATAGTCCGCCTTCCATCCCTTTTTCACAAACTCTCCCTGGACAAGTAGCCAGGTTTGCCTACTCTTTTAAATTAGTCTGTTTCAGCTCAAAAACAGGCACTCCACTGCCCATACTTCCCAAATGGCCAGTCATTTCTCATGGATATCCTTGGGCCATTTTGGCCCAATATTTTTCCTCCAGGGGGTGATGGTTCATGAGCTTCACAATCAGCAAAGGAGATGTTGTGGCCTGAGTAAGTCTTTCTTCTGCTTTAAAATGCTTCAGAACTATAAGGAAAAAAAATATACTGTATTTCAGTAGGTGCAGTTTTTAAGGTCTCTGTGGAACCAAGGGCTTGGAGTTTGGTTCCTCACGACCCTCCTGTTACATAAGAGCCTTCAAACAGCTGTATCTAAAAAAAAAAGAGCCACCCTCTGTGAACTTCACTTAGACCACTGATGAGATTTATTTTATAATGTTCTGTGTAACTGTATAGTCTTTATTTGTGTACTTCCTTTGTTTTAATGTCATTAAATCAGGGGTGTCCAAACTTTTTGCAAGGAGGGCCAGATTTGGTGAGGTGAAAATGTGTGCAGGGCCGACCATTCAGCCGCATTTGGCCCCCGGGCCAGACTTTGGACAAGTCTCTATAACATGTAAGGAGACGGGGAGGATGCTGCAGCAACGGAGCTGGGGGGTGGGTAGGCTAGACAGGTGGCTTGGGGGGGGGATGGACAGAGGCATGGAGGGCAGGCAAACCATAAAGCTGCAAGCTAACGTCTCCATGCGGTATAGGGAGGGGCCAGCTGGTGGAGATGCGTGCGACAAGCTGAGCTGGTGGGGAGAAGAAGCTGCGGGCCACTCAGAATTTGAAAATGGGCCACAGTTCGCCCCAGGCCTGACTTTTGGACATGCCTGCATTAAAGGGTGGAAGAGCCAGCCTGTGTAACCAGGGGCAAGCTGCACTGCCCCAGGATGCCCCCAGAAGAAGGGGGTAGTAAACCACTTCTGTGTATTTATTCTCTACTTTGAAAACCCTGGAAAAGGTCACACAATAGGTCAGAATGAAGCTGATGGCACACAACACACACACATTATGTTTAAGGTTATAATATGCCACAAGAACTTGAATTAACTTGTTGGAGGAAGAGTTTTTTTAATATTTAATTAACCTCCCCCACTTTTTAAGCGAGCTGCCTGGAAAGCAGGGCAAGGATCTTGTTGACTCCAGAAAAGACTTCTGTTTGAGAAAAAAAGAAAAATATCGTACTCTGTGTAGATAACAGAAAAGCTGACTGAATGGTATTTTGCTCCATGCCTGCTTTATCTTCATGTTTGCACTGAGAGTGAACCTGTATTCAGCGGGAGAAGTCACCTTGACTGTTCTTTGTTTTGTTTTGCTCTTTGCTGTGCTCAGTCTTTTTGCAGTTCTGTTTGGACAACTGAAGAAAGCATTTTAAGAAAACGGGGGTTTGTTCGACCGTAGTGACACAACGCAACACAAAGAAATCTGAAAAGCACAAACGCAACATTTAATTAGTAAAACATTGCAGGACTGATGCAGTTTAGTGATATTATATGCTAAGTGTAAAAGCGGTGAGAACAGAGACTTCATCAGTGGTGGTGGAGGGGGTGGTGATGTGGTTGCATGTGAGGACGATTATACCAAAAAAGAAGTAAAATTGGATAACACCACTCATCCTAACCAGAGCATCTCCTAATTGTATCATATGGATTTGAGTTTCTCATCTTACTAACAGAGAGCTCTTAACTATTTGTTCATTACCAACATTTCCTCGGTAAAATTTGGTTTAGAAGAGGAATTATCTACAATATGGTGTTGCTACAAAAATAATGTTATTGCACTCCAGCTAATATAACCTCATATGGAACAGGAAAGAATGAAGAAAGTGACAGGAATTTTTAGTTTGTTTCTTATCCTGCCTTTCTCTCAGGACCGTGACCCAAGGAGTCTCAGATTTTGAACAATATGGGTGTGACTAAAACATAGTAAGTTGTAATAATAAACCAGAAAGCAACGACTGTATCATATTAAAGCCACCAAATAAAAAGAAAACCGAATAACAGCTGTTATTAAACACCCTTTCCTCGGAAGCCAGTATGTTGATAAAATCGGCTTGAATTGGGGGAAAAGGCTCCTATCAGAATCCATGCCAAACAAAGGTACTGTTATGGATGAGGCCCAGTTCCACTCTGGTTCTCTTGGAATAGTAAAAAGAAAGGAGCTTCATATTTACTTTTATAAAATTGAGAAATCAAGCCTTAACATTAATGATCTTTTGAGCACAAGGGATAGCTTTGAACCTCTGCAGTCCTCTACCTAAGGGGCCTTTTTACACGACCCCTAAGATCCGCTGGCCCCTTAAATTTGGACCAGAGATCTTGGGGGTTCGTTGCTGTTCCTCCGTCCCCACCCCTCCGCACTTCCTGGCTGCTGGCTGTGTGAGGGGAGGGAAGAAAAAAGGGGACAAAAGAATAAAGGCTTACCTCCCGGTGCTGGTGGAAGCTGCTCCGAGCCCCGTCACTTCCTGATTCCTTCTCTTAAAGGGGTGGGAGGCAAAAAACAACAACAAAAAGAAGCGAGGAGAGCCTGGCACATCCGCATCAAGCAATTTTCACCTCCCAAGAACAGGTACCTGAAAAGTGCGCTGGGTCGTGCTTAGGTGGGCAGGGTCGCACTTAATTTCCTGTAAACTCCGGAGCTGGTGGGGAAACATTTTTAAGTTCTGGAGCTGGGAGCCATTTGCAGCGCAGCTTAGGGGTCGTGTATAAATGCCCAAGGAGGGATTTTAGGAGCAATCTTTTTAAAAATGCCAGTTTCCAAATCAAGGAAGACATATCTCAGTGTATAGCAATAAAACTATCATCCTGTGTTATTATGGATACTGTGTTCAAACACAGATCAAGGGACAGGAATGCTATATGCCTCACCCACAATTATGGTACTTTATACAGTATATGAATATTATATTATTTGAGACATAGAATCATAGAGTTGGAAGAGACGTAAAGGGCCATCCAGTCCAACTCCCCGCCATGCAAAAACCCCCATCAAAGTACCCCCAACAGATGGCCATCCAGTCTCTGCTTAAAAACCTCCAAAGAAGGAGACTCCACCACCCTCCTTTGTGGCAGCATCCTCCACTGCCGAACAGCTCTAACTGTCATGAACTTCTTCCTAACGTTCAAATGGAATCTCTTTTCCTGTAGTTTGAAACCACTGCCCTGAGTCCTAGTATCTGAAGCCATGGAAAACAAACCTGTCGCCTCTTTGATATGAGATCCTTTCAGATAATTAAACATGGCTGTCATATCCCCTCTCAACCTTCTTTTTGTAAGGCTAAAAATTCCCAGCACCCTAAGCCGTTCCTCGTAAGACATTTCTTCCAGACCTTCCACCATCCTGGTCGCCCTCCTCTGGACCCGCTCGAGGTTGTCAACATCCTTTTAAAAATGAGGCGCACAGAACTGGACACAGTACTCCAGGTGGGGTCTGACCAGAGAGAATAGAGTGGTACTGTCACTTCCCTTGGTCTAGACACTATGGTTCTGTTGATGCAACCAAGGAACACATTGGTTTTCCTGGCCGCTGTGTCACACTGCTGACTCATGTTCAATTTGTGATCCACCAAGACTCCCAGATCCCTTTCATGGTACAGCCATGACATGGCAAAGTCTTTTTTGAAATTGATCAGTACACTGTTCTCTGACTTTCTTTTTGCACAGCTGGTTAAAAAGGCATCAAAATAATTTAATGACTTCCCTTTATGCCTCACATATTCCTTCCAAGCTCCAACATATGCTTGGGAGCCTGCTCACATAGACATATAGAATTTGTTGTTGTTGTGTCATTACAGTTGTGACTGGCCTTTCGTGACCCCATGTCCATGTTGTTTTCTTGGCAAGAATACTGGAGTGCCTTGCCAGTTCCTACTGCAGGCACCTATAGCACCTAGTATTCCTTGGTAGTCAACCATCCAAGTACTAGGCGGGCCCAACACTGCTTAGCTTCCGAAATGTGCTCAGGGCATGTAGGCAACTACACCATTCAAAACATTTTCTCTTGCATGACTTTCCCTGTACCAACTAATTTTTAAAAACATTAAGACAGTGTTATGAGCCAGCCTATTACAATCCAAAATGTTCTTTTGTGGGTATGCCATAATTTTTTTCCAATCATGTTTTATATTTAAAAAGAGATATTCAGTTACAGCATCAGGTTGGCAAGTGTGGATGTGTTAAGCACAGGGGCCTTACAGGGCTCCAGCGCCTTTAATTAAACTCTTCCTGGGAGGGGAGGGGGGGAGGGTATGGAGGGCAGGGGAACTAGCAATGAACAGTTGGGTAATTGGCCTTTTAATTGCCTCACTGAATTGCCCAATGTCAGTGCTTGTACTCTCATCGGATATGGGCGGTTAATTACTTTACGTTTGTTTGTGGAATGAAAAACCCCATCTTAATTATTAAATTATTAATTATGTAATTATTACTTAATTACTTAATTATTTACTTAATTATTATTAAATCAAAGACCTACAATGAGAGGTAACCAGCAAGTGTACCCCCCTCCCTGAACCTCTGGAGTACGGATGAGTTTGAGCCATTTATTTATTTATTTATTTATTTATTTATTTATTTATTTATTTATTTATTTATTTATTGTTTCAGAGTATTTTTGCCCCACCTGTCTCCTTGAAAAAGGACTCAATTTCACATTGTGAGCCCCACCTCCTTTTTGGTAAGGGAAGAAGTGTAAACATTTTAATACAAAGAACGATAATTGACTTTTAAAAATACTTGATAGTATAATTTTATTTTCTTTAGTTAATCACAACATATGGTAAGCGTTTCAAATACGACTCAAGTGAGATGAGGTCTGGGCCAAAGGGTCCTTCTGGCCCAGCCTCTCATAGGGTCTGCTGTGCCCAGTACCATGGGGATTGTAAGTGAAACATGAAAAATTTGAAGAGGCCTTAAAGCAACTATTGACAAAACATGATAACCAATCACCCAGTCATGCTAATCATAATTCTAAATGGAGTGTAAAACCTTTTAACATAAATTGCCAGGTATATGGGGATTTAAGTAAAGATTGTAGAAGAATGCTAGCTTCCTGGGAAGTATTGATGGGAAACAGGTGGGCAAATTTTACTCTTGCTAGATCAATTTTGCCTCAGAACCTCAAAGTAATAGGGTGCAATTTTGCCATTGAATTTTTATTTGACAGAGAGCAATCAGTGAAGTGCTAGACATTGATCTCCATGCCTAAGTTACTCGGTATGAGAGAGTTTAACATAAAACTCTTACTGCAAACAGGAAAGCTTCAAAATTACCTCAACAAAGGCAATGAATTAATTTCCCAGTTTATGGGTAAGGATCACACTGACGGTAACAGAAAATTTGCTAGCAGAGATTTGTTTTTAAAGCTTGATGAGTTATTCTCCTGAGAATCAGAAAACCTTATCCATATACTGCCAATAAAACTTCATCTGTTTTCTGCTCAACTTGACTATATAATATATTGCTATACAGTATTTAAAATATTTCATAGAACTTTATGAACATTCTTAAGGGATTTAAGATTAATATAAAAATTGAACAGCAAAATGTTTACACAAAAACTCGGAGAAACTGAAAAAGAGTCTATACAGTGGTACCTCAGATGACGACTGCCCCAGATAACGAATAATTCGGATAACGACTCGTTATCCTCAACCCCCCCACAGCCCACAGCCCCAGCCTCCCTCCACATTTCTCTTTTACTGACCTGCGGGGGGAGGCAACATGCAGAGGTGGGGCCTGGGGGGGGAAGAACCGGGGCAGTCTCTTTCTAGTGCCACCCAAATGCCCGGCAGAGGAGGAGGAGGAGGAGGGTGGGGGAAGGGTGGGTGGGGGTCTGGGGAAAAAGGCTCTTTTTTTGCTTTTTTCCGGACCTCCAGAATGGATTAAAATGGTTTCCCATTCATTTCAATGGGAAACCATGCTTCGGATAACGAGGAACGGATAACGAGGAACGCCGGGGAACGAATTACAGTCGTTATCCGAGGTACCACTGTATATTATTCTACATTCACCAGGAAGGCAATATCTTTTTTATGATTGACTGTGAATGCACAAGTTTTGGAGGCTTTTAATCTTTAATATTTTAGACATGAACTGCTGATTCTGATAAAGATATTGTCTGTGCATTTTGGAGCTGGATTTTGTTTTCATCTTAACGGTCAATGCAATCTTATTGTTTACTAGACTTCCTCTGGAATATATCATTCAACACTTATTTTACCTTTTTAACGATTTCACCTGGGTGAAGAGAGGATTTAACAAAATACTGATAAATCCTTCTTTTTCATTTCTGAAACTTTTCTAATAACAAACATATTACATAACAAGACATTATAAACATAGCAATATATGATAAATTCTTTATTCAGGTTAAAAATTCAGATTCATGCCCTAGGAGATTAAGAGCAGTCATAACAAATTTGCATTTAAACTGACTTTCATATCTTCAAATTAGTTCTGGCTAGAATTACAGTCAGACATTGCCATTAGTCAAAAAGATGAAATGGAAAATGAATCTAGGCCTTAGTGCTGCTTATGAGGTTTACTGACAGTTCCTTACTTTGAAACAATTTAATTCCATAAGACCTATACATAATCCTCAGCAAGCCACATATTCAATTTTCTTGAGTTAGACCATAGACTTGAATTATAGCTGCATTGATAGGGTTTCCCAGAAATCTTACTGATAATGTTAAATTATTTTATACTATTTATTATTTTATATTATTTTTTTATTAATTTGGGATTGTTATTGGTTATTGTTATTATCATTAGTTATTGTTATTACTATTCATTGCTATTGGTTGTTGTTCTTTCATTGTTTCTGGGTGTTCTTCTCCCCCCTCCCTCCCCTTTGGTGCTCTCCCCATGCAATCGCCTGAGCCCTTTGGCTGTTCCATCCCGGTGTTGTCGGGCCGTGGGAGGTACGCTTGGGGCCAACGGATCGATCGGGTAAGGAGAACTCGGGTTAGGCACCTGCTGCCTGTCCCCCGTTCTGATCCGTCAGCCCACTGCCACATGTCAGGGAATCATTCCATCCGTGCCCCTGACCTGTCCTGTTTGCTGATTAATACCAGGTCGGTCCATAACAAGATCCCTATCATCCACGACTTGATCATGGATGAGCGGGCCGACCTGGCTTTCCTTACAGAGACCTGGGTGGGCGAGGTCGGGGGAGCCTCTCTTTCCCTCCTCTGTCCCCAGGGTTTCTGTGTTCAGCATCTGGGCAGGTCGGAGGGCCGGGGGGGGGCAGGTGGGCATTGTGTATAGGGAATCTTTTCATGTCAGCAGATCTGCGATGTTACTGTGTCCAGGGTTGGAGTGTCTGCACATGGTGGTGGGCCAGAGGGACAGGTTTGGGATTGTGCTCATGTACCATGCTCCCCGCGACCCGGCACACTCCCTCCCAGAGCTCTCTGAGTTCATCTCGGCGGCACTTTTGAGGTCCCCCCCCACCTGCTGGTGGTTGCGGATTTCAATGTGCATGCCGAGCCTGGACTGTCCGGTGTAGCTCTGGAGTTCATGGAGTCCATGGCCTCTATGAACCTGTCCCAGTTTGTCATTGGTCCCACCCACAGTGGTGGACATACCTTGGACCTGGTTTTTGCCTCCACTTCTGTGGGTTTCGATCTGGGGGTCTGGAATTTGTGTTCCCGGCCCATGTCATGGTCAGATCATTATCTGCTGACCTTTTCCCTATCAATCGCCGCCCCGCCCTGCGGGGAGTTGGGCCCATCCATCTGGGCCCATCCCCGAAGGCTCCTGGACCCAGTGCAGTTTTCGGAGTCCTTTGGGGGCCTTCCGGTTGGTCTGGTTGACGATCCGGTCAACTCCCTGGTGGAGAGGTGGTATGAGGATGTCACTGGGGTTGTTGACCGGATTGCCCCCAAGCGCCCCCTCTGATGCTGAGCCCGCTCCTCCCCTTGGTATACGGCGGAGTTGCGGGCAATGAAGCAAGAGCGGAGGGGGCTAGAGAGCAGATGGCTGAAGGCTCAGACGGCATCCAATTGGGCTGCAGTTAGGGCATCGACCAGTTGCTATGTCCGAGCGATCAGGGACGTGAGATCTTTCATCTCCCTGAGAATTGATGGGGTCTCGAACCGCCAGGCAGAATTGTTCCTGGTGGTTCGAGACCTCACCAATCCTGGTCCGCCTAGTCCTCCTCCTAGTGATTTCACTAGTGAGTCATTCACAGCCTATTTTAAATCTAAAATAGAGGCCATCCATTCTGATCTGGATGCCAGTTGCCCTGATCTATCCCTGTGTGTGGCCGGCGCCGCACCTCCTCGGTCCCCCTGGTTTGTTGAGTTCAGGCCTGTTACTCCATCTGATGCCTCCAGGGCCCTGGGACACTGCAGGCCAGTGGCTTCTCCGTTCGACCCTTGCCCTTCCTGGCTGATTAAGACCGCTGGAGGGAGCATGCCAGAATGGGCTTCGCTGATTGCCACTGCCTCGTTCAGAGACGGGATTTTTCCTGGTCGTCTGAAGAAGACGGTGGTTAAGCCCATTCTCAAGAGACCAGGCCTGGCTGTAGACGACATGTCGAACTACAGTCCTATAGCCAATGTTCCCTTTATGGGCAAGGTGATCAAGCGGGTCGCTGCCCTGCATCTCCAGTCGTTTCTGGAGGAGAATCATGTTCTGGATCCCTTCCAGTCTGGGTTTAGGCTGCGGCATGGGACTGAAACTGCCCTGGTCGCACTGCAAGACGACCTGTTGAGGAGGGCCGACAGGGGTTGTTCTACCCTGTTGGTCCTTCTTGATCTGTCAGCGGCCTTTGATACCATCAACCACGGTATCCTCCTGGGCCGGCTCGCTGAGGCTGGGATTGGAGGTCTGGCCTTTGGCTGGCTCCGTTCCTTCCTGGAGGGCCGTGCTCAGCGTATGAGCTTGGGGGCTGTTCTGTCGTCCCCCTGGACACTCTCATGTGGGGTGCCTCAGGGGTCGGCTCTCTCCCCAATGCTCTTTAACATCTACATGAGGCCGCTGGCTGAGGTCGTCCGGAGTTTTGGAGCTTGCTGTCATCATTACGCTGATGACACACAGCTCTGTCTCTCCTTCTCCTTCTCCACCTCTGCAGTGGAGGCAGTCCAGACCCTCGATTGCTGTCTGGCTGCAGTACTGGACTGGACCAGGACCAACAGGCTCCGGCTTAACCCTGGGAAGACTGAGGTTCTGTTCTTTGGGGGTGGCCCGGACGGGTATTGTGGCCCTCTTCCCAGTCTGGGCGGGTCCACCCTCCAGCTGGCTGAATGAGTGAGGAGTCTGGGCATCGTCCTGGATCCGGACCTGTCCCTGGGCTCCCAGATGGCAGCCGTGACCAGGTCGGCCTTTTACCATCTTAGGCTTATCACCCAGATTCACCCATACCTAGATGGGGACTCCCTGAGGACAGTGGTGCAGGCGCTGGTCATGTCGAGGATAGATTACTGCAACACTCTCTACATGGGGCTTCCCTTGAACCTTGTTCGGCGACTGCAGCGGCTCCAGAATGCGGCGGCCAGGCTGGCAGGTATGACCGCATCACCCCCATTCTGGCTCGTCTGCACTGGTTGCCCGTTGCCTCACGAATAAGGTTCAAGGTACTGGTTTTGGTTTACAGGTTTTTGGTTTTATTGTCAATTTTTACACCTCTTGCCTAATATCTCCTCTCATTGATGTACATGTTTTTAACTTGTTTTTTATGTGAACTTCCCAGAGTTCCCTCAGGGAAATGGGAGCGGCATAAAAATGTAAAAATAAATAAATAAATAAATAAATAAATAAATAAATAAATAAATAAATAAATAAATAAAGCGTGTCCAAAACTGTTTGTTTTACATCTTCCCTCACAAAACCACACTGGATTTGTTAAGGTTTGTCATTTCCAGAGTAATACATGTAATTATGTGATTGAAAGCATCCCATACCAGTCAATTTCAGTATTGTGTTCTCCCCCAGTACTAATTAAGTACCTTCTGACCTGAGAATCTCATCTCTGAAATTTATCCCTTGTTTCATTTTTGTTTGACTTTTTGCACTTTGCACAATTTTTTTGTTTTGGATAGTTTTATCATAGGTTTTAGATATGATAGTTTTATCATAGGTTTTAGGATATAAGTACTGTATTCAGAAATGGTCTATCATTGTGACCTACCACACAACACTAATAAGAATGAGCTAGAATTTCACTGTTGTTGTGTGTGAATCATCCTTTTCCAGTGTCATCTTCCATTAGAACCCAACAGCTGACCTTCAAGAATTCATTTGCACACCCATCACCACTGGAACTATAATTTTTTTTCTTCTGATATAACTTCCTTGTTGAAAATGATGGACATATTTTAGTGTCTTAGCTTTGACCACTGCACTCCTCTTAGGACTCCAGAGACCTTTGACAGACTTGAATTTCTTGATGGTATTGCTCTCAGCTACCCTGACACATTCAATGACCATCACCACAATAAGGTGTGCATCTAGTCGTGTCTGATTCTAGGGGCGGTCCTCATCTCCGTTTTTAATCCAAAGAGCCAGTGTTGTGCAAGTCCATGGCCATGTGGCCGCCATGGCTGAACACATTTCTGCACATGGAACACTGTTTACCTTCCTGCTTCTTACAGTGGTACCAGTTTTATTTACTTGCATTTACATGCTTTGGAACTGCTAGGATGGCAGGCACTGGGGTTAACAGTGGGAGCTCATTCTGCTGTGTGGCACCTGGGATTTGAACCACCAAGCTGCTGACTTTGCAGCCAACGGTTTCAGCGATAGAGGTAGACAGATGGAGGTAGCCAACAGTTTCAGGAATAGAGATAGTTAATAGTGGGGTTCTGCTGTAGAGTATGCCAAAAGGCAGACGGGTTTGATCAAAACATTCATATTCTGTGTGAAGATGGGGGAGGTGATCTTTAATCTAAATCTCCTAGGTTTGTGGGGTATAGCATTATTCTTTAATTTACACTAAACTTTTTTCCTGAACTTAGTCCCCCCATAGTAAATTATATGGATTTTATGTATCCATACAATAAACATGTTAGTCTGTTGCAGCAAAGTAACAAAGAATCATGTATACATTTTATATAGCATGAACTTTCACAGACATATAGTATTTTTTTATACATATTCCAAGGCTCTGGGATTCTAGCTCTGATTGGAAACATCTTTTTATGTTAGAAGCCCTTTTGGCATATAACATCTGGTCTTCAAATCGGCTGACATGGTAATTCCATTATTGGTATGGAATTCCAAATGTAACCAATGTTTGTCTTCAGTTGATAGTTCTATAGATTATGCATTATTTTGCTGTTTTATGCTGTCTAGGTTTTCTAGATGGCTTTTAAACATGTTAATTGGTTTATTGGCTATCCTAGCCACTTTTGAGTCTCTTTAGGAAATTTAAGGGATAAATAAACAGTATTTCAGTTTGAATGAGGGTGTCTCCCAGATGAAGGGCTCCTAGTGCTACCAATCAAAAGGCCTCATTTACCATCCTAACCTTTTCCTCCATGTTTTTCCAGGGGAGAAAAACAGACAGAAGATGTGGGGTAAAAAGGTAAATGTGAAGGTTCCCCCCGCACATGCATGCTAGTCCTGTCTGACTCTAGGGGCAGTGCTTATCTCCGTATTCAAGCCAAAGAGCCAGTGTTGTGCAAGGCCATGGCCATGGCTGGCATGGCTGCAAGAAAACACAGTTTTACCTTCCCGCTTTTTACAGTGGCACCTAGGAGGCAAGGCAGTTACTGGTTAAATACCTCTTGTGCATATTTTCTTGGGCTGAATTGTTCTGAAGAAGGTCACTTTGAAACCCAATATCTCATGGGTGACCCTTGCATCCATAGGTGAAGGACTGGGTGGTTTCAGGGCAGGAAAGCATACTGTACCTCCTTTGGAGGAGGTTTGGGTGCGAGGTAAATTGGGTCTTCCATATTTGCTCTCTTTGCAGAGAGTGACTTCCATCCCTTCATAGTTGTCAAAAAGATACTCTTTTTTTTTTTTTTTTCTGAACAGACAGCAGGTGGTACTTTTGATTCTTCTACCACTTGCTCCTCTACTCACAGTCCTTTGTGGCTTTCTGATCCCTAGTTAGTTACTTGTTCCAGGAGCCTAAACTCTCTTCCTGTCTGCCTTTCTTCTCTAGAGACTGCTAAGGAAAGGTTTAACTGTACAGCCTGCCTTTCTTTTCTCTTTTTTAAACGAGTATGGAACTACAGGAGCTGTTCCCTCTTCCTTGCTGAACTGAGGGGAATATATACAATTATATTGTACAGTATTTTAAAGGAGGGATACAAGGAGAAACGGGTTAAAAGCAGGAGAATAAAAATGAAGACAGCAAGACAGACATAACCCTGGCAGAATCCTTGTCATGCTGTGGTGCGGGCAAAAGTTGTGAACAGGAATAATAAACCTCTCAGTTGTGACTGTATGGCTCCTATTTTGTGTTCACTGAGCCCACTTTTTCCACATTCTTGAGAATGAGAGAGAGTAAGGAGGCTGAGGGGAACGATTCTTTTTTTTTCTCTTCCCCTTAGGGCTATGAGGCCTTTCATTTTCTCCTCCTCCCTCTCAATTTAACTTTTTTTTTATTTTAATTTTTTTTTATTTAATTCCTCTCAGCCCTGAAGAAGGCGCAGGCGCAGCAGGGTGAACGGAGGGTGATGTAATAACCCTCCAACCTTCACCAAACCCCACCTCCGCCTCTCATGGACCTCCCCGCCCATCTCTCTCTCGCGCGCGAGAGAGAGAGAGGCCTCAACATCCGGGCTTTTATCCCAGCGGCTAACAGAAAAAAGGGAAAAAAAAGAAAAACGCCACCAGGAGCGGGGAAAGAGAGAGAGGGGGGGCGGGGGGAGCGCGCATGCGTGCATGGAAAGGGGGGGCAGGTTAGAAAAGCCCGAGCTGTGGCGTATACACGCGCGCGCGCGCGGGGGGGTGTGCGTCAACCGAAAAAAAAAATATTAACGACGAGTGCGTCGTGCGCGAGAGAGATAGTGTGCGCGCGCACTCTTTCCCCCCCTCCACTGCTACCTCCCCCTCCCCCCCCCCGCGCGCGGCCGTTTCTCTCGCTCGCTCGGCTTCAAGGTGGCCTGAGGGAGGGCGGGGTGGAAAGCTCCTCTCCGCTGACGTCGCCTTCCTCCCTGTTCCCTCCTACAAACCACCCCGCCCGGCCCCAACCGCCTCTCTCGCGCGCGCAGGGCGGTTCTTGTGCGCGTGCGCGGCCCGCCGCCTCGCTTCGCTATTGCCTTGCCTGCGGGGGACGGAGAGAATCTGGAGGAGGAGGAGGAGGAGGAGGGAGAGGAAGGAGGGCGTGAGGGAGGGAGGGGGAAAGGAGGAGGAGGAGGAAGAGGAGGGAGGGAGGAAGGCCGGGGCTACTCGGCGTCGAGGCGCCAGAGGCCGAGCGCGAGCGCGCCGGCGCCAGCAGCAGCAGCGGGACAACGGCGTGAGGCGACGTGAGGAGCGTCCGTGAGGGGGAAAGGGGGTGGCCTTGTTCTTGTTGTTGGTGGCGGCGGCGGCGGCGGGGCCTCCCCTGAGAGAGAAAGGGAGGCCAGGCAGGCGGTCGGGCAGGCAGGCAGGCAGGCCGGCAGAGATGAGCGCTCGGCCCCCCGCCAGGGCCAGCGAGGAGGAGGAGGACCACCCCCGGCGGCCGCTTCAGCCGGCCTTCGTCGTCCCGCCCTGTGTGAATGAACTGAGGCAAGAAAGAAGAAAGAAGGCCGGCCTTGGCTTGGCTTGGCTTGGCTTGGCTTGGCTCGGCTTGCGGCCCGGCCCGGCCCGCTCGTCAGGACCAGGCCTCCTTTCCCCTGAGTGTCGGTTGTTGCCGCCCTTTTGGACGCTCCCCCTCCCGGGGGGAGAGGTAAGTGGAGCGGATGGGGCGTCGGCGGCGGCGGTGCGGGCTCTGGGAGGGGGTGGGGGGGTTGGTTGCCTTGTGTCGGAGGCCTCGGGGATCGGCGGGAGACGGAGGGAGGGAAAGGCCTGCTCGGCGAGGCCTGGAAGCCAAGCGAGGCGGAGAGAAAAAGAGAGAGAGAGAGAGAGACGGAGCGGATGGGGTGGATAGAATAATGCTCGGTGGAGGGTTTTTTTTTTTTAATTTGGGGGAGGCGGTTTTCCTCGGTGTGCCCCGCGAACAGCTGGCATTTGGGCGGAGGGGGTGGGGGACGTGGGGGGGGGACGACCCGCCGTGCGATTGTGCCGCCCTCCCCGCCGTGGGTTGTAGCTTCCTTCCCCTCCGCCAGGGATTTGTTTTCATAGAATATTATATTATTTTGAGACATAGAATCACAGAGTTGGGAGAGACCCTCAAGGGCCATCTAGTCCAACCCCCTTGCCATGCAGGAACCCCCAACACAGTATTTCCAACAGGTGGACATCCAGCCTCTGCTTAAACTCCCCAAAAAAAAAGGAGACTCCACCACCCTCCTTTGTGGCAGCCTATTATTCCACTGCCGAACAGCTCAAACTGTCATGAAGTTCTTCCTAATGTTCAAATGGAATCTCTTTTCCTGTAGTTTGAAACCATTGCCCCGAGTCTTGGTATCTAAAGCCATGGAAAACAAATCTGTTCCCTCTTCAATAGGACATTCTTTCAAATATTTAAACATAGCTATCCTATCCCCCCTCAGCCTTCTCTTTGGAAGGCTAAACATTCCCAATCTTAGTTTTTAACCTTAATCTTTACCTCACATTGTTCGTGTAAACTGATCTCCGCCTGTGGCCTTTTGGTGGGTAGAGTGACAAGGCAGACAGGGCAGGTCTCTGCCCCAAGACGCTTACTTGCATCACACCGGTGGAAACCGCAGAGGTAGGGAAGGAAGTTGGAGGGACCAGGTAGGCACCTTTTCTTCCCGCTTCTTGCTAATATTAGGGAGAGATTTGAACATTCAAAAATGTTGTGATGTAGTTTCTTATATTTGGTACTCAGGGTTATAAATCTGACAGGTAAATTTAGTTTGAGGGAAAAGCCCCATTGGCTTTCAGTAGAACTTTCCCAGTATGTGTGTTTAGCACTGCAAGCTCCAGCACTTGAAATAGAGATGCTTTCAAGACCTAATTGTAAAAGGCAGCCAAATGGTATTGCCCTTATTATGCATGTGGAGTTTGATTTCTTGGTTCTGATTGTTTGTGTCAACCTAAACCAGTTGGTGACGTAGCATGATGTCTGCCCCCCACTCCCCGCCCCAGGGATGGTAGGGGTGGGGGAAAGGGTTCCTTGCCTGCCATAATTTATTAATTACGCTTATAAGCACACATTCTCCTCCTGATGTGAAGCATTATCCTATCATTTGCAGAAGCATTAATAAATGAGTCTATTTATAAAGCGCCCCACCCTGCTGCATAATCTATTTCACTAGGTATATACTTTCAAGTGTGCAATATTTATAAAGCAGTCTGCCTTACTGATTGCCTTCCAATGCACACAGCTATTGCTGTCTTTGTGGGGAGGGGGGAGATGTGGGAAAGGGAAATGAAGCAAAACAAAAAAGGGTTATGTAAATGTGCTGCCTCTTGTGAGATTTTGAATAGCTGAAGTGGGTGTGTAACAATGTATTTCTAAGGGCTGAACCCTTGAAATAAGAATGTAATTTAATACATTTTTTTCAAGTCTGCAAACTGCTTTTTTTTTACTGTACAATCAGTCTGTGGCTATTTATGCTGTATGTTATTCATGGGACTATATCTATTACTTAGTAAAATACTCAGGCTAAAGAGATTCTGCAACCTGTATAAATTATGCAGTTTAAGCAGATTTATTATATTTGTTTTATATTGGGTATAATTTGTCTGTGGTGCCAGTGACAAGGAGTACTGAAGCCTTTTCCCCAGTCAGTGGAAATCTTGAATACCCTTTCACAGTTTGATTTCTTAATACAGTTTGACTATCAAGGGCAAGGTTTAGCCTTTTTTTGAAAGAAAGAAAGAAAAAGGAATGATTTCGTTCTGAGTTTTGAATACAGTAATCTTATTGCATCTACATTGTGGGTACAGAATTTGCACAGCTGTTACAGAGATTTATATAACTCTGTATAATAGAATGCATTTTGAAAACACATTCATGTTAGTGATGGACAACAGCAAGTTGCAACAGTATTTCCATGAGGTAATTTTTGTTATCCTTATTATTATGGGCTAGTTTAAGCATTCACATGGAGTTCTATGGCCTATTAAGGATCTTTCTGCATAGATTAACAATGGTTGGTTAGTTTTGTAAAATCAGGTATCTATCTAACTGAGAACATATTGAACAGCTGGGATTATTATATTTTAGCCTTTAGTAGAAAGATATTCACTTTGTACAATTGGGGTTTATTCATCAGATTAAAACCTATTTGTGAAACAATTTCTAACAGTAGGAATCAAAATGTGACCTAGCACATTTTTCCTAAAGTCTGCAGGCCAATTACTGCAGTATCTATGCTGTTAAAGGAATTGTCAAGTTCCAGGAGTGAAGTCAAGATTGTAATTCTCTGGAGTTTTTGGTAACAAGACTTCTGACGGAAGTTGCAGAGCAAACAGAATGATTGGCCAGTTTTATGTTTCCTTAATAGAGCAGAGAATAATAGAAACAGTCATTTGGAAATCTGATTAGGAAAAAAAGAAGGAATATATAAGGATACAGTGAAGCAAGTAATGCTCCCTCTGAGACTCTGCTTTCTTTCAAAAGCCACATGGGTGGAATATTTATACATACAGATGACAGCTAGAAAGTAATTCTAAACATGGCAAAATAGTTTAAGAGCTTCGCTCTTCTACGCTTTCCACCCACTAGACCTAGGCTTATTCAGAATCTTATGTGGGTTGCTTCTTCCACTTAAAGATTTTGTGCTTTTCACAAGATGTCCTGAAGACATTCTAGACCTGTTTATGCATTATCTGAAATTGGGCATAGCTTCAGCCACAATGTTAAACATTCAAATGCTGCCTGCCTCTTGTGTCTCCTCCAGTGTTAAACTGACCTTTGCATGTTGAGTACAAAATAATGCAGGGCATGAGTAATGTGGATAGAGGGACGTTCTTCTCCCTCTCACAAAATACCAGAACAAGAGAAAAACCACTCAAACTGAGGGTTGGGAGAGTGAGAGCAGACAAAAGAATTTTTTTTTTTTACCCAGCGTGGTGTTAGTCTGTGGAACTCCCTGCCTCTGCCCTGGAGGCCTTCAAAAGGAGATTGGACAGATTCCTGGAGAAGTCCATCACAGGTTACAAACCATGATGGAGATGTATAATCTCCAGGCTTAAAACCAGGGCACTTCAAGGGCCAGATGCAGGGGAGTGGTATCAGAAGACAGATATCTAATTTTGTGCACTCCCAGATGCATTTGGTGTGGCCACTGTGTGATACAAGAAGCTGGACTAGATGGGCCTGTGGCTTGATCCAGCATGGCTCTTCTTATTTTCTTATGAGTCTGAAGTTCTAAAGAGGCATTTGTGTGTCCAGCTCCCCCATAATTGAGAACCATGATAAGGCACTTCAGATATTAACAGAGTTCTTATGGCATAAGATATGTTTATTATTTCATTATGTCAACCCATGTCTTGCACAGTTTTGAGCCTAGTAGTCATAACCATACTCTGGTTTCCAACCTTGGGTAATTCAGATAATCTTGGACTGAAACTACAAGAAACCTTGGCCAGCACAGCTGGTGGTGAAGGCTTCTGGGAATTGCAGTCCAAGAACAACTTGGTTACCCAAGGTTGGGAACCACTGGAAGAGAAGTCTTAACCATAATAGGTGTATGTACACTCCCAATTAAAATTGAAATCCAAAAGTCTTTGCATAGCAGTAGTTTGGTGGTAGAGTATGCCATGAAGTTCTTATACATGTCCTTGGCATTTTTCATTAAAATGTGCAGTAGACAGCATAGGAATACCCTAATTATGAGCCTTTAAAGAGTTGTTGCCATCAGGCAGTGCTAAGCTAGATTTGTCAATGATCTGATCTTGATGTCTAGTAACCAGCTCTCTTAATATGATATAGCACAAACAATTACACATTTAAAGGAGAATGTTAAATACATCAGTGATAAAAAGAAGTCCATCTTAACATGTGCATTGTGTTGGTTTTGATTGAATATACTGTACTAAGGAGGAGTATTTTTTTAAAAAAATGCCACTCCCACAATTCTCCAAGTATTACACAGGCAGAATTCTGGGATTTGTAGTCCAGAAACACAAATCTGCAGACCTGTAGATTTTGTCACCTTTCCCAGAAGGGTTTTTGAGGTTTTTTTATCTCAGATGCTGCCACAGTCCTACCATTGGGTCCTTTTTCTTACTTTAATTGATTTTCTTTTCTTCTGGTGCTTTCTAGAAGAGTTAAAACTCCAGCCATTGATGTCCATTGTTAATTTTTTTAAAAGCTCCAATGCTTAAAAGGGGTTTTAATTCTTTAGACTACACTTTCTATAGAGATGAGTGGTTAGTGAGGCTGTTTCTCCCAGCCTCCTCTACACCCAGAAATGCCCTTACTTGCAGCTGCCTAGGTGCCCTAAGCACATCCGATCTCACCTGATTTCGGAAGCTAAGCAGGGTCGGCCCTGGTTAGTACTTGGATGGGAGACCACCAGGGAATACCAGGTGTTTTAGGCACCTGGGGTAGGAACTGGCAAACCATTCCAGTATTCCTGCCAAGAAAACCTCATGGACCTGGGGTCACGAAGAGTCGGTCACGACTGTAACAACACACACACACACACACACACACACACACACGCAGCTCAGCCAGTCATCCTTGCTGTCTCAAGACCAAGCAGCACAGCTATTTCCTTAGTGTTTGTTGTTTTCTACATACAGGTCATATGACTGTAATAAAAATTGTATTTGACCAAGCAGCAGGGGCTGAGCTTTCTTTAGTGTGGAGGATGCTGGGAGTCATAGTTTGGCTGCCCATTAGCCTCTGTAGAAGGTGGCTGCTTAAGAACTGCAACTCTCAAGAAATGCTGTGACAGCTTTCTTTCTTTTTTAGAATTAATAACAAGCCACAGAAGGCAATGCAGCACTGTCTAAGGTAAAAAACCTAAAAGCCTTTCTTGTGGGGGATAGGATGAAATCCAGAAGTTGTAGATTTGTGTTTGCAGGGCACAGCTCTTAGAATTTTGCTTGGGAATTATAGATATGCAGTCCAAACACACAAAAAGAGCATACTTCTAGGTCAGTGTTGGCAAACCTATGGCACAGGTGCCAATGGTGGCACTTGGAGCCCTTTCTTTGGGCACCTGACATCGTCCCTTCACAGCCCCCTGTATTCAGGTTACATTGCTGTATTGGCACTTTGTGAAAAACTAGTGGGTTTTGAATCGCAGTTTGGGCACTCAGTCTCTAAAAGGTTCGCCATCACTGTTCTAGGTGATAATTCAGGTCCAGATCCCTAATTAGACATTAAGCTTTGGACCTGTTTCTGACCAATTAAATCATAATGCAAAACCAAGCTTGTGTCTAGTGTAGTATGAACAAATTTAGCTGTTTCCTGGACTGATGGGCTTCCGTTCCACCTTCAGGTTGTAGGGGTTTTTCTTGACTCTTGACATCAGCTTGTGTCATCCATACTGGAGATCATGGCTTGGCAATTATTTTGCGCTGTCAAATTGTTTCTGATTTATAGTGACCCTGTGAATAATACCCTGTGTGATGTGCACGCACAAACATGACTAATGACCTCCAAAAGATCCTGGCTTTAATGTCTTGCTCATTCTAGCAAACCAGAGGCTTTTATTTTATCTACCGATTTGATCATTATCATGTAAGGCCTTTTCCTGCTGCCTTTAGCCTTTCATAGAATTATTACGGTGGTTATTCCCATTTTAGCTGGGATAAGCTAAATAAATCTCAGCTGTTAATTATTGAAGATATTTTAAAAGAAGTAGTTCTTGTAAAAATTGATACTAGTAACTTCATTGTGATTACAGCAGTGATGTGTGAATCGAATGGGTTGGGCATATGGTGCTGTGTTTGTGCTCTTCCTAGGCAGCATGTCTGTATTTAGAATCAGGCTTCTAGTGTTGCACATCTCCAGTGAGACTGATGTCTTAGTCCTGAGTATGCTATGTCGATATAGCCATATTTAAGCTGTTCAGCTGTTGTTATAGTTTCATTGGGAAAATAACATGTTTAACCCCCTCAAAGTTGTTGTTATGATCCGTCAAGCCACCTCTGCCTTATGGTTATAGCCTTTGAATGAGCAATCTTCAAAATGGCCTATGCTCAACATCCCTGCTCAGCTCTTGCAAATCAATGCCTGTAGTCTCTATTAGGGAGTCAATCCATCTCATGCTTGGTTTTCTACTTCTCCTTCTGCCTTCTGCCTTTCCCAGCATTGCATTTTCTCGAGAATCTTGCCTTCTAATGGTGTACCCTTAAAATTAAAGGATTTTAAACTCTACCTTTGACAGGATTGTACTTGAAATTAGCATTGTACTTGTTAATTATGAGTAAATTCCATTAGCTTTAAAGGATTTTATTAGCATCTGTGTATACCTGTAGTCCTGTATTTATCTGAAATAATGGGTTGTTTGTGTAAGTTTATTCTTGAGTCACACCTGCATGTGCTGTTCAAGAAAATTATAATAATAATTTCAGAGGTTGTGTAATTAGTGATTCAGCATTTTCATGTTCTCTTTTTAAGTTCTTGTGGTATTACGAGAAGTGCTTACCGGGCTTGTGTGTTGCCATTGTGGAATTAGGTATTGTGCTCTTCATAATAAAATACCTTATGGCATTTCTCCCCCATTTCAATTTTTTAAGATGGCATTCTTTTATTAATTCACATAGCATTTCATGTTTTTTTCTAACTTGGCTTCTGTTGTTAGTCCTGAAAGAACTGATTGAATACCACAATTTGTGTAAATACTCTGTTCAAAAGGATGTTACTTTAGAGCTCCAGGGAATATTTGGTTGTTAAAAGATATGATGCAAGTATATACTGTATCATAACACTGCATGCCCTAATCTGAAAGAGAATGTGCATTATTTTCTGTTTTAGTAGGTATAGGAAGCTCATTAAAAGGCAATAAGTTACAAATAATATAGAAAAAGGTATTCGCCAAAGTAGCCAGTCTAGAAATATGGCAATAGTAGATAACTAAAAGGGTACCCACTGTGGTTTGGTTTAGTGGATAGAATGGTGGACTAGAATTCATGAGATCTAGGCTAAAATCCCCACATAGACAAGGGAATTCATGTGGTGGGCTGGAACTGTTAAAACCACTCCTTATTTATTTATTTATTTATTTATTTATTTATTTATTTATTTATTTATTTATTTATTTATATACAGCCTGTCTTCTGAAGGAACTCCGGGCAGTTTAAAACAACAACAACAATAATAACAAACAAAATAATAAAAGAAAAGAAAAACAATAAAAACGAAAAGAAAAAATAGTAAAAATAATCATAATAGTAAAATTACAATAAAAATTCACTGGCAAGTTGGCGGGACAAAAATAGAAGGGGAAAAATTAAAATTAAATTAAAATTAAAGTTCGCCAAAGGCCTCACAAAAGAGCCAGGTCTTCAAGGCTTTTTTGAAGGCTGGCAGGGACTGTGCAAGGTGCAACTGACTCGGGAGATGGTTCCAAAGCAAAGGACCAGCCACAGAGAAGGCTCCGTTGCGTGTCACTGTTTTCCAAGCCTCCCTTGGCGTGGCCACCCGAAGTGAGAGTGCCCACGACATTCTAGTAGGCCGGGTAAGTAAGATATTTATCTTGAAAGCCCTATTTGGGGTTTCAACTGTTGTACATATCCTATTTTGATTTGACAGCACATAATAGCATAACTATTAAATAAAAATTCCAGATATCAGAATAGTCAAAATATGATTTTTGAATGGTCATCCTGAATTGAGGTGGAATATAGTTCTGGTTTTCTGTGTGGTGGATGACACAGGATATTTGTGACCAGAAATGTGGCATTTTTCAAGAAACATCAGAAAAAATGAGTCTAGACTGAGTTGTTTGTATAATGTAATTGCTGTATGTTGTATTTTAGTGTTGGATAGACACAAAATGCCACCACAGTGGTACCTCTACTTACGAGTTTAATCCGTTTGGAATGCATGCTCATAAGTTGAACAACTTGTAAGTAGAGCAGTCGTATCTTTAAAAAAATCAGAAAAATTTAGACTGCATCTAAAATTTGTAAGGCAGCAGTTAAAATGCCAACAGTTTTCCACTCTTAAGTTGAATTGCTCATAAGTAGACCTGCTAGTAAGTAGAGGTACCACTGTACTTCAGATTCCATTCTACAGCAGTGGCTAAAAACTGAAGTGCTATTTTAGAATCAAATTATTTTAATCAGTATTTAAATATCATATTTTTTAATTTAAAAGAAGGCATGGCTATCTGTTGATTCATTAAGAAGCAGTAATTGTTACATTCTAAAACTGAATGCAGACAGACCCCTTCAGGTTTAGTGTTTAGTAAAGCAAATGAGTTAACATATTTGTTGCAGAATAAAAATGAATATTTCCATAAAGATTTCAATAGCAATTGTTATAGCAAATGTAGTATTTTCAGTGACACTGAACTGTGATAGATTCATTGAGCCTCATAGCAAAAAAATCAACAGAAGAAACTAGCTGGTAGATGATGAAGCTGGTTCTTGATCATGCCCCACAAATAATAAGCATTGAACCTAATAATGATCTTCGGGAGTCCTTCTCAGTTCTAGTATATTCATCTTATTCATCTTATTGTGGGCCAGTCCAGGTGTGAAGGGCTGTTGCTCCTAAATGTGAAATTATATGATGCTTAAATAATAGGTCATTTCCCCCCTTTAGTCCTGTTTTTCTTATAGACTCTCCATAGTAGCCTTGGACTCTGTTATTTTCATAACCTTAGCTCTCTCTTGGAATTTTTGTGCCTCTTGCCATGCCCTCTGTGGCTTTTTATAGTAGAACCCCCGTATCCACTGATTCACCATCTGCTGATTCAGTTATCCGCAGATGGTGAGCAGCAGTGCAAGGGGCCAGGCCATTGGTGGTGGTGCCAGAGGAAGCGGCAGCGCGGCCCAGAAGGCTCCACTTGCCTGCTTGCCTGCCTTCAGGAGAGGCGCGAGTGGTGGTGGAGGAAGTGGCCGCGCAGCCCAGAAGGCTCCGTTCGCCTGCAAGAGAGGTGCGAGTGGTGGCCCAGAAGACTGCTCGTTTAAAACAGCAATGGAGGAGGAGGCAGCCGTGGGGCCTGGGAGAGCCAGTCCGCCCACAAGATCAGCAGAGGTCCTGGAGGGTTCCCCAGGGTGCTGCTGGGCTCTCCTGCTGGTTTTATCCCAGAACCGTGGGATAAGAGCGTTTTCTCTTATCTGCGGATTTCATTATCCATGGAGGGAGGGGCAGGAACCAATCCCCCGCGGATACAGGGGTCCTACTGTATTCTCTTTTTTACCTATGTATCAAGCAGTCTATTGAATTTTGATCTGTTGTTCTATGCTAACTGCCCAGAGTTCTTTCATATGGGAATCATAGAATCATAGAGTTGGAAGAGACCTCAAGGGCTATCCAGTCCAACCCCTGCCATGCAGGAACCCCATCACAATATTTCCGATAAATGGCCATCCAGCCTCTGCTTAAAAACCTCCAAAGTAGGAGACTCCACCACTCTCTGTGGCAGCATATTCCACGGCTGAACAGCTCTCACCGTCATGAAGTTCTTCCTAATGTTCAAATGGAATCTCTTTTCCTGTAGTTTGAAACCATTGCCCTGAGTCCTAGTCTCTGAAGCCATGGAAAACAACCCTGTTCCCTCTTCAATATGACATCCTTTCAAATATTTAAACATACCTATCAGATCCCCCCTCAACCTTCTTTTTAAAAGGCTAAACATTCCTAGTTCCCTAAGAAAATTGGTGCAGTATAGAAATGTAGTAAATAACAAACAAACAAACAAACAAATAAACCATATCTGTTTTGAATTATGATAGCTTTAACAATAATTATTTTTTCCTCTCATTCCTGAGAAGATATACATTATAATGCAGCCACTGTATTGTCCAGTCATGTTAATAACTATCACAGTAGTATTGGCATGAGTCTTCAGATTCTGACAGGATATTTGTCCACTTTTCTAGTGCTTCAATTACTATTTCAAGTCAGGAACATCTTTAGTACTGATTAGTAAATAGATTTTCCTGTCCCTATGTTCTACTTTTTTATTTTGTTTTTTTAAAAAAATATGATACAATACTTGGTTTTGTAGTTTTAAATGCATTTAGTTATTCAAAACATTTTACCTCATCTTTCATCTTTAAAGGATCCAAGGCAGCTCACATTATAAAAAGACAAGAATAAGTATAAAATATTACAAATAATCAAACAAATACCACTATAAAATGGTAAACAAAATCAACACCAAAAAGAGATTCAAAGCAAGAAGGCCGAAGACTCTGTTTCAAAAACCCCTCTAGATAACCGTTCACCAAGGGAAAGCCTGTCTGAAGAGAAAGGCCTTCATCTCCTTGCAGAAGGACGGCCAAGGTAGAGCCAGCCTGGCCTTCAGTGGGAGGGAGTTTCAGAGTGTGGAGTAGAGAAAGACAGCTCCACGTAGAACATTACGTGTTAAAAAGTAATCCAGCCAGGATTTAACTAAGACATGTGTCACTGTGGCCAGCTCAAATGTCTCCAGAAATGGGTGCTGCTAGCACACTAGTTTTAACAGTGCAAAAGTGCTCCTGGCTGTTGCCAAAACGGGGCATCCAGACCCAGAGATGAATCCAGCAGCACTCCCAAGATGCACACTTATGTGTTCAGAGGGATTGTTATGCCATCCAGCAGAGGATGCACCCCTATTTGTTTTTTGCCTTTTGATGGACTAGGACTGTCGGAGTTGTGGTCCAAAACATCTGGAGTGCCAAAGGTTTGACACCATTGGACTTGCGAGTACCTCTTCTGGGTTAGGTCTCAGTTTATTCCATTACTGACACCAAACACTGACCTAGAGCCTCACCGGCTTCCTTGGATTTGGATAGAAAGGAGAGAGAGAGTTGGGTGTCATATAGATACTGGTGATCCTGAAACTTGAAATTCCAGACAATATCACCAATTGGTTTCATGTAGATATTAAATAGCATTAAGGATCCTGCAAGCTAAAGGCCAGAGTGTCAGATAAGTATCCCCCAACACCACCTTCTGAATTCTCCCCTCTGGAAAGAGCCACCAATGTTAGAAATGTAAACTTTCCAGAAATTTTGAAGCTAGGAAAAAATTCTTTTTTTCCCATTTTTTTCTGGAAAAAACAGGTGTTTTTTTTGGAAAAATTGAAAACATGCTACATTAGCACCCCCCTTTTTTATAGCTTGAAAGTCATCCTATTACTTTAGGAACATAAAATATTACTATGGATAATTTGACTTGGGATAAAATTATCACAGCTAGCATATTAAAATAGAGTGTATCCAAACAAGTATTACAAACAGAATTTGCTTTTTAAAATATTTATTTGTAATTGTAAATAACAATCTCCTGAACTGTTCACTAGTTTATGTGAAACAGAAGCCCCTCTACAAAACAATGTTTAAAAATCCAGAATTAACGGTTCATATTTCCTCTCCATAGTATTAAATAAAAATAAAATAAAAACCTCATTCTCGTAAAAAGAATTGAAGAGGGGGAAATGTATAAAAGGGAGTGTGACTTGGTTTCAATGAATGGGCTTGAAATTTAATCAGAATCATTTTGTTGCTCTGTATTTTCTTCCAGTGCTTTGAGGCCTAGTGAAGAGGACAGAACAGAACCAAACATACCCACCCACATACAAAAACAAAAGTGAAACCTTTTTCTTGTGACAATAGCAGCACCTAAAAGGAAGTAATGCATCTTGTTCTTGCAGTGGAGAGTTCCGTTTGTAACCTAGGACTTGCTTGTCCTCAATGCACATAAATTAAAATAATCTGATACTATGCATATTTTTTGAAATGGTTTGGAAAATATTAGAACACCCTGTCTTAAAATATTTTATTCAACATGTTAAAATAAAACATTCCATAATCATTTTTTTTCTTTTTCCAATTTTTTTTTGGGGGGGACAACAAAAAAGCTTCTGGGGAAAAAAGTTTTTTTCCAAATTTTTCCAGGTTTTTCCCGGGCCTTCACATCTCTAGCTACCATAGAACAAATTCTCCGTGTACCATTCCAGTGAGATGAACAAGACAGATACTATGGTTGAATGTATTGATACCTATTGAGAGGTCCAGCAGACCAACAGGGTTCCGGTTCACTTCCGGTTCGCTGGAAACCTCTTCTGGGGCTTCCGCCAGGCACGGGAAGCCTATCGGAGGCCCGTTTCGGACAGTGCCAGGCCTAGGATAAGTTCAGGAGGCCTCAAACAGGCCCATGCAGCTTTCCCCAGGGGCCCTTGCCTTTCATATACTGCGGTCCCATAATATACTGGGACTGCAGTATATGATCTGTGAAATGGCAGGGGACCACTGTATAAAAAATGGCTTTAGGTACTATGAAGTGGCACTATATAAAGCAGCATGCTTTGGTTTAGTTTAGTCTTCACCTCTGGAAGGGTCCTGTCCACACTGTTAGGCTGCAAAAACTGAAACCCATCCATTAACACTGGAGAATCAAGGGTTTTATATCTGCATTAGATCATTTTTGGATCATTTGTGGATTTTCTCAACTGTTTCATAGCGAGGCAAAACATTGAAATCTATTTTAATACATATTTGTCAGTGAGTAAAACAAACACGTTAGCCTGACATTGTTTGGATCAAGATCACCTGATAAGCTTAATGGCTCAGTTGAGATCTAAACTTATGCATTTCTAGTCTTAGGTTTTTTTTATCATCACATCATTATGTGCATTATGTATGTTTTTGTGAATGTTTTTAGCAGGATAGATTTGATTTAAATCATGATTTAAACAAAAACAGTTCTTTTTGATGATTTAAATTTAAAAATGTTTTATTTAAATTGTGATTTTAATCATTGATTTTTTTTCTTAACCCTGCTTGTAGGTAAGATTGTATAGAAATTCATATTACAGTGGTACCTTGAGTTATGAACAACTTGAGTCACGAACAACTCGAGTTAGGAAAGAAAGTAATTGGAAATGGGGCTGGCCCATTAGGATTTTTTTTTCACCATAGGAAGTCCCGCTGGGGCATCCATTTCCATTTATTATAGTTCAGTACCAAGTGCAGCCCTGTGCATGCTGCGCATAGTGTTTACGGAAATAGGACATCAGTTTCCATTGATTTCCTTTCGAATTGGAAACCGATGCCCTGGTTCCAGAAATGTTACACACAGCATGCATGGGGCAGTGCTTCATATTGAAAGGCTGCTCCAAGGTATCTGTCAAAAAGCCGAAGCCAGCAAAGCAGGGGGAAAGCTTTCCCACATTGCTGGGTTCGGGGGGGGGGCGACCCTCAATCAACTGATAGCCCAAGACCAGTTTTGAAATCTGTTGAGGAGCAGTCTTTGGCTGCTGGTTGGTCGAGGCAGTTTCCCTCCAACCCAGCAAAGGTGGGTAAGAATTTGCCCCACTTTGCTGGGTTGGGGTAGGTGCCCTGCTCAGCTTTTTTCCCTTCTCCTCCTTTCTTCCTTTCTCTCTCTTCCTCTTTTTGCCTTTGCTTGTCTTTCTCTTCCAGGCTTCCTCCTTTCCAAACTTCCCCTCCTCCTTGTATCCCTGAGGCCTCTCTCTCTCAGGAGTTTCAAAAATCTAACTTGGGAGGAGTTAAAACAAGCAAAAAAATCCTAGGGATGGGACAGACTGCTTTAGTCCTCAGCCACAGCCCCCCCACTCCTCCTCCTCCTCCTGCTTCTTGCTTGTTTTAACTCTTCCTCTGCTGGGAAAAGTTAAAACAAGCAAAAAAAACTTTGCTCAGGAGGGATGGGACGCAGGGTGGCCCCAACCCGGCAAAGCAGCGAAAAAGCTTCCCTCCTTTGCTGGGTTGTGGGGAAACCCCCTCCAACTAATATCCCCAGACAGCTGCTCAACAGTCAGGTGATTTTCCGAGCTGTCAAAATCAGCTGGATGTTGGGCTGGGAAGAGCAGCCTTCCGCTGCTTTGATTGAGGCGTCCCCCCCCCAACTTAGCAAAAAGGAAGCAGCAAAAGCTTTTCCCTTCCCTCCTTGTGATTGGGGTGTCAAAAATGCAATGCCGTCAAAGAGGAGAAAAGGCTGTTCCCATTTTTCCAGGTGTTGGGACATGTTTAGGACTGAATTAAAAACCAAAACTTTTTTTAACTTTTCCGACCTATAGAACGGATTTGGTTTTTGCATTATCTCGAGATACAAAAATTCTCATAGAACGGATTAATTTTGTATCTCGAGGTAGTGCATTTTTCTAGTCATAATAATTTAAAACTACAATATAAAATATTGGATGCAGGTTAAAACGCAGTAATGGGATGACTTAACCATGCAAGTACAGCTTATCACTGAACCTTCTCTACAGAACTAGATTTCAAGACTGTGTAACAACCCTGCCCAACCGTTTGCATCATTCTGGTACTATAACTCTCAACTGTATCAGATCATTTGTTGAAAATGCTACAGGAGCCACACTCAGGTTGTAGACCTGGCCTAGGTGGGAGTGTGACTTCATCCAGATCGGTCAAATTCTCCACCCAACCACATGATCTCTCTCTTGTCAGGATTCAGTGTCAACCTGTTAACAACCCTCATCCAGTTCTCCATGGAAGGTGAAAAACAGAGAGAGCTGTGTGTCATCAGCTTATTGATGAGAGTGACTTCCCCTAGCAGCTTCATAAAGATGTTAAAACATGGAGACTCACTTGTTTTGGTCTCTGTTTTATATTAAAATATTTGCTACCTTTTGAAACAAGTCTGATATGAAGTAACTGAAACTGCTTTTCTACAAATGAGCTGATAAATTTGAGAGCTGTGCCAGAATGATGCAAATGGTTTGGCTGGGTTGATTACAGTCTTGGAATCTAGTTCTGAAGAGAAGGTTCAGTGATAACTGACTATGGAATGCCCTCCCAAGTGAGACCCGCCTGGCGCCAACGTTGATAACATTTCAGTGCCAGGTAAAAACCTTCCTGTTCCAGAAGTTTTTAAACTGATGATTGTGGGTCCTGATGGCAATTTTAGTGTTGTGTTTTTAATGTATTGTATTTATTGTATTTACATGTTTTTATTGTTCTAATTTTATTGTAATTTTGATATTTTAATTGTCTATTTTGATTGTGAGCCACCCAGAGACCTTTGGGTAGTGGGCAGCATACAAGCTATATAAATAAATAAAAAAAATAAAATAAAATAAAATAAAATAAGCTGTACTTGCATGGTTATGTCATCCCATTATTGTGTTTTAACCTGCACCTGTTATTTTACATGGAAGTTTTAAATTATTATGAATGAAGATAAGTGGTGTATCGACAACTAAAAGGAAGTAATATAAATTTCTTTACAAATCATAACTGCAGGCAGGGTTAGGGGAAAAATGCTTTTTAAAATCAGATTGACTTTAAATCATCGTTTTAATCAAGGTTTAAATTTTTAAAATTTAAAGAATCAAAAATATGTTTTTTTAAATTAAGTAGTGATTTAAATTGATTTAATATAAAGCAAAAAAAGTGTACTGCTTATATACCACGCCATAGTGCTTAAAGCACTCTCTGGGTGGTTTACAAGTAATTACACAGGCTACACATCCCCCCCCCCAGCAAGCTGAGTACTCATTCTGTGTTTGCAAGTTTATTGTAAAATGCTTTTAGACAAATGCCTTAATGACACTGACAAAAATTAATATAAACTGTAAAGAATCCTTCATTCTATGCTGTCATGTTAAACAAAAATACCAGAGTGTCATAAGTGTGGGTAAATGTTAGTCTGTAAAAATCTCTTTGATAAAATGGAGGGTTGATAAAATCCTTTTTAAAAAAAGTTGAATTGGTTTATATCATAATTAAAAATTAAAAATCAAGTTTTAAAATTGAAATAGTAATTTTTTTAACATTTAGATTGTAATTTAAATCAAATCCACCCTGATAAAATGTGAGCAGCACCTGGTAAAAGTGGTATACAGTGGAACCTTGACTTACATGCTGCTTGACTTTCAGCATATTTGACTTGCAGCAAGAAGGGGCCTGTTTGACATGAGTCGCAGGCTTTGACTTACAGCTCGGAGCCCCGGCATAAGGCACTGGAAACGGGCGGCAGCCACAACCCAGCATCGCGTCTGCCGCCTTCAAACTGCTCCTGCCTTCTTCCTCTCCTCCAGCAGCGGCAGCGGCGGCTTCGGGCGAGGCCAGCTCGAGCACCTGGAGCTGGGCCTCGGCCTCGCCGAAGCCGCCGCCGCTGCTGGAGGAGAAGAAGGGCTGGGAGCTCGGGGCTGGCCTCGCTGGTTAGACAGTCGGCTCAGTCTTGTAAAAAATCTGGCTGCAGAAGTCTGGTCCACAATGGAAACATTTTAGTTGGGGAGCTGTAAAGTTGTGGGACTCTAATGGTAAGCATAGAGTTGTTCAGAACTTGGAACGTCAGGTTAAAAATCAGTAAAACTTAAATGTTAGACATTGTTGCTATGATCATTAAAAAGTGGAGGCATATAACTTGTGGACTATAATTCCACTGCCTCCTCCTCTCTTTGAAGAGACATTTCATTTACATCCCTGGAAGGAATCTCCTATCCCAGTCAAATTTGTGTTAAATTGCTGTTTTCGGGGGTCTTTTTCATCATCTGGAATGGATTAATCCACTTTCCCATTACTTTCTATGGGAAAAGTTCATTTGACGTAAGTCATGTTTGACTTAAGTCTAGACCACTGGAACGGATTAATGACGGATTGTACTTTATCTGAAAAAATACAGCTTGGTTTGCAAAGCTGAGCTAATCAGAGTGTATTTATTATATTACAAAGTAGTTTTGGCTTTTATCTAGCCAAGTATTGCTGCACATGTTTTAACTGCTGAAATTGTGAGAAGATATAGTAACTTGAATACACAAAGTTAATACTGATGTTTATGTGCTGTTCAAGATTAAGAGTCATAAAATGTAGCAGCTCACATTTATGTATTTCTTTTACTTTAAATAATTCTTTTTTTCTATCATTTTCTTTTTCTTTCTTTTTCTTCAGTGCATTTAAAATTTAAAATACTTTTAGCCGAAGACAACTTATATCATTAAAAATATTGAAAGCTCAAAACAGCAGGTTATTCAAATACAGTGGTACCTTGTAGAAAGGAATTAATTCGTTCCAAATGAAATTCTGTTGAGCAAATGTTCCTTTTTATACAAATTTCCCATAGGAATGCATTGAAAACAGAGTAATCCCTAATCACGACCATTTTTATGTTGTACGGTTTCACCCCATAGGCGATTCTGTTAAGCAAATTTCCCCTATCCCCTGAATTTTTTATGTTATACAGATTTTATGTTATACAAAGTGTTTGTTATACGAGAGTCCACTGTATTAGAAAAGAATTAAGGTAACATAATATTTGTCCTTTCATTTTATTTTACAGTACTTTATTTTATTTTCTCTCTTTGTGCCACCCACTCCTGCATAGCACTGGTGCCTGCAGCCTCCTGCCTCTCCTTTTTCATACTAATTTCTCTCTGGTCTGGGTAGTTAAAACAATTTAGTTAGTTGGGAGAGCGTTTCCAGTTGTGGAGAGAGGGGAAAGATCAGGAAAGACAGGTTCATTTAATGGCAGCCAGCCAGGGACATGTATTAATGATTATAGTAGAGATTTTTCTAACCACTAGGCTGATAGCAGAAGATTGTACTTGCTTGAATCAGAACAAATAATGTGTCTTTTAGCAATTAGTTAATACATGCATTAATACAATAATACCTTGGGTTACAAGCATAATTTGTTCCAGAAACATGCTTGTAAACCAAAACACTTGTATATAAAAGCAAATTTCTCCATAAGAAATAATGGGAATGTAGATGATTCGTTCCTGGGCCCCATAGACCGCATGCTGTACACAAAGAATGCCAAAACTCACAGAAGAAGTTGGCTAGAAGTCCACGTTCACACCATGGTTTAGTTTTCTGGCTATGGAATCTGTTCTACTTGGGACTTACAACTGGATTTTACTGCTTTTGTTAATGTGACAATAATAAAGTGCAATTTGTACTTATTATTTTATACAATTGTTAATTTGTACAGTTACAAATTATTAATTTGTAGCCCTATACTAGCTGCCCCATGACTAAAAATGGTTTGAGAAATAAGAAAGGATGTTGAAAACAAATTAAAGGAAAATGTAAAAAATATATAAAACCCTAATATGCACTCTCCTTTTAAAACAGTAATGGCTGGTATAAGGGAGAGACACACAGAGAGACAGAGACAGAGCCACCATTGGCTCACTTGTGATCATGTGACCTCCTTGTATTGCAAGACATTGCTTATTGATCAAGGCAAAATTGATCAGAAATGTATGCTCATCTTGCAAACACCAAGGTACTCTTAAACCAGGGTATTACTATATAGGCAAATGTCTTACTAGATAGATCACTTTTTAAAAACTGTTTTAGTCTAGTTCATGGTTCCTTTCAAATGGAAGTGACATACAGTACTACAGTGCATGTTGCAAACAAACAACAGGATTGAATAACAGTAACATTTTGACCTTCCTTCAGTTGGCTCTAATATGTAAGTAAATGTGTATTGTCATTAGAGATGGGTAACAAATATTCATTTTGTGTCAGCTTGGCCAGTGACTTAACTGGTGTTCTGTGGTTTGGCTCCCTATTCCCTCTGGTGGGTGCCCGTTTGGAAGCAGCTCTCAGGCTTGCCTGCCCCATCTCCTCTACTGCCTCTGAATGGGTGCTCACCAGAAGGGTTGAGGTGCCAAACTGCAGAACACTTGTTCGGCTGTTGGCCAAACCAACATGAACTTGTGGTTTGTGTCCATCTATAGTTGCTATTAAAATATATCTCTGTTTTGTTCTGTGGGAATAATGGTACATCTTAGTAACCCCTCCCTTAATTGTTTTTTAAAAAATGCACATTTGAAGATTTATTGAAAAAGCTATTTAACCCAACATTATCTTTATTTAAATTTACCAGATTTTTTAGCCGCCCCACTACCAAAAGGTCTCTGGGCGGCATACAACAAGTATTAAAAACTATAAAACAATAAAATTATTAAAACTATAAAATACAATACAGTGGACCCTTGTATAACAAACAGCTTCTATAACATAAAATTTGCACAACATAAAAAATTCCGGAGATAGGGGAAATTTGCTTAACATAATTGCCTATGGGGAGAATCTGTACAACATAAAAATGGGATTACCCTATTTTCAATGCATTCCTATGGGAATTTGTATAAAGGAAAATTTGCTTAACATAATTTCATTTGGAATGAATTAATTCCTTTATACAAGGTACCACTGTACAATTAAAACAACATACAATACCAATTTAAATTGTACAACTCTGCTGCTCATGTGTCCATTTGAGTAATCTAATTAAAATGCTGGCCAAACAGGAAAGTATATTTTTTTATTGCTGCCATCATGCATATAATTCCAGAATTTGGAGGAGTTTGGATTTCCCTAAAACCTGGGGGTACTTATATTAGAATTAGCAGTTTTCATATCTAAAATCCTGTAAAATACTGTAATGCTATATATTGAAGTCTAAGATACGAAATTGTACAGTATTTTTGATACATGCAAACTGTTGTAAAGGCAGCTTCTGCTCTTTCTTGAAATTTAGGACATAATTTGACAATTGATTTTGTTTGTTGGTGATGACAGTAGTGTTCAAGACATTAGAATTTTGAATCTCAGGTTACCTAAGTACTGTACTGTTGTTTTGACCATGACAATATATAAACATCATTTTGAATGACTGTGAAGATTGTAAAATATAATATAGGTTTTATCCTGGGTGATTCAAATGATGTTCTGCCTCCAAATTGGGAATTCATTGACACTTCTCAGTTACACAACTTCCTGAATAGTCTCTTGTCCCAAACTGGAGTCCCGATAGGACTTGTAGTCATGTGAGATACAATACTGGCTAGGCACACTTCCAACTTGGGTTATAAGACTAGACAGAAATTGTACCTGCCCTTGCATTAGACACAAAGTACATGAAAGATACTTTTTATTCAGTATTCTGTGCAATACAATCTGTTATTCTGTGTTGGGCAGGAAAAAAACAGAATGATTGCAGTGGTAGATATGTTTCAAAAAGATTAAAAGATTACCTTCAAATTGGCTTGTATTTCTATTTTCTTTAATTTATTTTATGTAATTGTGGCCCATCTCTTGTAGGGAAGACAGGATGAAATGGGTGCAGTTGGAAAACATTCTTCTCATGTACCCCTTCTTTTATTCTAGGGATAGGCACAGTGCAGCTTTCCACATGTTTGGCAATTTTGAGACCCACCGTCTCTCACCATTCAATATACAGTGGTGCCTTAGTTCGCAAAGTTAATGCGTGCTCTGGGATATTTTGTAATGCAGAAATTTTGTAAACTGGAAAAGCAGGTGGCTCAATGCATCCTGGGAAGGGAAGTCTTTTGAAAAAACTCATAAACTGAGTTTTTTGTGAAAAAAATGTGAATGGGGGCATTATTTTCAATGGATTTCCCCCAGGAACCAAACATTTCATTAATCAAGGCGTTCTTAAACCAGGTACCATTGTATTGGCTAGAGCTTATTGGCGTTGCAACCTTACAACATCTGTAGGCCTGATGTTACTTCCTGGAGTTACTTTAAGGATTTTTTTGACTTCTATATTTATTAAATGTTCATTTGTCCTTTGGCGCAGTGGTTAAATGCTTGTACTGCAGGTAAAACTGTGGTCACGACCTGGGGTTCAATCCCAGGTAGCAGGTTCATGGTTGACTCAGCCTCCCATCCTTCCGAGGTTGGTAAAATGAGTACCCAGCTTTCTGGGGGTGGGGCAATGTGTAGCCTGCATATTGTAATTAAAACTGTAAACCGCCCAGAGACTACTTGAAGTGGTATGGGGCAGTATATAAGCAGAACACTTTGCTTTGCTTTGCTTTTTCCATATTTCATTTCTGCATTCTGCACATATGAAACCTACCAAGCAGAGAAGATAGAGATTTTAGTAAACCTCTGGGGTATATGGGGCCAGTACAAGAAAATGAACAAGACACATTGGCTTATAGAGAGTAATCAGAAAAGTGGAAAGTGGTAAGAAAGATACGAGTTCTGTTGAACCAATGTGTTATTTGAAAAAATGAGAGATAGGGTAAATTTGTTTGTGAAAGGTGGGTAAAATTTGAACAGTTTATGCAAACAGTTTGTGTAGCATGTGTATAAAGGATACTTTATTGTTTCCCTTTAAATTTCTTTTGAGATGCCAGGAAAAAGGTGATTGGTCAATATCCAGTAAGAGTTTTTAAAGGCTTGAACCTCCTTAGAGATCAGTTACAGAATTTGGGTACCAGGTAGAGCAGTTCAATTATTAAGTCATAATTGGTTTTACTGGACACATTTTTGCAAGAATAGTTCATAGCATCTCCTATTTCTGTATTGTCAATCCCAGCTTTGTGACTAAGTTTCCTAGAGTGTTCCCTGGTTGTAAACCTGAATGCCTAAGTTTCTGCAGCACCTGAGAGAGCATTTTTACAATTGCAGCTATTCTTTCCTGGAGATGTCTGGTCTGGCCATTGTGACACATAGCTTGATTAGTTGGTTTATTGTACACAGGACTGCAGTTGTAAGGTATTTGGTAATTTCATATTGTTCAGATTTCAGATGCTATATTACAAAACTATTGACTGTGTCTGTTACAGAGAACATAGGAGTCCCCTGTTCAAACGGCTCCATGACAAGACTTCTGTTTCCAGTAACAATTCAGCTTTGAGGGCTCCATGCACAGAGCCGGGCATAAAGAGAGGCAGCGGCTTGTGGGCTCGATCATAGCTCCAGGTTACTCTGCAGCCATGGCTGCATAGTAAATGGGCTACAAATGAGCCCACAAGCCGCCAACCCCTTCGCCCGAGTCTCTGTGCCGAAATGTCTCAGCGCAGAGACCCAGGCAAAGGGGATGGCAGCGGTTTCGATCCTGGCTTTCCTGGCTATGTAGCACCCACAGATCGAGTGCTATATGGCCAGGAAAGCCAGGATTGAAGACCAGGAAAACTTCTTTACACTTGGGTGTGAAATATTATATTTGAATGCTGTGCCTATGCTACAAGTTTCTGGTGGTGATAAGTTATAAACTGCTGATTTACAATATATATATATATATTTGGAACTCCACACATTAATCTATATATATATATATATATATATATATATATATATATATATATATATATATATATATATATATATATATATATATATATATATGCATGTTAGGTGGATTCGGGTTTCTTCCCGTGTAGAAATCTGGTTGTTTTGGCGACGTTTGACGAGGTCTCACTCGTCATCTTCAGGCTGGTGTTCTGGCTTCTTTCTTCTTGAAGCAAAGTGTGGTCTCAGTTGAAGTCCTTCTATAAATACTGCTGGGGTGTGTGTGTGGTTTGCTTGCTCTGTTGCTGATTGTAGGTTCCTTTGTTCCTTTGTTCTTTTGTGATCTGCTGTGTGGCTGAGGCGATCGTTAAGGGATTAACTGCTGATGGCTGTTTAGATGGCTGTTTACATGCTGGTGGGTTAGATGGCTGGTAGGTTCTGGCAGTATCCTGGGCTTTGGTGGAGTGGGGTCCTGTGTCTTGTGAATTCATTTTGGTCTGGCTACGTGTCTGTGGTCTCCCAATGTTTTTTTGGGGTGTGTGAGTGTGCTCCATGTGGTGACTGGAGTGGGGTGCCGCAGTAGATGGTGCAGTCGTGGTTTTGTTATTGGATGGTGGTTTCGTTTCATCTGTGGGAAGGGTCTGGGTTTGTGTTTGGTGTGGATGGAAGGTGGTGGCATCTTGTGTCCTTTTGGACCTGGTGTCAGTCTTTGTGACAGAGGCTCGTCTGTTGACCAGGGCTAGTTTCCAGATGTCAGGCAAGCGGGAGGTGTCATCACGTTTATTCATGTTGTTTGGGTGTTTCTCTATTTCAATGGCTTCCATGATTATTCGACTGTTGAAGTGTTCAGTTTTGGAGATGAGTTTGGTTCTTTCAAAGTCAATTTCATGACCTGTTGTTTTTATGTGCTGGAAGAGAGGAAGATTTTCTTCTTTTTTGACTGCGTTCTTGTGTTCTGCGATGCGTGCGCTTATTCTCCTGTTTGTTTGTCCGATGTATGTGGCTGGACAGACTTTGCATGGTATTTCGTAGACTCCTTGGTTTTCTAGCTCAATCTTGTCTTTGGGGTTTCTTAAGATGTTGGCTATTTTTTGGTCGGTGCAAAAGGCTGTCTTGATATTGTGTTTGTGGAGAATTTTGCTGATTTTGTCTGTGGTGCCTTTGATGTAAGGGAGGAGGCGGTGCCGTTGTTCTCTTCTGTTTCTTGGTTCTTGGGGGTGTTTCCTTTTGGATTAGTTTGGTGATGGTGTTTTTTTGGAATCCGTTCGCAATTAAAACATTCGAGAGAGTGTGTAATTCAGTTTTAGGTGGTCTTTGTCAGCGAGGCGTTTGGTTCTGGAGATGAGGGTTTTGCTACGGAGTTGATCTGTGCAGGGTGGTGGTGTGATTGTGCATTTAAGTAGCGGTTTGTATGTGTTTTTTTCTGGTAGATGGTATGTCCTAAGGAGCCGTCGGGTTTTTGTAGATTAGGACGTCCAGGAAGGGAAGTTGGTTGTTGGCTTCTATTTCCATAGTGAATTGTATTTTGGGGTGTAGGCTGTTGAGATGTGTGAGGAAGTTGTTCAGTTTATCTTTCCCGTGTGGCCAGATAACAAAGGTGTCGTCAACATATCTGAGCCAGAGTTTGGGTTTATGTTCGGACTTCTGTAACGCGTTGGTTTCAAAGTGTTCCATATATAGGTTTGCGATGACCGGTGAGAGGGGTGATCCCATGGGTGCTCCTTCTATCTGTTTGTATCTTTGTCCATTGTGGATGAAGTATGTGTTGGTTAGGCAGTGGTTGGTCAGATCTAGGATGTGTTTGGGGGTTGTATTTGTTGTGGATAGCTGTCAAGGCTTCTTGAATGGGCACTTGTGTGAAGAGCGAAACAACATCGAAGCTCACGAGTAGGTCATTGGGTTGTAGGTCTTGTTTCTTTATAATTTCTATGAAGTGGAGCGAGTTTTGTACGTATGAAGTGATGGATTCTGCATAGGGCTGGAGTTGTTTGGCAAGAAATTTGGCGAGGTTTTGTAGAGGTGAGCCTATGGAGCTGACTATGGGTCTGAGAGGTGTTCCTTCTTTGTGAATCTTGGGAGGCCGTAGAGCTTGGGGCATCTGGATGATTTCTCTCTGGGGATGATGCTTGGCTTGATTTCTTCACTTAAAGGGAGAGGCTTTTATTTTGGCTTTGGTGGTTTTCCAGGTAGGTGGTGGGGTCTGTGTTCAAGGTATGTAAGCAGGGTCTTGTAGTAGGTTGGATAATTTGGCTTGGTAGTCGGATGTGTTCATCACCACTGTGGCATTGCCTTTGTCTGCTGGGAGAATGATTATGTTGTTGTCTTTCCTCAGGTTGGAGAGGGCTTTTTGTTCTTCTTTGTGTAAATTGCTTCTGGGTGGTTTGCTGGAGCAGAGGACATTGGTGACTTCGAGTCTGATTTTGTTGGCTTCATCTGGGTTGATTTTGGTTAGGCTGGCTTCCACTCCGCATATGATGTTTTCGGTGGGGATGTGTCTGGGGGCGATTGCAAAGTTGAATCCTTTGGAAAGGACTTTGGTCTCTGCGATGGTGAGTGTCCTGTCTGATATGTTGTGAACTGTTTGTTTCATGGGCTGTTGTGTGGGGGGTTGGGCTTCTGGCGTTTTCCAGTTTGTGGAGTTTGTTGGTGTGTGTGTCTGTCTTGTGGGAGGTCTCTGTTTCAGCTCTCCAGGCGGCCAGTTGCTTGGATTTGTTCCAGAGTGTTGGGTGGATTTTGTTGCTGAGTTTGAGGTGGAGAGTGAGTAGGTCTCTGTTGGTTTGATCTAGTAGGTATCTTTTCCTGTGTAGTTCGCTTCTGATTAGGGCTAGTTCTGTTCTTTTCAGGATCCTTTCGCTGGATGGGGTTTTTGAGTGGAATTTCAGTTGGAAGCTTGTGGGGATCACATTTTTGTCTCGGCAGTTGCGTAGGAATGCAATGTCACATAAGATGGTGGCTCTTCGGACTTCTAGTTTCGTAGGTTCTGGTCAGCTGGAAGGTTTCCTCCCGTAGAGGCCGGATATTTGTTTTCGTAGATTTTCACGGGTATAGGTATGCATGTTAGGGTGGATTCGGGTTTCTTCCGTGTAGAAAATTGACGTTTCGACGAGGTCTCACTCGTCATCTTCAGGCTGGTGTTCTGGCTTCTTTCTTCTTGAAGCAAAGTGTGGTCTCAGTTGAAGTCCTTCTATAAATACTGCTGGGGGGGTGTGTGGTTTGCTTGCTCTGTTGCTGATTGTAGGTTCCTTTGTTCCTTTGTTCTTTTGTGATCTGCTGTGTGGCTGAGGCGATCCTTAAGGGATTAACTGCTGATGGCTGTTTAGATGGCTGTTTACATGCTGGTGGGTTAGATGGCTGGTAGGTTCTGGCAGTATCCTGGGCTTTGGTGGAGTGGGGTCCTGTGTCTTGTGAATTCATTTTGGTCTGGCTACGTGTCTGTGGTCTCCCAATGTTTTTTTGGGGTGTGTGAGTGTGCTCCATGTGGTGACTGGAGTGGGGTGCCGCAGTAGATGGTGCAGTCGTGGTTTTGTTATTGGATGGTGGTTTCGTTTCATCTGTGGGAAGGGTCTGGGTTTGTGTTTGGTGTGGATGGAAGGTGGTGGCATCTTGTGTCCTTTTGGACCTGGTGTCAGTCTTTGTGACAGAGGCTCGTCTGTTGACCAGGGCTAGTTTCCAGATGTCAGGCAAGCGGGAGGTGTCATCACGTTTATTCATGTTGTTTGGGTGTTTCTCTATTTCAATGGCTTCCATGATTATTCGACTGTTGAAGTGTTCAGTTTTGGAGATGAGTTTGGTTCTTTCAAAGTCAATTTCATGACCTGTTGTTTTTATGTGCTGGAAGAGAGAGGAAGATTTTTCTTCTTTTTTGACTGCGTTCTTGTGTTCTGCGATGCGTGCGCTTATTCTCCTGTTTGTTTGTCCGATGTATGTGGCTGGACAGACTTTGCATGGTATTTCGTAGACTCCTTGGTTTTCTAGCTCAATCTTGTCTTTGGGGTTTCTTAAGATGTTGGCTATTTTTGGTCGGTGCAAAAGGCTGTCTTGATATTGTGTTTGTGGAGAATTTTGCTGATTTTGTCTGTGGTGCCTTTGATGTAAGGGAGGAGGGCGGTGCCGTTGTTCTCTTCTGTTTCTTGGTTCTTGGGGGTGTTTCCTTTTGGATTAGTTTGGTGATGGTGTTTTTTGGAAGCAATTAAAACATTCGAGAGAGTGTGTAATTCAGTTTTTAGGTGGTCTTTGTCAGCGAGGCGTTTGGTTCTGGAGATGAGGGTTTTGCTACGGAGTTGATCTGTGCAGGGTGGTGGTGTGATTGTGCATTTAAGTAGCGGTTTGTATGTGTTTTTTTCTGGTAGATGGTATCGGGTTTTTTGTAGATTAGGACGTCCAGGAAGGGAAGTTGGTTGTTGGCTTCTATTTCCATAGTGAATTGTATTTTGGGGTGTAGGCTGTTGAGATGTGTGAGGAAGTTGTTCAGTTTATCTTTCCCGTGTGGCCAGATAACAAAGGTGTCGTCAACATATCTGAGCCAGAGTTTGGGTTTATGTTCGGACTTCTGTAACGTTGGTTTCAAAGTGTTCCATATATAGGTTTGCGATGACCGGTGAGAGGGGTGATCCCATGGGTGCTCCTTCTATCTGTTTGTATCTTTGTCCATTGTGGATGAAGTATGTGTTGGTTAGGCAGTGGTTGGTCAGATCTAGGATGTGTTTGGGGGTTGTATTTGTTGTGGATAGCTGTCAAGGCTTCTTGAATGGGCACTTGTGTGAAGAGCGAAACAACATCGAAGCTCACGACCCAGGTCATTGGGTTGTAGGTCTTGTTTCTTTATAATTTCTATGAAGTGGAACGAGTTTTGTACGTATGAAGTGATGGATTCTGCATAGGGCTGGAGTTGTTTGGCAAGAAATTTGGCGAGGTTTTGTAGAGGTGAGCCTATGGAGCTGACTATGGGTTGTTCCTTCTTTGTGAATCTTGGGAGGTTATTGAGAGCTTGGGGCATCTGGATGATTTCTCTCTGGGGATGATGCTTGGCTTGATTTCTTCACTTAAGGGAGAGGCTTTTATTTTGGCTTTGGTGGTTTTTTCCAGGTAGGTGGTGGGGTCTGTGTTCAAAGGTATGTAAGCAGGGTCTTGTAGTAGGTTGGATAATTTGGCTTGGTAGTCGGATGTGTTCATCACCACTGTGGCATTGCCTTTGTCTGCTGGGAGAATGATTATGTTGTTGTCTGCATGTTAGGGTGGATTCGGGTTTCTTCCCGTGTAGAAATCTGGTTGTTTTGGCGACGTTTCGACGAGGTCTCACTCGTCATCTTCAGGCTGGTGTTCTGGCTTCTTTCTTCTTGAAGCAAAGTGTGGTCTCAGTTGAAGTCCTTCTATAAATACTGGTGTTCTGGCTTCTTTCTTCTTGAAGCAAAGTGTGGTCTCAGTTGAAGTCCTTCTATAAATACTGCTGGGGGTGTGTGGTTTGCTTGCTCTGTTGCTGACCAAACGCCTCGCTGACAAAGACCACCTAAAAACTGAATTACACACTCTCTCGAATGTTTTAATTGCGAACGGATTCCAAAAAAACACCATCACCAAACTAATCCAAAAGGAAACACCCCCCAAGAACCAAGAAACAGAAGAGAACAACGGCACCGCCCTCCTCCCTTACATCAAAGGCACCACAGACAAAATCAGCAAAATTCTCCACAAACACAATATCAAGTCAGCCTTTTGCACCGACCAAAAAATAGCCAACATTTTAAGAAACCCCAAAGACAAGATTGAGCTAGAAAACCAAGGAGTCTACGAAATACCATGCAAAGTCTGTCCAGCCACATACATCGGACAGACAAACAGGAGAATAAGCGCACGCATCGCAGAACACAAGAACGCAGTCAAAAAAGAAGAAAAATCTTCCTCTCTCTTCCAGCACATAAAAACAACAGGTCATGAAATTGACTTTGAAAGAACCAAACTCATCTCCAAAACTGAACACTTCAACAGTCGAATAATCATGGAAGCCATTGAAATAGAGAAACACCCAAACAACATGAATAAACATGATGACACCTCCCGCTTGCCTGACATCTGGAAACTAGCCCTGGTCAACAGACGAGCCTCTGTCACAAAGACTGACACCAGGTCCAAAAGGACACAAGATGCCACCACCTTCCATCCACACCAAACACAAACCCAGACCCTTCCCACAGATGAAACGAAACCACCATCCAATAACAAAACCACGACTGCACCATCTACTGCGGCACCCCACTCCAGTCACCACATGGAGCACACTCACACACCCCAAAAAACATTGGGAGACCACAGACACGTAGCCAGACCAAAATGAATTCACAAGACACAGGACCCCACTCCACCAAAGCCCAGGATACGGCCAGAACCCACCAGCCATCTAACCCACCAGCATCTAAACAGCCATCTAAACAGCCACCAGCAGTTAATCCCTTAACGATCGTCTCAGCCACACAGCAGATCACAAAAGAACAAAGGAACAAAGGAACCTGCAATCAGCAACAGAGCAAGCAAACCACACCCCCAGCAGTATTTATAGAAGGACTTCAACTGAGACCACACTTTGCTTCAAGAAGAAAGAAGCCAGAACACCAGCCTGAAGATGACGAGTGAGACCTCGTCGAAACGTCGCCAAAACAACCAGATTTCTACACGGGAAGAAACCCGAATCCACCCTAACATGCATACCTATACCCGTGAAAATCTAAAAAAAATATATATATATATATATATATATATATATATATATATATATATATATATATATATATATATATATATATATATATATATATATTAATGGGTTGAGACAGATGGAACTGGGTTATGCTATAAATTCCACTTGTATCCACAATTTTCCCCTTGTGGAAATTGAGAATGTGAGTTATTGAAATAGCACTTCCTCCTCAATGCTTAAAATGATTGTGGATCCTGCTGCAGATATGCCTGAATGTACACATAGCCAGTGTTCCCTCTGATTTTTTTTTGGAATGTTGGGCGGAGATCCCATCCCGTGTGCGTGGAGTTCCAAATGCGACCAGAAGCAAATGAGTGGCCCTGATTTACTAGCGTTGCACAGCTGTGTGCGCAGCTTGGAGGGAACATCGTGTATAATTAATTGGAAGATTTTTAAAATCAATATCCGTAGTCAAATGCCAGCTTACTATGAATGAGATTCCTTTTCAAGGCAATGCTATCTGTGTTATTTTACATTAACCTTGCTTTCAGGCTCGGTTGGAGAACCCTCTGATTGTTTCGCATGCAGTGGCTTTCAATATATTGCTGTTCAAACTTCTACATAAAAGATTTCAAACCTTGTCAAGGAGAGTGACAAATGGGATACCACAGGGTTCTGTCCTGGTCCCAGTGTTTGACATCTTAGTACGTAAATGATTCTGCAAGGGCAAGAGGACTAATCTAGTTTGCAGATGATACCAAACTGGGAAAGATATGCTTCAGAAAACAGAATAAGGCTTCAAGATGACCTGAACAGATTGGACAACTGGCACAAAACAAAATGAGGTTTAGCTGTGGAAAAAGATAAAAGTTCTATGTAAACACCAGATGCACAATGTTAAGATGAGTGACAGCTGGCTTAGCAGTGGTACATATGAAAAAAGATATGGGTAGCAGACCATGAACCAAACATGAGTCAGCAGTGTGATGCAGCTGCAGCAGAAGTGCCCCCCCTTCCTCCCAAATGCAATCCTAGGCTCCATTAAAAGAAGTCCAAACGTGATAAGTGAAGTATCTCTTCTGCCTTGTTAATATCTCATCTGGGAGACCAAGATAGAAAAGGTAACCTAGCCCTTTAAGGACGCATTGACGGAGCTAAGTCAGTTTCATCTATGATTGGCATTTTCAGAACTCTATCATGTGGAAGACAAAACACTCTTTTCTTTAGCATTAGAAGATACAGCACAACTTAATAGCAGAAAGGAATGTTTTGACTAAGCATTAAGAAGAGCTTTTGACAATAAGAGCTGTTTTGCAGTGGAATAGACTATCCCCCAAAGGAAATGGCTCTTCTGCATTTGGGATTTGTGAATAGAGGCTGGGTGGCGAACTGTTGTCAGTACTTTAGCGATGGGTTTTCTACTTCAGTGGAGGCTGAAATAATGACCAGTCCCTTCCAGTTCATTCTATGGTTGTGTGAGCCTAAAGTGATATTAATGGTGTAGACAAACATCTATGGAAATACTGGATTGGTTCCAGATTTAGGGGTATATAACCATACTGACAAAAGTGAAATTCCATGACCGTTATGAATCTCATGGAAACATTCTCATGTTTCTTATTAAACATGGTGAGGGAGCCTACTGAATGTGATGAAATGGGGTGGGTGGTCATTTTCTACCAAGCAGATCCTGGATTCAACTCAATATTTGAAAACAAAAGCTACTTTAGTATGTATAGTTCCAAAAAAGCAACTATATTTGTTTCAGCAGTTTTGGTGAACTTAAAGCCAAGGGCAGGAGAAACTGTAAAACAAGCTAAATATTATCATAGAATTATCTCATAGAATCATAGAACTGGAGAGTAGAAAAGAAACTTGAAGGGTTGTGTGGAGCCCAAATCCCATACTGAAGTAGGACATCCACAGGCAAAGCATTTATGACAAGCAGCTGCCCAGTCTCAGATTCTGTGGGAACAAGCTTCATGATCCTCCAGCTTCTCTGTGTCAAATTCTTCTAAGTGCTTACCTGCAGCACTTGGCATCTTTCTTCCCTAGAGGCATCCCCACTGTTACTTCTCCAGGAGACTGCTGAGTTCTGTTGAAGCAGTTCAGTTCCCCTGAACACCTGACACACTGTAAGGAGGGCCCTATGCCATTGTACCTTTAGGTGGGATCCCTATGTACTGTCCTTCTCATGGCAGATACAGTAAAGGTGTCCTCCTCAAAGGGATTTGGGCACTGTGACGAGTTACAGGGTAGTGGATTTTTAGTAGGGGTAGTTTACTTTTTACTTTCCCTTGCTGTGTTTTAAATTATTTTAGGTCATTAGCTGTTTCTGCATGGTGGTAGAATTTGAATTTAATGCTATAAATTCATTGTCGTTTTCACCTGTAGAAACCTGTTGATAAATCCCAGGTGCCAGGCAGCGGAGCAAACTCCCGCTGATAACCCCAGCTCCTGCCAACCTAGCCGTTTGAAAGCATGTAAATGCAAGTAGATAAATAGGTACTGCCTTAAAAAGCGGGAAGCTAAAACTGTGTTTCCTTGCAGCCATGCCAGCCATGTGGCCATGGACTTGCTCAACACTGGCTCTTTTGGCTTGAATACGGAGATGAGCACCACCCCTAGAGTCGGACACGACTAGCACTCATGTGTGTGTGTGTGGGGGACCTTTACCTTTTACCTTACATTAAACTAGACAACTCACTGAAATAAATTGCTGCTGACAAATGTGGCACAAGTCATGTGATGAGGTGTGCTTGTTTAGTGGATAGACACATGGCAGTGTGGTGTACAGAAACAGTGATAGACTAGGCCTCAGGAGACCTGAGTTTGAATCCCCAGTCGGCCAAGGAAACACATTTAACTTCATGATTCTGTAAAACAGTCTTAAGATTGGTACAGTAACTCCCTGCCTATCGTGGGGGTTAGGGACCCAACCCAACCTGCGATAATTGAAAATATGTGATATGTGGATGCAGGGTTGTGCCAGAACCGGGGGGGGGGCTATCTGGGGCCTCTTGTACTTACCCCAGGCCTGGCGCTGCCCTAAACAGGCCTGCAGGGGTCCCCCCAAAGTGCTTCCCCGTGAGCCAGAATTGATTTCTGGTAAACCGGAAGTGACCTCTGGATTGCTAGAACCCATTTCTGAGGCCTCTGACAGGGGGAGAAAGGCCCTCTGAGGCCCCAAAGTGCTTTCTAGCAAGCTGGAGGTCACTTCTGGTTTGTGGGGAGGCACTTTTGGGGCCTCTGACCAGCCCAGGAAGGCCCTCGCAGGCCAGTTCGGAGCAGTGCCAGGCCTGGAGTAAGTACAGGAGGCCTGAAACAGGCCTTTCCTCCTTACTCTAGGGGCCCTTTTTTCATACACTGCAGTCCCTTGATATACCGGGACTGCAATATATGAACCATGAAAGCCCGGGGGATAACTGTAAAACCAAATAAGTTGAGTTGGGTCTGTGAGACTCTTCTTATATCGAGATAGCTCTTGTCAGTTATAAGGTAACCCTGTTAACCGTTTACTACAACAGTGTTTTTCAACCTTTTTTGGGCAAAGGCACACTTGTTTGATGAAAAAAATCACGAGGCACACCACCATTAGAAAATGTTAAAAAATTTAACTCTGTGCCTATATCAGTCTCTAAAAGGTTCGTCATTGCTGGTATAGGGAGAAGCAGGACAGAGGGGCCACAGATTGAGGCGGCCCGCTCTCTATCACCCAGTTCCCACTTACCTGTGTTGTTTTTTTAAAGACATTTTGCCCTGCATGGACTTCTGTGTCCAGTGGAGACCTGAGAAGGGGCACTGACTCTCCAGGAACACAAATAAGACCCAAAAGCCCATCTTGCTCTCCACACTGTGGCCAAGGCAGATGCCTTCAGCAAGTCCAGCGACAGGAGGGGAGGAGGATGAAGGAAGGCAGGAAGGAAAGAAGGCAGAAAGTGTTCTGCTTGTGTACCGCCCCATACCACTCCAAGGAGTCTCTGGGCGGTTTACAGTTTTAATTACAGTAGGCAGGCTGCTAGACATACACATATGCAGGCTAGAAATGAGCACGTTTCTATGAAGAGGGAAAGGGTACAATGGAAAGAGAGGTGGGGAAAAAAAGAAAGAAAAGACAGAGAGAGAGAAGAGGGCGACCGAAGACAGAAAGAAAGGGGCAAGACTTCAAGGAACCCATCGCGGGGCCCCTCAGAGACGGCTCTTCCCCTCCCAGACCCTAAAGGCTGGCCGTCCAGCCGTGCCAGTAGCCCCCCCCCACCCGCCCACCTCCTCAGCCCAGGCCTGGCGGAGGCCTCCTCCATCTCCTCCTCCTCACAGCCCTGCCGCGGTGCTCGTGGGGCACCCTGGCACCCCTCCTCCCCTTCCCCTCACCTGGTGGTTTGTTCTGGGCTGGGGCTCCCGGGCCGGCTCGTGTTGGCGGGCGGGCTGTCGGGCGGCTCAGTCCATTGGTAGCTCCCAGGAAAGGGGTGGTGGTGGTCCAGGGTAAAAAAAGGAAGGGGGAGAGGGAAGCGAGCGAGTCACGGTGGCGGCGGCAGGCACAGGGCAAACACTAAGAGAATGAGCGGGGCCAGGTCCGGCCAGGGAGGAAGTGATGCCAGCGCTGCGGGCCTCGAGGGGAAGAAGCCAAGCTGGCCCTTGGATGCTATTTATAGCGCCTCCCAGCTGTGGGCCGCCCGCCGGCCCTGGGTTGAATTTCTTTAGAATTTTTCAATTTTTCCCATGGCACACCAGGCAACATCTCGCGGCACACTAGTGTGCCGTGGAACAGTGGTTGAAAAACGCTGTACTACAACACTGGCCAAGTACATATTTTTCATGGGATTTAATCTAAATTGGGTTTGTTGGTATACAGATGTATATCTGAAAATATTGCTGTACAGCACAACAAAGAATCTGAAGAATTTGAGTTGTTTCATGTATTTCACTTAACTGAGGATGTCATTGTCATACAAATTTAGACCCTTCTCTTAAATGTTTAAATGTTTATAAAAATACATGAAAGTATGCCAAAGAGGGAAAACCATAAATCAATGAAAGTAAAACGGTTAAATTCCATGTTACGGTTAATGCTGTGCGATTTGACATATTTAATCTGTTTCATATACTAAAGGCTATAATTCACTTCTTTGTGTTTCCTTTAAATTGTAATAATAGCTTAACAGCATATCTTTTCCCTCCATAGATCTGACAGACCAAGACATCATGGGAGCTTTTTTAGATAAGCCAAAGATGGAGAAGCATAATGCCCAGGGGCAAGGCAATGGACTACGTTATGGACTAAGTAGCATGCAAGGTTGGCGTGTTGAGATGGAAGATGCACATACAGCTGTAATTGGTTTACCAAATGGACTGGATGGATGGTCTTTTTTTGCTGTGTATGATGGACATGCCGGATCTCAAGTTGCCAAATACTGCTGTGAGCATTTATTAGAACACATCACAAGCAATCATGATTTTAAAGGGCGTGGTACTTCACCATCTGTGGAAAGCGTAAAGACTGGAATCAGAACAGGTTTTCTTCAGATTGATGAACAGATGAGGCTACTTTCAGAGAAGAAACATGGTGCCGACAGAAGCGGGTCAACGGCTGTCGGAGTCCTGGTTTCTCCTCAGCACATTTACTTTATAAACTGTGGAGACTCCAGAGGTTTACTTTGTAGAAGCAGGAAGGTTTATTTTTTCACACAAGATCACAAACCAAATAATCCACTGGAGAAGGAACGCATACAGAAAGCAGGTGGCTCAGTAATGATTCAGCGTGTGAATGGCTCTCTTGCCGTGTCTAGGGCGCTTGGGGACTTTGATTACAAATGTGTTCATGGGAAAGGCCCTACAGAGCAGCTTGTCTCCCCTGAGCCTGAAGTTTATGAAATAGAGAGATCAGAAGAAGATGATCAGTTCATCATCCTTGCTTGCGATGGTATCTGGGATGTCATGGGAAATGAAGAACTGTGTGAATTTGTCAGATCCAGGCTTGAAGTCACCGATGACCTTGAAAGAGTTTGCAATGAGATCGTTGACACCTGTTTGTACAAGGTAGGCTGGCATGATTATTTGAGATAAGTTGTCTGGGCATAGCATGTTTTCTTTGTTCCTTTTTATATATTTTGTAACGTTGAAAGTGGTAACTCATCAGTCCCACCGTTGTTGTGGATTGAACTACATAAGATCAGAAGTGAACACTTATAGCTATAAATTGAACCTACATTATTATAGTGCACTATATAAAATTAGCATCAGTAAGTCATTGTGAATAATTGATTCTCTCTTGTAGGGCAAGTTTACACATAATAACTGTAATCCTTTTAGTTACAACTGCTGCCTTAACTCCCATAAGTGTAAATCTCACTTGGGTAGGCATTTGCTTTAGTACAGCAATTTCCTGACTTGGCACATGAAAGCAGATGCTTACATTGACTTGACTTGTAGCAGTTTGCAGCTGAAAATTGTGCTCATGGATTTATGCTGGAGTAGTTTTTCAATTGGATTCCACTTTGTCAAGGTCAAATGTATGACATTCAAAGTCCTCAAACCACTATAAACTTTCTAATATTCCTTAGTATTTTGAGATTTTAGACCCCTGTCACAGTTAACATTTATCCCTGAAAGGTTTAGTTCCATTTTGTGAATCATGTCAATCATATCAAAGTCGATCTGTGTTCCAAATTATAATTTGCTTAAATGATCCATGTGTCTTCTTCAGAGAAGAATAAACTGTTGTTTTACTCATGGTGAAATGAGTTGTTCTCTAGACATTATCTGCAACATCTGCTTACATAATATGTAAGCTGTATTCATCTATGCATCTGTGTTCTATATGCAAAGTATCAAAATTCAAAATTGAAGACATGTTATAGGCATATTTCAGTTACAGTCAGTCTTACAGTTAGGAAAAAAGCTTGTGTAGTGGATAGAGTGACAGAATAGGACTCTGGAGATCAGGGTTTGAGACCCTGCTCAGCCCCACTCAGCCATGGAAACTGGGGGAGTGGAAATAGTAAAAACACTTATTGAATATCTTAATTACCTTGAAAACCCTGTTAGGGTCACTAGAAGCTGGTTCTGACTTCATGGCACAAAATAAAACAAGTTAATGTTTAAATCATATAAAAGCCATCCAAAATTCTTACAACTATGAAAATCTGCCAACAGAAGTACATAAAATACTTATACAAAGCAAAAATAGGAAGACTTAAATAATATTCATTCAATCCAAACTGCAAGAGCATGAAAAACACATTAGAAATATACTTAAAGAATTAAAGGTGCAAGGAGAATGTTTTAATTATTCTAAAAATTTGGCCTGGCCCACCAGAACATCACAGTCCCTTGCACTCCAGATCACCACTTCCCGGGAGGCACGTAAATCTTCCACCCAAAATCGCGCTTTCTCTGTGGAGAGTCCCACACTGTGGAACCACCTTCCGAGTAGTGTTAGGACTGCAGAGTCCCTCTCAGCATTTAAGAAGTTGCTAAAAACCTGGCATTACACGGCCGCATTCCATAATCAAGGAGGTTGAGCTATGCTATGAGTAGGGACATGAGTTTTATGTCCGCCTGTTTTCGCCATCTTTCCTAGCACTATTTTGAATTTTTAACTTTTGGTTCCACTGTCTGCTGTCATTTTTTTGTTACTTTTTTTTTTTTTTGTTATTTTGTGGAACAACTTCTTCTTCTTCTTCTTCTTCTTCTTCCTACTACTACTACTACTACTACTACTACTACTACTACTACTACTACTTTTTTGGAATTATTGTATGTTATATTTGTTAACCGCCTTGAGTTCCTGTTTGGGAAAATCCGGTGGTTGGTAGGTAGGTAGGTAAGTAGGTAGGTAGGTAGGTAGATAGGTAGGTAGAGAGACAGCATAATCAAAACCAACCAAAAACAGAAAAAAAGCCCAAACAGAGGGCAGCTCTAACATAAAGATTACAATTCCAAAATAGCTTTCAGCATTTAAAATTTGAGCAACTGATTGTTGCCTTTAGCATATCCAGGCACACATGAAAACCATTAAGATTTCTCATTCAATGCAGTTTGAATCTGTGGAGGAAAATTTATTTATTTATTTATTTATTTATTTATTTATTTATTTATTTATTTATTTATTTAATGGATTTTTGTACCACCCATCTGACAGCAAGGGCACTCTGGGCAGTTAACAACAATTATTCAATAAAATACAGTACAACCCCCACATGATTCATACAACAAAATAAAAACATATAGCTACAATAAATATAATGAAAATAAAATTAAAGTGACATAAAATAGTATATAATTTCAAACCTGTGATGTTATTGGGAATCCTCAATCATATCTGTATGTGTTCTCTCTTCTGGTAAAGAAGTCTTCTGCAGCATTGTCCCCTGTTTCCTCACTAACACTTTCACTATGTATATTTATAGGATCTGGATGTTATGATTCATTATGGAACACAAGTAAATATCTGCAACTCAGCTGGCAGATAGAAATTCCAAGGGAACTGGCCTGTATTGTAGAAAATGTTGATAAAGTTGTTTTGAAAACAAGACTTATTGCCATTGAAGAGGGGATACATTATTTTTTCAGTGGGTTTCATTCTAAGTAGAGGACCATACACATCCACTTTACGTTCCACCAGAGTTGCAAACTCTATTGGGTTTATTTTTATTTATTTATTTTGAATATTTTTACCCCACCTTTCTCCTTGGAAAAGGACTTCTCTTATCTTGTGGAAGCAATAGTCTTTTACATGTGTTTTGCCACTCTGATGAAATTAGCTGCTTGTGCTGAAGCAGTTCTAGTAGGCATTAAGTAGATTGTTGTTCAAACCTCCATTTTATGATTAGATATCACATTACCTAGATTATAATTCTAATAGCCCCTTAATCCTTGTAACATTTTTACATAAAATTCCAAACTTAGACAAACTGACATTTTATTTTTATTTTTAAGGTTTCTCTACAATATGATAGGAACCTTGTATCCACAGAGAATTGGTTCTGCCTGCCCCCAACACATGGATACTGAAATCTGTGGATAATACGAATGCTAAATATATAGTATAGAAAAATATTTTTACATGTATTAGCAGAACCGGTCACTAGGTACCATGCTGTGTATAATATTTGCAGACCGTGGATGCTGAGTCTGTGGATATGGAAATCCTCCTGTACTTTCTTTAAAGTTGATAGCTCAGAGGTCTGGAATCTTGGCATAATAATCAAAAGTAGTAAAGTTAATTGACGATTTTACATTGAATACTAAAATAAAACAGCAAGGGCTATTTAAATCTTACTGCTGCTCATTTTCTGATTAAATAGTGTCTTTCTGCCTTGCTTGGAAAAGTGCAGTTGTTGTGTCATCCCTCTCCCATAGAGAAAGATGGGCAGATGGTGGGAGGTGGGAGGAGAGTTTGCATGGAAAGAGGATTTGAGGGGAAGGCCTAGGCCTGAGCATGACTTTTCCCCACATTTCCTTTGCTCTGATTTGAGCCACATGGAACTTCTTTTAGGTTTTTAAAAAAACAGTTGGGAAGATAAATGCAACTGGCACCACATCATGGCGCTAAATGATCGGTTTGATAGCATATAAGCCCTTCCTCATTTGTTTCATCAAGCTCCATCTTCTCCAAAAAGTGGAGTATTGTTTATTTATTTATTTATTTATTTATTTATTTATTTATTTATTTATTTATTTATTTAACTTTTATACTGCCTATTTCCCAATGGGACTCTAGGCGGTTTACAATAAAATTGATAAAACAATAAAACAATAAAGCATCTATAAAACCATCAATGAGGGGGCAGCAAAAATAGCAGGCCTGGGGGAAACCCTCGACATGCAGCAGCAGGCAGTAGGGCAGGGGGAAATTAACCAGAAATAAGGTCACCATAGGCCTCTTTATACAGCATTGTTTTAAAGCCTTTTTAAAGGCCGGCAGGGACGATGCAAGGCGCAGCTCGTTGGGTAGGTTGTTCCATAATGAGGGGCCGACAACCGAGAAGGCGCGGTTACGCGTCAGCAACTTCCGTGCCTCCCTCGGCGTGGCCACCCTAAGCGAGCGCGCCTGCGACATCCCCGTATCATCTTTCATGAAGAGGAAGACTGCATATACTTTTAAATTTAAGTGCATGCACCTAGATTCACCCGTGGTGCACTGTGGATTGTGTTTCCTAAAATTGAAGACAGCATGAATGATGCAAGTTTTGAAGCAAGAGTTATATTAAATTAGGGTCCAGAAAGTGTGCTGCAGTGAAACTGGTTTTCCATCTCACATATAGTGGTAGTAAGAAAATTCTGTGATGTCATGATTAATACTCAGAAACGTTGGGTTGTGAATAGCATGTAGACAAATGGAATGTCATCTTAACTCTGTCCTTTTTTCCCCTCCTCCCTTCCAGGGAAGCCGAGACAACATGAGTGTGATATTGATCTGTTTTCCAAATGCACCAAAGGTATTGCCAGAGGCAGTGAAGAGAGAGACAGAGCTGGACAAGTTTCTGGAGAGCAGAGTAGAAGGTGGCTCTTTTAAAAAAATTAAGTAACTTCATTTTTAAAGCAAAGCCCAACAGTCAAGTAAAATGTCTGTGGGCTTTTAATGAAATCCTTAAGTGCCATAGGATGTTTAACAATACATATAGTTCATATAAAAGCACTTTCGTTGTATTTTGCATATATGTGGTTTGTCCTGTTAAAGCAGCAGTCCTTGATTTTTTATTTACAGTGGCTGAAGTCCTGTTGCTTACATAGTAAGATAAGTAGCAATTTGGTGAATCAGTGAAATGTTCATTGGTTCAAATAGACCTACTTTAGTTTTGAATATGTAAGTCACAACTAGATTAGGCCTATTTGAATTGATGGACGTTTTGGAGGAGTTGACTCACCAAATCCCCACTGATGCAGTCAGACTGCTTTAGTGTGATTTACTATGCTAAGCAACAAGATCCCAACCAATAAGAGAAAGAATGCGGTATAACATCTATGAGGGGACCATTACCAGCAATAAATTTAGGCTGTAAAGTATATTCTGTTCTAGGTTATTAAGACAAATTATAATTATGGGTGTAGTTTATCAGCATCTGGTTGAGTGTGTAATAGAAACTTTGAAAATAATCTAAATATAGAACAGCCTTCCCTAACTTAGCACTTTGTGAATGTTTTGGTCTATTCTTGACAGCATTCTTGACCATGGTCAAATCATCTAGAGGGCATGAAGTTGGAGACTTCCAGTATACTGTTTAGAATTGGTAATTTGTGTTTTGTACAGTTTTGTGCCATAAGCTTCAAAGGTTCAAAACCAATCTGTTTAAAAAATAGGTTGTAAAAAAGCTTTGTTGCAATCTATATATAGTGTTATAACCCTGTGCCATGCAATCCTATGTAAGATTATACAGAAATCCCAATACATTCAGCAGGGCTTACACAGAAAGTATATGTTCAGATTGCAAGTTGTAAGTAGCTTACTTTCATTTGTAAAATAGAAAATGTTTATTAATACAAATTCACAAGATCTTTTAAAACAGGTGTATTGATAATACAGTATAATTGAACTGAGTTTAAGACAATTTCATGTTACATTATGAATGTGTACAAGGTATTTTTGTGCTTGCTGTTTTAGTGACTGAGATAAACATCACATGCACTTTATGTCATAGGCCAGTGATGGTGAACCTTTTAGAGACTGAGTGCCCATACTGCGATTCAAAACCCACTAATTTTCAGCAAAGTGCCAATACAGCAAATTAACCTGAATATACAGGTGGCTGTGAAGGGGTGATGTCGGGTGCCCATAGAAAGGGCTCCGAGTGCCACCTTTGGCACCCGTACCAGAGGTTCACCAACACGGTCATAGGCCATAGAATAATTAAGTGTCAGGGGGCTCTAAGGCCATCAAGTACAACCCCCTGCTCAATGAGGGATTCCAATTAAAGTATATTTGACAGATGGTTGTCTAACCTTCTCTTGAATGTCTCTAGCACAAGGACATTCATCACTGGCCAACGTTATTGGTTCCCTTGTCATACTGCTTTAATGGAATCTCCCCCCCACCCCCAATATTCAACCAAAATCTGGCTTCCTGTAATTTGAGCCCCTCATTGTGTGTCCTGCTCTCTGGGATGATTGAGAACATATCCTGTCGCTCCTTTCTATGAACATCTTTCAACAATTTGAAGTGTCTCCTTTCCTCAAAGCTAAACGTGCCCAGTTCTTCCGGGTTTTTTTTCTCATAGGGCTTGATTTCCAGTGCTCTGACCATCTTTGTTGCCTGTTTTCCAGTTTATTTGAATCCTTGGTTAACAAACTCCAACACATGTAAGAGGTGCCTTGTCCCATACTGGCTCATTGTCCTGCTCAGTTTCATCTCCTTTAGTGTAGTGACTGTGAGACTGAATTAAAACCAGTATGTATGAAGTCCCGATCTACCCTTTTCCAGGAGCTCTATCTTAGGCAGTCGGCTCACTGTTTGACTTGTTTCCCCTTCTGTAAGCAAGTTACCTTACAGACAGATTGTAAGAGTTACAGCATCATAATGTATGTGAGGTGTATCTAGCGCTTGAAGGCATTATACCGATGTTTTGTACTAGTAATTAAATGTATTTCAGAAGTAGCAGTTAATTGTAATACTTACTGTAGCACATACTCCTTACATTGAGGGAAGTGCTGACATGGCTGCTCATATTTTATGTTTAAACGTATAATCAATTGATTCATGGAATGTGACACAATAGTAGGCAGGATACAGTGTAATTTGTTCCCCTTAACTGGTTAAAAACTTTCTATGTAGCAGCATGGAGAAGCATTTACCCATATTTAGTGGATAAAATGTAGATTAGCATTGGAATGTAACATCTTCATTTTCTTTTTTACAGTTTTGCTTCTCTTGGAACATTAATTTTTTATGTCCAGTGTCCTAAGATGCAGTAGGCTTGGTGCAGTCTTCCCTCTAATGTTAAGCTGGGCTGGGTGGGGCTCTGCCCCTCGCACATGCAGCTCCCCCCCCACATATCCAGCTTGAATGATTGCTGTCAGTAGGGAGGCAGAGTCGCGTGCACACAGGCGCACGTGCTTAAGAGGGAACCTTAACTGTATGCCAAGTGTAGCAAAAGCACACAAGGGCTATTCAGAATACTTTTCCTGTTGCAGCTGCTTACACCTTTGGGGAAGTTATTTCGAAGTGTCCTCTAACACAGTGTTTTTCAACCTTTTTTGGGCAAAGGCACACTTGTTTCATGAAAAATTTAGAAAATGTAACTCTGCCTATATTGACTATATATAAAGTAATTTTTCAATTTTTCCCACGGCACACCAGAGAACATCTTGCGGCACACTAGTGTGCCGCGGAACAGTGGTTGAAAAACACTGCTCTAACATATTTGAATACGGTATTGGGGCTACAGCCAGAAAGTAAAATGATTTGTCTTCCTCTGTATAGAAGCACTTTGAATTCAAGAGTTTCTTGTGCTGTCAGCCATCTACTGTACATGCTAAATGTAACAAAATCCATATTAATATATGTGACATAATCCTACATTACTTGTTTTTGTGTGAACAGAATTGGTTGAACTTTGTCTAAATAAATTGGGCAGCGTTCAGCCAAAGTACAGTATGAGCATATCTCTGTGTTTCGAAACATTTCCTATTTAGTCTGTCAGAGAAACCCTGAGTTTTGGAGATTTGGAAGAAAGAATTGCCTCTTATTTACATACAGCATTTCTGTCCATCTTTCCTTTTAAAATATCCTGGCATCAGAACTTTTTCTTACTTCCTAAATCTGGAAAGGGTTAGTGATTTAGTCTAAACATTATTGGAACAGTTTCTGGAGATGAAATTGTATCAAAACCTGAAGTGTTTTGACTTTTTCATAGCAAACTGTGTGTTTTGTCTAGTAACAGCAATCTCTTTAATATAGTTTAAGAGTGACAAAACACATTCAGTGAGTGAGATGAAATACACATTCTTGTGCATCTGCTAAAATAATAAGATTTTAATAAAGACTGTTATTTTAATTATAAACAATCATTTTAAAATGTTGAAACTATTTTACATTATACTGCTGTCATTGAAACAAAACTATGAGTAGGGAGAATCCCTTTGCTCAGAATGACTGACTTCAGTCTCATAAGTTTTGTTCTGATGTTCTAATAGAGATATACTTAATTTTATCATTGACAGTTCTTTGTTGTTGCAGACATGTGTTATACATTGTACTAGAAGGACATAAAGCAAAAGCAAAGTATGTTTTTGTTTATCCTCTGTTCTGATGTTTTCTGTATGCATGTTACACAACTTTCAGCTATAATTGTATAGTAAATAATCTCTGCCCCTGCACCAGCATTACAAATTATAGATGTGGAAAAGGTTATTCCAAAATGAAGTTTTTGTGTTACAGTAATCAGCTAGCTTAGTCCTTTAGAATAAAACCCCTTAGATGTTCATTAATAATGTTACAGTCCTCAAGCTGCTCTACCAGTACGAACTTTTAAGATAAAAACTTTATTACTTTCTTGAAGCATAATGACACAGAGATACGCCAGTGCCAGTAAACAGAATGAGTAGATCTAGAAAAATGTTTAGGAGTTTAACTTCAAGAAAAAAACTTTTTAAAATTAACTTTATTTGTATTGTTTGAGCTTGCAGAGACGCAGCATCTCAGGGATGGGTCAGGAAAGCCATATTTTGAAATACATATTGTTAATGCAGATGTTTGTTCAATATCTCTCTTCATGTGTCTTTATTTCAAGGAATTCATTAAGTTCAAATAATCTATCTTCTTTAAAATACAAAAGTTTAGATATACTGTAGCTGGCTTCTTTCATTTTGAAACTAGAATGCTCAGATCTTTGAATGCAAGATCATTTTTCCACATATGTTAAAAAAATACTTCTCAAACCTTCAGAAGCACAATCTCCTAACTGATAAAAAGGTACATTAAACTGAAGTACATATCTGCACTTTTCATCTGTCTTGTGTTAGTTTTCCTACACTACAATTTGAGAAAGTATGTTACATTTCCAAGAAGGGCGAGTGCTATGCCTTGGCAAAAGGTGTCAGCCTGAAGGACAGTAGGGTTCATTTTGCCATGAATTATATGTGAATTGTATTTACAGTACATCTCTATTGAGTATAAATGCTTTTTAGTGGAGAATGTCTCTCAAATGTACTGCCGCTTTAGATTATAGTATTGTCTAGTTCAGGTAAATTTAAATCCATTTATTTTTGTACAGAAGACAATAGCATTACAGTGATGTAGACTATACCAGATGTTCACAATTCACAATAAAAACACTTGACAAAAAAATCTGAGATCTTTGCTCTTTATTCAGTTTTCAGTATTAGATATTTCTCTCCCAAGTAGTAGGTGGGATTTTTTTAAAAAATGGCCCTTGCAGTCTCCAAAAATACCTGATTCCAAATACTGTCCAGGATACAGAAAAATTGTACAATAAACTCTGTGGTCCCCAGGGGTATTGTTTTTTCTCCAGTACTGCTGTGTATTCCTGAAATGTGGGCTTTTCAAAGGGGGAAGGAAGTCAATTATTTTGCTAGAATAGTGTGAGTCTTTGCACGTGGCTAAGCAACTGTCTAGAATATGTTCACTGTTATCTTTCTTTTGAAGGGAGTTAGTTATAGCTTAGAAGTAACTTAGAAGTACAATATACAGTATTTTTCCATCTATAAGACTGTTTTTGTTTAAAATTGTTAAATTAAAAATTGAGTGTTATCTTACACGCGGAAGTACATACATACATACAAACTTTATTATTTCTGACCATAGGCCTTTACAATATACAAACCAGCAGATAAAATTCAGTTAAAACAGGTGATTACCATAAACCCGGTAAAATCCAATCCAAGAATAATAATGTAATACAGTCAACTATGTACAACATTTATGTGGCAGTAAGGTTCTTGACAAACTGAGACCTCAGTTTCTTAGCTGCCAGTGCAAATTGTGCTACCACATATGTAATATACATCTGCGTATCAGCAAGCAAACCTATTACTGTTTCCATGGTGGTGCAATTAGAAAACAGCTGAATAATGGATGACAAAAATCTTTCTCTATGATTTTCATAAAGAGGACAATGCAGCAAGTAATGAATTAGATCCTCAATCTGGTTACAGCCAAAAACACATTTCCTTTCCTCAACTGGGATTCCTTTATATCTCCCTTCGAGGTATGCTGAGGCCATCTGTCCAAATCTAAGTTCTGTAAAAGCTCTGCAAATCTGAGGAAAAGTCAGTACTTCAAAGTAATGAGGTTTTGCGTGATTCACCTGAAAGTGAGGATACCAGATAAAAAAGTGGGACCCAACAATAGTAGCTCTATCTTAACAGGCATCAAAGTCATAGATCCAGTTTCTGAGGTCATGGGAACTTAAACAAAGGAGATTATCCATCGTTAAGATTATACATCTTTAATTTTTTGTGGCATTGTTGTGCCCATCCACCAGTCTGTAGTTGTTCTAGCCAACAGCACTTTGTTAGAGAGGAGTTCTCCAAGCTATTCAATCTACGCCAATACCTAAAATAAGCCAGATCGACTCTAGCGGCTATTGATGATAGGCTTAGCTCAGCTCTAAGATGAGCTGAGGGAGTTCCTGGATGGATCCCCAGTATCAGCCTCATGAATTTGTTCTGCAGGATTTCTAGTTTTGGCTTTGCTGCCTCGCCCCATAATTCTGCCCCATGGAGCATTTGTGTTAAGATTTTGGCTACAAACACCTTGAGAACTGGATTTACCAACTGGCCTCCTCTTCCATAAAAGAATCTTTTCAACTGCCCTATTGATCTAGTGCTCAGCAAAATGGTGGCATTTAAATGTTGTCTCCAGGTGAGATTCTTGTTAAAATGAATGCCCAAATATTTAAATGAATGTACCTGCTCAATGGCATGCCCATCCATTGACCACTTGTGCTTTGGGGCTCTCTTCCCTAACACCATGATCTTTGTTTTAGTGTAGTTGATTATTAGCCGTTCCTCTTTACAGAGCTGTCCAAATTTGGAAGTAAGCCAAGGAGAGGACTATGTGGTTATGGAACTAATTTGGGGTTAGAACAGTGCGGGGGGGCGTCTTATACATGGGGGCGTCTTATAGACGGAAAAATACAGTAGAGTATTATGAAACTAGTTAGGTGATTTTTAAGCATCGTGATTTTTAAGCTGTCTGTTAGCCTTTAAGTTCAAGTGCAACTGCTAGAACAATATCGCCCTATAAGTAGTTTTATGTTCTTTACAAATTACATCATTTGCTATCCTTTTGTTTCAAATGGTTTTCATGCAGCTCATTGGTATAGGTTGGAGACGTTTTATTGGTAATACTTCATTTATTTTGATAGAACATATACATTACTTGCCTGTTTGGGGAAAACTGTGCCTTCTCATTGAAACATGAAAGCTTTTCAAATGTGCAAGCCCAGGTGTCGAAGCATTCTATTGATTTATTGCACTCATAGTAACAAAATGTCCATTTTGACATATAGTCTGTATACCGTACCACAAGATAAAATGTTTGATCCATTTAATAGGATTTTGGATAAGCTGGAAAAGATTTTCTCCACTAACTTACCATGGCTCCCTTGGAGAGTGACAGTAAGTTAGTGGAGACGGTACTCATCTAATGGATGAATATTCTGATTTATTTGTTCTGTAGCAAATTTGTAAATCCAAAATATTGCATCCTTCCTTTGGTAATATCTTGCTGGAATGAGTATCCATAACCATTCAAATCATGGTGTAAAGGGCTCTTGCAGCCTGAAGTCTTGTTTAAACTTAAGATACTAAGTGGTGGAGATTCTCAGTCATCCAGGTGAGGTTAACCAGGAGTTGAGTCATGGGGTGGGGTGAAACACGGTGATCTATAAATTCGAAGCCTCCCACATATCTTCCTCAGACTGAAGAAGCTACTTGGATGAGTAGTGAAATATTTCAATCCCACAAGAAAAGAAGTCCAGTTGCCATGACTCAACTCCCAGTTAAGATACTGAGATTTTAAAATCTTAAGCATCTGTTCTGTCAATATACTCTGTTAATGACTTGAAGATGGACTAAGAAATTTCTTGATAAAGTATTCAATATTCCAATACTGTGTTGCTTAAATTTGAATACTGGGATTGTTGCTGAAGTCAGATTCTTTGCTTTTCAATTTACTGTGTAATGCAAGCTATGTCATTTAACACTATTTTTATTCAAGATGGTGTGCTTTGAACTATGACAGTCCTGTATTATAATATTTCTGTTTATAAGATGATCTTAAATTGTTCCGATGGGCAGAAGCCTGGTGGTTTGTTACAGAAGCATTGGTGCAGTAATAGTGATAGTGAAAATGGCAGTGGTGGACTTTGCCTTGTTATTGTCTTATGGTTACATTCTTCACTGCACATCAACTCAAGCTGTTGGTGTGCAGCCAGTGATACAAAACAATTCAATACTGCAGTTTACACTGTTGCGCTTGAGATGGCATAGCTACATAAAAGGATTCTGGCCAATGAGTATGTAGTTTTTATTATCTAAAATGTTATTTCTTTCTGAAGTCTGTTTACAAAAAAAATGTTTCTGCTCAGGTGGCTTAAGTAGGCTTTTTCAGCTCTCTCTTGTAGTACTGCAGAGCATCAAACATTTGACCATTAAAAATAATGACTTAATTAAAGTAGTGTATTTTATCCTACAATATTTTGAACGTGGAAGGGTCTACTGGAAATCTGATGATACAGAAAGGGCTATTTTTTTTCCTTACCCCACTTTTTTAATCAGGTACTGAAATCACTGGAAAAAATATTCAATATGCCAAAAGTCTTTATTCTGTGTATAATAAAAACTAAGTGTTAGTCTTTTCAATTGTGTTTGGACTGATTTTAAAAGAAAATACTTCTGATTCCCAGAGATCATAAAGAAGCAGGGCGAAGGCGTTCCAGATTTAGTCCACGTCATGCGTACATTACAAACGGAAAGCATCCCAAACCTTCCGCCAGGGGGTGAATTGGCAAGCAAGTGAGTTTACATCATTGTAAATATGCGTTTGATTTTGGATTGACTTGCACGCTTCATAAGGCTACTCTTAAAATGATGGATGTGGGAAGAAAAACCAAAATCTCTTGGGAGGATCTTGCTGGCGTTCCGTTTAACCACATTTCAAACTGGTGATTATGTTAAATAAAGAAATGAAGACGTGCACGATGCTGTGGCTGTCTGGGAGGCGGATGCTAAAATTAAAAGTAAACCTGTGTCATGCCACAGCTGAAGAAAGGTCAGGCTATTTTTAAGAGTGGACTCATCTTTTAACAAGTTCTTAAATATTAACCTCTTTTACGTCACAAAGGGTAAAATTGTGATGCTTTTGAGTTTTGGATTTATGTAGTTTTCTTTGAATGAACTGTTATTCTTACATTGAATTCTGGTTCTGTGTTATATTATTTCCACCAAATGCACAGTTGTCTTCCTTCGTTTCTAATGCATACATAAAATAAATAAATAAATAAATAAATAAAAAATAGGAAGTTGTTGCACCTCAAAGAATAAGAGAATTAGATTACAACTATTGCATCTGAGAATGTGGATTGCAATCTGCAAAAACTCGTAGTGGAACTTTTTTTCTAGTTTTTAAGATGCCAGAAGTCTTGTTTTTCTTTTGGTTATATGTCTTGAAATAGACCAACATGGCTGTCTTTTTGAAATCAAATACCTTGACTTGCAAATGATTTCATTCAGTATAAAACATAGCAAATTTATTAAAGAGCTTCAGTGATGATAAAGAAAGTTGGGTCATCTAAGAGCTATAGAGACTATGGATCCATAGATTGTGTATCATCTAAATAAAAATACAGTGGACCCTTGTATAACAAACAGCTTGTATAACATAAAATTTGTACAACATAAAAAATTCCGGAGATAGGGGAAATTTGCTTAACATAATCGCCTATGGGGAGAATCCGTACAACATAAAAATGGGATCACTCCGTTTTCAATGCATTCCTATGGGAATTTGTTTAAAGGAAAATTTGCTTAACATAATTTCATTTGGAACGAATTAATTCCTTTATACAAGGTATCACTGTACATCATTAATTCATTTTTACGTTCCATAATTTATGAAAAATTATTCAACAGATAATAGAAACTCAAAATGCTGTCTAAAGCAGTGATGGTTTCCAAGTCATGCTTAAGAGGCGTAGGTGGAATGGGCTCATGTACCTTCACAATTAATTGTCTTATAAAACTGCCTGACTTGTCAGAACATTTCTAGAGGCCTGTGCCTGTTCCAGTTCCACCTGGTAACTGACGTGCACAAGGACTTGAAGTCCACATTGCCTTTTCTGCCATGATGCTGTGACACTGGAATGTCTTGCCTAAAATCAACTATGTTGTAGCAAAACAGAAGCTGCTAGTTAAAATAATCCACTTTTTCCTCGGGCAGTTGTAGATGTTGCTGTGAGATTTCGGGTGTTACAACTGTATAATATAGCATTAGAAGTGATTTGAAATGATTTGAAAATGTTTACCTTGGGTTTTTGCAGGTAGTACAGTGGTCCCCCCGTTTAAGAGTGCCTCGGTTAACGTAATTTTCTCTTGACAAAAGGCACCCATTGAAAATGGTGGCGTTACCTATACAGAGCCCCCAGTCATTTCACAGACCTTTGGCCTGCCCTGTACATGCCTTCTTTTCACTCTCGCTGCCACCATTCAGGGTTACCCATTTGAAATAACCGAGTCTCAGTCAAATTGTAAAGTTAATAAAGTAAAATAACATTTATATAATACAACCAGCTGTTTCAGTTTCAGGTTTTCTTGCGTGCCCCTAATTGAAAGTTCCTTTAATCAGATACACTCAAATTTTGTCCTTTTACTATTCTCAAACCTCTCTCATCTGTCTCACATCTTGCATCTGACTCTCTCTAATCTTTAACTCATCTTCCTTTACTGTTTTTTCTTCTTCTAACTCTCACAACCCTCGCTCTGAGCCTTTTAAACATGTGGGCTCCTCCTCCACACTCCATAATTGGTCCACAGCATTAACCCTTTATGCCCTCCTGCACAAACACATTTAACTATGAAGAGGGTAAACACCACAGAAGTTTCTCCAGAAAACCTTGGTTTACGCTTATTTTCAAAGGACTTCCTTTCCCAGGATGCATTGCGCCCCTTGCGGTTCCGGATTACGAAATTTCTGGATTTTGAAGCGTACCACCAATTTTGTTTACCTAAGTACCACTGTACAGTATATGGAAATTTCCTATCTAGATAACTTAAGAACAGTATCCCAAATGTCTTTATTTTGGGGAACGTCCTTTACCTAATTATTGGAATTGAACTTCATATTTTATATAAATCTGGATCCCATATGATTTTCAAAAGGCAGCAACATGGACTGATTGTACTGTTTTTGGACTTATAACCCTTTGATTTAACTACTGGATTCCAAAGTAGTTATGTTAATTTGCAGTATCAAAGTTACTGTTATGTTTTTTCTTATTGACAAATACTTTTGTCTGTATAGCGGCACTGAATTTTTGAACTTTTTTCTCCTGTATCAGCAATTATTTTATGAAATTTTGGTAAGCCACCTTGAATGCCATTTGACAGAAAGGCCATACAGTATATGATTTTGATTAATAAGTAAAAGGCAAACGGGGGGTCACGATAAATGATACAAAAAGATAACCTTATTTTTGCAAAGCATGTCAGTTTTAAGAATCTGTTTTTACATTCTTGTCCTCTAGGAAATGCTGGTGTTTAACCCCCCCCCCTCTTTTTTTTTTTTTGCTTGCTTTAGACGGAGTGTGATTGAAGCAGTTTATAACAGACTGAACCCATATAGAAATGACGATGCTGTGAGTATTGATGCAATTAAGTAGCCTGACTTTCTACTCATTTTAACATGCAATGTTGATTGAAATGTCATTAGCTGATGCCTTGGGGTTATTAGATATAACCAGAAACCAAGCCAAGACCTCAAAGATCTCTGTTCATCATTAACAATGCTTTATTTTGATCACATGGCTCTCTTGAAGTCAGGTGTGAAAATATTTGTAGCAAGAAGTATTACACTACATGTGAGTAGTAATATGTCTTTGGCTCTTGAATATGGTGTTGAGATCTGTAATGTCATGCCAGAGTGTACCTCAGAATGTAGTCATGTTTATAGGTCCTTTTTTACTGTGAGTTTAGCATTTGAGGAACATGCTACTGGCTTCTGGAATTACTGGAATATGTCTCTGTTTTTAGGCTTAATACCTGCAATGGGCAATACCCACACTACCCTATAACAACATATTCTTATTTTTCTAACTGCATGGTCAGTTATCAGTTTGTAAACTATATTCATTGCTTTTTGACTACTAGACTGCAAATCTTTATATTTTTATTTTGTTGTTTTCTTTCACATTCTCCTGTTTCTTTCATTCTTCATTCTTCTGTTTGTAACATGCCCATCCACTTTATGTTCAGGCACATCATACACACTGCCCTTTTCTCTTCCAGAAAGCTTCTCTTTGAGAATTAAGGGAGTAGAAATGTTCTTAGCTCTGCTTTCATGCATACAGATGATGGCAGTTGAAAAGAATTGGTACCCTTGTTTGCAGCTCAGTGCTTATTCTAGGGGGTAAAAGAGACATGTTGAAATGTTTCCAGTTACTGAGAACTAATGTTCTTTCATTTGTGGCTTATACTTGTGGCCATGCCTCATCAAATGTCTTTTACAATATGATCTAGAATAGCAAATATTATTGTAATGTGTTCAATAATATTAGTAAAATTCAATATCAAGAATCTTTGTGATGGCTATGAAATGGTTTGTGTGTTGTCACACAACCTGAAACATTTCTCTCAGGTCATGAAATGTTCAAAAAAAGAAAAAAAATGAATACAGCAGAAATCTGAGGTTTACAGCGGGGCAGGAAACCTTGAAGAGAGAAATCCTGATGACTGATGGATTGTGTGAGTGGGTTGAGTGTACCCCCCTTCAGTCATCAGGCAAAAGGAATATTCATATTTGTTAGTCTTTCGAGGAAACAAGAAAGTGTTGGTAGATAAACTAACACTTGACTCTCACTAGGAATCCTAGAGGACGTTATAGACCTCCACTTAAGGGTTAATTCTAGAATGAAATTAAACAATCACTAAACATCATATAAACATTCATTTGAGTATTAAGGTATGTCTTTGTTGTAATAATTCCAGGCAACATCAGCTTTTCTTCTTCTGCAAGCTTTGTTTATCTACATTACATATGTTCCATATGCACAAAATACTTTACAATGGTTGAAAATTACAAAAGCCTTACTGCAGAGAGAAAATTAGCCCCATGTCTCTGTTCATGACCTGAATTTGATCCCAGCAGTCTCGGGTAGCCAGCTCCAGGTTGAATGAGCCTGCCATCCTTCAGAGGTCAGTAAATTGAGTAACCAGCTCACGAGGAAGGCATTGTGTAACCTGCATAATTAGATTGCAAGCCACCCAGAGAGTGCTTTAAGCACTATGTGGTGATAAATAGGCAGCATACTTAGCGTATCTTAGCTTTTTAAAGGCACATATGCCTATGGATACATTACTCCTTGCAACTTGTAAAAAGATGCAGGTGTTAAAACTTAAGTCGTATGCAGAACTTAAATCATGTTTGTATCCAAATTACAGGAGCAAAAGTACAGCAAAATATCAAAAATGTTTTAAGTTATATTTTTGAATGCAAATGCTTGCAAATGCTTTCTGAAAGACAGAAAACATATTTCTTAAAATATCAAGGTTTTTTTAAAAATGCATAAAGTAAAAGGGCATTTTTAATCCTTTTAGCCATTATAAGAACACAAACAGAAAAATAATATATTTTCTAAATGCTCACCCAACCACCTGCCTGTTAAAAACCTATTGGGGGGGGGCATGATTTTTGTGTATTGCCTCTGTGTCCAGTTGCTTTGCTAAAAGAGTGGTGTTGATATACACAGTGTAATATACAGTGCAGTGGAGCCATCCTGTTCTGATGAGCTTAATGTCTTGTTTGCATGTTCCCTATCGCCCCATATTTATAACTCTTTTAAATTGTTTCCCATTGGTTGGTTGGCTGGTTGGTTGGTTGGTTGATTAGATTTATACCCTGGCCATCTGGCCACTCTGGGCAACTTACAACACTATACAAAATACAATCAGATATAAATAAGACCAAATTAATACAATAAAACTGCAATAACAGCAACAAATCTGTAAACAAAACAAATCCAATAAACAAATCAATTAAATATTTACAGAAGATTAAAAGGCAGTTTGAGATGGCAAGACCATGACTAAAGTGATATAGCTAAGAGCTCAGGAAGGCCTGTTGAAAGAGCCAGATTTTCAAGTCTCTTAAATGAAGCCAGAGGAAGGGCTAGACAAATATCAGGCAGAAGATCGTTCCACAAAGTGGGAGCGATCACTCAAGTCAAAAGGCACAATATCTTTTTTTTCTTTACATGCCTCTGTATGGGTGGCAGATCTTAGGCACCTGGTCTGAGAAGAACATGTTTCACGGACAGTTCTCAGACCGGGCACCTAAGAGAGGGCATTCTGATTTCCTCCAGTCTGTAAATGATCTTATCTTCAGGATAATTTTTAGGGATCCAGAGGTCAAACATTTTATCAATAGAAAAATCATTGTTCCTGCAGTCTTTGTGGTTCCAGCAGTCTGTAACTTAATATCTGACTACCTGCCGTTATTTGTATTTACATTATCGTTATGACCTTCTCAAGTGCACTCACATGAATACCTCTGCCCCCCACCCCACCCCAGGGCTTTTCCTCCACCAGGCACCCACTACAACTGTTCTTGTTTTTTGGCTGTGAGCCAGTGTAGGAAAGCCTTGCACAGTAGGGTCAAAACGTGCAGGGATCGTTGATTATGATGATCAGTTTTGCAGGACTTGAAACAATAAAACTATAGAAATAAGACCTTATATCACCTTATAATAAGACCTTATAATATAAGACCTTGTAAGACCTTTTAGCATTAGACCACTGCAACATTAGACCATTGCAACATTTGACTTTTATGATCACCAGTAGGGTGTGCAGTAAGACCCACAAATGTTACAGTAACCCCCCACCGATTGCAGGGGTTAGGAACCCACCCCACCAATGATGCATGAAAATCCGTGATATGCAAAAGCGGGTGGAGTGGGGGCGGGGGGCAGGGGGCAATTGCGCACCTGTCCGAGAAGTCTTGGGGCGGCGCGTGAAGGCGGTGTTGCAGGATTGTACCTCTGCCGCCCGCCCGCGCGGCCCTGAGGCTTCTCAGGGAGCCTGGGGGGCGAGGCGGAGTGACCCGATCGTTCCCCCCCGCCGCCCCGAGGCTTCTCGGTGGAACCTAGTTGGGCGGCGTGGAGCGACCCAATCGCTCCCGGCCGCCGCCCCCCACGCCGCCCCTAGGCTTCTCCGGGGAGCCTGGTTGGGTGGCGCGGAGCGACCTGATCGCTCCCCGCTGCCCCTAGGCTTATCGGGGGAGCCTGGGGGGGCGAGGTGGAGCAACTCGATCACTCCCTCCCCGCCGCCCGAGGCTTCTCGGAGGAGCCTGGTTGGGCGGCGTGGAGTGACCCAATCGTTCCCCGCCGCCCCAAGGCTTCTCGGGGGAGCCTGGTTGGGTGGCGCGGAGCAACCCGATCGCCCCACGCTGCCCCAAGGTGCAGGTACTGCGATCCCACGATGTAGTGGGACCGCAGTACCTCAACCGCGAAATGGCGGGGGGTGACTAATTACATATTTTAATATTGCAACATAATAACACTCATTACAATATACTTTCAAGTAAACCCTTAGTTTATGTCTATGCAAAACTGGCAGGCAGGCATGGAATTCCTCAAACAGTATTACCGTATCATGACCTCATTCCCAGACTTACTGGAAAGTGACATATTGTTTTGAAAGAACTAATTTTATATTATTATTTCAAGCCATACTTTTAAATGTACTTTCACTTTCAAAGCAACTTTCTGCACCCCTCCCTAAACCATTTTTAGTATTTTATATTCACTGAGGTATTGAGAACAGAATGGAAATATTGCAGAATATTTTCTATCATTCTATGAAAGCTCTTCATTTTAAGAAGAGCTCAAAAATTAGAAATCTTCAGAAAATTAAATGTATGAATGAATTTTTAAAACAAAAAACTATTTTTTCTTCTAGAACAAGTAAAATAATTTTCAATATTATATTTAAAATATTTTAAAATGCAATAAATGCTGGGGAATTATTTATTCTTAGGAAGACTATTAGGATTTCCTTTCTTTTTTCAAACACTTTCTAATGATTAAATAAGCACAGGTCCTCTGTTCTGCTTTTCTTACGCAAATCATGAAACAAAAATTGAACTTCAGAATGTAGCAGCTCTCTAGGACATTTTGAGCTCTGACATTTTTCATCTGGTCTCTGTGAATCACACGCGGGGTGTTTCTGCGTGAGACAATGTTGGAACATTCTGGACCTCAAAGAAAAAAAAAGTTAGAGGGCAGCCTACTGCACATGTTCCTGTGCCTAACAGTTATCCCTCAATTTCTTTTAGTCACTGGTGAGAAAACATATTGGAACATATCTCAAGAGCAGTTTATACCTTAAACCAGGGGTCCTCAAAGTTTTCAAACAGTGGGCCGGTCCACCACCACCTAGACACCTCTGGGGGCCGGATCACAGTCCAAAAGCAGCTGCGGAGGTTGGCTTGCTCTCAAAACAGGGGGTAGGTGGGGGGGGTTGCAACTGGTACCAGGGGCCGGATTCAGGACCTTGGGGGGCCGGATTCAGGACCTTGGGGGGCCGCATCCGGCCCCGGGGCCTTAGGTTGAGGACCCCTGCCTTAAACCTTATCTTTCTTCATTGTCCCTGTTTCTCTCCCCCTTCCTTCTGTCTCCAACGTTTTTGTTAGTTCCTCCTTAACATGCTTTTTGTTAGCATTTGTTCATCATTTATATCTTCATCCTTTGGGGCCTTCCTATCCTTCTACAGCCCCAGTGGCCCCTTTCAAGAAGTACATTCTATGTGGCAACAAAATCCCCCTCACTGACAGACATTATTGCCTCAGTTAAGGACACCAAACCCAAGCCTGTCAGCACTGTCATAAACAATCTCTGTTATGCTCTGTCTTAGGAGTTGTTGCAGGCTGTAGAGTCCCTATCTTGGCAAGCCTACTCTGTCTTGCCAGTATCAGCGTGTAAGGCTCCCTCCAGATAAGTTATCATGGATTTGTTCCAGATTGAACCAAGGAACAAAAAACAGGACAAGCACAGGGCCAGGCAGTCGGAATCACAGGTGATCAAAACCAAAGGTTTATTACTGACACGAAGAGCACAATGCATGCAGTGGACTGCTTCCAGTGGCTCTTTGATACAAAGTCATCCACCACTTCCATTTTGAAGAAATGCAAGAGGCTATGAAGTCTGAGCCTACTGTGGCTAAGAAACCTAAGCCCAAACCATCGAAGGATATGTCTCTGGCATCAAAAGTATTTAGACCAGCCAACAACAGCTGGATCTCCACAGTCTGCTGAAAAAGAATACAGTAGACCCTCGTATAACGGAGGGTTTGTACAACGAAAAATCTGTACAACGGAAAAAATCTGCCCCCTCCCCCTTGCGGCCACCTCCGTCCACCACCTCCGGCCGCCCGGGAAGAGGACGGGGGGCGGTCGGGGAAAGAGGGGAGGGGAGGCACGGAGGGGGCGAGCCAGGGAGGGGTGCCCTTACCTGCCACCTGCGCAGGGGTCCTCCGGCTCCGTCACGTCACCTCCGGGATGGCGCTTGCGGGGGTTGCCAGAGCCCCGGAGGCAGGCAGGCCCGGAACCCCAGCATCCGCGGCGGCGGCCTGCCACCCCTCCCCTGTGTGTGTGTGTGTGTGTGTGTGTGTGTGTGTGTTGGGGGAGATTGAGCACGTTCCCCTCTTCCTACCGCGATCCTTCTCCTCCGCAGCCTCGAAACACATTGTAAGGGTGGTGGTGGTGGGGGGTAACCTTTGGGTCCCCAAGCACCGAGGGCCACCCCCCCAAGGAGGGGGCGGGCGGGAGAAATCGGTCTCCCTTCACTCCCTCCCCCCCTCCAAGCCCGGAGGCCGGCCCACCAAGCCCCGGGGATCGACCCGTTCGTGCCAAGGTGGGTGGGTGAGATCTGTAACTTTAAGAGCCGTGAGATCCCACTGCCATGTGCTCCGTGCGAAACAAAAGCAGTAACAAAGGCAGCCAGCCGCCTTCCCTCGGACGCCTAACGGGAGAGGAGCAGCAGGAAGGGAGGGAGTGGGGGGGTGCGAGAGGAGCAGAGGAAAGCGAGGGCGGGGAGGCAACCCTTCCTTGGTGACAAGGACCGGAAAAAGCGCCGACGCCGCCCGCCAAAGCCCCTCCGGAAGAGGCCTGCCACCCCTTCCCTCTGTGTGGGTGTGGGTGTGGGTGTGGGTGTGTGCTGGGGTTCCGGGGTGGGCTGCCGGTGCGCCCTCCTGCCTGCCGGGAGCCTCCGGGGCTCCAGCAAGAGGTGAGCGGGGGGGGATTCCCGGTGCGGTCCCGCCCAAGCCTTCCACCCCAGGCCAAGCGGCGCACCCCACTCCCTCCCCCCACCCCCGCGGCCACCTCTGCCCGACCACCTGCGGCTGCCCGGGGAAAGAGGGAAGGAGGGAGGGGAGAGGAGGGGCGGCAGACATGGAGGGGGTGAGCCGGGGAGGGGCACCCTTACCTGACACCTGCACGTGGGTCCACCGCCCGCCCCCCCTCGCCCAAAAAAACCTAGTGCGCATTGAACGCATTGGAACGGATTAAATCCAGTTTCAATGCATTCCAATGGGAAATTAGAATTTGTATAACGTAATTTGATTCGGAATGAATTAATTACGTTATACAAGGTACCACTGTAAAATTAACTTGCATGCCTTGGGTCTGCTTCCAAAGAAAAAACATTGTGCCTCCAGCCTTCACCCCCAAATATCAGATCATCTGCAGAGTGGAGTAGGTGCACTCAGGGGTAGACAAATTGTTAGCCAGCAAGATTCAAAGATCGGCAGATATACCCTCATAGACTAATAGAGTTGGAAGAGACCTCAAGGGCCATCCAGTCCAACCCCCTGCCATTTAGGAACACACCATCAAAGGACTCCTGACAGATGGCCATCCAGCCTCTGCTTAAAAACCTCCAAACGAGATTCCACCACCCTCCTTGTGACTGTCTTGGCTTGTTGCCTTACCAATTAGCTTATTATAAACTAGTACTGACTAGAGATGGGCATTTTGTTTTGGAAGGGGTCCGGTTCCAAAATGAAACACGGCAGCACAGCTGCCGTTCAGAACTGGGACCCACCCTTTGGAACAAAATCAACACTGACTTACCTTCCTTTGGGTTTGCGGGGCAAAACTCCAATCAGGAAGCAGCCTCTGACGCATCATATTTTCTTCTCCCTGCCGTTGGTCAGTCAGACAGGGAGCCGGGATGATGCATGTCCTTGCACAGCTCCCGATTGGCCGGTGCCAGGGAGAAGGAAAGATGACGTAATTTACCTGTAACTGCAGTTCTCTGTGTGGTCATCTGTGAATTCACACAACCCTCCCATCTTGCCCTGAGTCTCCTATGCTACTGTTCATGCATGGATAGTGGTGGAGACAGGGAACTGAGGGATGGATATTGGGTGCACAGAGATGCGCAGTGGAGAAGGGGCTGCTCTAATAGACTTTTTCCTTTGAGCTCCAGAATATTCTGAGGAGCTTTCATGCAAGTACAGAATTCCGTATATGTGAATTCACAGGGGGAAAAAAACCAAAGCAAAATTAACCACAGCATTAGTTAAGTAACCTGTTCTTACATAAACCAACGCTCCTTGGCATAACAGGAGATCCTGTTCCCCTGTGCCTTGTGAAGTCACCTAGATTTGCTGCCAAGGGTTTCCCCAACCCCTGGAGAATTTTTGGTGGATGTATTTTGGAGTGACCATTATTTTTTAATTGTTAGATCACTTCTAGGTAAATTTGTCCACAGTTGCCATTAAGAGTCCAGGACAAAATCCTGTTGAGATTTTACATAAACATACCACAGAGACCGTTACTTTTAGAGATAAATTGGCTCAAGTTTTTAAAAAAAATCACCATTGACAGTATCTTGTGCAGAGAGTCATACAACTTAGTACAGAACAAATGATGTCTGCCGTGATTCCTTAACTGGAGGCAATTTGCCTCCGAAAGTTAATGCCATTTGTGCTCTGCTCACAGGTATAACTAACGGGATACAGTAATTCCTCGTAAGATGAATGCCCTTTACGGCGAAAAATCCGTAGGACGAATGCGATTTCCGGAAATAGGAAAAACCCGTAAGATGAGTTCTTCCTCCCGGTTTGCATTCGTCTTAAGAGGTACCATTTATCATAGCCTAGCCTGGGCTGTTTGCAAGGAAACAGCCCAGGCTGGGTGAAGATCACTGGGTCCCTGTTTTGTAACGTCCTGGGGATGGGGTGGGCAACACCGGGACTTGGGACTAGAGATGGGCACGAATTAAAAAAAATGGTGTTTCGTTTGTCGTTTTTTGGGGGTCCATTTCGGTTCGTTTCCGTTTTTTGCAAATTTTTGCAAAAATTCGGTTTTTGTTTTTGTTCGTTTTGTTACCATTAATTTCAATTTTTGTGGGTTTTTTTAGCATTTAAAGCAGTTCAATGTATTGCCATAATGAAAACGAAACGGACAACAAAATTTCTGGTGTTTCTGTTCGTTTCGTTTCATTTTAGAGACAAAATTTGTTTGTCGTTTCATTGCGTAACGAAACGAAAAAACAAAAACGGAAACAAAAAATGTTCGTTTCGTGCCCATCTCTACTTGGGACGGCCATGGACCAGCTGGGTCAGCCGTTGCAGTGCCTTACCCATGGCTTGCCAGCCCCCAATACCTGGCTACCCAACAGCGGTCTGGCCTGCGGGACTCTGAGCACCACGACCCACCTCCACCACCTGCTTTATTACCTTAGGGTTGCGGCAGCACTTCTCCCCTGGCCTTCCTTTACTAGCGATGCCGGGTCCTAGTGAGCGGGCAGCTGCTCGTGCCTGTGGCTGATCGGGCTGCCATGAGGTTTGGGAGGTGTGCGGGTGTTTGGTACCACCCCTGACGCTGATCTGGCCTCAGTCAGGCCCGGCTTCCTCCTTTCCTCCCTCGCCCTGCTTCTGGTCAGCTACGAGGGGGTAGTGAGGGCCACCCATCGGTCCTCCCCACCAGCCTAAGCGGGGTGGTTGCCCCACTACCCCATTTGCAGTGCTCCCCCTAGCTGTGGAGAGTCTTGCTGGGGCTTGCCCAGCCTACTCCATCACCCCCGTCGCTCCCCCCCCATGGCTGTGGCAGACCCTCCTGCCATGTCTCCCCGAATCTTGCAGCAGCCCAGCCGCTCCTTCACCTGGCATTCACCACAAGCCCCACCGGGCCCGTGGGGAGTGAAGCATGGCGCAGGGCGCTAGAGCCTGTGGAGAGCAACCATGTAGGCCAAGAAGGCATTCCAGGAACAGGGGATGTCAGGGGCGGGGGTTGCAATCTCCCCCTCCCCACCGCCCACGCAGCCGCTCTGCACCGTGATTGCTCTGCACCTGGCTGCCCAGCAAGCTGCCAGAACAGGCCACGTGGGTGGGCAAGACTGCCGTGGCTGTGGAAAGGAACAACTAGGGCGAAAGAGTAGGCTGGGCAAGCCCTGGCAGGCCTCTCCAGAGACCCAGCAGGCCCTCCAGGAACAGGGGGCAATGCACCCCCCCCCGCCAGCCATGTGGCCGCGGCCACCCACTGATCTGCCAGAACAGTCCCGGGAGCCTGGCCGGCCGAGTGGGACAAAGTGGTGGGGACAGAGGGCCTTGTGCAGAGGCTAAGGACTGGGGCAGATAAGCAGGTGAAGGTAGAGGACTGGTGCCCAGAGTCCCGCAGACCAGACCGCTGTTGGGGAGTTGGGTATTGGGGGCTGGCGAGCTGCGGTAGGGCGAAGCAGCGTCTATGCCCCCCCATTCCCTTTGGAACAGATTAATTGGTTTTCAATGCATTCCTATGGGAGACCATACCTCGTGAGACATATTTTTCTTAAGACGAATTGACTCTTAGAACAAATTAAATTAGACTTACAAGTTATTACTGTACTTTATAGGATGGAGACAGGTGATGGCAGTTTTAGAGACAAAATTCTTGCATAACGCTGAGCCACAATTTTTTTGTTAGAAAGGTAGGTGTAGTTGGCTTTAGGCTTATGTACTCCCTTGCCTCTCCTTAAACTGGCATAGCTATGGGATTGGAAGCTGTTTCTTTAAAAAAAGATACCAAGTGCTAGTTTGAACTGGCAGATTAAACTTACTGTTCAAACAACCCACATTAGTCACTTACAGAGTTTGTACACACAGAGCATTTTTCCAACTTGCCTTGCACTTATCATGCTGATATTTTTACTAGTGTCCACAGGATGCAGGGCTATAAGTAGTGCCAGTGAAATAAAGGAAGGACACAAAAACCTTTGATTGTGTGGACCCTAGTTGTTCCTTGGTGGTCTACAGAGTTTATGATTGTGTGTCATTAGACAACATTTCCTTTTAAAAGGATAATCTACTCCTCTGTATTGTAATGCAACTCCTACCATATGTGCTTGTTTTCTTTTGTTTTCCTGGGATATGTGATATTCTTGCCTTTTTTCTTTTTTTCTTTCCTTTTCCCTTTTCTTTACTCATTTTTCTTCTGCAGCATTAATTCAGCATGTAGGTGCTGATTGGCGGGGGGACTGAAATACACTGCAGAAAATCATCAATGCCCTGCTGCATTTGAGGGTGGATTCATTTTTTTGAATTTCATTTTCTTCAGATATTAACACTTATTTCTTTCTTTAGCTATTAAGCACGAGTTATCTTAATTTAAAAATATCAGAATACCACATTGCAGAAAATTAGTGACACGACGCCCTATTTGCTTTGCTTTTATCTTTTTTTGTTTTGGTTTATTAATATGCAATGATCATGTCCTTCCCCCACCCATGACCAACTCCCTCTACAAATTTTACAGCTGAAGAATGTTGAGGTTTGATTAAGCAATTAAGCTTGGAATGTCAAAAGCAAGAAAATTGAAAATTAAAATTAAAAGGAAAACAGGTGAAATCACATTGTGAAAAAAATTAAATACATGGAAATGGAAGATGAGTAGGAGGATAAAGCAAGGAAAGTGCAGAGTAAATGGGGTGAGAGCAGAGAAGATAGGTTAAAGGAAAGAGTGATCATTCTTGGGAGAAAGATATGGAACAATTCCAGATGTGTATGGACAAGTGGCATGGGGATGTCCTAATGCACCCCTTTACATCCAGCCACACATTTCCCTCTGCATCTGTAGATGCAAATACTGAGACAATCTATTCATATCTGCATCAACAACAACGGAATACCAGAATGACCGAGAACAGCCCCACAATATTCTGGGAACAGAATTATTGATTCCTCCTTCCCTTTGCAGCAGATGGTTGCACCTCCCATGGTGTCCTGAAGGATCTCTAGTCCTCCAGAGTAGATATCCTGGAAAGGATGGCAAGGTGGGGGGCTGTGAAACATTTTGTTTCAAAATGCTTTGCAGAATCAGAAGATGCTGCAAACAATAGAAGATAAAAACTGGATACAAGCCATAGTTAAAAGAAATCAGTTCTTCAGGCTTGCCAAAAGGAAACTGCCATTTTGCTTTCCAGGAGAATGCCATCCTTTGGGAGGTATCCTCTAGAAAGAGAGCCTAAAGGCCAATAAAATTACAAGGGAAAGAGTTGCCATTTAATTCATGTCAATTAAGGAACAATGTTTTATTTAATTATATTCATAATTTTAAAATATGTACTGTTGACTTTACTGATTTCTTGTGGGCCTGAGCTTTGGGCTGCTGAAATACCAGCTGTCTGCATGTATGAATAACTTTTAGGTTAAATCATTAGCCACAGTTAACTCTGACATCTGAAAATAGTCGGCTTTGAAGTTAATCATTTAAAGGTGAGGTCTGCTTTCAGCAGCTTTGTTCATCAGATCTGTTGCTAAAATGTCTGTAATTATTGCTCCGAGTATAAAGCTCTCGGTGAAGAAAATAAAGCCAGAATCCTAAAGTTATCGTCTTGTTTACCCTTTTCAGTCTGGATTTTCCAGAAACTGCTGTAATTTTGGGCGCTCCAGACTTTAAAGGGGTCATTCTTTTTTTCTTTAAGGACTCTGCCTCAACTGATGATATGTGGTGAAACTGCCCTCTGAGCTGTGGAACTGGCATCCATGGAAAGTGTACCCAACCCATAATGATCCTTCTTCACATCCATCTTCCACCTTACTTGAAAAGATGTGTTGGTGAAAGTGACTACACCAGATGACGGCAGCCCAACACCTAACCAAGGAACTGATCCTTTTGGGGGTGGGGGTGGGGGTGGGGGAATCTGTAGAAATGATATTGAAACCATGATGTTGTAAATTGAACTCCAGGCGATTTTATGTTGTATGATTTTGTTTTGTAAAGTGCAATTGTGGTTGTACAAAATGCTTATTTAATATTTGACCTGCTTGACATCACTTAAGGTTAGATGAAAGCCTTGGCTTGTTTGAGGCGACAAGTGTTTAGCCCTTTTTATTTGTATTTGTGGTTTTGAATCGCTGGGAGCAGCAACCTAGCCAGCGCAAGCTCAGAAGGTGCATAGAAATTATGTGAAAGATGTTTTATGTAAAGGCAGATCATTGCAACTCTGGTGTGGAAAATAACTGGAATACAGTTCATTCTCCATCACTCTTTTAATTGTTTCTTGTTTTGGAATTCCTGTGGGGGGGTCTAGAACTCCCATAGGTTCTGTGAGAGGTTCTGCGAAAGAAGGGAACAGAATCGCCAACCTTGAAAATGGCCATAAATAGAGATCATGGGACTGAAAATGCCTTGATTGTTTGCACCTTTTAGAGGAACCCTTTCCCTTCAATTAATTATTAGTTTATAAAAGGCTATAGCTTTCAATATTTAGTAGGAGCCTTCTCCGTTTTTACTATCCCGATTGGCTGGGTTGGCTGCTGTTCCAATTAAAATACTGTAGTTTGAATTCCATTTTATCAGTAAAGATTGATTTAACAGACGAGACATGTAACTATATATGTGTAACCCTTTCCCCTGTCTTCTGAAATGTTTGTAAATGAGATGTCATGTGGTTGCATATTTTTGTCAACTAGTTGCCCATTTATGAAATGGGGGAAACTACTCACCATTGCCCAAGGCACAGGTGGACTTTTTCAGTTGATGTAATATGGTTGGAGAAATGGAATAATTTTACATAGGTTCCTTTCAAGTGTTTTGCTTTGAGAGAACCACATGAGCTTACAGCTTATACTTGCCTCTTGCTAATAAACTCATTTGTCAGAGCCTGACAATCTTACTTTTTATGATATGTTTTTTATGACGCCCCCCCTTGACTTAGAAAAAACAACAACTAGTGATGTATCAGTATGTGTGATTTGAAATACAGCATGTTCAGAATATTTAGCTGTTGAGGTTAAATTGCTAATTTTTTTAAAAAAAATGAAAACGATAAAACTAATTTGACCCGACTTTTCTCCGCTGACCATACAAAAATAACTTTTAAAATCAGTCATGTGTTTGCAAAAACTACTGTTCATGCACCTTGTATTTTGTCTTTTTTTTTTTTAGTTGAGGACATTGTACGATTGATATGTACCTTTCTTTAATCTCTCAATCAGCAGATGCCCCTCCAAAGGAAAATCAGCAAAATATATAAATAGGTTGTAGCAATGTAGCTAAAATTTTTTAAGGTGTAAGATATACCTTTTTATAGGATGCAAATGTACAATGCATTTTTCTATATCTGTCTTTTCCCCTAACTTTGAAATATACATTTGTGTGTATATATAGCCTTAAAAACTATTGCAGAGTTAGGGAGTGTAGAACAGTGAAAAAGTAACTTAATAATGTCTCAGTTAAGGACAGCATTATACCAGCGAACACTTGATGGTGTTATTCCTCTTGTTTGTGTGAGGTGCTTAACCTTAACATCATTGTATTCAGTTTGTACCCCCATTGAAGCATGAATGAAGAAGACCTGAGCACTATTTGTATTTATAAATTTATGGCAAATTTGAGTTTAAAGAGCCAGCCTTCACCCTACTTACAAATAAATGCTTAAAATGTACAGTGTTGTTGAGTTCAAACTATAAAGATGTCAAATGTACAGCTTCTCCATTGCTTAAGGGACATGAACTTAAAATATGACATGGTCAGCAAGTTAAGAACGTTAAGAATTGGAACAAGAACTTGGCTCCTTTTTCTCCTGTTTAAACTTAGAAGAGTAGCTCTAGAAGTTGCAAAGTGTCAGATTGGACGATAGAAACAAAGTTTGGAAAGGTTTGAAAAATCAAAAGCGGAAAGCCATATCTTTAAAATAAGAGCGTTGTAATGACATAGCACGTGTGTACTACAAAGGGTGTGCTCTTTTTTTAAAAAAACAAGACATAAAATAGTTGGTCTGCTGTTGCTGCTAGTGCTGTGAAAAGGAGTGGGGTTTAAAAGTGCAGCAGTAATAAATCCCCTTTCTAGTTTGGCACTTTAAAGTGGTCAAAGCACTGTGTCCATTATGCCTGCTTAATACTCTGCTCTTTTATTATTTTATGTGTACCAAAACAAAATTAAAGGTCATTTAATCAACACATCACAGACTTTAAGAAGGCCGCTCATTCGCGTTCATTAGTCTGCAGTAAAGGAAGCACTTTTCATTTTTGCAACTTTATAAACATGCGAAAAGAGTTGGAAGACCTCAGGGGCAATGCAGCAGCGTTTTTAAGAATTGTGTGCTATTTATTTCCCTGACTGGAGGGAGAGGAGTGGATGCCTGTGTGGTGACAAAATAAAGGAATATGATGGTCTCAAATGTATCTGTAAGGTGTTAATATTGTGTACCTCTGCTTTTTACTGTTTAAGCAGGTCATGCTCTGTGTGTGGATGTGTGCCTATGCATGCCTCGTTAGCTGGCATTGTAAGAACATAAGAACATAAGAAGAGCCATGCTGGATCAGGCCAAAGGCCCATCTAGTCCAGCTTCCTGTATCTCACAGTGGCCCCACCAAATGCGTCCGGGAGCGCACGAGACTAGATCTCTGTCTCGAGATACCACTCCCCTGCATCTGGTCCTTGAAGTACCCTGGTTTTAATCCTGGAGATGGTTTCTAACCTGTGATGGACTTTCCCTCCAGGAATCTGTCCAATCCCCTTTTGAAGGCATCCAGGCTAGATGCCATCACCACATCCTGTAGCAGGGAGTTCCACAGACTAAGAACACGCTGGGTAAAAAATATTTTCTTTTGTCTATTCTCACTCTCCCAAGCCCTCAATTTGAGTGGATGTCCCCTACTTCTGGTATTTTGTGAGAGGGAGAAGAGCTTCCCTCTATCCACTTTACTCATGCCCTGCATTATTTTGTACATCTCAATCATATCCCCCCTCAGGCGCCTTTTTTCCAGACTTGTATTTCTCATCATTATGTTATGAATTTATCATTAAGTTTAGAGAACAGTTAACATCAAACCCCAGAAGAATCCCATTGATATCAATTGAACTTAAGTTACTTGGGACTAATAACCCGCTCTTCAGCAAGTTACTCTAGTTGGAAGTAGCATAGGGTTTGCTAGAGATAACTCTACTAAGTAGTCTTAAACAGTGATAATCCCTACTTTGTTTACCTTTTTCAATATAGTCAATGTAGTTGAATTCTATATTATCAGAAACCAACTTACTAGACACATCTTTCTTAAAAACCTGTGGCCCACTGAACAACATACGTTGTATTGCAACTTTTTAGAGAATTCCCCTTTTACGTGAAATATAATTGACCTGAAATATACATTTGTGTTCTATTAGGAATCTCAGCAGTTTTTCCTACGGTTAATGATTGTGTAAATGTGGCCCTTTGTGGCATAAGAGGCTGCAGTGGCCCAAATCTTCTTGTATAAAGTTATACCACATAAACCAAATGGTATTATCATTGGTCAGTGGGGAAATGTAATTCATATTAATTGAATGCTTCCCATCCTAGCCCTCTTTCAAGTTCTGGGGCACCGTTTCCCCCTAGGAAAGCCCTGGGGGTGTTGAGTGTTGGGGTGAGGGAAAGCCCTTAGTACTTAATCAAATACCTAATCAAAATTGTCAGACATCACCGCTGCTTGATTTAGAACCAACACTAGTGATCTGCACACAATTTCATCTATAAAAGTCTCCCCTGCCCTTCCCTGAAGTTGTCACAAGTTTCCCCATGGCAAAAAGGAGCACTATGGAGTCTTGGAACTTGCTGTCATCTGGTTACACGCTGTGGTTTTTGGCCACTGTTTTTCAGCTACAGAAATATTCAGTATATTCAGTTTCATTTGTGCATTGTCTATTTGCCCACCAATTTAGAATTTCAACCTTATGAGATTCCTAAAAATGAATCTCTAACCTCCTTTGTAATATTGGCTTAATGCAGCATCACTGCAATAAACTGGTTTCATTACTTTATCCTCCTTTCATTTCAGTTTGCCTAAAAGTTCTGATATGAGACTGGAACCTTATCTGTGTGTCATGTGTTCGTCTGAGGTCTCTGGGGTTGCTTTGCTAAAATGGAACACAAAGAAACAAACAGTTGATCTTATTGTACAAAAAACACGTGGTTGAAAGTGGCAATAACTGACATTGCAAGGGAAGTTTTATCACAGTAGATAAATGTATTTTTAGCTGCACCGCTGTATCTTTGATCTGAGTGGAAGTTCAGTGATGGAGATGATATCCTTACTGCTTCAAAAATGGAGTAACTTACTCTAACGACAGCATTCCATTTTAATATTGCACTATCCGGCTTTCTAGTCAAGAGCAATTGGGGCCCTCAGAAGTGGAATGCATTTGCATGCTGCCAGAATTCAACAGCACTGGATCTGTAGGCATCATGTCCTCTCCTTTGCCTGATAATTATCAAGTAAAGTGCTGGGAACTATGGGGCCTTATTAGAGATGAGAACAATTAAAAATTGGTCATTCTTCACGATTTCTTGGGGTTGACAAGGTGACAAATTTTCAGTGTCAAATTTAATTGACAAATTGATTTGTCTCCCCTTTAGAGTGTTATAAAAAGTCCCCTTAGCCCCTAGAGCCCCCCATTTGCATGGATCCTTTCTCTGCCTGTCCTGTACAGGTGAAACTCAAAAAATTAGAATATCATGCAAATGTTCCTTTATTTCAGTGAGTCAACTCAAAGGGTGAAACTAATATATGAGATAGACTGATTACATGCAAAGTGAAATATGTCAAGCCTTACTTTGGTATAATTGTGATGACTATGACGTACAGCTTATGAAAACCCCAAATTCACAATCTCAGAAAATTAGAATACTGTAGTGTGAAAAGGTTCAATATTCTCTGAGCTCAAAGTGTTCCACCCTAATCAGCTAATGAATCCATAACAACTGCAAAGGGTTCCTGAGCCTTTAAATGGCCTCTCAGGCTGGTTCAGTAGGAATCACAATCATGGGAAAGACTGCTGACTTGACAGTTGTGCAGAAAACCATCATTGAAACCCTCCATAAGGAGGGAAAGCCCCAAAGATACCGATTGCAAAAGAAATTGGATGTTCCCAAAGTTCTGTATCAAAGCACATCAATAGAAAGTTATGTGGAATGGAAAAGTGTGGAAGAAAAAGGTGCACAAGCAGCAGGGATGACAGCAGCCTTTCACAAGGAGTGGACTGAGGCTGAAGTGAGTGCATCAAGAGCCACCACACAGAGACGGACCCCGGACATGGGCTTCAAATGCAGTACTCCTCTTGTCAAGCCACTCCTGAACACTGTTGCTCAGTGGCCCAAAGTCCTCTTTTCTGATGAGAGCAACTTTTGCATCTCATTTGGGAACCAAGGACCCAGCCTGGAGGAAAAATGGAGAGGCACACAATGCACAATGCTTAAAGTCCAGTGTGAAGTTTCCACAGTCTGTGTTGATTTGGGGAGCCATGTCATCTGCTGGTGTTGGTCCACTGTGCTTCATTAAGTCCAGGGCCAACGCAGCCGCCTACCAAGAGATTTTGGAGCACTTCATGCATCCTTCCGCAGAAGAGCTTTATGGGGATGCTGACTTCATTTGCCAGCAGGACTTGGCACCTGGCCACACTGCCAAAAGTACCAAAACCTGGCTCAGTGACCATGGGATTCCTGTGCTTGATTGACCAGCAAACTCGCCTGACCTGAACCCCAGAGAGAATCTTTGGGGCATTGCCAAGAGAAAGACGAGGGACATGAGACCAAACAATGCAGCGGAGCTGAAGGCTGCTCTTGAAGCACCCTGGTCTTCCATAACACCTCAGCAGTGCCACAGGCTGATAGCATCCATGCCACGCCACATTGAGGCAGTAATTGATGCAAAACGGGCCCAAATCAAGTGCTGAGTACACATGCATGCTTATACTTTTCAGAGGTCGCATATTGTTATATTTCCAATCCTTGTGTTATTGATGTCATGTAATATTCTAATTTTATGAGATTGTGAATTTGGGGTTTGTGAGGGGCACTCTCTTTTTTTGAATATGAATACAGGAAATCTGGCCTGGATGCCTTCAAAAATTCATTCCTAGAGGAAAAGTTTTCCAACTTATCTCGATTTCTAGTCCTTCAAGGGCCAGATAGGAACAACAGATATCTAGTCTCAGTTCCCATTCACCCAGGAGTCTCCTTCATTCCTGTTCTTATGTTCTTATGAATTCATTTTCCAACTTATCTCGATTTCTAGTCCTTACAGGAACAACTGGACCTCAGTTCCCATTCACCCAGGAGTCTTCTTCATTCCTGCCCTTTCATTCATTCATTTTTTTATTTTTTTATTTTTTTATTTTTTGCATTCTGCAATGGACTTATTCAGTTTAAAGTAAGCAAGTCCGTGTTATGCACACCCTTTTGTGTTTAAGCACATAATTGTTTTTCTACTATTCAAGACTTCTGTCTCATCTAAGACAGAGGTGGTGTACTTACTTCTAAGCCAGGCATGTCCAAACTTTGGCCCTCCTGATGTTTTGGACCACAGCTCCCAGAATTCTAACCTTAGATTGCCAGTGGAAAAGGACTGTGGGAGTTGTGGTTCAAAACATCTGGAGGCCAAAAGGTTAGGACATGCCTGATCTAAGCAATCAAGAGACTGGATTTCAGGGTCCTCTGAGCCAAGAAGATTTGTTTTAAAGAACCATTACATGTTTTTAATTTAAAAAGACACCATAATTTTGGCATTCGACCAGCTTCCCACAGTGGTGGCATGAGAGGTTCCATGGAATGAAGCTGAGTTTTAAATTATATGAAATAGTTAATGCTCTAAGGGGCAGGGGAAAAATTGTCCCTTCAGGATCCTGTTTGAAGGAAGTTGTCAAGTGATGTCTCAGAGGTTGTCATTTAAAATGCCTTGGCAAAGGGTTCTCCTTCCTCCATGTTTCCACCAAGGCAGGACCATGTTTCCCTGAAGCTTTTAGCGATAGCAAAGCAGCAGATCTCAGCATTTTTACAAAATTACCCACATAATGCTTTCTTTAATTCCATGGGGCACTGGCATAAATGTTTCTCGCCTGGTTGGAGGTGTATCCTAAGGGTACCACATACCCAGCTGTCGTGCTTCTTCCTGGTGGACAGGGTTCCTCCCACCCTGGGGACATCAAAGACCACTTATTTAAAAGGGGGAAAAGAAAAAAAAACTATGTAAAAGGGTATACAGAGGAAAGTATTGTCATATTCATTGGCTCAGCAAACAATCATTTGCTCAACTTTCTGTTGTCCTGACCACCAGCTGCGAAGGCATGGGTTGATTGGCAAGCCAGGAATCATAGAGTTGGAAAATAACTCAAGGGCCATCCAGTCCATCAAAGTACCCCCGACAGATGGTTTCAAAACCTCCAAAGAAGGAGACTCCACCACCCTCTGTGGCAACATATTCCACAGCTCTGACCATCAGGAAGTTCTTCCTAAAGTTCAGATGGAATCTCTTTTCTTGTAGTTTGAAACCATTGAGCTTGAGTCTTAGTCTCTGAAGCCATGGGAAACAAACCTGTCCCCTCTTTGATATGACATCCTTTCAGATAATTAAACACGGCTGTCATATCCCCTCTCAACCTTCTTTTTGTAAGGCTAAACATTCCCCGCTCCCTAAGCTGCTCCTCGTAAGTCATTGCTTCCAGACCTTCAACCATCCTGGTCGCCCTCCTCTGGACCCACTCAAGGTTGTCAACATTCTGTGTACAGAACTGGACACAGTACTTCAGGTGGGGTCTGAGCAGAGCAGAATAGAGTGGTGGCAGTGGTTTCCGTTTGCATTTTCCCCAGTGTCTCAGAGGTTGTCATTTAAAATGCCTGGGCAAAGTGTTCTTTCTCCATGTTTCCACCAAGGCGGGGCCATGTTGACAGAGATGGTGGTTGGGATTTCTCAAATTCTTAATTTGTACCGCCTACTACCGATGGGTTTATTTACTGTTTGTTTGTTTGAAATATCTATATATACACCTTTCTCAAGAGCATTCAAGGGTGCTTACAATTTTAAAACAATCTGTTTTTTACTGGAATCTGTATAGTACTGTTTCCAGATCTCCATTACACCAGAGTTATGCCACAGGCTCCCTCCAGATGTTTGTGACTACAAATCCCAGAATGCTTGACAATTGGGCATGCTAACTGGTGCTTAATGGGAATTCCAGTCCACAACAGTGTAGTGCCTGCCTTTGGTCTAGACCAGGACTGTCCAACTTTGAACAGGCTGAGGTCTACTTTTTCCGGCCCAAAGTGCCTGAGGGCTACTACACTAAAACCTCTACTTACGAATGTTATCTGTTCCGAGCACTTGCTTATAAGTAAAAATGTGTAAGTAGAGCAGCAGTTTCCCATAGGAAAGCATTGAAAATCAATTAATCCGTTCCTGAGGGAACAAATTTCAGTGCTTTCCTATGGGAAGGCTGACTGTGCATATGCTTCCCTTGCACCCACTCAAGCGTGTGCAAGGGAGGTGTGTGCATGGGTCCGCCACCACCGCTTGCCTGGTCTGCTGGAAGACTTTTTTAAAAAGGTGCACCTTCCATCCCAGCCCGGTGCAAGGACCTGACTTGATGGGTCCGCCACCACCGCTTGCCTGGTCTGCTGGAAGACTTTTTTAAAAAAGGTGCACCTTCCATCCCATCCCGCCCAGGACCTGAACAAGGAAGCACACTGTGACATCATCTTTCCTGCTTCGTGCTGCTGCCCAATCAGGGAGGTGGGATAATGCCTGTCCCTGCAGAGCTCCTGATTGGCCAGCTTCACAGATCTAGCACAGATGGCGTCGCAGCATGCCTCCTCGTTGGATTTTAACCCTCCGTGAGACAGAGAAAGGTAAAGCAATTGGGTCTGCGTGTATCAGGCGGTTCCAAGGACCACCTGGGCTCGCATGGTTCGTTTCATAACCTACTGGTTCCGAAACGAAATGCCCATCTCAAGTGGCTTTCATACTATCCCTGTTACTAGTTATATTTGGCATTAGAATGGGCACCCACACCCAAGCCATCGTGGTTGGTTGAGTCTGTGAACTATTTTAAAAACAAGCTTCTCCAAGTTCTGAGTAGGAGAGAGGAAATAGCTTGGTCTTTTTTTGCTCTTCTCCCCACAAATATAACCGCCTTTAGTATCATAGACCTTTCCATCTTCATCATAACGCTTGGTTCAGTTTCTAAAATGAGCAAGACACTGGACCTAACATAGGATTATGCATAACTTAGAGCTCCTTTACACGACCCCTAAAACCCACTGCAAAACACTTGCAGATCCGGAGCATAAAATTGTTTTCCCACCAGCAGCGGACTTTTTTAAAAAAGTACACCCACGCCCACTTAAGCGCGCCCCAGCGCACTTTACAAGTACCTGGTCTCCGGAGGTAAAAAAATGTCCGATGCGGATTGCAAAGCTGTGGATGCCGGGCTCTCCTTGCCTTCTGTTTGTTTTTGTTGTCCCTGCAGCTCCTTTAACAGACAGGAATCCCTACGGGGCTGCTCTGACGGCAGGCGGAGGTGAGCCTGCATTCTTTTCTCCCCTTTTTTCTCCCTCCCCTCACCTCAGACAGAAGCAACAGAGTGCGGAAGGGTGGGAACACAGGAAGAGGACCAAAACCCACATGATATCTGGCTGGGGGGATCCGAATTTAAGCTACCAGTGGATCTTAGGGGTCGTGAAAAAGGGCTCTTACTCTCAGTAAAGGACCTTCAAGGCCAACAAGCAAGTTCAGCTACCATTCAGCCATACTTTATCATCATCAGTGTCTGTGGAAGGCAAGTGGAATATTGTGGAATAAAGGGCACAACCCAGTTTTCCTCACCCACAGCTGACACTGAAAGATCTTCTATTCTGGCTGACATGGATCCCACACAGAATGTAATCTAGATCTATGTGGAGAATACACAGGCGCTCAACTTGATTCCAAACGTACCCTGGCCACAACCTTGCTGTCATTGATGGGCATTTTGGAGATGTGTACTGTATTAACTGTGTAGCTGTGCAGTAAACATCATGATACTAATAGCCTCAAATAGGTTCCTTCAGAAGAAAAATATAGTATGCAACTGAACACACCCACCTTAACATCGGCTTTGAGATTTGATTCTGCTACATGACATAGAGATGTGGGCTTCTAACAGTCCACTGTAGAAAAGACTGGTGGATTTGAAATGTGGGTTTATCACAGGGTGCTTGTACCTCTTGGATGAAAGAGGGGAATCAATGGAAAAGTATGAGAAAAAGTGCATCAACACCATGAAATAATTAAACACATAAAATCTGTACAGATAGAATACTTTGGTTGTGTACAGATTTGTTAATGACTCGTCCCCATACAGGAAGAGAACAACAGAAAGAACTTAAATTAGTTGAAGACCTTTGGGTCTAGATGTGACACCATGTTGTGGTTTAGAATCCTCATGTCCAAAGTCAGCATATTGATGACATCTAACTTCTGCTGGTCCAAGAACGAAGGGAAGGAAGACAAGATACAGGGGGGAAGAATGTCCTGTAGAAAGGAATTTGTTCTAGTGTTGGTGGAACAAATTTCAATATGGTGCATTCTAATACCCAGAAGCTGAAACTTTATATTATATTCATAAAATGTATCTACATCTACATCCATCAGATTATGTGTTCATTCATTCTGCTTCTTAATTTCATCTCTTCCTTGTTTGGAAACAGAGCTGTGCAAAGCACCGGAATTACACTTTGCTATGTGTTTGTGCTGGACACCTACTCTTACTGCTACCAGAATATGTGCTTGAAAGAAAAGGCTTGAACTTTTTGTGGAACACAAGTCTTCACATCCTGCCCCCAGTCACCTATGGGGCAATGAGGAAAGGAGGCAGGCACCTGTAAAATCCTTTGTGAGTGGGGTCACATTCCATTTCTTTTTCCTTTATGCTGGCTTTCTTGTCGAGGTAACACTACACCCCAGTTAGGAGACAATTAGAAACCTTCGCAATGGCTACCAGCCTTGTTCAATTGGGCAAGAATGAATGGGAAAATCGTAGGAGATGAAGTGGACGTATTACACCTGCTGGCCATAATTGGATTCTCAAGACATGCTAGGTGGGAAGGGAGGGCAAGATGGAGCAAACTGGACAAAGAAACCCAGGTGATGATTTGGGATTGTAGAGGGAAGACAGCGGAACAAAGATGCTACCCAGGAGCCTGGTTCTGACGGGACCTAGTAATCTTTGCCTTTCTTCCCAATTCTGCTGTGATGTGATCTCTTCTTTCATCTTGGGTTTAGACAGTTTTTCACTGTTGCACCTGGTGGCAGCTGGAGAGGGAAGAACAAAAGTACGCACACACACGCACGCACACACACACACACACACACACACAGAGTCAGTTGCTCAAGCAAAAGTCCACCCAAAATGTTGTGAAACTCTTCCATGTCCCCTCTTTTTTCTGTGAATTGTGAAACTCAAATGCTGGGAAAGTGCTCTAACCAGCGACATGGGAAATGTTCTTTTTTTGCACTTAGGACAACCAGAAGAAAAAGAGGGTAATTTAATACATGGGTAACTTAGGCTGCTTTTACACGACCCCTAAAATCCGAGGCAAAGGGCTCCCAGATGCGGAGCTTAAAATTGTTTTCCCACCAGTATGACGACGCCCACCTAAGTGCACCCCAGCGCATTTTACAAGTACCTGGTCTCCGGAGGTAAAAAATTTTCCGATGCGGATTATAAAGATGTGGATGCCGGCTCTCCTCGCCTTATGTTTGTTTTTGTTGTCCCCGCCACCCCTTTAACAGCCTGGAATCCCTACGGGGCTGCTCGATGGCAGACGGAGGGAAGCTGAGGTGAGCCTGCATTCTTTTCTCCCTTTTTTCTCCCTCCCCTCACCGCAGACAGGAGCAATGGAGTGCGGAAGGGTGAGAACACAGGAAGCAGAACAAACCCCCACGATCTCTGGTCTGAGTTTAAGTTGCCAATGGATTTTAGAGGTTGTGTAAAAGCACCCTTAATACCTTTAATACGTGGAGATTAACATTTCAGCAGTGACGTTTGCATACAGAGCTCCTTTCCTGAGCCACTATTAAAGTTGCGGAACTTCTGTCCTCTTCTACACTTGGTCACCTTGTTTCAGCTATAACTCTCAGAACAGTCACTGTCATGGTCTTCTCGTAGTTGACAGTCATCCCCTGCCATTTTGTGGTTCATATACTGCGGTTGCGGTATACCGCGGGACCGCAGTATATGAAGGCAAGGGCCCCTGGGGCAAGCCGTGTGGGTCTGTTTGAGGCCTCCTGCACTTACCCAAGGCCTGGCATTGCCCCGAGTGGGCCTCCGATGGGCTTTCCGGGTCTGTTGGAGGCCCGGAAGTGACTTCCAAAAACCGGAAAGTGCCTTCTGGATCACCTGAAACAAGCCCAAGAAGCCCATCAGAGGCTCATTCTGGGCATCGCTAGGCCTAAGGTAAATGTAGGACCAGCATCTGCCTATCACGGATTTTCCTTTATTGCAGGTTGGGTTGGGTCTCTTAATCCCCCGCAATAAACAGGGGATTACTGTATATTGAAAAAAAAAAGGCCAAAAAACAAGAACTCGATAGAATGAAGGAAACAACAAGGTGGTAAAGGCCATTCTGAAAAAACCTGGCCTAGCGGTGGATGACTTATCAAACTATCGCCCAATCGCCAACGTCCCGTTTATGGGCAAGGTGATCGAGAGGGTGGCGGCGGTCCGGCTGCAGAAGGCTTTAAAAACCTACCTCTTCCAAGAGGCCTTTGGCGATCCTTAATCTTAGGTTTTTTTTTCTTCTCTTCTCCGCCATCATACGCACTAGTTGATGAGGTGCCACTAGGTTTTTACTGTTTTTAAACTTATTGTTGTAATTACATTTGTTTATCTTGTACTTGTGTGGCTAACATAGCCCTTGTAAGCCGCTTAGAGTTCGTCTGAAGATAAGCGGGGTATAAATGCAAAAATAAATAAATAAAATAAAAAATACTTTTAAGTGTTGGTTCAAATAAAGCAACCAGATCATGTGCAGGTCTCTAACGTAGCCCATTCCTGCTGCTGTTTGCTCCCTCTCATTTTCTTTCCCTCCTGTGTGTGTGTGTTGTGTCGTTACAGCCGTGACCGACTCTTCGTGACTCCATGTCCATGGAGTTTTCTTGGCAGGAATACTGGAGTGGCTTGCCAGTTCCTACTCCAGGCGCCTACAGCACCTGGTATTCCCTGGTGGTCTCCCATCCAAGTACTAACCAGGACCGACCCTGCTTAGCTTCTGAAATCAAGCGAGATCGGATGTGCTTAAGGCATCTGAGGGGACTCTTTCCCTCCTATCTGTCAGCATATCATCTCGGTGTACAAGGAGAAGCAGTGAGAAGGGAGTTCATATCTAGCCCGTGGTTTTACTGCTTCTCAGCATTCAGAGGAACTCCAGAGATGTCATCATACTGACAAGTTGTGTCTCGTCCTTCCTCCGCTGCCCCCTCTTATTTTTGAGCTCTTGTCATGCTCAGTTGCGTTGCGTAGTCATTTAAGTTGCACTAATGCAACCACACAGTGCCCGCCCAGCTGGGCTCTCCCCGGGGCAGGGGATCTAATGTCAGTAGGATACGATCCAGTTCACATGGAGAAGGATGCATTAAATCTTTTTACGTGCCATGTTGTCAGGAAAAGCCAAGCTGCCTGCTATCAAATGCACAGAAAGCCCCGTAGCTCCTACGAGGCTTTTGATGATGTGCATTGATACAGAATGGATGATCGCAAAACCTCCGAGGCATCGTTGTCAAGGCCAGGAGCTGCTGATCTTTCTGAATAATCGCAGCCACCATGAAGGGGAAGGAGGAGAATAAAACACGCTCTTCAAAACCGTGACCTTTACAGAACCTCATATGTGCTGGATCCATTTAAAAATAACGAAAGCGGATTGTCTATTTTTGCTTTATCGCAAAGATGCATTTGGCTTTGCTAATATGCCCTGGAGATTTCTGTCCACACATTACTGTCTCCCCTCAAATAATGCCAGTGGAACTGAATACCAGTCGAACTACAGAAGTATTAAAAAGCAAGGGTAGTTTACTGTTTTCCAGTTTTAAAAGCATTCTTAAATGTGTTATCGGCCACACGCAGATATAGTGGACCCTTGTATAACAAACGGTTTGTATAACATAAAATCTGTACAACATAAAAAATTCCCGAGAGAGGGGAAATTTGCTTAACAGAATTGTCTATGGGGTGAATCTGTACAACATAAAAATGGGATTACTCCATTTTCAATGCAGTTCTATGGGAAATTTGTATAAAGGAATATTTGCTTAACATAATTTCATTTGGAACGAACTAATTACTTTATACAAGGTACCACTGTGTGTGTGTGTGTGTGTGTGTGTGTGTGTGTGTGTGTGTGTGTGTGTGTGTGTGTGTTTTTTTTTCTTCATCGTGTCCTCCGTGAATCCACACCACAGGGTTCTCGGTCGCGACGCGAGCGATGGCACCGGAAGCACTTCTAAGCAAGGAAGCAGAATCATTAGTCTCCTCCCCCATCCCATGCTCCCTTGCGCTCCCGCCTAAACGCCCCAGTTCCCTCTAACCGCCGCGTTGGATGGTTCGGAAGCACGTTTCGCTACCATATCTCTCCGTTTTTTTTTTTCTTCACTTCTCCTCCTTTTATGGCCCAGCGTTCTCTTTTCAAGAACTGCGTCCGTTGTGGGGGGAAAATCCCCTTTTCCGACGGTCACTCCTTTTGCCTTTATTGCTTGGGGGAGGCTCACTCCCCGGGCTCCTGCCCGCATTGTAAGAGCCTTAGCTCGCAGGCCCTCAGAAACCGAAGGCATAGGCTCAACACCTACCTTCTCGAGAAATCCCTGCGTCCAGCGATGGATTAGTCCGCTTCCCAGGCACAGAAAGGCTCTGTGGAAAAATCGGCCAAAAAATCTAAATCAAAAAGGCCGCTTCGGAGGCGTCGGAAGAAATCCCGCCGAGATAGGTCTCCCTCCCGCAAGACGCCCCTATCTCTGTCTCCGAACCAAGAAGTGAGTCGCCGGTATCGTTAGACTCCTCTGACTTGGAGTCCGTGGCTGCCTCGGTACCAGAAAAGCGGGATCGTGGACCGGAGCTTGCGAGCCTTTTCTCCGATGCTCCTCTGTCTAGGACACTGAGCCACCCGTCTTTGGCCATGCCGCCTCCGCCTCCACCCCGCCAGGGCTATCCGGGACCGGTATGGCAGGGCACGGTACCGCCCTGCCCCGGTATCCGAAGCTGCTGCTCAACCGAGTCTCCTCCCGGAAGCATGCATCTAAGCGGAAAGCCGGACCGATCTCCTCACCGGCTCCGAAGAGGACCTACCATGATACCGAGGTCGGGCTTCGAATCCACCCAGGTCCCGGACTGTACCATCCCCACCTCAGCCTTCTTGGGGCGGAGTCGTGGCCCTCGGTACCACCGATGTCAAACATGTGGCCCTCTGGCCCCTCTTCAGTATACCCATTTCCCGGATACCCCATGTTCCCGGGTTCCCATACCATACCAAACAGGACCCTTCTGGCATCCTCCCGGTCCCTGGTATCAGCCAGAAGAACCCCAGCTCCATGGCTCTCGAGCCCGCGAGGTCTCGTCGGCACAAGCGATCCAGAAGAACGCCCTCTCAACATCAAACCGCCCCCTGTCTCCATCGGACTCTGACTCCCCTCTACCAGCCCTTCTGATTCGGACGAACCTGATGGTTCCGACCGTGAACGGGCTGCAACACCTGACTCTAATTCGGGAAAGCCCCCATCTTCAGCGGACTCCATCGGCAACTACTCGGAGTTTATTTAAGATGGCACGACCCTCAACATTCCGGTTCAGTACTCCGACCATGTCTTTGACCAAATCTCCTCGGATTCTACTTCTCCAGCCCATTTGGGTATTGCCCTCCATCCTTGATATGGCTAAGGACTCCTTGACTTCTTCTAAGTCTAGGAAATTGAGGGCTTCTACAGAGTCTTCGATGAAGGAGCACCCTTTTTGATTAAGCAGTCACCCAACTCAGTGGTTGTGTCCGCGTCACAGCTCCAGTCAAAGTCATCTCAGTTTCCCATTCCCCCTACCAAGGAAGGGAGAAAGATTGATACTATGGCGCGACAGCTCTACTCCACTGCGGCCTTATCATTCAAGATAGCCAACTATCAAATAAGCTCTCCTCAATCGTGCCAAAGCTGCCCTGGACTCGCGGATGGCTCCATAAACATCTATTATGAGGCCCTGTCCATTGCAGCTCAGCAGATGAAGGTCGCCAACTAAGGCCACAAATCGCTTTTCGCCGTCATGCCTGGCTGAGATCCACCGGCCTGTCTGAAGAGTCCAAAAACAAAATCTGCAGTCTACCTTTTGAGGGTGAAGGCCTCTTTCATGACAAGACAGAAGGTCATGAACAGACACAAAAAACAGAATACGGCAAAACGCCTCAATCTCGTGCTTTCCAAGCAAAGTCGGCCCTTTCGTCCCTCTTGGAGAAGAACCTTCACCCACTCCTTCAACAGACAGCAGCAGCGGGACCAGTCCTCCCTCCCCTCATCTGCCACCTTCGCCGGCAAAGACAAGCAACCAAAGGCCAAATTCCGAGCCTCCTCTCGCCAGCAGGATAGAAGAGGACGCAAGGACTTCTGACTTTCCCAGACTACGACCCTTCCTAAGTGGCGTTCCATCACCACCGACAGATGGGTGCTGTCCATCATTACTACAGGATACCAAATAGAGTTCTCCTCCCTCCCCCCCTTGGGCCGCATTGTCTCGACCCCTCCTTCTCCAGCTCTTTGGGACGAAATTATCACCCTCTTACAAAAAAACGCCATTCGACCTGTCCCCCCAAACGACATTCCTTTTGGCCATTTTTCCCCCTACTTCACTGTTCCGAAGAAAGGCGGCGGACTCCGACCCATCTTGGACCTCAGATCGGTAAACTGGTTTATCCCTCCAAAAAAATTCAAAATGGTTACCCTGGAAACTATCCTTCCTCTTTTACAACGAGACAGCTGGTTCACAGTGATCGACCTTCGAGACGCCTATTTTCATATTTCTATCCATCCTCGTCATCACAGATACCTGCGGTTCATGGTCGCAGGCCACGCCTTCGAATTCCTGTCACTACCTTTTGGCCTTGCCACGGCTCCCAGAGTATTTACCAAATGTATGGCCCCAGTAGCCGCCTTTCTCCGCACCAGGGGATTGTTATTTTCCCTTATATAGACGATTGGCTTTTGGTTTCCCCCTCCCTAGCCGAGGCGTCTCACCATCTGCGTACTACCTTGACACTCCTCAGCCGTCTGGGTCTCGAGGTCAACCTCGACAAATCCAAACTCATCCCGACCCAAAGGATCGAGTATATTGGGGCCATCCTGGATTCCCGACGCCTGAAAGCCTTTCCTCCGCCCTCCAGGGTGGCAGACATCACCTCCTCCGTGCGCCTCCTCGTCCTGCGACCTTCACTCCAGCTTTGTCACTCCAACGTCTTCTGGGTCTGATGGCCTCCACCACCTCGGTGGTGCCCCATGCTCGCCTCCACATGCGACATCTTCAACTCTGTCTTCTCACTCAATTCGACCCGGAGACGGACTCTCAACACAAGCCGATCTTTGTCTCCAAACAAGTGTGGTCGCGCACCAGGTGGTGGCTCAATCCCGCCAATCTGCTGGTGGGCCGCGGTTCCATGCCCCTTCGCCGACAGTGCAGATAACATCGGATGCCAGCCTTTCAGGGTGGGGTGCCTACTGCGGCAGCCATCAGATCCATGCCCTCTGGTCCCCCTCAGAAGCTACTCGGCATATCAACGAGCTGGAGTTGCTGGCGATTTTCAGGGCCTTGAAGGCGTTCCTCCCCCTCATCCGAGATCAGGTTCTTAGTAGCCACGGACAACACTACAGCTATGTATTACCTGAACAAGCAAGGGGCACTCACTCCCCTGCACTTCTACAACTCTCCATCGACCTGTGGGATTGGTGCATTTTCCACCGTATCTTCCCAATGGCTATTCATCTCTCGGGGGAGGACAACGATCTGGCAGACGACCTCAGTCGCAGGGGATCGATATCTCACGAATGGGAACTTCACCACTCGGTGTTCCAGATCTTGGTTCGGCGATGGGGCCGCCCCTCCATCGACCTCTTCGCCACGGAGTCCAACACCAAGTGCGACCGTTATTGCTCCAGGGCGGGTGTTGGTGCTCACTCCTTGGGGATGCCTTCATGTTCCGTTGGTCCAGGCACCTCCTCTATGCCTTCCCTCCAATCCCCCTCCTTCACAGAACCCTGGTGAAACTTCGCCTCGGCCAGGTCCAACGCCATCCTCATCATATCTCAGCCTTGGTTTGCCACTCTCCTTCGGATGGCTCACGACCACTTCTCCCTGCCCCTCTTCGCCTCGCTCCTGTCAAACGGCCTGGTACTCCACCCGGATCCCGCCATCTGAAGCTCACGGCATGGAGGATTTGGACCTGATCTCCGACATCTGCAAAGCGGCCAGAAAACCTTCTACCCGCAGAAATTACCGCTCTAAATGGCTCCGTTTCCGAGCCTTCACAGCCCTTCACTCTTACCCTGACCTAAACCCCCTTTCAGTAGTGTTACGTTTCCTTCTGCAATTAAAACAGTCCGGTCTGTCCATGGCCTCACTCCGAGTGTACCTCTCCGCTATTGTGGCCCTTCAGCCTCCCGAATCCCCGGCTGCTGCCTTTTTCAGACACCCGCGCCTAAAGCTCTTTATGAAGGGTCTGAACACCTTCCCGGACAGGCGTCCTTTGACCCCTCAGTGGTCCCTTCACCTAGTCCTGCAGGCATTAACTAGACCCCGTTTGAACCTTTGGCCACGGCGCCCTTTACGCCTCCTGACACTCAAGGTTGCCTTTTTGGTTGCTGTCACATCAGCCCGGAGAGCTGAACTTTGCGCTCTCCGACATGATCCACCTTTTCTGCAGTTTTTCCCAGATAAGGTGGTTGCCTACCCAGATATCTCCTTCCTCCCCAAAGTGGTTTCACAGTTCCACCTCTCCCAACCCCTAATTCTTCCGGTCTTTTTTCCCTCTCCGTCCTCCGCTATTGAAAGGAATCTCCATTCTCTTGATGTTCGAAGAGCTCTGGCCTTCTATGTGTCGAGGACCGCCTCTTTAAGAGGACCCCTCGCCTGTTTATTGCTTATGACCCCAGGTTCAATGGGTCACCTGTTTCCTCTCAACGTTTTTCTAAATGGATTGTTTCTACCATTAAGATTTGCTACCAGTTGTCTAATCGTTCTCTCCCCTCGGGGGTTCGAGCTCATTCCACTAGAGCCGTTGCTTCGTCCACAGCTTTTCTCAGAGGAGTCCCAATTGAAGAGATTTGTCGGGCTGCCACTTGGTCTCAGCCGTCTACGTTTATCCGACACTACCGTTTGGACACCCGGGCCAAATCGACTGCTTCCTTTGGCAGGGCCGTACTTTCCACCGTTCTTCCGTGACTCCCACCTCCATTCAGGTAGCTTGGTACTCAACCCTGTGGTGTGGATTCACGGAGGACACGATGAAGAAGAACCGGTTGCTTACCTGTAATGGTGGTTCTTCGAGTGTCCTCCGTTAATCCACACCAACCCGCCCGCCTCCCCTCGTGTCACGTCTGTCCTGTGGAGCCTTTCTCTGGGGCTTCCTCACGACGGCGTGTAGAGGGAACTGGGGCGTTTAGGCGGGAGCGCAAGGGAGCATGGGATGGGGGGAGGAGACTAATGATTCTGCTTCCTTGCTTAGAAGTGCTTCCGGTGCCATCGCTCGCGTCGCGACCGAGAACCCTGTGGTGTGGATTAACGGAGGACACTCGAAGAACCACCATTACAGGTAAGCAACCGGTTCGTGTGTGTGTATGTGTGTGTGTGCTGGAGTATTGTGTACAGCTCTGGTCACCATACCTCCAGAAGGACATTATGGAAATGAAAAAAGTGCAGAGGAGGGCAACCACAATGATTAGGGGACTGGAACATCTTGACGGCACCAATCCCTCCCCCACACTGCCGCCGTCAAGAAGGTGTTCCAGTTCCCTAATCATTGTGGTGGCCCTCCTCTGCACTTTTTTCATTTCCATAATGTCCTTCTGGAGGTATGGTGACCAGAGCTGTACACAGTACTCCAGTATATATATACTGTATATTCTATCTGGCTATAAAGACCACACTGGGCGCTTCGTAACAAAATGTCCCATGTATAAGGCAACTCCTACTTTTCTAACCCAATATTACAGTTTTACAACCACATGGTTCTATTCTTGGCTTATTTCCATGTATAAGATGACCCTCAATTTTGAGTCTAACAATTTTTGACAGAAATATAGTCTTATACACAGAAAAATACTGTAATATAATGCTAACAACATTAAATAACATCAACATAAACATCACTATACTGTCCTATAAAAATAAACAATAAACATACACTGATCATTAAAATTAACAACTGAATGCAGTAGGTTCTCCATGTAAAGTGTGCAGATAAGCTTTCAACATAACATAAGAAGAGCCGTGCAGGATCAGGCCAAGGGCCCATCTAGTCCAGCTTCCTGTATCTCATAGTGGCCCCACCAGATGCGTCTGGGAGCGCACGAGACCAGATATCTGTCTCCTGATACCACTCCCCTGCATCTGGCCTTTGAAGTACCCTGTTTTTTAAGCCTGGAGATGACACATCTCCATCATGGCTTGTCACCTGTGATGGACTTTTCATAAGAACAGCCTTGCTGGAACAGGCCACAGCCCATCTAGTCCAGCATTCTGTCTGACATAGTGGCTACCGTTTATTTCAGGGTATTCCCAAGCAGATGTCTTCGCCTCCTTACGATTCCCCGCAAATGGCATTGAGAGATATGCTGCCTATCTCTCCAACTTGGAGGTTACAAACCATGATGGAGATGTGTCATCTCCAGGCTTAAAACCAGGGTTCTTCAAGGGCCAGATGCAGGGGAATGTTATGAAGAGACAGATATGTAGTCTTATGCGCTCCCAGACGCATCTGGTGGGGCCACTCTGAGATAAAGGAAGCTGGACTAGATGGGCCTTTGGCCTGATCCACCATGGCTCTTCTTATGTTCTTATGTTCTCTCCCCTCCTCCTTTTCCTGAGATTGCTCTGTGTGTGTGTGTGTGTGTGTCTGTGTGTGTGTGTCTGTGTGTGTGTGTGTTTTATTCTAGGCAGGAGCTGAACCAGGAATATGTTTTGTTCCAAGGAGGCGTCTAAGAGGTAAACGACGTTAGTGCGATGCCTGAGATTGGCAAGCAGCCTAGTGGGTTCTCTGCGAGAGAAGAGGGTTGCTGTGTTTATATTTTATAGGGTAAATGGAAATACGTTGTACGCGAAGCCTCTGTGCTTGTCACAAACTGTAAGGAACACAAATAGAGACGATTATGCCTTGTAAATAGAGCAGCTGAATCCAGCTCATGCACAGAGGGTAGACAGGACACGGGTCTTTATTCGGATCAGCAAGGGCCATTGGAATAATGTTTTCTGTCATGCTTCCACCACCCCCACCACCCCGCCCCCTTTCTTGGCTTGGTCTAACCTCTGAATCTTTCATGCACACGACTGTTGTTTCATGTTCTATTAGCGATTCTGGCTCAGTGGGAGGCACCATCAGCAACAATTATTTCTGTCTCATTTGTCCCATTGTGGAACTAGAGGCTGATGCATTATGTCACTGGGCGCCTGATGTGTTTGGCAAAGGCTCTGAAAAACCAAGAAGTTATTTGTCTTTTGCTCTTTGTGGCATTCTAAGCAGTGAACACACACACACACACACACACACACACACACACACAGAGAGAGAGAGAGAGAGAGAGAGAGGCATGCAAGCAAAATTCAACTATCATCATTCAGTGAGTGTCTGGCGGCATCTTTCTTATGACTAACGAGTTTTTATTTGGCTCGAGCGTTGGGGGACAATTGCTTGCTTCGTCAGATGTGGTTCACAAACGCTAGTGTCCAATGAAACTGGTGAGCTTCTGGGATGCCACAAGATGCTTTGTAAGGCCCTGGAAAGATACCACACGGAAAGAGGAGCGAGTGAATGGACTCCAGAGGTTGTGGGTGAGATTGTTACGGCATTGCCATAATATTGGGCAGTGCTGGTATTTGGAGTCTTGTTTCCTTTGTTTCCATCATTATGATGTGGGCTCTTGCTGCTCATGAGAATTAAAGCTTTACCTTCAAAAGGTAACCCTGAGTATGTGTACAGGGTCTCACTCCCAAATTGGGGACATTCACACACCCCTCCTTATGGGATGCTCATGGAGTGAGGACTTCTTTTTTAGGATCGTAGGTGCACAAAGGCCGACCGTTCACAGCCTGGAGAAGGATGTGTCATTGTCCAAGGTGGGATGTTTCTCATGGAAGATCTGAGCTGTTTAGTAGATTTATTTATTTATTTATTTATTTATTTATTTATTTATTTATTTATTTATTGTACTTATTGACCGCTTGATTTTCCTATAGGGAACTCTGGGCGGTGTACAACACGTTACCAAACAGCAACTGCCCAACTACAATCCCAGTCAAAAAAAAATCTGTATCTCACCCAAGACATAATGGAAACAAAACAAAACAAAATTACTTTTTACTTCAGAACAAGGGTAATACACGTACCAGATATCCTGTGATTATCAATACAATTCATTCTAAGTTTTAAGGATGTGTGAAGTTCATTAGGATTAGTGGGATTCAGCCCAAACAAAAATAATTCTCTTCCTAGGTACCTACCTGCTGTTGCTAATTGGATTTCAGTTGGATGTCGTGATTTGGGAAATACCTTAAGTTGTAAGTTTCCATCTTGTGGGGCAGAGCAGATACAGCTGGAATACATTGTCAGCTTCCTGGTGTAAGAATAATTGATTTTTTTAAAATATTAGGAATAACTTGACAGGGCTGTCCCTAGAGAAGCTGAAAACAAGGAGTATACAAAGGGTTTTACATAATTATACAGGATGTGGTGATGGCATATTGGCCGGATGCCTTCAAAAGGGGATTGGACAGATTCCTGGAGGAAAAGTCCACCCCAGGTTGCAAACCATGATGGGGATGTGTCATCGCCAGGCTTAAAACCAGGGTACTTCAAGGGCCAGATGCCGGGGAGTGGTATCAGGAGACAGAGATCTAGTCTCGTGCGCTCCCAGACACATCTGGTGGGGCCGCTGTGAGATACAGGAAGCTGGACTAGATGGGCCTTTGGCCTGATCCAGCACGGCTCTTCTTGGGTTCTTATGAGATCTCCTCCCTCTGCTCATTTTAACTCCACCATTAGAGACCTGTGTTTGCAAAGCAACCAAAATTTTGTCAACAGGGAGTGGGGAAACTTCTGTGGGACAGAGGCTGGTACCAAGAAAGGCTAAGGTCTCTTCTCTCACCCTATGCCTGCTTACCCCTCATGCATCTCCTTCATATAGAGAAGGGGCCAGGAAACCTGAGTTTTTCTCTCAGATATATCCAGACAAGCCAATCAGGGCTTTTTCTATTTTTTTTTAAACTTGCTTTTTCCAGAAGAGAAGAAAACTGGTCCAGTAACCAAGGAAGCAGGAACAAGACATAGAGACTCCAAAATGAGATAATTGCATTTTAGAGTGGCCATACTCCCTGATAAGCTGGATAGAAATTGAATGAATGAATGAATGAATGAATGAATGAATGAATGAATGAAGAATGAATTTAAAGCATAGAATCCTGTGGTGTTTTTTATCTATGCTTTGGGTCCACACATTATCATCTCTGGACCTCAGACAGCCACAGCCACGGCACTTAACCCCCAGGCCAAGGTTTCTTTGGAAATTTGATCTAATTGAAAAAGGTCCTGTCTGCCATCTAGTGGACAAATAAATAAATAAATAAATAAACCTTTAAAGATTATAGAGCTATGTGTTGTACTGTAATCAATGTACTGTATAAATAATTTATGGGTAAACTAGTGGTTTAAAGGTCAGTGCTCATGTGTAGGGAGCAAAATAAAACAAAGTATTCTGCTTATATACCACTCCATAGCCCTTAAAACACTCTTGGGGCGGCTTACAGTTAATTTAAGCAGGCTACACACTGCCTGCCACAGTGAGCTAAGTACTCATTTTACCAACCTCAGAAGGATGTAAGACTGAGTCAGCCTTGAGCTGGCTACCCGGGATTGAGCAACGGGTTGTGAGCACAGTTTTGGCTGCAGTACAGCAGTTTAACCGCTGTGCTGCGAAGATATAAAATGACAGTCCTCATTGGCATTTACTGTATCCCATAGGACAGTCAAAAATGGAGGCAGTCATGTAGACCTCTTTATCAACAAGCCAGTTCTTAACTGCGGTAGGAGTAGAGATTTCTTTCCCAAAGCATATGCATTTTAAATGTCCATTCAGGACCAAGCTGCGTCAAAATGTCATATTGAAGAGGGAGCTGGTTTGTTTTCCATGGGTTCAGAGACCAGTACTCGGGGCAGTGGTTACAAACTACAGGAAAAGAGATTCGATTTGAACATTTGTAAGGACTTCATGAGAGTTAGAGCTGTTTGGTAGTGCTGCCACGGAGGGTGGTGGAGTCTCCTTCTTTGGAGGTTTTTAAGCAGAGGCTGGATGTCCACCTGTCGGAAATACTGTGATGGGGGTTCCTGCATGGCAGGGGGTTGGACTGGATGGCCCTTGAGGTCTCTTCCAACTCTATGATTCTGTGATTCTATGAAAATATTTTCAGCAGTTCCCTGAAACAATTTTAAACATTGTTGATGTTCAGTCGTTCAGTTGTGTCCGACTCTTCATGACCCCATGGACCAGAGCTCACCAGCCCTTCCTATCTTCCACTGCTTCCCGGAGTTTGGTTAAATCCATATTGGTTGCATCAATGACACTGTCCAACCATCTCATTCTCTGCCATTCTCTTTTCCTTTTGCCTTCAATCTTTCCCAACATCAGGGACTTTTCCAAGGAGTCTTCTTTCCTCATGAGGTGGCCAAAGTACTGGAGCCTCAGCTTCAAAAGCTATCCTTTCAGTGAACATTCAGGGTTGATTTCTTTGAGGATGGATAGGTTTGATCTCCTTGCAATCCAGGGGACTCTCAAGACTCTCCTCCAGCACCACAGCTCAAAAGCATCAATTCTGCGGCGATCAGCCTTCTTTATAGTCCAGCTCTCACTTCCATACATCACTACTGGAAAAACCATAGCTTTGACTATCCGGACCTTAGTTGGCAAAGTGATGTCTCTGCTGTTTAAGATGCTACCTAGGTTTGCAATTGATTTCCTCCCAAGAAGCAGGAGTCTTTTAATTTCGTTGCTGCAGTCGCCATCTGCAGTGATCAAGGAGCCCAAGAAAATAAACTCTGGCATTGCCTCCATTTCTTCCCCTTCTATTTGTCAGGAGGTGATGGGACCAGTGGCCATGATCTTAGTTTTTTTTATTTTGAGCTTCAGCCCATTTTTTCACTCTCCTCTTTCACCCTCATTAAGATGTTCTTTAATTCCTCCTCACTTTCTGCTATCAGAGCAGTATCATCTGCGTATCTGAGGTTGTTGATATTTCTTCCGGCAATCTTAATTCCGGTTTGTAATTCATCCAGACCTGCCTTTCGCATGATGTACTCTGCATATAAGTTAAATAGGCAAGGTGACAGTATACAGCCTTGTCGTACTCCTTTCATTCCATATCCAGTTCTGACGGTTGCTGCTTGTCCCACATATAAATTTATTTATTTATTTTAAACATTACCGTTAAGCAAAAAGGCAAAGGTGTGATGACATCAAGATTCCTCCTAGTTAAACTGTCTGTACACTTGGACCTTATTGGCTCCACTGGCAACATGGGTCAAATCTCAAGATTTCGGTGCAATCTTTTGAAAGAGCTCATCTCCCAATGCAACCCTTTTCAGGTCTTAATTAATCAATCAATTCCAAAAACTGCCTGATTAGTGCCGGACCCTAGTCTGGGTAGTTTACACTATTTAAAAACACCAATCATTTTAACAAAGGATATTATTTTATGAAATAAAAGGAAACAAATTGAGAAATCAAGAAAGAACTCTGTGTAAGAACTAAGACCAAAATAATAGTAAGATGGTGACAAAATCTAAGAAAAACATTAATTGTGATTGCCCAAAAAGGTTTCTTCCAATAGTCTAGTTCTTAATATCCTCTTGAAGGATTAGGTGAGAATATGAGACAGGGGCTTCATAGTGGCTGCTCCCAGACTCAGTGACCTAAATATTTGATCCTCAGACAAATCAGAAGTAGTTCGCAACTCCACAGGAAGGCCACAGCTAACGACCCATAATGAATTAGTGTTGGGAAAGGTTAAATAGGTGGGACTTTCACTCACACCAGGCCATTGTACATCTAACAAGCCTACTGAGGTCATTGCCTACCTGATGAGCCTATTCAGGCTACTGTCCACCTAACAAGCCTATTCAGACCAGGGCAGTGTGAAACCAAGGTGAACTATAAATTGAAGGCCTTGTTTCAAGTTTCCTCAGAATGACAAAGCTACTTGGATGAGTAATGAAATGTTTCAATCTCACAAGAAAAGAAGTCTAGTTGCCTTGACAACTTCCATCTAGATCACTAGTGATTCCCCATCTACTCACCATCACAGGGGACACTAATGAAAGTTATACTTTTAATAATTTTTTCCCAATAAGCTTTACATTTTCCAGTACTGTAATTCTTAACCTTCTTTGTGAAGAATAAAATTATAGGAATCTATTATTATTATTATTATTATTATTATTATTATTAATTATTATTATTAATTATTATTATTATTATTATTATTATCATCATCATCATCATCATCATCATCATCATCATCATCATCATCATCATCATCATCATCATCATCAAGCACTTCTTAGTTCTCAGCATTGTTGATGCTTCAGGAACTAAAAAATCAGGAATCAAGTCCTATAAATCTGAGATGACATGTTTAGCAGCTACTGGTAATGGCTTTAAAAATTAATCAAAGATTTTGGAATGTTTCACCAACTTTCAAGTTTCTGAAAGTAGTATAGGGAAGAGAATGGTCTACTTTCCATATTCCTTTCCATTTCTTTCTGCAATGTCTGGACTTTTGCAGCTTTTGTACTTTCTGTACAGTACTTTTAAGGTTGCTTGTTGGTAGATCTCCAACTTCTCTAAGGTGTCTTTTAATGTGTTGTTTATTGATAAGTATAATATCCAGCTTCTTATAAAATCATTGTTGTTCTTGTCCTGGAAAAGGAATGAGTCAGCAGTTCACAGGATTGCCCCATGTTTTATGGGTGTGATTGCTCCTTCTTCCCCCAGTGAATCATGTGTTAAAAAAAAGACTTCACTTTCCATTTCCTCTCCCCCGAGGGGAAACCGTCTCCATGTGTTCTCATGCTGAAGACAATAGAAACCTACATGTTGAGTCTCTCCGAGTTAGGCTGTGAGATGTTCAAGGCAACAGCCTTGTCTGCTTACATGTTTGTTTCAGCATCAAGGATGCGCCTTTTCTCTGCAATAGATGATGATGGCTGTGATAATGACCTCAAGAGCGACTGAAGGACTGAGGTAGAGCATGTTGGCAGTGTTCATGACATGATCTAGATGGGAGCACATCTAAAAGAACTACGAAAACCACCTGAATAATTTCGTTCAGCTTCACCCTAAAGAGGGCCACACGGATGTCTTAACTTTTGCCCCAAGTAAACACTAAAGGTCAACTCCACTCTTCTCAAATGAGAATTGAAAAACTTAACCTGAGTCAAATAAGCTCAGGCTATACATATATAACAGTAGTTTGAAGAGTGCTGCTACTTGGCTGTTTATAGATACTGATACTAGTAATATGCTATAAAAGGAGTAGAATAGGAAGTAGAGTTATGTTTACAAGGGGTGGAAGTTTAGGTAGATCAGTGGTTCGCAACCTTCCTAATGCTGGGACCCTTTGATACAGTTCCTCATGTTGTGGAGACGGCTTTGCCCTGCCGGTATTCTCCGTTTCCGTTTCCGTTACTCGTATCCGTTACTCTTGGAAACGGAAATGGGAATTACTCCACCAGAATTCGAGCTTGAACCCCGAATGAACAATTTGGTCTGATTTGCCACTGTTCTTGCCGGTGCCAATGCCAAGGCACAGAAAAAAGTTTTTAAAAGTTAAAAAAAAAAAAACGATTCCTGGCCCTAAAAGTAGGCAAAAACTGTCTGAGGGCACCTACCAGGCCAGAAGGGTGTTTTTATTTGGGGGTTTCCCTGCCCCCTCTCCTTGGCTATTGCTACTGCTGCGCTGCTGGTACCAGGCTGGGAGGGCACATCCATTTGCCATGCCCGGGGGATCAAAAGCACTTCCAAAGCACCACAGAAACATGCGAAAATTAGCTATTTTAAATGCTTGAATTTTTACAGTAGCAGCAGTGGGTTTTTCTTGCAAAAAAAAAAGTCTCCGTTGATTTGATTTGATTTGATTTGATTTGATTTGATTTGATTTGATTTGATTTTGTTACACCTGGCAATGATGGGCTTGCCCATGGGAGTGGACCATGCAAAGTTTTGGAGCCATTCCACCAATTGCATGGCCAGGTTTTGCTGACTGTACCAGGCTGGGAGGGCGCATCCATTTGCCATGCAGTGCGGGGATCAAAATGGGGCAATATTTTTTTTTGAAATCGTTGCCCAAAACCCCACCAAAGCACCACAGAAACATGCGAAAATTAGCTATTTTAAATGCTTGAATTTTTACAGTAGCAGCAGTGGGTTTTTCTTGCAAAAAAGTCTCCGTTGATTTTATTTTATTTTATTTTATTTTATTTTATTTTATTTTATTACACCTGCACATTTGCAATGATGGGCTCGCCCATGGGAGTGGACCATGCAAATTTTCCACCAATCGCATGGCCACTTGGCCAGGTTGACCACAGAGACTTCTGGGATGTGCCAATCGGGCATAAACAGCCCACTAATCGTAGCCCAAACCCGAAACCTAAGCCTAAGCCCTACGCCAGTACACTGTCCTTCTAAGTGGGTCAGAGAGGCACCCAGAGGTGCACCCCAATACTCACCCTAACCTCACCCATAACTAGCCTAACCCTAGCCCTTGCGCTAACCCGTTTTAACCCTAAGCCAGATCTACTTGCAAACATGCAAGTACGTGAGCAGGTGGTGCAAAGAGTCTGCCAGTCCGTCACTTGTGGCTCTGGCTGACTCCTGCAGCTCCCTCCAGGAGCCCGCTACCCCCAAACCAGTACTAATTTGAAAAAAGCGACTAAGCGAAATTTCGCAAAAAAACGGAAACGAGCCGAAACGGACTGCCTCCGACACACGACAACTCGAAAACGTCATTTTCCCTAGTCGTGCCCATATCTAGCCACAAGCCCCCTTTGGCAGGCCACTGTCTCCGGTGCCATAGAGAACTTCCCTTTACAGGCACCCTCAGCCAATCGCAGCCTCCAGTGCCATTGAGTGACATCCCCTCCAACCTATCAAGCTGTAACTCACTCTTTCCCCACCTTCCTCTCCCTTCTCCTCCAAACCCAAGCCATTTGTGTCTTTTTCTTTGCTGGCTCATGGCGACCCCTGTGAAATGGTCATTCGACCCCTCCAAAGGGGTCCCGAACCCCAGGTTAGGAACCACTGGGGTAGATGAAGATGGGCCATGTTTTGGGGAGGGGCCTTCTCTGAACTGCTTTACATTAGAGCAGTAGTTCCCAACCTTTTTCTAGTTTTGGCCAAGTAACCTGCAACCTACATGAAACGGGGGGTTGTAGGACCCTTCCAACTTCACTATTGTATGATTCCATAAACCGCCAATCCGCTGTCCTGAAAGAAATCATTTTCATCATCCCCCTACATGGCAGGAGGTTAAATGCAGCTGTTTTCTCCTGCTGCCAATTTTGAAGTCACCACTACAAAACTGGGGCAGCTTGGGGAGGTTAAAGGTAGGGGACACCCCCCCCGCCGCCGTCCAGTTGGGGAATGAATGTCTCTGCTTTTGGTAATCTAAGAACATGCAAACATCGATTTTTGAGAGGAGAAGTGTCTGAACGGAATGAATTTAAGAAGGTTTCAGCCTCAGTATAAATTAAAGAAAGTTTCAGCCTCAGTATAATTTAAACATTAGGAAGAACTTCATGACAGTTAGAGCTCTTCAGCAGTAGAATAATAGGCTGCCACAAAGGAGGGTGGTGAAGTCTCCTTCTTTGGAGGTTTTCAAGCAGAGGCTGGATGGCCATCTGTCGGAGATACTGTGATGGGGGCTCCTGCATGGCAGGGGGTTGGACTAGATGGCCCTTGAGGTCTCTTCCAACTCTATGACTCCAGGATTCTAAAGAATGTTTCAGCCTCAGTATAAGTAAACAGAGCAAACAGAAGGGCCATATTATTCACAAGGCTGACTAGGCTGAAGCCTGAGGCCCCTGCAGGGACTAGGGGACCGTCGCCCCACCCCAATTAAGTGCCACAGCAGGCCCAAAATACACGAAAGCCTAGGGGCCTAGCTATGGCTCAATACAGCCCTGATTTCAATTCCTTATAATACCTGTGATGTCTGATGTCACTTTAAATTGTTTGTTTATTTAAAGTTAGGTAGTGAGTAGTCTAATTGGTTGGTTGGTTGTTGATTTGTAGACTATTGTTTGTATGTATTTTTCTTGTATGCTTTGCTGTAAACCACCCAGAAAATACATGGCTCTATAGGGCTAGAAATAAGTTAGATGAAAGAATGAACAACAAATGAACTAATGAACTAATGAATGAATGAGAAAGAAGATATGGACATTCCTTTCAAAATGCAATGGGAATTTTTAAGTGGTGGAAGAGACATGCTGTACTACAGTTTTCATATTCTGCTGTGAGTATTAAGGTGACAACTTGGTGACCAATGAAGAGAACACCTTTTGTTCAGCAGGCAAGTTACAGTAAATAACTGCTTATGGAAGTTGGAAATGTAATTTACTGTTTCATTTATGGAAATAACTAGAGCAGTTGACACAGTATTTATGCTCCGAGACTCCAACTCCCACACTGGCCACTGGAGAATTGTGGAATACAAAAATAAGCACCGCTCTAAAATTAATTTTCCTGACTCTGCCCAAAAGTCATTCGGGTGCATGAGAAATTCCCATCCCTCCTTCCATTTAATTGATATATTTGTTTCAAACTCATTCCCCTGTTTTCACTGAGATTGCCCTAATAGGAATGTATCCTGTTGAGATGGTGCACATTCTAATGGAGGTCACAGTTATAATGGATTTGCTAATTCAAGCGGCAAAGGGAACGGTCGCTCCTCAACAGCTGGTTGGCATCTTAACAAACCGAGCCATAACTGAACACTAGGAGGCTCCAATATCTTGTCTCTGAGAGTAACTGTGAGGACACTTCCCTTTTAAACGTGTGATTGTGATGCAAAATGTGAAGGGTAGGGAACCAACTTATTAATCTTCACAGGATCCACTTGGTAATGCTGCCACCTTTTAAATCGTCGCCTTATGAACTGGGACAGACTCAGATGTATAACATAATAATAATAATGAAGCTTATTGAGAAAATAAATAAATACAATAATGACTGACGTTGGTATGCGTTGCCTTAAACATAAAATAGATTAACTCAACTCTTTAAGCCTCCCGGTCTTTAATAACCAGTAAACAGTAAAGCCCTCACTGCCTGACTGAACTCTCACAGAGCTGTGCTCTCTCAGCATTCACTCTCAACCCTCAACTCTTAACTCAACAACTCAACTAACTCTCACAGACCAGGCTCCACCCTTTTTATACCATACAATCCCCCGCCCTCCTGCTGGGATTGGTTGTTAAATCACATATGTATTTCTCCTGAATCCAGGGTGTTGTCACACTAACCAAAAAAGAAAAAAGAAAAACCTGTGCAGCCATTGGTGCTTTTGGACTGCATGAATAAGGCACTGACAGTGGAGATAGCTAAGATAACTTATTTAGAAAAATAAGTTCCTCTAAGCGGAGTCAATTTCTGATATTAAAAAGATGCTCTGATGTTAGCCGAAAGCTTTCTTTCTGAGCAAAACATTGGGCACCCGAGAGGGAAGTTCAAAGTCCGGTTGGCCAGGCGGGTCCTTTTAAGTCTCCACCCACCACTCCGGAGGGCGGCCAGCAGCCAGCGTGGAGTGAGGAGAGCTCACACATTCCAATTCTGTGAAGTTTTACATTTTAAAAAAAGTCTTAAAACAAGCAAGGGCATATCTAGGGGGGCGGGTGGAAGAGTGCCTTTGCCCCCAGGTGCAGCAATCTGGGGGCGCCTGGAGGGGGAGCGGGAGAAGGAAGCCATGCGCCCTCCCACCAGCAGTCCTCCTTTCCCTGGGCTAAGGCTTGGCGATGGGATCCACTCCGCCTCCGCCGCCTCCGCGTGCCAGACGTGCAGCAAAGCAAGCAGGCAGGGAGGCATATCAGGAGCGCAGTGGCTGCGGCGCCCTCCTCCTCCTCTTCCTCACCTTGCTCTGGGCCCACCACGGGAGAGGTAAGGTGTGCACACACAAATGCCCACACGCCCACCCCACGCCCAGCGGATTCCCCCCCCCCTTTGCTGGAAAGATGCAATGGGGTTGGGGAGGGCCGGAGGGGCACAAAAACAACGTTGTCCCCAGACGCTCCAAACCCTTGCTACGCTGCTGAAACAAAGACCTGTCCACAAGAAGAAAAATACAATTGACTTCTGTGGTCCAGGTGCTAAACTTATTTCCTTGAAGATCTGCAACAATTTGTTTCCAAAACCAATTACAGTAATACATTACTGTAAAATTAACCAGTTGTACCCACGTGCACACATTAAAATATTTTTACTCACATTTGTTTTTAAGATTAAGAGAAGACACTGCCCCCAGCCTTGGAACTCCCTCCCACTGGAGGCCAGCCTGGCCCCATCTTTGTTGGGGCACCAGGAGAGCAGGGTTCAAAGCCAGCAGTCACACTTGCCCTCTAGGTGCAGCTGCTCCAGAAGAGGCGCCAGAGACAATGGTGATGTTCAGCCGTTCCTCTTCATTCCTTATCAGCTGCAGCAACCCAATATAACACACACAAAATACCAGAACTAGGGGACTTACACTCAAATTGACGGCTGGGAGAGTAAGAGCAGACAAAAGAAAATATTTTTTTCACCCAGCACGTTGTTAGTCTGTGGAACTCCCTGCCACAGGATGTGGTGATGGCATCTGGCTTGGATGCCTTCAGAAGGGGATTGGACAGATTCCTGGAGATGAAGTCCATCACGGGTGACAAAGCATGACAGAGATGTACAATCTCCAGGCTTAAAACCAAGGTACTTCAAGGGCCAGATGCAGGGGAGTGGTATCAGGAGACAGACATCTAGTCTCATGCGCTCCCAGACATATCTGGTGGGGCCACTGTGAGATACAGGCAGCTGGACTAGATGGGCCTTTGGCCTGATCCAGCAGGGCTCTTCTTATGTTCTTACACATATGTGCGGGCTCCCACCAAGTGGGAACTCTGAACAGAGGTTCAGTCTCTTCTTTATACACACAGCAAAACAAACTTGTGTACTCCTTATTTACACGATCTTCCTTATCAACCCCCAGACAGACTTTTTGGTCTGGATTCAGAAAGCAACTTCCAGATGACACCTGGGTCGTGTGTTGTGTCACCTTATGCAGGAGCCGTGTGAGCAGGGCTGAGAAACTTTCCAGCTTTCCTCACACACTCTTAATCATGGAAATTGACTGGGGAGCGGTAATGGTAACTGAAAGCCCCATTGGATCGCCATACATCCGAGGTACAGAAAAACGCACAAAGCTCCTTTTTAAGATTACAGCTGGCCCCAGTCTCCCAACCAGCTGGTGACTTTTCTGATGGGGGCAATGGCAGAGGTCATTATGTTTCTCTTACTTCTACCTTCCTCTCCTTGCTGTTTCATTGTTGGACCTTCCCCCACCCTGCCTCCGCTCTGAAAGTAACAGGTATGCGCACCAATCTTCTGGATTTCACTTTATCTCGGGTGTTGTATGAAAGGGTAAACATAGTCCCCCCCCCCACACTTTTATCTAACATCTTGGAAACAAATGCATGTTGTGACTGATGGCCTGAAATTACACATTCTTTCACTGAAAACGGTTAATTAGGAACTGAGCTCTGAAGTTAATTTCACCAAGGTCACCCGGTATTCTTTTTGGACCCGGTGACCCTGTCTTGACTAATCGGGGCTTTAGCGCACAAAAGTTATGGCTTTTCTTTTCACCTGATGACATAATCTCTTTAATTGGTGTCAGGAGGCCTGCTTATGAAAAAGCAGGGGGGGGGGGGATACCTATGGGCTATAATTTTACTCAGGTCCCATTCATGGAGGGGTGAATGAAACAAGATTTAAGAATGTACTACATCCTCATTATGCCCCTCTTGGTTGTCAACACAAAAGCCCCTTGCTTTTCAAGGCAGGGGATTAGCAGTGGGAAATTTTGTTTGCTACTAACTTCACTCCCTGAACTATTAACCTTTTCAGCAAAAAAAATTAAAGGTGTGTGTGTGTGTGGGGGGGTGAATGTCAGCTAATCCTCTCCTGGCGTGGAGGAAGAGGAGGCAACAGGAGAACATTTTAGCTGATTAAAAGTTTCATGCTTTTCCTCTTTAAAAAAAGGAAAGGAAAGGGGGGGAGGGGAGGGGGGGGAGAAGAAATGGAAGTACCCAAAGAAGTCAACCATGTCTTTGTTCATTTCACCACAGGTATTTTGTTGAACGGAAGTCAGTCTCACTCCACTGAATGATTAACTGGAACTTAGACACTTGTCTCCAGGAGCCCGCGTTTGTAACAGACTTATTGTGGTGGCAAAGGCACATTCATGTCTCTCAGTCACAAATCCAAATGTATTGATTAAAATACAACAGTGGATGCTATTCCTCACCCGACACATATTTGGCCTGATAAATTCACCACACAACAGGCATCACACAAGTGGAATCAATGTTGCCTTTTGGCACAGACTACAAACTTCTTTAAAGCTCTTCAGGCACATTCTGTCGATCATCAAGTTCCATGGGTCAGCATGCAACAAAATACGCCCGCGGAGATTTCTTAAATGACACCAGTTTATCATTGAAAGTTACACCTTCTGCGTAAGTGCAACAGGATTTCAGCCACTGTAGAGTAAAATATTTACGGCGCCAGAAGAATTCTGTTCACATATAAACTGTTCCTTTCATTTTAGTTATGAATTACTATTTTTGTTTAAAGAGGGTTGGACAATGGTAATAGAGAATCAAGAAGATATGGGAGTTTGACGAAAATATTGAAGTCATGATACTGAAAGCTTTATAAGCTATAGTTGGTACCTCGTAAGAAGAATGCCCCTTAAGATGAAAAATTCATAAGACAAATGAACTTTCTGGGAACAGACAAACCTCACAAGACAAATTTAATGCATTCCTATGGGAAACTGTATTAAACCGCATTTTGTAGGATGAATTTTTCGTAAAATGAATTGACCCATAGAACAAATTAAATTCGTCTTAAGAGGTACACTGTGCTTGTTTAGTTTGACCCTGATGTAGTTATGGTGAAACTAGGCAAAGGCTCATGGCCTGTCTAGGCATCCAGCTATGAAAGGAATAAATCCAGCCCAACAGGTTCATGGAGGGAGTGTTGAATATTTCACTTTCGGTCTGCCATAATTAAGAACAGCCAAAGAATAAAAATGTATCGCCCTGGAAACAGGTGGACGAAAAGATACCCCAACGCAAGAGTCTGCCACACTCTTGAACATGGAGAGAGGTCACTGCCATGTTTCAAATTGACTTAGGCAAGCACACACCTTAAATTGCATCTCACTCTGGCATTCAACGGCCAGTCCAGATTCAATCACGGATTGACTGAGAACAGCCTCAACAAGAGGGCAACAAATGGAGAAGTCGTATGAACAGAGTTAATTACGGACGCCGATTACAAAGCACGGCTGGGAGGGGTTGTGTGCCCACAAGGATAAAGGAAGAGCGAGCCTCCAGGTTTGTGGCGATCGAGTGACCCTGAGCAGTTGTCAGTCACCTAGCAACGAGGTTCCTTCCCCTGCTGCGCTCTTTTAATTCGTCAAATCTGGTCAGGATGTCAGCCCGTTTCTCCTGACAAGGCGTATTATGCTGAGGCCGGAATCCACCCTATGCAACACACGGCCTCCCCACGGACCACTTGGCGCCTTTTCTTCTCTGCGCCACAAAAGAGACTCGCAAGAAACTCTGAAAAGATGGAGGAGAAAAGCTCAGCAGAGCCAACATTTGCCTCTAATTGAGATTGACTAAGTGATGAAAAAGGATGTTCTTTTTAAAATGTTGCCTTATTGAGGCCGCCCTCTGAGTCCCCCAACATTTTGTACGTGACCCCCCTCCCCTCCCCGCCGCACAAAGGAGTAAACAACACGGGAAGCACTCAGACCTGGGTGCTTTCCATGTTAATTCACAATGAAAGTAACAAAGAGCCGTTTTCCAGTTACAGGATTAGGGCTCTTAAACCAAAGCCAAATAAGTCCAATGGCAAATAAGGGAAGATCTTATCTTATATTTTTCTATCTTACATCGGAGTTGGCCTTCCAAACCTGGTGTGGTCCAGATGAGATGGGTTCCAATTCCCATCCTCCCCCAGCCCACTTAGGCCCTTACTTCACGAGGCGCGGCGCTCCGCAGCGATATTGTCTTCGCTGTGAATTCGGAGGCGGTCACGTGGCGGTCACGTGTTCTCGCTTCGCTCCCGCCCCTGTTTCTCAGTACTCACGAGCTGCAGTTTTAGGACCGTCGAGCACAACCTCACGTGCTCCCTTCGCATTCGCATGCCACTTTTCAACGAATATTTCCCAAACTGCTCCAGACTGATGCTGGACCAGTTGCAATGGCTCTACTGATTTCAACTGTTTCCTGGCATCATTTGGCACAGCCGCCCACCCTTGCACGCTGCCTGCCCTGGGTGCCCTGCTCTGGCCGGGCGAGGCGGCAGCCAGGTTGTTCTAAAGCAGCAACCATTTATCCCTGTTTGAATATTTTTAAAAAACTTGAAATAAAAGCCAAAAACCGAGACCACACGTCACGTTGGGAGCGAAGCAAGATGCGAAAAGATTCCTGGCAGCAGCCAGGGCACCACACCGGTTGGAGCACGGTTAAGGGGAGCTCAAGCTAAAATGGAGGTGCCGGACTAAAACGATCGATTCAGACAGAAAAGAAGACTAGCCGCGAAGCGAGCGGCTCGTGAAGTAACGGCCTTAGTTTTGGGGGCGCCTTTGGCAAGTCCACTGGTGTCAAAATGTGACAGTTGTGTAAACAGAATGAAACTGCTCCAGATCCTGTTGACCTCGGTTTTGCAGCGCCAGGTTGTTCTAAAGCAGCAACCGTTTTCATGGTTGTGTATATGCATGCGCAAGAAGGTGCATGCATGAACACCAACAGATCAAGAGGTGCCCTCACACATGCAACAACCCCATGCACTGGTTCTTGATGAGTCCTCCCTGAGGACAGTTGTGCAGGCCCTAGTGATCTCGAGGATCGACTATTGCAATGCCCTCTACGTGGGGTTGCCCTTGACCCTGGTCTGGAAGCTACAGTGGGTGCAAAATGTGGCGGCTAGGCTGGTGTGGGTGCCTGTAGATACGAGCACATCACCCCAGTCCTGATCCGCTTGCATTGGCTCCCCATTGCCTTCCGGATCAGGTTCAGGTCCTGGTTTTGACTTTCAAAGCCCTCCACGGCTTGGGACCAGAGTATCTGGCGGAGCGTGTCTCCCAAAGGGAAACTGGGTCCAGACCCACGAGATTGGCGCAGGTGCGCTCACTGAGGGTGGCCACACCCAGAGAGGCGCGGAAATCGCGTACGCAAGACCGCGCCTTCTCTGTGGTGGGCCCCTCTCTCTGGAATCATCTCCCCAGTGAGCTGTGGCTGCTGGAGTCCCTGTCTGCCTTTAAGAAGGCCTTGAAGACCCTCTTTTTCAGAGAGGCCTTTGGCGACCTTGTTAGCTAGTTTTGCTAGTCTGCATTTTTTTTTCTTCCCCTCCCTCCCATCGATCGGGCTCGCCGCCATCTTGCCCTCTGTTGTCCAGTTTTATTTCCTGTTTTACTTTTTTTATCGCTGTTAGCCACCCAGAGTTCCCTCTGGGAAGATGGGTGGGATATAAGTTCAACAAATAAATAAATAATAATAAATGAATTCTGTTGTGACTGTTTTTGATTTGGTTGCGATGGGGAGAAAAACCCCACACAGAAGGGGTGTGCACTTCCACATGAACCCTACTGGCATGTCCCAGTTACTAACAGACCCTGGCTTGGCACTGGTCTGCATCCCAGGGATCCCCCCCTCCCCTGGCAATTCTAGAGCATCCATTTCATCCCTGAAAATATTTGTGTGTCAACATTTAGTACAAAGAACTTTCTCAAACTTTCAAGAAACAGTAAGTAGGGCAGCCCTGTCCAACATGCCACTTTCCAGAACAGCTGAACAGCACCCAAAGCTGTAACTACCGTAGGATGATTGGGGTTCCCAAAAGTTAGGGAGCTATAAAATGTGTACTAGAAGGATATTTGCTGCTGAAATGGTTCAACTTGCCTGCCCTCCGCCAGCACATAAACTGCCCCCAGCCTTTTCTCCCTGGGCAGAAGAGACATAAACTGTCAGGCTCAAAGCAAATAATATCCGGGCTAGAAATGGGCACAAATTACGGTTCGGCCTTGTGCGGCGTAGCACCTGCACAGGGGTTCTACAGGTGCTGCGTGCTGCCCTCTACGGCCTCTTCCATGCAGCTGCCCACTCACTTGCAACGCTCTGGACTCCCCTGCCCTGCCTCCTTGTCTGAGTTGGTGGCCGCCAGAGGAGGCAAAAGAGTGGGCAATTGCGTACCGGAGTCAGAGGAGGGAAGCACACATTGCTATTGGTGAATGGGTGATTGCTTGGAGGAAGCAGGGGAGGGAAATGCACGTGGCACCTAGGGAACATCTGTACAGGCACTGCACCGAACTGGGTGGAACTGTGCTTCGTGCCCATCTCTAACTCGGCCCCAAGCTTTCCTTGCCACTCCTCTGACCTGTCCCTGTCTTATTTGATGCAAGTCAGCAGAATGGCTAGTTACAGCTCCGGTGGCAGCCACCGTGGCTGGGGGCTTCTGGGAGTTGTTGTCCAACACAGGGACACAGAGAAGAATGAGACCGTGGGATGAACAATAGTTGTGAGGGAAAGAGATTTTTTTTCTTTTTACATCCCCCTTCATTAGGTAAAGGTAAAGGTTTCCCCCCGCACATGCGTGCTAGTCATGTCCGACTCTAGGGGCGGTGCTCATCTCCGTATTCAAGCTGAAGAGCCAGTGTTGTGCAAGTCCATGGCCACGTGGCCGGCATGGCTGCAAGGAAACACTGTTTTACCTTCCCGCTTTTTACGGCGGTACCTATTTATCTACTTGCATTTACATGCTTTCAAACTGCTACGTTGGCAGGAGCTGGGGTTATCGGCGGGAGCTGGCTCCGCTGCGTGGCACCCGGGATTTGAACCGCTGAGCTGCCGACTTTGCAGCTGACGATTTTCGGAAGCCTTAGTCCACGGAGCCATCAAGCCCAAACCTTCATTACCCCTCCCAGAAACTCGCAAGCTTCCCTGTTGACATGAAAGCACATCATGGCAGCAAGGGGCCCTTTCTCCTTGGCCTGTTTTGTTTCTGAGGGTAGTTTCCCCCCCCCCAAAGCAGCACCACCACCACCCCGCCCTATGAAGCAGCAAAGGCTTGCTAGGGGGCTGTGATGGCTCCAGCAGTTGTGATTTGCGGTCCCACGACAACTGCTGGTCTCCACTTGGCCAAGCCCTTTAGTGTGTATTGGCAAGGCTGTTAACATTTGCAGACGTACAACACCCCCCCCCCAATTACTATGATTTCTGAAAAAGAAAGTTGCATGGACAGTTCTTATCTTTTAGGAGAAATAACCGCTTTAGCTAAGGGATTTTTTTTAGGTGGGTGGGTGGGGAGCCACAGTCCATATGTTATGGTTAGCCTCTAGTCCTGGAATTTTGGAATTCCAGTCTGTGGAGCAGAGCTGCAACTGTTACTGTTAAGAGTCAGGGGGTGGGCAATTGTTTGTCTGTTTGGGGGCCTGATATTTTAATTTCTATGAGAAGACACTATAAATGGCCAGGGTCCAAAGACCCAGGTTTATCGCATGGGATGGAAGGGCCCAATATTTTCAAATAATTCCCACCTAACCCAAGCAGTAGAAATGAAAAATAATAAGATTGCATGCACTGGAAGAGATTGCGGATGTAAAACCAACTGCCCGCCCCTCGCTCCCTTTCTACGAATAAATAACTTGGCCTCCGATGTGGGACTGCGGATCTTGAGATGTTGTGATGTAAAATTAATGTACCGGGGGATAGAAATTGCAAACAAGAACCCTGGATTATTGATGTAACAAAAATTGCTCAGGCAGCCATAAAGTGTTAGAAGCACCTTTTGCTGTAGATTCTCTCAACTAGGTCTTGGCTACTGAAAACAGGTTCGCCCACGCTTGGCCATTAGTGCTTAAAACACAGATTGGTGGCCTACCCCCCTCTTCTTTATAGCTAACTGAACAAACTGGCCCGAATTAGGGCTGTAAAGTGTAGAAAACAGCATGTATTTATTCGCTCAAGACTACCGAAGATGCACTTAGAAGCACTGATGTGTTGTAAGAATTCTTTCCCGAACCTTGCTTATATCATGTATTAATATCTGATAGCCTTCAGGCATAGCTTTACTGAGTTGATATTCTTGTAAAAACACCACTGTTCATTGTTGATCTCTGGCACTTTTTGTATATAGGACGTTGGGTGAAAACTCAGCAGTTCACAGGCTTTGCCTCATGGAAGGTGTTTCAAAAGTCGAATCACTCCTCCTGGGGTTTTAGAGGTGTTTCCAAAAAATCTGTTTGACCAGAGGCAACAGTCGGAAGAAACGGACATGTATCTAAGGGCCCTAAAATCCGAGGCAAAGGGCTCCCAGATGCGGAGCTTAAAATTGTTTTCCCACCAGCTCCGGACTTTTTAAAAAATTAAGTATGACCACACCCACCTAAGCGCATCCCAGCGCATTTTCCAAGTACCTGGTCTCCGAAGGTGAAAAATTTCTGATGCGGATTGCAAAGCAGTGAGCGTCCTTGCCTTCTGTTGTTGTTTTTTTGCCCCCCCCCGCCCCTTTAAGAGACTGGGATGCTTCCGGGGCTGCTCCCCATGGCAGAGCGGAGGTGAGCCTGCATTCTTTTCTCCCTTTTTTCTCCCTCCCCTCACGCAGACAGGAGCAAGGGATTGTGTAAGGGTGGGAACACAGCAAGAGGAGCAAACCCCCAAGATCTCTGGTCTGAATTTAAGTTGCCAGCGGTTCTTAGGGATCGTGTAAAAGTGCCCTAAGAGAAGCGAAACCACCTACAAATCCAACGGAGCTTTCAAAAAATGCCAACCTCAGTCTTCCTGGAATTCCAGTTTCACAAGAAAAATGTTATGGATAGTATTAAAAAAAAACACCCACATAGGCCCTAAAACTAAACTGCTATTTTGCTCCTAAGCTAGGGAGCAATTATATCAGTAAATCAGTTTTGACATCTTAATATAATTACACCATATTAGTGTCAGAGAAGGTTCATTAGTGGACCATGATGCTTGGTTGTTGGCCAAAGCTGGAAATCTATGCTGATTAAAAAACGAAGCAGCAGCAGCTTGTTTTACATTCACCTTTCTGCTACAATGCTCGGCTAATTGACATAAGTATATCTAATGAGTACAAGGCGCTAATAGGATTGTCTCAATATGCCCCTTGTGTCTGTTAAAGATCTTGCTGCCCTGATAATAACCGCTGCCTTACCAATAATCCGCAGTAGCTTTTCTATAAGTTGGTCCACCCTAAAATCTAATTAGACTCATTAGTCCTATTCACACATTGGGAATTGAAAAAGAAGACTGGGCAGGAGGGCCACACCCTGTTCACCACCTCCTTGCATATACTCATTTTACAAAATATGCAGCGGTGGTTGGTTGATTATTCCGTGTCATTATCATGCCCATGCATTGTAGCACGGCTGTGTCACTCGTTGCATGCAATAAGTGTGTGTGTGTTGTGTCGTTACAGTCGTTACTGACTCTTCATGATTTCCATATCAATGGAGTTTTCTTGGCAGGAATACTGGAGTGGTTTTGCCAGTTCCTGCTCCAGGTGCCTACAGCACCTGGTATTCCCTGGTGGTCTCCCATCCAAGTACTAACCAGGGCCGATCCTGCTTAGCTTCCGAAATCAGGCGAGATCGGATGTGCTTAGTGTATTAGGCCTCTATTTTAATCCTGAGGTAGAAGGAACCACAGCAATAACATTCTAATATGTCCCTCACATAGCCTTCAGATGTTATTCTCAGAGAAATTTTGACTGGAGTAGTTGTGATCTGTCAGTTGTAGCAAAAAGAGCAAAGACGAAAGAGCAACAGCAGCAGCGAAAGCAAAGACAAAAACAAAACAAAACCTCAAATTGCTTTTTAACAAGTTTTATCTGACATCTGTGGACTGTAAAGCAATAAGTGAGGGCCTCAGGAATGCTGCATTAATTATGTCTAGAGATTTCTAATTTTTTAATTTTTTAAAAAAATTAAAGCTTTTTAAAATTATTAAAAATAATATTTTTCATAATATTAAAAATAATATTTTAAAGTTTTAACTTAAAAAGTGTTAAGATGTTCTTAAACTTGGTTGAAACATTGGCAACTACAGTATTTGAACTGGAAGTTGAGTGATGGCAACTGGACTTCTTTTCTTGAGATATTGAAACGTTTTGCTGCTCATCCAAGCAGCTTTGTCAGTCTGAGGCAAGTCCTCCATTTTATAAACATACATTGTAAAGAGATGGGCACGACTCAAAAAAAAAATGTTTGTTTTCGTTTGTCGGTTTTTTGGTCGTTTAGGGTCCGTTGCTGTTTCGTTAGCATTCATTTAGTTGATGGTTTTTGCAAAAAATTTCATTTTTGTTTCATTAGGTAACAAAACAAAAAAACGAAAATGAAAACGAAAAATTGCTGTTTCGTTAGCATTCATTTAGTTCAATGCATCTGCTGCAATGAAAACAAAAAACACGACAAAATTGGTCGTTTCATTTTCGTTTTGTTTTTTAAAAAAATTTGTTTTGTTTTCATTGCGTAACGAAATGAAAAAACGAAAACAAAAACAAAAAATCGCTTTCCAGTCCGGGTTCGGTTTGATGATCTGTTGAGGAGGGCCCCCCTGCTCCAGTCGCTCCTGGAGGAGAACCATGTCCTGGATCCCATCTCTAATTGTAAATATGAATATAAGTGTGTTATGTAGCTGTCTGTTGAGTATCAAAAAATGAACACATTGTGACCTAAATGAAAAATATAAGTAACAATTCTAACAAAACATAACAGTGCTTTAAGTAAAAAGATCATGGTGCTTAGAGGGAAAAAATTAAAGTATAGCTAAAGTATTACAAAAAGGATTTAAGTATTGCCAAGACATACAGTATTTTTCGGTATATAAGACTATATTTTTGTCTAAATTTTTAGACTAAAAATGGAGGAATGTCTCATCCCTGGAAGTAAGCCAAGGACAGGACGGTACAGTTGCAAAACTGTAATTTCAGGTTGGAAAAGTGGGGATCGTCTTATACATGGGGGTGTCTTATAGATAGGGAAATGCTGCATACGAAGAGGTTCTTTGAGTGGTCATTTGAGAATTCACACATATGGGTGTTTCTTCACATGCACAAAACCTCATAACATTCTATCTAGAGCAGGGATGGCAAACCTTTTAGACACTGAGTGCCCAAACTGCAATTCAAAACCCACTAATCTTTTTTCAAAGTGCCAATACAGTAATTTAACCTGAATACAGGTGGCCATGAAGGGGTGATGTCGGGTGCCCACAGAAAGGGCTCCGAGTGCCACCTTTGGCACCCATGCCATAGGTTCACCATCACTGATCTAGAGCCACCATTCTTGACCTTTTTTTGGGAGGGGGTGGCCATAAATGCAACATGAAAGAAACAGAGGCGGAATTTGAGTTGTATAAGTCATATAACAAATCTGAGAAGGTGGCGTGTGGAGAGGGCCCCCGGGGGCTGTTCAAGAGGACAGAAAACCTCCGTATTTGCGATTCACAGAGACAAGGGCAAAGAAATAAAAAATACTTGAACAAACTTACGTGTGAGTGTTTTTAAACAGCATCTCCACCTTTTCACATTTCAACAGGAGCCATGCATTAAAACATAAACACCATTCAGCTGTCAGGATGCTGTTTTAGACTGACCTTGCTTAACTGGAGGCTAATGGCTTCAAGTGTTGTGCAATTAACTAGAACAAATGATTTTCCAAGCCTCAAGTTTTGATTATTATTAGAGGTACTTTTTCTATCCAGCCCCATATCATTTTAGCACTTCATACACAAACAGAAGCTCAACCTTCATATTAGTCTTGGAAGGGCCAACGTGTGTGTTTTGCTCCAGGAGTTGGGAAAAGCTCCTTTACCTTTTTCTCCAGTTAGCCCAAGGCTACATAATATATGGCTGTCTTCCTCTCTGTGGGCTAGGCCAGGCTGGAGTGGCTGCCTCCGACACCATGACAGTGCTATCAAACTTAGGCTGCAGTCTTACCAGCGTTTTCTGCGCAGTTTTGATGCAGCAAACTGCACAGAAAAAGATTGCGTCCTAACCACGAAGGGAAGTAAGTCAGTGTCCCAGGGCACTTTTACACGGACCCCTAAAATCTGGAGGCAACTTAAATTTGGACCAGAGATTGTGGGGGCTTGTCGCTCTTCCTGTGTTCCCACCCTTCCGCACTCCATTGTTCCTGTCTGTGTGAGGGGAGGGAGAAAAAAAGGGAGAATAAAATGCAGGCTCACCTCTGTCTGCCGGTCGGAGCTGCCCCAAGCTGCCCTGTAGTGATTCCTGTCTCTTAAAGGGGCAGCGGGGACAAAAAAACAAACAGACGGTGAGAGAACCCGGCCTTCACAACTTTACAATGCGCATCGGAAGATTTTTTACCTCCTGGAGGCCAGGTACTTGAAAAGTGCGCTGGGATGCGCTTAGGTGGGCGTGGTCGTACTTAATTTTTTTTTTAAGTCTGGAGCTGGTGGGGAAACATTTTTAAGCTCCGGATCCGGGAACCCTTTGCCTCGGATTTTAGGGGTCGTGTAAAAGCACCCCTAGTCGACTACGCCCCTGGAACTGCACTTTCACCGAAGTTTTTTAAACCACCGCTAGGGGTTGGTTTAAAAAACTTCCCTTAAAAATGCTCAATTATTTGCTTCACTAACAAGGTGCGACCCCAGAAAATATGCAGTATTTAGTGTCGTACTCCATTTCCTGCCAATTTCTGTGGGTCCGGTATTGTCGATTCTTCATTGAGAACACACGAAACATGTGGAAGGAAAGCGGGCAGTTTTGCAATGAGAAATGGCAATGGTTGAAAGATGGCTTACTGGTAATCACCTCGGGGGATTTTTTTATATGCAACGGAAAATTAGAAAATCGGCCCAGAAAAAAGGGGAAAGATGTGCAGCAGGCAAGTAGAGATGGGCACAGAGCAGAAAAATACTACCCTATCAACAGGACACTAACTGCACATCAAATACCATGTGACTGCCCGAAAAAAACACACATAAAATTAAGATGCGCAGAAAACTTTAGTGAGACCATGGCCTTAGTGGGGGCTTGGACTTGGATTGCCCAAGGACCAGTTTGATGCACTCGCCCAGTGGTTCCCAGCTTTGGCCGCCCAGATGTTCCTGGACTAAAACTCCCAGAAGCCTTCAGCACTAGTTGTACTGACTAAGGCTTCTGGGAGTTGTAGTCTGAAAACATCCAGGGACCCAAGGTTGGAACCATTGTGGTCCCCACAATGCTACTCTGTCTCTCAGGCTGTGGAATAACAATGCTTCTGGGGTAAGGGGGACTGAGGTTCCTATTGTTGAAAATATCCAGCAAAGAAAAATTTTGTCAGCAGCTATTTATTTATTTTATTTATTTATTTTAATGCTTATATACCACCCGTCTTCCATAGGAACTCCGGGCGGTTTACAACAAAGTAAGAACATGACAAAAGACAAATTAAATAAGACATCATAATAAAAGAATGAAAGAATCAATGGCGAGATGGCGGGACGGGGGGGGGGAATGAAAATTAACAGTCACCAAACGCCTCACAAAAAAGCCAGGTCTTTAAGGCCTTTTTGAAGACTGGCAGGGACTGTGCAAGGTACAACTCACTCGGGAGATGATTCCATAACACAGGACCAGCCACAGAGAAGGCTCGGTTACGGGTGACCGTCTTCCGAGCCTCCCTGGGCGTGGCCACCCGAAGTGAGTGCGCCCGTGACATTCTGGTTGGTCAGGCCGAAGTTGATCGTTGAGAGATTTGCTCTGCCAGGTATTCAGGTCCCAGGCCATGGAGGTATTATAAATTAAAACCAGGACCTTGAATCTTATTCGGGACGCAACGGGTAACCAATGCAGGCGGGCCAGCACTGGGATGATGTGGTCATATCCACGCACACCCACCACCAGTCTGGCCGCCACATTTTGCACCCGCTGGAGTCGCCAAATAAAAGTCAAGGGCAGCCCCATATAGAGAGCATTGCAGTAGTCTATTTTCGAGATCACCAGAGCTTGCACAACTGTTCTCAGGGAGTCCTCATCCAGATACGAACGAATCTGGGCAATTTGTCGAAGATGGAAAAGGGCAGTCCTGGACACGGCGGCCACCTGGGCCTCCATAGAAAGAGCCGGGTCCAGGACCACACCAGATTCCAGACACTATCTGCCAGCTGGAGGGAAACACCCTCCAGACTAGGGAGAGGGCCTCCGTATCTGGAAGAGGGAGCCCCAAAGAACATAACCTCGGTTTTCTTGGGGTTGAGTTTGAGTCTGTTGGTCTTGGTCCATTCCATGACTGCATCCAGGCACAAGTCGAGGGTCTGAACAGCCTCAACTGCAGAGGTGGAAAAGGAGAGATAGAGCTGCATGTCATCAGCGTACTCATGACAGCAAATTCCAAATCGCCTAATGACCTCAGCCAACGGCCTCACATAGATGTTGAACAGCATGGGAGAGAGACAACATCTGCGGAACCCCATATGGGGGTATCCATGGGGTGGACAGCCCCCCCCAAGCTGCACACGCTGAGGCCGGTCCTCCAGGAAGGATCGGAACCAACCAAGCACAGTGCCTCCAATATCTATCGTGGTATTAAAGGCCGCTGACAAATCCAGAAGGACCAACAGGGTAGAGCAACCCCTGTCGGCCCCCCGGAGGAGGTCATCTTGCAGTGTGACAAAGGGCCTTTTCACACGATCCCTAAAATCCGCGGCAAATGGCTCCCAGATCCGGAGCTTAAAATTGTTTCCCCACCAGCTCCAGAGTTTACAAAAATTAAGTGCGACCACACCCACCTAAGCACATCCCAGCGCACTTTTCAAGTACCTGCTCTCCGGGGGTGAAAAATTCCTGATGCGGATGTAACGTAGTGAGTGCCGGGCTCTCCTCGCTTCTGTTTGTTGTTGTTTTTGCCCCCGCCCCTTTAAGAGATACTAAGAGACCGGGAGCAGAGCGAGACGGCAGAACAGAGGTGAGCCGGCATTCTTTTCTTCCTTTTTTTCTCCCTCCCCTCAACGCAGACAGCAGCCAGGAGTGCGGAGGGGGTGGGAACACAGGAACAGCGACAAACCCCCAAGATCTCTGGTCCGAATTTAAGTGGCCAGTGGATCTTAGGGGTCGTGTGAAAAGGCGTTAAGACTGTCTCAGTCCCCCGACATGGCCTGAACCCAGACTGGAATGGATCAAGGACTTGTTCTTCCTCCAGGAACGACTGGAGCCGGACGGCAGCCAACCTCTCGATAACCTTGCCCAAGAAGGGAACATTGGCAATCGGATGGTAGTTTGCCAATTCGTCCGATGCCAAGTCAGGTTTCTTTAGGCTGGGCTTCACCACTGTTTCCTTCAGGCAAGAGGGAAAAATCCCTTCCCTGAAGGAGGCAGTGGAAATAATAGAAGCCCACTCAGGCATGCTCCCTCCAGCAGATTTAATGAGCCAGGATGGGCAAGGATCAAAAGGGGGAGGATGCCGGCCTGCAGTGAGCCAGGGCCCTGGAGGCCTCAATAGAGGAGACAGGCCCAAACTCGACCAAACGAGGAGACAGAGGGGGTGCAGTGACAGGGGATCTCGAGGAGAGGCTAAGGCAGGCCTGCCCAAAGTTCGGCCCGTCAGGCCATTCTGAGTGGCCCGCGGCTGGCTGGCCCGCCCCTCCCTGCCCCTACTTCACCCCATGTTTTTTTTAAAGAAAGTGGGTGGGGCTTGCAGTGGGGTGGCAGGGTTGGGGAGCAACCGGCCCCTGACACATTCTCAGCCACCAAATCTGGCCCTCCTTACAAAACGCTTGGGCACCCCTGGGCTAAGGCAACCGGATTCAGTTCGGATGGCCTCAATTTTAGTTCTAAAAAGGCTGCAAATGTCTCATTACTGAACTCAGTAGGAGGAGGCTGAGCCTGACCAGGATGGGTGAGGTCACGAACCACACGGAATAACTCCGCCTGGCGGTTCGAGGCCTCACCAATTCTCAGGGAGTAAAAGGATGTTTTGGCCTCCCCGATTGCATGAACATAGCGCCTGGTCAGGTTACAAACAGCAGCCCTATTAAATGCCGACCGGTCCGCCCTCCATCTGCTCTCCAGCTTTCTCTGTTCTTGCTTCATCGCTCTCAACCCCTGCCGTGTACCATGGTGAGGAGCGAGCTCCACAGCGGAGAAGGCATCTAGGGGCGATCTGGTCTACAGCCCGGGTGGTATCCTCATAGCATCTGTCCACCATGGCTTCAACCAGATCGTCAGCCAGACCGCCAGGAAGCTCCCCGAAGGCCTCTATAAACCGAGCGGGGTCCAGGAGTCTTCAGGGGTGGGCCCAAACAAGGGGCCGGAGCTCACCGTGGGGCGGGGCAGCGGTTGACAGAGAAAAAACTATCACCTCAAACTTGTCATAAGAAGGTTCCTAAATCTTGGAACTCGATGACTAGTTGATGGACTCAGATGGAGTTTTCCTCTTCATCCCTACTCTCTTTCTAGCACTCAACTCATTTGATTCTAGGCAACCCTGTTTTCCTGGTATTTATATACTAGAGGAGATTATTTTAATGCTGATAGTTTTTATCTGCATTTTAACTTCTCATCTGTTCTGGTTCTGTTTTCTGACATTCCAAGGAGGACCTGGGGGCAGAGCAGAAGGGCATAATGCAGTGGTTCTCAACCTGTGGGTCCCCAGATGTTCCTGGACTGCAACTCCCAGAAATCCCTTCCAGTACAGCGAGTGGTGGAGGCTTCTGGGAGTTGCAGTCCAGGAGTATCTGGGGACCCACAGGTTGAGAACCACTGGCATAATGCTACCTGCACTGCTTCTGTTCAGAATTTCAGACTGTCAGACCACATTTCACATCGTGTCCATTTACAGAATATTACTTTCCGTCTCCTAATCTGATGCATGGTTTTTAAAATTTCCTTTCTAACAATCAGTCCGTACTCCCCCCACATGGAATCTGGATGGAATGTTTTTGATTTCCATCAAACACACACACACCGTCTGTAAATATGAGACACACACACACACACACACACACACACACACACACACACACACACACACACACACACAAAATCTGTAAATCTGAGACCTTTTCTAAGCCTGGTATGGTTTTCCTCTTGTGTGTAGATGGCTTTCTAAACCTCGTGGCACAGTGATTAAATTGCTGGTGTACTGCAGCCATAACTGTGTTCACAACCTGGGGTTCAATCCTAGATAGCAGGCTCAAGGTTCACTCAGACTTCCATCCTTCTGAAGTCAGTAAAATTAGTACCCAGTTTGCTGCTGGGGGAATGGGGGCAATGTGTAGCCTGCATAATTACAGAGAGTGCTTTAAGTGCTTTGGGGTGGTATATAAGCAGCACACTTTGATTTTGCTTTGTTTTGCGTTATTTATTTATTTAAAACATTTATTGCCTACCCTATATCACATCATCTCAGTCAGGATGAATTACAGAACTGTATAAAATAGTTTTAAAACATAAGACATATAAAACATAAAATTAAAATATTTTAGCTGCATGAACTAGGCAGACTGATTTTGTTTCTCATGTACACAGCTGCTTTGGATACTGTTTTCCCAATGAAGCAGTCATCTTCATCTGTTTCAGCATGTTGGCAAAATTAAAGAGGCAAAGTAGTAGTAATAGTAGTAGTAGTAGTAGTAGTAGTAGTAGTAGTAGTAGTAGTAGTAGTAGTAGAAGAAGAAGAAGAAGAAGAAGAAGAAGAAGAAGAATGAATGAATGAATGAATGAATGAATGAGTGGCTGAGAAAGTGGATTTTGATCAATGAAAGCTCATAAGTGAAAAAGTACACTAGTTCTCATGGGGCGTTTATACACGACCCCTCAGCTGCGCTGCAAATGGCTCCCAGCTCCGGAGCTTAGAAATGTTTTCCCACCAGCTCCAGAGTTTGGAGACAATTAAGTGTGACCCCGCCCACTTTAGCGCGACCCAGCACATTTTTCATGTACCTGCTCTCTGCAGGTGAAAAAAATTTGATGCGGATAAGAGTGCCGGGCTCTCCTGGTTTGTCTGTTGTTTTTTTGCCTCCTGCCCCTTTAAGAGCTCCTTGAGCCGGAACCAGGAAGTAACGGGGCTCCTGGCAAGTTCAACCAGCACCGGCAGGTTAGTAAAGGCTTCTTTTGTCCTTTTTCCCTCCCCCCCTCACGCCGACAGGAGCAGGAAGTGCTGAGGGGTGGGGACGGAGGAACAGAAATGAACCCTCAAGATCTCTGGTCCAAATTTAAGGGACCAGCGGATCTTAGGGGTCGTGTGAAAGGGCCCATGGTTCCACAATATTTAGTCCTTTGTTTTCCTGCCCATTTCCCCCTTTAATGATGTAAAGCAAAGTATTCTGCTTATATACCGCCCAATAGCAATTCAAGCACTCACTGGGTGGTTTACAATTTTATTATGCAGGCTACACATTGCTCCCTGAATAAGCTGGGTGCTCATTTTACTGAACTCGGAAGGATGGAAGGCTGAGTCAATCATGAGATGGTTACCTGGGATTGAACCCCAGGTCGTGAGCACAGTTTTAGCTGCAGTGTAGGCATTTAACCACTGTGCCACAAGGCTCCTATGTAAGCCACCCTTGATCCCATAAATGGATATTTAATGGGACCAGGAAGACCCAGGTCTGAGTCCTCACTTGGATTCAAGTCTATTCATTTCAATAGGCATATATTCTAACTGGAATGGAAACTGAATTCAAACTTTTGATTCTAGGTTCCTGTAAGAGGAGCGCAAATGGTGAAAGAAGGGTGTTTCTTTCTGTTGAGAAGCAGAATCTTATTTTATTAATTTATAAGTTATAGTAGATTGGGGGGGGTATTCGATGATATAAACCAAAGCAATTAATCAGTTATAAAGCTGTGAATTACCAATAGCTTTTCGGTTATCCTTAATAGCTCTTTCAATATATCAGATGCAGCTGCAAAGACAGTTGGCACTGCTAATTACATTCTCAAGAGGAAAGGGAGATCAGCCTATTTTGTCATTTGCAAAATTTGTTCTCTCTCTCTCTCTCTCTCTCTCTCTCTCCACCCACCCCATCCTTTGGTAAGAGCCAGAGAGCTGGCTTTCCTTAGTAGGAACATAATGAAACCATCAAGAGCTTTCATTCAATTAGGCGTCTATTTCTTCTGGCTAATGAAGATGACACATTTGTTGTGTAATGGGCCAATTAGTTGATACTCCTTGTCTGCTGGCATCTTATTAAATCTCCATTTCTCATCTTCAAAAAAGATGGAATTTAGATAATTAGGAACCATGATGAGCTATGTCTTCCCCATGTTCCAGAATGCTGTTAAGCAGGGAAAGGGCCACTGTTTTTGTATTGTGAACACCATATTGTTAAAAAAAAAAAAATCCTTTCTCAGTGTTCATCTGCTAAGAGGTCTCCTTCAGCACTTTACGAATGAGTGGAGGGGTCACCCAACAAATGCCTTGAGAAATAGCTTGAGGTCTCAATCCCATAATATTTCCTTTCCTGTAGAGATTCCTTGATGTTCCACTATGGGTAGACTGCAGATTTACTTCTGTGACCAGTAAGTACAGTGAGAGAATTAGGCTTCCTTACAAGCTTACTGGGGCTTGTACATCCCTGTATTTATTTATTTATTTATTTATTTATTTATTTATTTATTTATTTATTTATTTATTTGTTACTCTTATACCCCACCCATCTTCCCAAAGGGAACTCTGAGCGGCTTACAATAAAAATAGAAAAACAAAAAAGCAGATGACAAAAAAGTTGAAACAAAAAAGAAGCAGAGAGCAAGATGGTGGACCAAAAACAAAACAAAACAAAACAAAACAAAACAAAACCTAACTGAAAAGGTCGCCAAACGCCTCCCTGAAGAGGTAAGTCTTCAGGGCTTTTTTAAAGGCAGGCAGGGAATCAATCAGGCACAGCTCACTGGGTAGATGGTTCCAGAGCGAAGGCCCCACCACAGAGAAGGCGCGGTCACGCGTACGCGCTTTCCGCGCCTCTCTGGGTGTGGCTACCCTTAGTGAGCGCGCCTGCGCCAATTTCGTGGGTCTGGTCCCAGTTGACCTTTGAGAGATACGCTTTGTAGTAGTGACAGGGCTAATCTGCGGTGATTTGCTGCTAATAAATGACATCATCACCCACTGTGGCAGCAGAGCTGTGTCACAGGATCTCAGCTATCATTTACCACTTACATTAATTTCTATATGGGTCTCTTTGAAATGCAAAGGGATGTTTCAGAATCCCAAAAATGGACTCCACACCTGCAGGAAAATGCTTGGAGAGAGCAAGAAGGAGGAGGAGGAGGAGGAGGAGGAGGAGGTTCTTTCCTCACTGCATCTTCAAACAATCTTATCAAGTACACCAGGCTGACAGAACGTGTCTTGCCAAAGGCCAGCACTGAATGCCAAGGAGGTTGACAAGTCTTTGAGTCCAAGTCCCAGATCCAAGTCTAAAATCATTGATAACAGGTCGCAAGTCCCAAGATCCATCTCCAAGTCCCTCCAACACCCCGGTCCCACGTCCCTTTAAAAGCAGTTTAAATTACCAGATAACCTGGGTCTAAAAATGCCTCCCCATGGCCACCGGGCTTTTTGAAAAAAAAGAAAGAGAAAACCCGGTAATGCTCCCTTAAGTGATGTTTCTGTGATTCACCCAGGAGGTAGGGAAATTTTTACCTTGCTTTGAAAATCCAGCTTTTAAGGAGGCAGATGCTGTGAGACCAGGCAGATGATCCGGGTTTCTTTTTCTTTCTTTTTTCATAGCACCCACTGGCTGTTCCTGGGGCTGATCGGTGCTGTTTTTGCTAAATGCTTTTCACCTTTGGAGAAACAGGAAGCTCTATCGTGTCCTACAAGTTTTAATTGCCCCCAGCCAAGTGGTCTGGTTTTTTTGAAATGCTAACGCCACCTGCTGGCCAAGGGGGCTGAACTGCACTTTAAAATAAATAAAAAAACAGCTTTTTACGTGGGAACTCTTGTCCCACATTTAAATCACGTGATGGGATGAAGAGGAAAAGCTGGACCTTCAGAAGATCAGGATCAAAACCCAGGTGTGACCACTGCCTAAGAAACACCATTTTCCCCTCAGGAAAAAAGAGACAGGTGGATGGTTTTTGAATTACACGTCAGTTCTGAGTCACTGGGATAAAAAGCCCTGAGTTGTCCATTTAAAGGACAAAGGGCACTCATTCCAAGACAAGGATGTAGACATATTAGACGGAGAAGATAGGTGGTTGGAGAGAGAGGTCGGGGAAGCCATTCATGTGTGTGTTGAAAACTCCTCTCTCAACAGAGGTTGGGGGCAAGTAGGCACAATCTGTCTGCAACTTATCAAGCTGCCCTTTCATCAATCCCCAAACAAATCAGAAGCACTTCACACCTCCACCAGCAAGGCCACAGCTAACAACCATTCTTAAAGGGCCTTGGGAAAGGTTGCATAAGTGAGACTTTCATGTTCACCAGGCCATTGTACAACTAGCAAGCCTATTGTTTTTGTGTTCTATTTCACCATCTTGCCAAACATCTTATATATATTTTTTCTGTTCTTTTTACTATTAGTATAATCTATTTATCTACTTCCTTGTTTTATTCCTCTACTGTTTGATTGTTGTTAATCTCATCTGCCCTGCCATCTTGCCGAATATTTTGTATCTTTCTTTTTTGTTTTTTAGTATTGTTTAATCTTGTTTATATTTTTTTATTTTTTCTTATTATTATTCATTTATCTTGTTGCTTGTTTGATTGTTTGTTTCATGTTGTAAACCGCCCGGAGTTCCTCTGAAAGATGGGCAGTATAAAAATAAATAAATAAATAAATAAATAAATAAATAAATAAATAAATAAATATTCAGGCCATTGTCCACCTAATGAGTCTATTCAGACCAGGGTGATGTGAAACTGAGGTGAACTATACATTGGAGGCCTCACCACTAACTTTTCTCAGACTGATGAAGCTGCTTGGATGAGTAGCAAAACATTTTAATCTCTCAAGAAAAGAAGTCCAGTTGCCATGACTCAACTACCAGATACCTGAGCTGAGTCCAAGTCAAGTCCCTCATGCGATTTAAATCTCCCTTCATAGTATCATACAACAGTGAAGTTGGAAGCAGAAAGTGAAAATCAGGTATATAAAGTAGAAAGGACATGACACCATTGGTAAAATATGAAAGGATTAGGATTACAATTGTTGTGTCTTTCATTTTAAAAATCATCTTATTGAGAACAATGGCAAGAACAACAAAAAGGATTGTATCAGCCTCTGTAGCATGAAGTAAAAGAAATACCTGGGCGCTCTTGGATGTAATAAAGGAAAAAGGGCATGTAAGAAGTAACTTAGAGCCTTTATACACAACCCCTAAACTCCGCAGCAAATGGCTGCAAACTCCGGACCTTACAAGTGTTTTCCCACCAGCTCCGGAGTTTGCAGGAAATTAAGTGCGACCCTGCCCACCTAAGCGCAACCCAGCTGCACTTTCTTGTACCTGCTTGAGGTGGGTGAAAATCCCCAGGTCCGGATTTAATCTGGTCAGTGCGGGGCTCTCCTGGCTTCTGCTTGTGTTTTTTTTTTGCCTCCCGCCCCTTTAAGAGAAGAGGTGGGAGGGAAAAAAAGCAAGCAGAAGAGAAACGGAAGAGAAACGGAGCTCCGGGAAGCTCCTCCAGGTGAGCTGCATTTTTTCCTCTCTTTCTCTGGTGGGGTGGAAGGAAGAGCAACGAACCCCTAAGATCTTTGGTCCGAATTTAAGGGGCCAGCGGATCTTAGGGGTCGTGTGAAAAGGCCCTTGAATTCGTGGTGATGAGAGACAGAGGTAGACATGGCATCCTTTCTCCTTCCACCAGTGGAATTATGCTGGCAGGTGTAAGTAAGAGGATTTTGGCCATGGGGGTCCTAAACCCCTTGTACTATTTCATGCTGCCGTTGGGCTAACAATAAAAGACCAGTTCTGCTTCTTAGGATCCAATCAGATATTAACAAATTCGTGTGTTCTGCTCTAGTTATCAGCTCCCCACCTTCAGGATTTTATTTATTTACTTATTTCATACATTTGAATGTCACTTTTCTTAGTGACTTGCACTAGTCTCGCCCATTAACAATAACTGTAAGCCCCCCACCCCCCATCCAAAATATCCCAATTAAAAAAGAAACAAGCTAAGAAATTAAAAAAACCTGAAAAACATGAGATATAAACCCCAAATACTGACAATAGTGGTAAAGATAGAGTAACATCAAATCCTGCTACAACCTCAGAGAAGAATATTTCTGAACGTTTCCTGTTAAAGGTCTGTCTTTAGCATCCTTTCAAATGTAGTCAAGGAAGGGGCCTGATGAATCCCACAAATGTAGTCTAGGAAGGGGGTCTCATCCACAAAGATGGGGCCACATCTAAGAAGTCTTGAATTCCAGTAGGCGTGGGCTACCCAGAAGAACAAGTCTTGGGAAGACCAGATGGGACAAGCAGAAGTTCTAAGAAGGAACCCATCTGATGAAGACTCAAGGCTACCAGAAACCAGATCTTCTCTAGACTGATTGGGAACCAAATCCACACAGGACCCTCAAAGATTTTGAGGTTTTTGAGTTTCAAAGACCTATTGTCTCGGTCCAGCATGCTTCAGCTGCGCTGGAGAGAATATCCTTGTTAGCAGAGCATAATATGCACAGCGAGAAGGCTACAAACGCTTGTGGAGTTCTTCGAAAACAAGCTGGGGTTTATTATAAACAGTTCAGAAAAACAAACATAGAATTCTTACATATGTAGACAGCACCCAGCAGTATCTTCAGGAAATACAAACATAAACAGTAGTAACGTAGAGTTTGGCAGCAACACAGCAAAACGTAGCAAAATGTAGGAATGCAGGATTCAAAGCTCACAGCAGCAGGAGGCAGGGACACGCACAGACATGAGGCAGATGCAGGAGCAGGAAGCCGCAGGAGCAGGAAGCTGAAGCAAGGCTCAAGCATTCCTCCTTAAATATACAATTCATGCAGGTGTGAAACTTTCTACAACTTTCTACAATGAAGGTAATTCCTTTCAGGATTCTTTCCTTGCATTGCATTGCAGGTTTGTCAGCGTCTCTGACAGAAAACCTAACAAAGGGCATTTATACACGACCCCTAAACTCTGGGGCAAATGGCTCCCAGCTCCGGAGCTTAAAAATGTTTACCCACCAGCTCCGGAGTTAACAGGAAATTAAGTGTGACTCCGCCCACTTTAGCGTGTCCCAGCGCAGCTTTCAGGTACCTGCTCTTTGGAGGTGAAAATTATTTGATCCGGTGTAAGGATAGTGAGTGTGGGGCTCTCCTTGCTTCTGTTTGTTGCTTTTTGGCTCCCGCCCCCTTTAAGAGCTACTTTTACAGAGACGAGAGGCAGAACGAGGTGAGCGGCATGCTTTTCTTTCTCTTTTTCTCCCTCCCCTCACGCAGCCAGCAGCCAGGAAGTGCGGAGGGGGGTGGGGACACAGGAAGAGCGACGAACCCCTAAGATCTCTGGTCCGAATTTAAGTGGCCAGCGGATTTTAGGGGTCATGTAAAAAGGCCCAAAGATGAGGGCTGAGGACCACCACCACCACCCCAATTCAGAGGAAAGGGGCTCTGCAGCAGATGCTGAAAGAGAGCTGCATCCTCCAGTCCTCAAGTGGTGGAACACCTCAAAAGTCATGACAGCATGGCTTTGTGTAGAGGACATACAAGATTGCAGTAGTGGGCTTCTTGGGAGTAAGCTGCTTCAGTTACAGGTCTCTGGTCTGCTACCTGATTCTGACCATTTTTAGCTGTACATGGGTGGAGAGTTGCTAGCAGCTGGGAAAAAAGTCTTAGCTTTATTCATTTCCTTTGGCTCTCCTGGTATCCAACTTTCATTTGTTAACACCTCCTGCCTCTGCTATATTTGGTACCGCACCAGCTGGTGGAATTCCTGTTTCACATTCAGCTTCAAGAGTTGTATTTCTAAGGCCGTTACTTCACGAGCCGCTCGCTTCGCGGCTAGCCTTCTTTTCTGTCTGAATCAATCGTTTTAGTCCGCACGCCCCTCCATTTTAGCTGTGCCGCCCGACCACTCCCCCTTAACCGTGCTCCAACCGGGGCGAGTGGTGCCCCTGGCTGCTGCCGGGAATCTTTTCGCTTCGCACCTTGCTTCGCTCCCAACGTGACGTGTGGTCTCGGTTTTTGGCTTTTATTTCAAGTTTTTTTTTTAAAATATTCAAACAGGGATATCGATGCATCGCTATATCATTTCATCGCTTTGCGCTGTTACTTCCTCGCTCGAGTAGCGGTGGCGGCGGCGGGAGCAGGAGGCGCCGCTGCCGCCTCGCCCGGCCAGAGCAGGGCACCCGGGGCAGGCAGCGTGCAAGCGGCGGAGGGCGGGCGGCTGTGCCATGCGGGGCTCCCCTGAGTAGCGGCGGTGGCGGCGGGGGGCTGCCAATGATGCCAGGAAACAGTTGAAATCAGTAGAGCCATTGCAACTGACAGTCCAGCATCAGTGCATTCGGTAGGAATTTTTTAAAAGGACGGATGGGAAATAACAAACGTTGAAAAGTGGCATGGAAAAGGGAGCACGTGAGGTTGTGCTCGAATCGGTCCTAAAACTGCAGCTCGTGAAAGCGAAGCGAGAACACGTGACCGCCACGTGACTGCCTCCGAATTCAAATCGAAGGCAATGTCGCTGCGGAGCGCCGCGCCTCGTGAAGTAACTGTTGGACTTGTTAATTTAGGTCACTTTCCACTGTGCTCAAGACTTCTTGTCTGGAACCAGGAAAACAAAACTTGTAAACTATGTCTGTTGTTTCCCTTCCGATGAACAATGACAAAAAAGCATGATAAATGCAAGATATGTGGATAAGTAAAATTAATGCTATGACATATGGAGTCTCCTTCTTTGGAGGTTTTTAAGAAGAGCCTGGATGGCCATCTATTGGGAATACTGTGATGGGGGTTCCTGCATGGCAGGGGGTTGGACTGGATGGCCCTTGAGGTCTCTTCCAACTGTATGATTCTATGATTCTACATTAAATAATCTTTCATGGCTTAAAGGAATTCCTCCGTTTAATAAGGTATATAGTCAAGTTAGATTTGTACGCAATTTATTTTTGTTTGATTCCTTACAAATTTTCCATAGCATGGATGATTTCCCCCTTGATGTGCCAGAGTTGTGTAACCTCTGTTTTCAGTGTGACTGGAACTGACAAAAACCTGGATAGAGAACAAAGATCCAAACTGTCCTTTGTTTCGTTAGCAGGGCACTTGTTTAAAAATGCACACAAGACTTCATTTTCAAACTGCAGTTAGGGGGAGTCAAATGCCTTGTGACCAACAGCTAACCTTCCACCCTACTTTTTTTTAATATTCTTTTTTTCCCCTCATCCGAGTTATTATTGATTAGCTTAAGGTAAAGCTGGTGAGTAACCATATGGGGATGTCTGTTATCCAGGTGGATTAACATTTGAGTCTTAACCGCCTTCCATCTGAGGGTCTTGAGGATCAATAGAAGATGAGGAGGAGATCAGAGTGATTAGCCTTGTGGCCTGGTCTTTCGGGAATCCTCTAGTGTATCGTTGGGGTGTGTGTGGGGGGGAGGAGATTGTGGAAAGGAGATGATGATCTAATGAGAGCTTTTATATTTACACATAAGAGATAATTTCAGACAGTTGTCTGCTTCATTCCTCCAAGACAGAGAATGCCAAGGGCAAATAAATTAATAACTCCAACAAGCAACTTGGTTACCATGCAAAGCGTACAATCTGTGATCTTGACAACCACCTGGCAGATCTCCTAGGATGTGTGTTCCTTTCTTGAGCAGGGGGTCGGACTTGATGGCCTTGTAGGCCCCCTCCAACTTCATGATTCTATGATTTTATGATCAAAGTGTTGGAAAGATGATTTCTAACAATTATTTGGAGCTTCCTAGACATTTCTGTGAATAAGAGTCCGGTGGCACCTAAGAGTATAATAAATTTATAATAACTTTGTGTGGAGTGTGATCCAGACTTTCAAGTATGCACACACACACACACACACACACACACACACACACACACACACACACACACACACACACACACACACACACACACACACACAGAGAGAGAGAGAGAGAGAGAGAGAGAGAGAGAGAGAGAGAGAGAGAGAGAGAGAGAGAGAGAGAGAGTAGATTGGTTAAATGGTTTGGACAGGATTGCAGACTGAAAAAAGGGTCAGAGGGACGTTGAATGCAGAATGCACTGGCGGTGGCAATTACCTCGTTCACACAGCACATTCATAAAACTGCTGTTGGTAACATAAACATCCTGCCACAGTGGTAAGCCAATTAGTGTGTTGTGTGCTCAGAATGTTTATTTGAAAGGAAATCTCCATGAGTACAGTGGGGCTTGGCACCGAAATAGATGGCTGGGAAAATACCTGGATCAGGGAAACTAATGATGAGCCTTGTGGAGCAATGGTTAAAGCAGGCTTATCCAAACTTCAGCCCTCCAGATGTTTTGGACCACAACTCCCACAGTCCTTTGCCATTGGAAATACAGGCTTAGAATTCTGGGAGTTGTGTTCCAAAACATCTGGAGGGCCAAAGTTTGGACATGCCTGGGTTAAAGGGTTGCACTGCAGCTATAATTGTGCTCATGACCTTGGTTCAATCTCAGATAGCCGGCTCCTGGTTGACTCACCCTTCTATCCTTCCGAGGTCCGTAAAATGAGTATAATAGCCCAGATCACTGGAGGAGCAATGTTTAGCCTGCATAAATAAAATGTAAACCACCCAAAGAGTCCTTTAAGCTCTATGGGGTGGTAAATAAGCAGAACACTGCTTTTTTTTCTCTAAGTAATTTATCAAATAACTGGGGGGAAATGATTTGGAGTTCATCTGGAAGTTGAGTCATGGCAACTGGGCTGCTTTTCTTGAGAGATTGAAATGTTTCACAACTCATCTAAGCAGGTTCGTCAGTCTGATAAAAGGGCAGCATGATATGTGGCAGATTGTGCCTGAGTCCCCCACCTCTGTTGAAGAGGAGTTTTCAATACACACATGAATGGCTTCCCTGACCCTTCTCTCGAACCAATCTGTATGTGATGTACACATATTAGACAGAGAAGATAGGTAGTTCGAGAGAGGGGTCAGGGAAGTCATTCATGTGTGTATTGAACATAAGAACATAAGAACATAAGAAGAGCCATGCTGGATCAGGCCAAAGGCCCATCTAGTCCAGCTTCCTGTATCTCACAGCGGCCCCACCAGATGCGTTTGGGAGCGCATGAGACTAGATATCTGTCTCCTGATACCACTCCCCTGCATCTGGCCCTTGAAGTACCCTGGTTTAAAGCCTAGAGATTACACATCTCCATCATGGTTTGTAACCCGTGATGGACTTTTCCTCTAGGAATCTGTCCAATCCCCTTTTGAAGGCATCCAGGCCAGATGCCATCACCACATCCTGTGGCAGGGAGTTCCATAGACTTACAACGCGCTGGGTGAAAAAATATTTTCTTTTGTCAGTTCTTACTCTCCCAGCACTCAATTTGAGTGGATGTCCCCTAGTTCTGGTATTTTGAGAGAGGGAGAAGAGCTTCCCTCTATCCACTTTACTCATACCCTGCATTATTTTGTATGTCTCAATCATATCCCCCCTCAAGCGCCTTTTTTCCAGACTGAAGAGGCCCAATTGTTTTAGCCTTTCTTCATAAGGGAGGTGCCCCAGCCCAGTAATCATTTTAGTCGCTCTCTTCTGCACCTTTTCCAGTTCCACTATGTCTTTCTTGAGATGCGGTGACCAGAATTGTACACAATACTCCAGGTGGGGCCTTACTATTGTTTTGTATAACGGCATTATAATGTTGGCTGTTTTATTTTCCATCCCTTTTTGATAATCCCTAGCATGGAATTGGCCTTCTTCACTGCTGCCACACATTGGGGAGACACCTTCATGGAGCTGTCCACCAACACACCAAGATCTCTTTCCTGATCCGTCACGGATAACTCAGAGCCCATGAGTTGATAGATGAAGTTTGGATTTTTTGCCCCAATATGCATTACTTTACATTTGGTTACATTAAAACGCATTTGCCATTTCTCAGCCCACTCCCCCAGTTTGGAGAGATCCTTCTGGAGCTCTTCACAATCTTCTCTGGTTTTTACCACATGGAAAAGTTTTGTGTCATCTGCAAACTTGGCCACCACACTGTTTATCCCTGTCTCCAGGTCATTTATGAACAGATTGAAAAGCACCGGTCCCAGGACCGAGCCCTGGGGCACACCGCTTTTCACTTCTCTCCATTGTGAAAATTTCCCATTGACACCTACTCTTTGTTTCCGGGATCTCAACCAGTTCTCAATCCATAAGAGGACCTGCCCTCTTATCCCCTGACTATGCAATTTTCTCAGCAGCCTTTGGTGAGGGACTGTGTCAAAAGCCTTTTGAAAATCCAGATAGACTATATCCACCGGTTCACCCAAATCCACGTGCCTGTTGACCTTTTCAAAAAAATTCTAAAAGGTTTGTAAGACAAGATTTACCCTTACAGAAGCCATGCTGATTTTCTCTCAGCAAGGTTTGTTCTTTTATGTGTTTTAAGATTTTCTCTTGGATGAGGCCTTCCACCATCTTCCCTGGGACAGATGTAAGGCTAACGGCCTGTAGTTTCCTGGGTCCCCCTCCTTCCTTTTTTAAAAATTGGTGTGACATCCGCTATCCTCCAGTCCTCTGGCACTGTGGCCGTTTGAAGAGACAAGTTGCATATTACCGTTAAGAGATCTGCAATTTCATTTCTCAGTTCCCTAATAACCCTTGGGTGGATGCCATCTGGGCCCGGTGACTTGTTAATCCTCAATTTATCAATTAGTCCTAAAACCTCCTCTCTTTTAACCTGTATTTGATTTAATTCTTTAGTCAAGAGGGGCGGCTCAGGCAGCGGAATCCGCTCAAGGTCCTCTGTCGTGAAGACAGACGCAAAAAAACTCGTTCAATTTCTCTGCAATGTCCAAGTCCTCCTTAACCTCCCCTTTTCCTCCCTCACCATCCAGAGGCCCAATTGGTTCTCTGGCAGGTTTTCTACTTCTAACATATTTAAAGAAGCTTTTATTATTACCCTTTATATTGCTAGCCATGCGTTCCTCAAAGTCTTTCTTTGCCTCCCTTATCATCTTTTTACATTTCTTTTGCCAGAGTTTGTGTTCCTTTTTATTTTCCTCATTTGGGGAGGATTTCCATTTACAGAAGGACCTCTCCTTGCGCTTTAGAGCCTCTCTAACTCCACTCGTTAACCATGCCGGTGTCCTCTTGGACTTAAATGAGCTCTTCTTTCTTTGTGGTATGCACTTGTGCTGGGCCTCTATTATTGTTGTTTTAAACAGGCTCCATGCACTCTGAAGAGATTGGATTCTTCTAACCCTCCCCTTCAGTTTCTCTCTAACTAGTTTCCTTATCTGAGGGAAGTTTGCCCTTCGAAAATCAAGGGTTTTTATGTCTGATTTGGTTGACACTCTTCCTCCGACATGCATGGCAAAGGTAATTGCAGCATGGTCACTGTTCCCCAGAGGCTCAATACCCCTCTGAGAGAGGGGTATTGAAAACCCCTCTCTCAACAGAGGTGGGGGGCTCAGGCACAGTCTATCTGAAACTTATCAAGCTTTCATTTCACCGATCTCCAGACAAATCAGAAACACTTCACACCTCTACCAGCAAGGCCACATGTAACAACCCATACTTAAAGGGTGTTGGGAAGGGTTAAATAGATGGGACTTTCATGCACCCCAGGCCATTGTCAATCTAATGAGCCTATTCAGGACATTGTCCACCTATGAGCCTATTCAGGCCACTGTCCAACTTATAAGCCTATTTAGACCAGGATGATGTAAAATCAAGATGAGCTATAAATTGGAGGCCCCGCCACTAACTTTCCTCAGACTGACAAAGCTTTTTGGATGAGTAGCGAAATATTTCAATCTCCCAAGAAAAGAAGTCCAGTTGCCATGACTCAACTTCCAGATAATCTCAACTGGATGATTGAGAATCTTCACAGACAGATTTCGAGTGCAGTTTGGAGCTGAGGAGGTATAGATGGGAATGTAATCCTTTCCATGACTACACCTTCTTTCCTGCTCCAGCTGCTTTCCTCCAATCTAGAATTCTCCTGGGCATGTTTCTCATAACCTGGAGGAAAGCTTTCAAAATAATGCAGCTCTGTGTAGGAACACAAGAGGACAAGAGTTGGGAAGGTACTGTATTTTCTATCCTTCCTTCGATCTAACCCCTAGGATGAATTCAAGATTGCTCTCTCTAAAAATGGATTATGAACCCTATCCACAACATCTATCTGCCTCTCCTCTCTAGACAGTAAAAGCTGGCATATTAAATAAATAAATAAATAGACACTAAAATGAACAATATTTTCAGGAAGGTGAAAAAGTTACAGAAAATGTTACTGTACAAATAATAAAAGAGAAACATAACATTGATGGCAGAAATACTACCAATCAGATCAGTGCTGATCCAGGTACTTTAAGGAAGTTTCCCATCTGGAACGACTTATACTTGGGGGAGGTATTATAACATGGTCTTATTTTTAATTAAGTGGAGAGCAGGAATTCATGTTTGTCTACTATAAATCAGATTCTGATCTAATGTTTGTTAATACCAGCTTGAAAGTTGTTGCATTTTGCTTTGTTGACGTCAAGTGAAGCATTTGCCAATTTCCCCAGTACTATATTTTAATGCATTGCTCTAGTCTGGCTATCCAGCCACTATGTGGCCCATGGAGTGGTATTAAGAAACTTAACAGTTCCATCTCTCACCCTGTGACTCGGTGTCACTTTTGCAACCTTACGAAAACATAAGGACATGTGCCTCAACAGAGAAAATCCTTACAATGTATAAAACAATAAAAGGAAAGATCTGTAGATTACTAAACCTTATTTTCAGGAGCAGATGTTGAGTCTCTTGTTAATTGAACCAGATAGTCCGGCAGGCGTTAATTGCACTTAGTAGTGGAGTAATTGCTTGGCTTATTTAAACTGTTATAGGATGATAGGAATGAAGGATACCACCCCCACCCAACTTTCCTGAGTAGGATTATCTTGTTTAAATTATGTTGTGTATACAAACTGAAAGTAGTGACAGAACTGGGAACAGCCCACTGAGAGACATAGAAACCCTTTGAAATTAACGGTGAGGATTGTTTTTTTGTGTAGTATTTTCCTTCGAACCCTAAGGAGATGTTTGCAAGAACTTAGATGTTGCAATGCTCTGCATTTACTTTGACGGAGCAATGAACTCTGCACACACATAAATACACTCAACCACAAATGTGTATTGAGTCTATGCCCACCATGGAAATGAAGGGGTAAGAATTTGTGAGCAGAGAAATTCTGTAGATTCTTGCTTTTTCAGGATATTTATAGTTCAGAATTTGTGTGTTTTTGAGAAGAAGATACTTAATCTGGTTGAAGGCAGAAATCTTTAATGGAAAAGACATTTTTAAAGCCATCCCCTTATTGCTGTGACTGAACATAATCAATGGAGTAAGCCGGCAACCAATTATATCACACCACCACCGCTATGAAAACTATGCACAGGGAAACTGAAATTCATGTACAGTGGACCCTCATATAACAAACTGTTTGTATAACAAAATCTGTACAACATAAACAATTCCGGAGATAGGGCAAATTTGCTTAAAAGAATTGCCTGTGGGGGTAATCCATACAGCATAAAAATGGTCGTGATTAGGGATTACTCCATTTTCAATGCATTCCTATGGGAAATTTGTATAAAGGAAAATTTGCTTAACAGAATTTCATTTGGAACAAATTAATCCCTTTATACAAGGTACCACTGTAAATGGGTTGTATCTCCAGCTATTATACATAGGTCGCTGCTCTGTATCTTGCTTAGAATTCTACAGAACTTGCAGTCTTTCAGGATGTATTAATAATTATTAGGGGAGATTTTAGTTTATGTCTTGGACACCTGGTTGGATTAAAAAAAGGCACAGTACTCAAAATACACAGCCCAGTTTAGACTACTGACAAGCATTCATGAGAATTATGACATTTATGACTCTTACAGAAAGGCTAAGCCTGAAACAGAGAAATATACATTTTTTGTTCCAAAAGATTATTTTACATACTTTCTACACAATAGTAGGTGAACTCTATGGTGGATTTTGCATTAATTCATTTATAAAATACCCCATGCTATTTTAGTATCATGGGATAATAAGTTAAAAAAAGGTCCCTCTGTCCACTTTCTCCAAATTATATAAGAAAGAAAAATTTATGTTATTTACACAAATTAAATATTTTTGTGATTCAGGAACACAGGGTCCGAAATGTTGACTAAATACTGTTATCTGTTCATGGACCCTAAGCAGTGATACAGTATGTAAAGGAAAACAGATTAAAAAGCAATTTGAAATAATTAATTCTCCTCAAATAATCCTTAGAGTGAGGATTGTGCTACAGTACCATTAGGAAATGAGGGGTCAAAATCTGTCTCACCTCTCAGAAATTGTTTAACCAAAACATTTTTTGAAAAAGAGACACAAGAAAAGAAAGAAAACCTAGACTAGAGGATGTGACAACTGGTGTCTGTACAACATTTGCACACATTTTTACCCCATGACAAGGGCCGGTGCTAAGTTTTTTGTGCCCTAGGTGAGGGGTGGGCAGTGGGTGGGTGGGGCAGGGGTGGGGCAGTGGGGTGGTGGGGTGGGGTGGGCAGGGTGGTGGCTGGCAGGTGGCGGGGCGGCGGATGGCGGCGGATGGCGGGGATGGCGATGGGCGCGGGGGGGCGACAATGGGCGGCGGGTGGGCGGTGGGCGGACGGCGACGGGCGCTGGTGGGCGTCTAAATATTAAAGCCAATAAAGGGAATATCTGCCTAGTTCGCCTTAATGGAAGCGCCGGCCCTGTCCATGACTTAACCATATTTTCCCACCTATAAGACACCCCCAATTTCCCAGCCCAAAATAACAGTTTCTCTACTGTGTTTCTTTCATTGGCTTACTTATGTGTATAAAACAACCCTAAATTTTTAGTCTAACAATTACAATAAAAAATATAGTCTTATACATGGAAAAATACAGTCATTACATCAGTATTATACTAGGAAGAGGTCATGTATTCAGCAGTAATGCAGTACAGTGTAAATACGATTCCTCCAGTACCTAGAAAGCATTCACTATCAATAGTCTCTAAAATGTGTCTTATAAAAGCTTCTGGAAAAGACACATACAGTATAGGTCTATTTTCATGTATTCAGACTTCCCATGCTATGATCAGGATTGATCTATATCATTTAGATTAGGGATGTGGCAGATATTCTAGAACAGTTGCTTCCAGCCTTGGGTAACCCAGATATTCTTGGACTGACACTCCCAGAAAGAACCAGTTACTTACCTGTAAAGGTGGTTCTTCTAGTGGACCTTCGTGAAGCCACACAGATGGGTTTCCCAGGCGCCCCTGCGCCAGAGGTCGGAACTTCCCTAGCAATAGGAAAGTTCGTTAGTCTCTGCCCCCGCACCCTGCGCATGTGCAAGGGTGTTCTCGCCTAAACTCCTCAGTTCCTCTTGACCGCCAGGATGACAGGTAATGGTAGTACCAGTCAGGGTGTGACGGTCCGAGGGGAGGCGGGCGGGTGCTGTGTGGCTTCACGAAGGTCCACTCGAAGAACCACCTTTACAGGTAAGTAACTGGTTCTTCTCCATCGTGGCCTTCGTGAAGCCACACAGATGGGTGATTGCAAGCAGTACTCACAGGCAGGAGGGTAGTCACGCCGTCACAAAGGAAAGCACTGCCCTCCCGAAGGAAGTGGCCGACCTCACGCGGGCATCCACTCTGTATTGGGTCACGAAGGTATCTGGTGTTGACCAGGTGGCCGCCTGGCAGATGTCTTCCAGGGGGACACCCTTCAGAAAGGCCGCGGAGGAGGCCATAGCTCTGGTGGAGTGAGCACGAATACCCAAGGGTAAGGGTACCTTAGCCAACTCATAAGAGAGCCTAATAGTCTGTACTATCCAGCGGGCAAATCGCTGAGGAGAGACAGGATTACCCTGCACCGCAGGATCATGGCACACAAATAGCTTGTTAGTCTTTCTGATGGATTTGGTCCTAGAGACATAAAAGGCTAGGGACCTTCTGACATCAAGTGTGTGCATGTCTCTTTCAATCCTAGTAGAGGGATTTGGAAATAAATTTGGTAAAATGACTGGTTGGGAAACATGGAAGGATGAGACAACTTTCGGCAGGAAAGTGACATCTGGATAGACCACCACCCTGTCCTGGTGGAAACGCAAATAAGGAGGGTCACATCGTAAAGCGCAGAGTTCACTGGACCTCCTAGCAGAAGTGATGGCCACCAAAAAGGCAGTTTTTGAGTGAGCAATCTAAGGTCTGTAGATGCCATGGGCTCAAAAGGCGGGCGCTGCAAGGCCTGAAGGACCAAGGACAGGGACCATTGAGGAGGAATTGGTTTCCTATCAGGGAAAGTATGTTTGAGGCCCCTTAGGAACTGCTTCATCCTAGGATGTCTGAAGAAGGCAGCTGCTTCCGAGAGCTGTGGTTGGTGAGCCACAATAGCTGAAAGGTGGACTCTTAAGGAAGCAGAAGTAAGTCCTGAGCGTTTTAAGTGAAGGAGGTATTGGAAAACCCAGGTAAGTGATGGGTTGACAGGATTAAAGCCCTTGTCCGCCGCAAAAAGAGAGAATCTCTTCCATTTGTAGGAGTAAAGCCTTGTAGTGGAAGGCTTGCGGCAGGAACTAATGATGGAGTCGATCAGGGCCAAATCCTCCAGGCTGTGAGTTGGAGGCGATTCAGGTCTGGGTGGAGAATCTGGCCGTTGTCCAGTGAAAGTAGTTCTGGAAACTGGGCTAGTCGAAGGTAGTCGGATGACATCTGAAGGAGGGATGCAAACCAGGGCTGTCGAGGCCACCAAGGAGCTATTAGAATGATGTTGGCTCTCTCCTGAAAAGTCTTTATGACAACTCTGTGAATTAGAGGAACAGGAGGGAAGGCATAAAGCAGGTTGGAGGACCATGGGAGGAGAAGTGCGTCCCCCAACGAGTTCCTTCCTATTCCTGCCTTCGAGCAATACTCCTGGCACTTGGAGTTGTACTGGGAGGCGAACAAGTCCACACGAGGGTAGCCCCATTTGTTGCAGAGAAGGTCGAAGATCCTGGGGTGCAGCTCCCACTCGTGAGTCGCATGGAGACGTTGGCTGAGATGGTCTGCATCGGAGTTCTCCTCTCCAGGTAAGTGCATTGCAATTGGATGAATGTCGTGTGAAATGCACCAGTCCCAGAAGCGGACCGTGAGCTGCAGAAGACGGCGAGAGTGGGTTCCACCCTGTTTGTTGATGTAGTACATGGCAGTTGTGTTTTCTGTCACTGCCAGTACTACATTGCCAGAGAGGTGTCGGACGAATGCCCGGAACGACTTGAAGATCGCCAGCAGCTCCAACTCATTGATGTGGAGCATCTGCTCCTGAGGGGACCAGGTATCGTGTATAGAGAGATTGAGGCAGACAGCGCCCCAACCGGTGTTGCTGGTATCCGTAGTCACCTGAACTGTGGGGAAGGGGTTTCTGAATGGACGACTGGAAAGGATGTTGGTCCGAGAAGACCACCAGCGAAGATGATGAGGTAAGTCGGGGGGGATGCAAAGGGGTTTGCTGGGAGGATCCCAAAGAGGGTCGAAATGATGAAGGAACCAGGCTTGTAGAGGTCTGAGTCGAAGCCTCGCGTGTACCAAGACAGAGGTCATAGAGGCCATGAAACCTAACAGTCTTTGGACCTCCACTGCTGGCATGATCTGATGTGGCTGAAATTGAAGGAGCAGACGGAGCATTTCTGCAATCCTGGTCCTTGGAGGAAAGGCCAGAGCTCTTGTTGAATCTAATATGGCCCCAATGAAATTGACTATTTGAGAGGGTTCCAGGTGCGACTTGCTGTAATTCACTTGTAGACCTAAGGTCTCCAGAGTTTCTAGGACTGTGGCGATGTCTTGTCGAGCCTTGCTTTGAGAGTCCGCAACAATCAACCAGTCGTCGAGGTAGGGGAAGACCACTATTTCTAGGGTGTGAAGATAGGCTGCCACTGGGGCCATGCACTTGGTAAAGACCCTTGGAGCTGTGGCCAGACCAAAAGGCAGGGCAGCGTATTGATAGGTGTTTTCCCCTATGGCGAAACGAAGCAGATGACGATGAGCCGGGTGGATTGATATGTGGAAGTAAGCATCTTTGAGGTCGACAAGACCAAACCAGTCTCCTCTCCTGAGTAGAGGAATGACCTTCTCCAAGGTGACCATGCAAAAATTCTTGTAGACCAAGAATCTGTTCAAGAATCTGAGGTCCAGAATACGCCAAAGCCCTCCGTCTTTCTTTGGCACAGTGAAATAGCGGGAGAAGAGGCCTAGTCGAGAGCTGTGTCTTGGGACCTTTTCGATCGCTTGCTTCTGAAGAAGAGAGGAAATCTCCTCTAAGAGGCAGGGAGATGGAGAGGTGTGGACTAAATTCCCCAACGGGGGAAAAGAACCTAACTCCAGCAGGTAACCTTGTTGGATTATAGAGAGCACCCATTGGTCGGATGTTATGCGTTGCCAAGCCGGGAGAAACGGATTGAGCCAGATGGAGTGATGGTCAGTAGTCGTCTCTAGATCTCCTGTCCCTGGGCTTGGAGGTCCCAGCAGAAGGCTTGGACTTTTTAGCCTTGGAGGCAAAACTGGCCAGAGCAGAGGATCTGGCTGGACGATCTCTCTGTTGATGTTTTGAGGAAGATTGTGCTGACGGGGGCCAGAAACATCTTCTTGTGTGGAAGCGAAAGGAAGACTTCTGACGAGCAGGTATTACATTCAATTTCTTGGCAGTATCCTGCTTCTTATGCCAATCTTCCATGAGGTCATCAGTTGCCTTGTTGAAGAGACCGGAACCATCAAAGGGGAGAAATTCAATTTGTGATTTGTGATCATCTGAAAGGCCAGTTGTACGCAGCCAGGCATGTCTGCATAGAGTAATGGAGGAATTCAGCACCCTCGATGCAGCATCAAAGGAGTGTTTGGAGGCCCTAATTTGTTGTGCCACAAGGGCCATAGACTCCTCGTAAAGAGCAGACGCCTCTGCATGTTTCTCTTCTGGGATCAACTCCAAAAACGGATGAAGGTGAGTAAGAAGGTCCCATTGATACGCACCCATGGCCCCTTGGTAATTCGCGATCTTGTGTTGGAGGACCGCGAAGGAGTAGAGTGTGAACATAATAAAGGACAACACAAACAAGGGTCCAGTAGGTCGTTTGCGAATAAAGAGGAAGGGACATCATACAGTAAGATGAAGGAGGAAGACATAGAGAAGGGAGAAGAAATACCAGGAAAACTGTTCTTTGAAAATAAGGATCAAACAAATATTGATACTATTAAGAAAGAGGATAAGGAAGAGCAAGATAAGACATTCAAAGACAGTTAGCCATTTATTTGGCCAGGCTTTGCAAAGAAGATGCAAGTGGTATCAGGAGAAGATATAAGAATGGGGTTAAGCTTGATGGGTCTTTGTCCTGATCCATATGCTCTTCAAATGTTCTTGGGAAGATATAAGAATACTCAGAATCTTAAGAATACTGGAGTACAGACTGAGGATGAGGGAAAAGAAGTTAAAGAGGTAGGGCATTTAGGTATACAGGTGGGAGGAAGTGGGGATGGACAAAAGACAATAGGTACTCAAACAGATATTGGCAATAAAACAAAGCAGGTTGGGATTCAGGTAAAAATAGAATCAAAGAGAGTATATGAATCGGTGGCAATTCAGACAGAAGAGAAAATAAAGAAACAGATATATAAAGAAATAGGGATACAAACAGTTGGGCACGAGATGACGGGAGGAACTCAGGGAGGGGGGAAAGAGCAGGCTCGAGAGAGAGGAGCGGTTGGGGGAATAACGATCGAAATGGAAAGGGGTGGCCAGAAGGAAAAGGGACGAGTGAGAGAGAAGGAGATGGGAATATATCTCCCGAGTCCTATCAATTTAGGACAATCTGAAATAGGAGGAAATTATCCTTATTTGGGATGTTCAGGGGAAGAAAACCGATCCCAATCCTCCAGGATGGATACCAGGATGGGGATGGGAACATCCCCTCCGAGTTCTGCCTCGTACCCTAAGGAGCCGGAGTGGTGGTCAAATGAAGAAGTTTTGAATATTCAACATAAAGAAAGCCATAATCCGTTTGTCATGAGTAAGAGAAATTCTATATCGAGTTTATCTCCAAGTTTAAATATCCCCGTGTTAACTCCCCATGTAACGAAGAATGAAGAAGAAAGAAACAAACAACCAAAAGAATTGTTAAATAAAAATTTATTGTTAGATTTTTCCATACAAAATGACTCTTTTCCATTTATTGCGCATGAACAATTAATTGATCTCAATGAACCCTCACAAATTGGCGCCCAACGTGTTGAAAACATCTATAAAAAAATGGAAGAGGAAACAAATTGGCTTTGAGATACTATAAAGAGACAAGAAAAAATGATAGATACCCTGGTTGACCAGAATAAATTCTTAATGGACCGCATGGCTAATGGGCAACAAACGGAAAAAACTTCACCACTAACTCAACAAACAGACCTTCAATCAACAAAGGAAATAACAGGAACAAAATTCCCATTGAAAGTACAGAAGATGACAGAAGAAGATGATATAGAAACATATCTCAACACTTTTGAGCGTACAGCATTGGCGGCAAAATGGCCAAAAGAGCAATGGGCTATTATCCTGGCACCAGCTCTTACAGCAAACTTACAACTGGTAATCGATGCCATGGGAGCACAGGACGCTTTAAATTATGAAAAGATAAAGAAAACAATCCTCTTAACTTTTAATATATCAGAAAACACATATAGGAAAAAATTCAGAGAACTACGATTGCAAACGGGGCTACATCCCCGCCCTCTGGCATACAAAATGAAAGCTAATGTAATAAAATGGTTGCAACCAGAGAAAAAAAAGTTTGAGGAAGCTATCGATCAGATTGTAATTGAACAACTACTCACTACTGCAACGCCTTCAGTGGAAAATTGGGTGAGAAGAAATCAACCATCAACACTGGAAGCTGTAATAATTCTTCTGGAAAACTACCACCAGAGCAGAGAAAGATCACAAGGATCTCGCGAGACTTCCGGTTATCACGAGAGGTCGTGAGAGAAAATGGCGGCGCCCATCTCAAGAGATAATACGCAGGAGTTTGCTGGTGAAAACACAAAAAACAAGCCACAAGACACACAAAAACAAATACCAACCACCTGGACAGGAAAACAATCAACCTGGGGAACTATGGAACGACACACCGGACCTTTTCTGCCTACAAGAGAGCGGAAATCCGTATGTTTCTTATGCGGTTCCCCTGATCATTACAAGAGAGAATGCCCACGATTAAATTGTGCTTGGGCTACAACAGGGGGTGATTTGGGAAAATATTCAACAAGACGGTCCATGAAAGGGTGGGAAATAGAGGTTAAATTAAATGGACAAAAAAGGAATGCTCTAATAGACACCGGATCGGGACAGACATTGGTAAAAGGCTTGGAAGGACATGAAACCGCAGACACAGTAGCTGTAAGATGTATACACGGGGATTCGAAACTATATCAAACTGCTTGGGCGAATGTAGAAATTCAAAACAAAGTATACAGGATGAAAGTGGGGATTGTACCATCGTTACCAAGAGACATGTTATTAGGTAGAGATTGGGAGGGAATTAATGATTTTCTATCATCTCAGGACGCATTGTGCTCGGGAGTAACCCCACCTGATCAGAGACCCTGGAAAGACACAGCACAGCAATGGACTGAACTTACTCAAGCAAACAAGACAAGGGTGAGACTTTGGCAACATGAGGACGACTCATTAGAAACATTAAGGGCACAAGCAAGGATGGAGGGAATGACACAAGAAGGGGACACAGGGGTAGAATGGCGTAATGGCCTCATGTATTACATTGATGCTAAAGGCAAAGATAAGTTGATCGTGCCAAAAGGGGGTAGACAACTAATACTTACGTTGGCACATGATATTCCAGTATCCGGGCATTTAGCTTATGACAAAATGTTGGCAAGGGTGAATGAGAGATTTTGGTGGCCCAATTTGGCACATGATATACAAAATTATTGTAAAACCTGTAAAAAATGTCAAATGACCCAACCAAAACCCCAAAAGGGGCGGAGATGATCCCAATGCCACTGATGGATAAACCCTTCGACAGAGTAGGATTAGATATAATTGGACCATTGAAGCGGTCAGCAGGAGGACATACCCATGTCCTAGTGTTAATAGACTATGCGACAAGATATCCCGAGGCAGTACCACTGCATTCCACGACCGCCAAAGTATTGGCACGGGAGTTACTACAAATATTTACAAGACTGGGGTTCCCGAGAGAAATTTTAACAGACCAAGGGTCAAATTTTATGAGTCAGACCCTCAAATAAATGTGGAAAATATTAGATATTAGGTCATTACATACTACGGTTTATCACCCACAGTGCAATGGCCTAGTAGAAAGGAAAGGTCATTAATGAAACCCCCTCACAGTGGCATTTGATGATAGCTCCGTTAATGTTTGCAATCCGGGAGGTTCCCCAATCATCTACGGGCTATTCACCTTTTGAACTTTTATATTGGTCAAATCCACGCGGAATATTAGATCTTGTAAAAGAAAGATGGGAAGAAGGGGAGGATACCTCAATTTGCACTGTCAAGCATGTAATAAAAATGAGAGATAGATTGCAGTATATACAAAATTTAGCTAAACAGAACTTGCAAAGGAAACAAGATACACAGAAAAAGAGGCATAACTAAAGGGTCAAACCATGCAACTTAAAAGAAGGACAGAAAGTATTGTTATTACTTCCATCAGATCATTCAAAATTATTTGCTCAATGGCAAGGACCATATACTATAATACGAAAGATTAATGAGGTAGATTATGAGATTGCCACACCAGATAAAAAGAAGAAAACAGGAATATACCATATTAATTTGTTAAAATTATGGGAAGAAAGGGAGGTATACTGGATGTCTGCAAAAACTGATGAATTAGGGCCAGAATGGAGTACAGGAAAAGGGAGTCTGACAATATGTCAAACATTAGATGATATAAAACATAGAGATTTGGAACTGTTACAAGAACAATTTAAAGATGTTTTCTCAGATAGACCGGGTAAGACTACTTGGACGGAACATAAAATTGAAACACCACCTGGGGTCATAGTTAGAGATCATGGTAGACAATGGCCAAGACACCTTATACCCGTAATCAAGGAAGAAGTGGATAAAATGCTTAGCTTAGGGGTAATAGAACCGTCAAATAGTCCTTGGCGTAGTCATCCTGTAGTGGTCCCAAAACCAGATGGGACCGTAAGGTTCTGTATTGATTTTAGGAGAGTTAATAAGGTGTCAAAATTCGACGCATACCCAATGCCCAGAATAGATGAAGTGTTAGATAAATTGGGAGAGGCAGGGGTACTCTCAAGTCTAGATTTAACAAAAGGATACTGGCAGGTACACTTACGAAAAGAAGACAGGGAGAAAACAGCTTTCACAACGCCAACTGGACTTTATAATTTTACGTTCATGCCCTTTGGATTACATGGAGCAGGGGCAACATTCCAGAGACTGATGGATAAAGTATTGGCTCCTTTATATGAATTTGCGGTAGCCTATATTGATGATATAGTAATTTTTAGCAAAAATTGGGAAGAACATATAGAGCATTTAAAACAAATATTAGAAAGACTACGACAGGCAGGACTAAAGGTAAACCCCAAAAATGTAAAATAGCACGAACTGCCATAGATTTCTTAGGTTTCAGGGTACAACAAGGACAGATATTACCCCAGGAAGATAAGGTAGATAAATTGTCAAAATGGCCTATCCCAAAAATGAAGAAAGACGTACAAGGGTTTCTGGGATTGGCAGGTTACTACCGACAATTTATAAAAGATTTTTCGTCTATAGCAGCTCCACTAACAGATTTGACTAGAAAAAATAAAAAGAAATATATTCAATGGGGGTGGAAAGAACAAAAACCATTCGACACATTGAAAAGAAAGCTATGCACCTATCCAGTGAGGTATGCTCCTGATTTTAGATACCCGTTCATCCTCCAGACAGATGCCTCAGAGAGGGGAATAGGGGCCATTTTAGCTCAAAAAATACAAGGGGAAGAACATCCAATCTTATTCCTTAGCAGAAAATTAAAAGACAAAGAGTTACACTATTCAACCATTGAAAAAGAAGTGCTTGCAGTAAAATGGGCTATTAATACATTACAATACTACCTATTAGGAACTAAATTTACCTTAATAATGGATCATGCGCCATTAGTTTGGTTAAGTCGAATGAAAAATTGCAATCCTAGACTAAAACGATGGTATTTAAGTCTACAACCATTTGCTTTTGACGTGCAATATAAGAAAGGTGAAGAACACTCTAACGCAGACTATTTTTCCCGACAGGGCCCATGGGTGAATGAAGAGACCCCGCGAACGACCAACTTGTCGGTGTGTGTGTGTGAACATAATAAAGGACAACACAAACAAGGGTCCAGTAGGTCGTTTGAGAATAAAGAGGAAGGGACATCATACAGTAAGATGAAGGAGGAAGACATAGAGAAGGGAGAAGAAATACCAGGAAAACTGTTCTTTGAAAATAAGGATCAAACAAATATTGATACTATTAAGAAAGAGGATAAGGAAGAGCAAGATAAGACATTCAAAGACAGTTATTTGGCCATTGTAAAAGAAGTGCAATTATGGGAAGATATAAGAATTGGGTTAATTGACATATGTCAAAATCTTAAGAATACTGGAGTACAGACTGAGGATGAGGGAAAAGAAGTTAAAGAGGTAGGGCATTTAGGTATACAGGTAGGAGGAAGTGGGGATGGACAAAAGACAATAGGTACTCAAACAGATATTGGCAATAAAACAAAGCAGGTCGGGATTCAAGTAAAAATAGAATCAAAGAGAGTATATGAATCGGTGGCGATTCAGACAGAAGAGAAAATAAAGAAACAGATATATAAAGAAATAGGGATACAAACAGTTGGGCACGAGATGACGGGAGGAACTCAGGGAGGGGGGAAAGAGCAGGCTCGAGAGAGAGGAGCGGTTGGGGGAATAACGATCGAAACGGAAAGGGGTGGCCAGAAGGAAAAGGGACGAGTGAGAGAGGAGATGGGAATATATCTCCCAAGTCCTATCAATTTAGAACAATCTGAAATAGGAGGAAATTATCCTTATTTGGGATGTTCGGGGAAGAAAACCGATCCCAATCCTCCAGGATGGGAACATCCCCTCCGAGTTCTGCCTCGTACCCTAAGGAGCCGGAGTGGTGGTCAAATGAAGAAGTTTGAATATTCAACATAAAGAAAGCCATAATCCGTTTGTCATGAGTAAGAGAAATTCTATATCGAGTTTATCTCCAAGTTTAAATATCCCCGTGTTAACTCCCCATGTAACGAAGAATGAAGAAGAAGAAAGAAAGAAACAACCAAAAGAATTGTTAAATAAAAATTTATTGTTAGATTTTTCCATACAAAATGACTCTTTTCCATTTATTGCGCATGAACAATTAATTGATCTCAATGAACCCTCACATAGAGATGTCTGCCAACTGCATCCAACTTCCGCCCTTCTTTGGAAGGAGGGATGGGAGTCTGTTTAGAACGAGACTGTACTTGTGAGGATGCAACCACAACAGAGTTGGGAGTTGGGTGCTTGCTGAGGTAAGGTGCTTTATCATCATGCGCTCTGTAAAGTGCCTCCAGTTTATGCGGGATGGATGTGGTCGATAAAGCCTGGAACGAATCCTCAATCATGGTGAGGAAAGACAGGATAAGAGTGAGATGCACTGGAGATGTCTCATCGTTCGCAATCCTGCCAAAGATATGATACACTCTCTTGGGCTGAGGCTGATGGATGGTGAGATCAATGGTCTTGGACATCCTTACAAGAAAATTGGCATAGTTCCTCATAGAACTAGAGGAGGAAGGAGGAGATTTTTCATCCACCTCAGAGTCAGGAGAGGTGACCAGCTGTAAAGATACCGAATCCGAAGCCTCGGATTCGACAGATTCCACCTCCGAGTCCGCTGCATCCTCTTGATTGGAGCCTGAAGAGGACGGGACCAAAGCCATATGGTCGGATTCGAGTTGTTCAGTTGATTGTATCGACCACTGCTTCCCATCAAATCGGAGAGAAAAGGCCGGTATGGGTGGAACAGACACAGGAAGATATGAGATTGAGCTCGGCTGAAAGCCTCAGTGGTCCGACCGACAGGGTCGCTAAGGCAACAGCAGCTGGACGGATTCAACTGGTAAAGGCTGGGTTGGATTGGAGCCAACCACCGGCGGGGATGGAGGACTGCAAATGAACTTGCCCACTTTTCAGGCTTTGATATTAGGCGGGGTGAGGTTAATGTCAGTCTCATCCGATGACAACTGGTCCTTTCGATCTGGATCGACGGATCTCGGATTCGGAGTGGAGCCCACCAAAGTGATATTAGGCGGTGGGTTAATGTCATCTAGTATTTCGGACGGGACTGTATTTCAGGGACCTTGGCAGCACAGCCGCCGCCGAACCGGAAAACTCCATTTCGACAGTCAAGGAAGGGGAGGCCAGGGAAGAACTGGCTGTAGTAGTCAAAACCGATGTGGTTTTAGCAGACGGTTTGGAAGCCTTCGAGTGTTTAGAGGGCTTCGAAGATGGACTAGACGACGGTCTGGAAAGCGACGAAGCCAAAGCCTGAAGGACCGGAATGGTCTTCGCCTTCTCCCTGGGCTTCTCCACCCGCCCTGGGGCATCCAACTTACGGGACGGTTCCGCTGCCTTCTGTTCCATAGGTTGTGGTTGGAGTGAACGCTCAAGGAGATAACTGGCCAGGCGATTGCGGCGGTTTTTTAGAGCCTGCGAACTGAATCCCCTGCAAATCGGACAGGTGGACAGTCTGAAGTCAAAAGCCGAAGAAATGTAATCTGATGAGAATCTCGAAAAAGGCGCGGAGACAAAGGAAAAGGAACCTCTAGCCAAGGCGGTTAAGAGGAACTGAGGCGTTTAAGCGGGAACACCCTCGCACATGCGCAGGGTGCGGGGGCAGAGAGTAACGAACTTTCCTATTGCTACGGAAGTTCCGACCTCTGGCGCAGGGGCGCCTGGGAAACCCATCTGTGTGGCTTCACAAAGGCCACGATGGAGAACCATGGGCACCACAGCAGTGGTGAAGGTTTATGGGAACTGTAGTCCAAGAACACTTGGGTTATCCAAGGTTAGGAGCTACTGTTTTAGAAGGACCAAACTGATTCCAGAAAAGTGTGCTATGATGCTCAAGCCAGTCCAAAGTGGAAATGGCTCAGGTAAATGAAAAACACAGAAAAGGCCTTATTCATATTCAGAAGTCTTGGTGGTCTACACAAGTCAGAGATTTCCATGACGGATCTCTGTGGAGTTTCCAACCCAGTTTGCTAGTCTCTGCTGCTTTTTATTCTATGTCTGAAGCAATTAGCAAATGCAATGTACAATAGTCTAAATATTAAAACCAATAAAGGGAATATCAAGCCATTGCAATGGTATAGGGAACACCAAGTAACACCTTCACTGATGATGTTGCTTTAATCCTCTCTAATCCTTTTAGAACAATCCCCCAAACAGAAAATATGACAGCTAAATATGGCAAAATAGAATTCTTCCAAAATAACTAGCCCAAATTGTTTTTAAATGTGTCTGTTGCTATGAGCAGTATAATTAGCACTAAAAATTAATGTATCCCGATTTCTCTGTAGCTAAAAAGAAAAAAAGAACCCAGTTCTTTGGACCAGATTATTTCTTTCATAGTTGGGAAAGATAGGTAAGAAGTCTGTTATGGGTCTAACTAATGTTAATTTCAGCTTCCAGTTCCAGCTGCTTGCCAAATCAAGGGTATATTATGTTCCTCACTTTTGCTCTCTGACTTTGCAATAACAACACCTGGAACCGAGTCTAGGAAGCCTGGGAATATCAAATGTGAATGTACACTATGATGTTTTCCAACTGAATCAATTGATCACCATATTATATGATTCAAAGGACAAGTGGCGGGTCTTTATGAAATCAGCACCTATTGTATTTGGTAATGTGCACAGCTTTCTTTATTCTCTCTGTGCTCTGGAAAATGCGTCTTGTCTGAATCCTTTCAAAAGAGGAATGAAATCACTCTGGATAAATAGGCTCTTCAGAATCGTTCCTTCAATCTTTCTTGATTCCTTGTGTGATATATTTCTTGTGTGATTAACTGGATATGCTTTTGTAATTTGGCAAGCAATTATATATTCAGACTCATTAACTGATTTCTAAATAGTAAACTGGTTTCCTCAAGTTTTGCTCTTCAGAGGGCCTTAGAAAAGAATCAGTCATTCATATGACTAAATAAGCCATTCAAACCATTACCTGCTTATGGACAAGAAAACAACTTGTTTACAGATCAGACCAAACACAATTCATTACACCATTAAACAAAAATATATAGTCACGTTGTTTCAAAGAGTTTTTCTACATTGTGTCATGATTACTTCTATGATCCACTGCCCATTTTTTAAATTCATAGACTCATAGAGTTGGAAGAGACCTCAAGGGCCATCCAGTCCAAACCACTGCCATGCAGGAACCCCCATCACAGTATTTCTGACAGATGGCCATCCAGCCTCTGCTTAAAAACCTCCAAAGAAGGAGACTCCACCACCCTCCGTGGCAGCATATTCCACTGCCAAACAGCTCTGACCATCATGAAGTTCTCCTTTTCTCCTTTTTTTTTAAGTCACAGGTTTTTCGGAGATATCATATATTGCTGAGTAATTGGTGAGATCTTTAGTTGCAAAACTGCTGCAATTTTATACTGGAACAAAAACCTTTGCTGTTAAATATTTTCAAAGAAGTTAAAAATAAGGACGATAAAAATTTTTTTGGAAAGACATTCCAACTGAGGTTGGTCACTTCAAAGTGTAACTATTTACAGTATACCCAGCACCTGCTCTCCAACAAAATATGTTAATCTTTAGTGACTCCCTGTCACTATTATCTAAAGTGTTGATCACATTTTTAACAATGGAAGTAGCAATAGGAAAATACTCTTGCTTTTGAATTCATTTCTTGCCTCAAGATTTCGGTGACATGCCCTCTTGCTGTGATCACAAGATACCCATGCATTTCCACAATAATTTTCTAAGTTTTAATAAAAAAAAATAAACGGTGGATAAATAATGTGGGGACTGGCATTAATGGAATAGCCCATTAATGTGTCCATTAATACTAAAAAGGAGTTGGGTTCAGCAGGGCTTCTTCGTTTGCACATAGCTTCCTTATACCACTCATATTGTCATGTTTTTGTCATTGTTGAAAGATCAGATGGGATCACTAGCCTACTACAGCTCAGAATTCATTGGCTTCCAGCTCCATATCACTGCATCTATGCCTGTCAATTAATTGTCATTATTATTTGTTTCATTTTTATACCTCCCACCTTCCAAACTAGAACTCTGGGTGGTTTATAGTAAAAAAAGAAAAGAAAAAAATCATATCTTTAGTTGCAGTTTTATCTGCTGCTTGCTTTTTTCTGTCCCTCATAATGATGTGATTTTGATGAGACACTCTCTTCTCTTTCATGGAAGATGAAAATGAAAAATAACTTTGGGGGGGGAGGAGGAGGTAAAAGGAAAGCAATGGCCATAATCTGTCATTCCCAATGTGAGATTCAAAACAGAGAGCATAGCAGTTGTGAAGCCCTGAAAACAATCATGAAGCCAGCGGCAGTGCCTTGTCAAAAGCATCACTGTAACCAAAAATGCAAGCTGCAAGACAGAAAACAGAAAAACCAAATCTTTACCTTACTTTCTGCCAATATTTGCACATGATCCAAGTGCTTAGCCCAGAGTTCAACCCATCTACTTTATTCCAGTTGTGTCATCTCTGCTAAACCCCAACAGAAGGAATTAAGATGACTCTAATGGCCCTTTTTAAAAAAAAGCTTTCCTATGATCCTTTTAAAAAGAGGAGGAGGGAATTAGAGTAGATACATCTGAAGCATTATATTTTAAACTACTTAGAATGCAGTATCTATCAAGTGTCAGCTCAGATGTAACTACGGTAGGGTGACCAGGACTTTTATGGCCTGAAATTTAGAGAGTGCAAACATTTTCTCCTCTCAGGATGTGAATTCGCTCTTTGGTATTAATTGCAGAAAGGAGACCACACATACCATGTATGGTATATTACCTCCAGCTGCTCTTCTCTTGCCAGGGGGAAGAGTAAAAAGTGAAAAATTAGAATGATCAATGTGGAACTAATATGGCCACCAAATGTTCAGATGCAGGCATTCCTTCCCATGCCTTCAACCTTTCCCCTTGTGGGTCATTCTGTGTCAAATCAACCAATGCATGGAAACTTGATGTCATTGATTTGGTTAGTTTTTGGTTCACATTTGTACCTTACCATGAGATGCTTAAAAATAATTTTTTCAGATTCTTTAGCCCACACGTTTCTGAGATATTGCATTTTCAAAATTGCAAAAAAAATGCCAACATTCACTATCCACCATAATTTCAAATGTCATTTAATGGATATCTGTGATAGCAATAGACAGGTGTCACCAAATCCATGACATCAAGTTCCAAAATGGATTTTTTCATTGGTTGATTTGACATGGAATGACCCACGTACATCAATCTCATGTATAACAAACCTGAGTCAATAAGATCCTAATCAAACCTCCCAAAAGAAGCCAAGTTATACAGATTTCTTCAACAATTCTGTTGTACTGATATATCTATTTTTGCGGTCACATTGTGGTGTGTGTGTGTGTGTGTGTCTGTGTGTAGGATCGAATGTTTTCATTGGATTTAACAATATCAGTTCATTTATTATGAAGAACAGGGTTAAAACATTTTTCTTTACAATTCAAAGCAGGAAATCTCAAGTCCTCTTTCACCTGCAAGGTGTGAGCAAGCAAGGTATTCCTGATTTTTTTTCTATTGTGTTTCTTTTTCCCTTCAATCAATCCCTTAGGGAAAATGGCAATTTCTCCAAGAATCTCTCTGTACTCACAAGGTGACGAGGAAGGCTGTCTCCTACCTGAACAATGGGCCTTTTCACACGACCCCTAAGATCCGCTGGCCACTTAAATTCGGACCAGAGATCTTAGGGGTTTGTCACTGTTCCTGTGTTCCCACCCCCTCCGCACTCTTGGCTGCTGGCTGTGTGAGGGGAGGGAGAAAAAAAGGAAGAAAAGAATGCCACTCACCTCCGTCCTGCCGTCCTGGCACTGCATTCAGAGCTCTTAAAGGGGAGGGGGGCAAAAAAAGAACAAACAGAAGCAAGGAGAGCCGGGCAGTCACTATGTTATATCCGCATCAGGAATTTTCACCTCCAGAGAGCAGGTACCTGAAAAATGCGCTGGGACGCGCTTAGGTGGGCGCGGTCGCACTTTATTATCTGTAAAATCCGGAGCTGGTGGGGAAACAATTTTAAGCTCCGGAGCTGGGAGTCATTTGTGGCAGAGTTTAGGGGTCGTGTACAAAGGGCCTGTGTGTGTGTGTGTAGGATTGAATGTTTCCATTGGATTTAACAATATCAGTTCATTTATTATGAAGAACAGGGTTAAAACATTTTTCTTTACAATTCAAAGCAGGAAATCTCAAGTCCTCTTTCACCTGCAAGGTGTGAGCGACCAAGGTATTCCTGATTTTTTTTCTATTGTGTTTCTTTTTCCCTTCAATCAATCCCTTAGGGGAAAATGGCAATGTCTCCAAGAATCTCTCTGTGCTCACAAGGTGACGAGGAAGGCTGTCTCCTACCTGAACAATGGGCCTTTTCACACGACCCCTAAGATCCGCTGGCCACTTAAATTCGGACCAGAGATCTTAGGGGTTTGTCGCTGTTCCTGTGTTCCCACCCCCTCCACACTTTTGGCTGCTGGCTGCGTAAGGGGAGGGAGAAAAAAAGGAAGAAAAGAATGCCGCTCACCTCCGTTCTGCCCTCCCGGCACTGCATTCAGATCTCTTAAAGGGGTGGGGGGCAAAAAAAGAACAAACAGAAGCAAGGAGAGCCGGGCAGTCACTACTGTTATATCCGCATCAGGAATTTTCACCTCCAGAGAGCAGGTACCTGAAAAGTGCGCTGGGACGCGCTTAGGTGGGTGCGGTCGCACTTTATTATCTGTAAACTCCGGAGTTGGTGGGGAAACAATTTTAAGCTCCGGAGCTGGGAGCCATTTGCGGCGGAGTTTAGGGGTCGTGTACAAAGGGCCAATGTATTCCTGGTTTTTCCCCCAGTACCTTTCTATTCCCCTTCAAATAACCCCAAGCAAGAAAATGGCCATTTCTCAAAATGACCATTTCTCAGAAAAGTTCTCTTTCCCCACCCAAAATGATGCTTTTGAGCAACACATTCCCTCCATCTTTTCTGTAGCAGCTGCTTCAGTTGCTTATTTATTAATTAAAACATTTCTATCCTGCCTTTCTCCCTGAAAGAACTCAGTGATATACCAAAAATATTTTTTAAAGGGTACAAGCACAGTAGCCATGAAATGGCCACAGCACTCAGAAACCGGACTCTTTTGCAAAGGAAATAAATTGATGGCAATGTTCGCACAAGCTGAAACAATAAGAAATAAAAGCAAACCTTCATTAGTACAGTTCACAACAACCCTCCCAAATGGTATAACTTGGGTTATTTTGACACATGTGATCAAGCCCTAAGACAGCAAGTATCTTCCAATGGTGTCAGAAAATTCAAGAAATGTATTTCTACCCATTGTAGTCTTAACTGTAGGCATAAATCTTCCTAATCATCAGCACAATTCATTGGAATTTTCATGGGGATCAGAAAACACCCCACAGTTCACACAATGCAGTATTTTGCTTTGTTTTAAACCCTAGTGCATGAAAATTCACATATCATGCCTTCTTGGGGAAATAAGTTCCTTTATAAAAAGGTAATACAGTTGAAGGGGAAATGAGATATCTCTCTGAAGTTACCTTTCCAAAGGTGAACTGTTGTCAATCCTCAAAAAAGAACATCATTTTCATGTCAAATCAAGCAAAGGTAAGAATGGCACACCAAAAGGCAATTTCCTGGCAAGATGTTAACATGAGAACACAAAGTGATGTGTCTGGAAGCAGAACTGCTGAGCTGCAGACAACCTGGGTGTGAGTCAGAGAACATTAGGACTTGGCCTGTCCACCAGGAAGAGAGACTTGATTGCATGCGACTTGTGTCAACTCTGGGGATGTCAAGTGCTACAACTTTTAAAAAGACAACGCAACAGAAAGGTTTATAAATGAGCCGTTCAGCCTTAAGGGAAGGAGAGCAGGAAACAACTCAGTTTCTGAGGGAAACAGTCAACAATCCAGGTGTGTTCTCTGAGATTTTATCATCCATTCCTCTAATATTAATTAAGAAAAAATTGGACACATTTATATATATACATGCATATACATATACTGTAATGATTTATGTAGTGCTTTATGGCTATGCATTCTCTGCCTTGAAGAGATTGTTGCAATAGTCAGAACTAATTTAAAAATGAAATTGAGTGAGATGGAGCATTTGACTTGCACTGTTTGCACTCAGGTATGGGGGCAGTACAGCCACATCTCTCCCACTACAGTTGAAATCTTGTTCATGATAGCTTCCTATAAATCTAGCATTTTAAAGGTTAACCAGGAACACAACAGGTACCCCAGAAGGTAGTAATTAAACTTTGTCTTATGGATAACTCAGTGGTAATGGAATACCAACTAAACGAAATGAACAGATGCTCTTGGGTTTTCTGACTGGCTCTTCCTGGATTTATTTAAAATACAGTGGTACCTCTACTTAAGAGCGGCTCAACTTAAAAGCAGAAAACAGTTGCCATCTTAACTGCTACCTTACAAATTTTAGATATGGCCTGCTCTACTTACAAATGTTTTTTTAACTTTTTTTATTTGTTTTTTTTTTTTTTTTTTTTTAGATAGGGTTCCTCTACTTAAGAGTAGTTCGACTTAAGAGCATGCATTCGGAACAGATTAAATTCGTAAGTAGAGGCACCACTGTATTTTTATCCCGGCTTTCCCCTTGGAAGGACGTAAGGCAGCTTACAAAACTGAAGGACAACATACAATGTCGGAGACAATACAACGGTTGCCAAGAAATACTAAATCTTCAAAACTGAGAACAAGGATTTGGAACAGGCATCTTACAATTAATTAAAAAAAAAATACAATATTAAGCTAAGAACAATAAGTGGACATATAAAGAAAAATGCCACTCTGAGAGATGGAAAACTTAAAATGGAAAAACACTAGCACTACAAATTCAGGCCAAAGGGTAATGAATAACATTAACAAATACCATCCAACCAAAGATCACACAACACATAGGCCGTCACTCAAGGAAAGCCTGCCTGAAGAGAAAGGTATTTGCCTGCTTGTGGAAAGCCAGCAAAGACAGTACCAGTCTTGCCTCCTGTGGGAAGGAGTTCCGAAATTTGGGAGCAACAACAGAGGATGGCCTCTCCTGTGAAGGTGGCATGGCTGAAAGGTCTTTCCTGATGACCTTAGCACATGAGTTAGTTCATATTGATAGATATGATCTTCTAGATAAATTGGAGCCAGGCCATTTAGGGCTTTATAGGTTTAAACCAGCACTTTGAATTGTGTCCGAAAACTGACTGGCAGCCAGTGGAGCTGCTGTAACAAGGGTGTTAGGTGATTCCTGTAACCAGCCCATCAACAATTTGGCTGCTGTGTTTTAGATCGGCTGGTTTCCTGAGATTTTTCATCGGTAGCCACCAGAGATGGGCACGAAATGAATTTTTTTTATTTCGTTTTTCATTTTTTGTTTTGTTGCCTAATGAAATGAAAAACGAAAGGCCCCTTCAAAGAAAAATGAAACAAAACGAAACAAAAATTTTCGGTTCGTTCCATTTCATTTTTCATTGCTTCAATGCATTTTTATGGGAAACTGCTTCAAAACCCCCGCACCATTCCCCCCAACACACCTGATTGCATGGGGGAATGGCGTGGGGGTTTTTCACTTTTTTTTTGCCACCGAAGCCCCGCATGCCAGCTGATTGGCGCTTGCTTCGTCAGCAAAAAAAATTAAAAAAAATTAAAGCCTGCGCCATTCCCCCCAACACACCCGATTGGGTGGGGGAAAGTGCGGGTTTTTAAAACTTTTTTCAGTCCCCGAACCAAGTGCTGCATGCCAGCTGATTGGCGCTTCCTTCAGGGACTAATAAAAAGTTTTAAAAGCCTGCGCTTTCCCCTCACTCCCGAAACACATAAAACAAAGGTAAAAAACATAAAAAACACATAAACACACAAACACAGTAGTTATATAAAACATGCACATAAAACACAAAGACATAAAAATGAAAAATGAAACAAAATGAAAAATGAAATGAAGTTTTAAAAAATCATTTCAAATGAAACAAAACAAAGATAAATGAAACGAAAAACGAAACGAAACACTATTTTGGCATTTCATGCCCATCTCTAGCAGCCACACATAGCATGACAGTAATTGAGCCCAGGAATTGACTTGGGTGTATGAATAGTTTTGATGTCGGAGATTTTTTTCTTTTCCTGTGTTCCCCTGTGGTTTTGATGCTTAGTCACCCCCCCGCCAGGCTGGTCCTCGGGCGGCGGGTCGGTCGCTGGCGTTCCTTGTTGGGGGGGGGTGGGCGCGGTTTTTCCATTCATGCCGTAGCCTGCCCCTCCCCACGGGGATGGTTCTCGGGCGGCGGGGCGGCCGCCGGCGCCTCTTGCTGGGGGGGGTGGGGTCAGGCGCAGACTTTCCATCTTTGCTGCAGCCTGCCCCCCCCATCGGGATGGTCTCTTGGGCGGTGGGTTGGCCTCCGGTGCCGTCGTTGGGGCTATTGAGGTTACACCATGAAGCCAGCTTGAGGACCGACCTTGGTCTCCGGAATCCTTGGACCACTTTACTCGGACCACTTTACTTGGAGGGGCCTAGTTGTAAGCTGTGAGCCGCTTGGCTGTACCATCTGACTGCTGAACCCCCTATGAACCGAGGGTGCAGATCGGCCTGGAGTGGCCCTCCTCTAGGGTCAATTGAGCCATGAGGCTGTCGACCCTGGCGGTGGACTTTCTCCGAGCCTTGTCACTGCGCCCTTGAGTCTGGCGCCTATGACCATTTGCTGCCTTGTGATTCTGTTGCCCCCCTCCCTCCTTTCCCCCCCCTTTTTCTTTTATCTCCCCACCTATTCCATCTCCCTATGGGCTACCCTTGACCTTTTTTTTATATTTAATTTATTTTCACTAGTTGTTTATTTTATTTTATTTTCTTCTTAATTGTTTTTATTGTTTTGCTTTGTTACCTGGTTATTTGGTTATTGTTTTTGGTTGTCATATTTTGTATTGTATTTTTTTCCCTCTCCTTGTCTGTATTTGGCACTGCCAGGTCTGGGCCCTTGACCGTTTTAGATCTTATGGAGTCCGCTGGGTGCCCCATTAGGGTGGTGTCGGGCCGTGGGAGATACGCTGTGGGCCGGCGGGTCGATCGGATCAGGAGAACTCGGGACAGACATCTTCTGCCTGTCCCCCGTTCTGATCCGTCGGCTCACCGCCAAATGGCTGGGATCCAAACCGTCTGTCCCCCCGACCTGTCCTGTCTGCTTATTAATGCCAGGTCGGTACATAATAAGATCCCTCTTGTCCACGATCTTATCGTGGACGAGCGTGCCGACCTGGCTTTCATCACGGAGACCTGGGTTGGCGAGGGGGGTGGGGCTTCCCTCGCCCTCCTTTGCCCCCAGGGCTACCGTTTGCAGCAGCTGGGCAGGTCGAAGGGGCGGGGGGCGGGGGCCTATGGTCTTTAGGGACTCTTTTCATATCAGTAGATCCGCGACGTTGGTGAGTCCGGGTTTGGAATGTCTCCACCTTATGGTGGGTCACAGGGACAGGTTTGGGGTAGTGCTTGTGTACCGTGCTCCCCGCGACCCTGCACTCTCCCTTCCGGAGCTCTCCGAGTTCATCTCGGCGGCACTTTGAGGTCCCCCGCCTATTGGTGGTGGGGATTTCAACGTGCACGCCGAGGTTGGGCTGTCTGGAGTAGCTCTGGAATTCATGGAGTCCATGGCCTCCATGAACCTGTCCCAATTAGTCATCGGACCCACTCATACTGGTGGACACACCCTGGACCTGGTTTTTGCCTCCTCATCGCGGGGTTTTGATCTGGGGGTCGGGAGATTGCTGGCCCGGCCCGTGTCATGGTCGGATCATTATCTACTGACTTTCTCTCTTGCGGTAGCCACCCGGGGAGGAGGGGAGCTGAGCCCGTCCATCTGGGCCCGCCCCCGGGGGCTCCTGGACCCTGCGCGGTTTTCGGAGGCCCTCGGGGATGTACCAGACGGTTTGGATGACGATCCGGCCGACTCCCTAGCCCAACGTTGGTTTGAGGAGGTGGCTGGGGCTGTCGACCGGATCGCCCCCAAGCGCCTGATCCGATGCCGAGCCCGCTCGTCCCCTTGGTTTACCGAGGAGCTACGGGCGATGAAGCAAGAGCGGAGAAGGCTAGAGAGCAGATGGCGGAACGCTCGGGACGGTTCAGAATTGGGCTGCGGTTAAGGCGTTGAACGGTCGCTATTCTCGTGCGATAAGGGCGGCTAGGAGATCTTTGCCGCCCTGAGAATTGGTGAGGCCTCGAATCGTCAAGCGGAACTTTTCCGTGTGGTCCGAGACCTCACCAATCCCGCTCCGCCTGGGCCTCCTCCTAGTGATTTCACTAGTGAGTCATTCGCAGCCTATTTTAAATCTAAGATAGAGGCCATCCGTTCCGAGTTGGATGCCGGTTGCCTGATCCGGCCCCTGTCATGGCCAGTGTCGGGCCGCCTCGGTCGCCTCGGTTTGTTGAGTTTGGGCCTGTTACACCGGTGGATGCCTCCAGGGCCCTGGGACATTGCAGGCCTGCGGCTTCTCCGTTCGACCCTTGCCCTTCCTGGTTGATTAAGAGCGCAGGGGGAGCATGCAGAAATGGGCTTCACTGATTGCCTCAACCTCCTTCAAGGACGGGATTTTTCCCAGTCTTTTGAAGGAGACGGTGGTGAAGCCCATTATTAAAAGACCGGCTTGGCAGTGGACGATCTGTCCAACTATCGCCCCATAGCCAATGTTCCCTTTTTGGGCAAGGTGATCGAGCGAGTCGCCGCCCTGCGTCTCCAGTCGTTCCTGGAGGAGAACCATGTCCTGGATCCTTTCCAGTCCGGGTTCAGGCCGCGTCATGGGACCGAAACGGCCCTGGTCGCGCTGCATGATGATCTGTTGAGGAGGGCTGACAGGGGTTGCTCTACCCTGCTGGTCCTTCTCGACCTGTCAGCGGCTTTTGATACCGTCGACCACGGTATCCTGCTGGAGCGGCTCTCAGAGGTTGGGATTGGAGGCCAGGCTTTTGCCTGGCTCCGGTCCTTTCTCGGGGGTCGCACCCAGCGAGTGAGCTTGGGTGGTGAGTTGTCGGCTCCCTGGACACTCTCTTGTGGGGTGCCTCAGGGGTCGTCGCTCTCCCCAATGCTCTTTAACATCTATATGAAGCCGCTGGCTGAGATCATCCGGAGTTATGGAGTCTGCTGCCATCAGTACGCTGATGACATGCAGCTCTATCTCTCCTTTTCCACCTGTGCAGTGGAGGCCGTCGGAACCCTTGATCGCTGCTTGGCTGCGGTACTGGACTGGACCAGGTCCCACAGGCTCAGACTCAACCCAGGCAAGACCGAGGTTATGTTCTTCGGGGGCTCGTCGGAGGGGTACTGTGGCCCTCTTCCCAGTCTGGATGGGTCCGCCCTCCAGCTGGCGCAAAGAGTGAGGAATCTGGGCGTCGTCCTTGACCCGGATCTGACCCTGGAACCTCAGGTGTCAGCCGTGGTCAGGTCGCCTTTTACCATCTTAGGCTTATCGCCCAGATTCGCCCGTACCTCGATGAGGGCTCCTTGAGGACTGTGGTACAGGCACTGGTCATGTCGAGGCTGGATTACTGCAACGCTCTCTACATGGGGCTTCCCTTGAACCTTGTTCGGCGACTGCAGCGGGTCCAGAATGCGGCGGCCAGGCTGGTGGTTGGTGCGCGTCGTTATGACCGCGCCACCCCCATCCTGGCTCGCCTACACTGGTTACCCGTTGCCTCCCGAATAAGGTTCAAGGTGTTGGTTTTGGCTTACAAAACCCTCCATGGCTTGGCCCCGGCTTATTTGGCGGAGCGTCTCTCCCGACAATTAAATCCGGCCCGACCCTCCCGAGCCTCGGTGGCCTTATCACTGCGGACGGTCACTCCGAGGGATGCCCGTAAGGCTAGTACTCGTGGGCGGGCTTTCTCGGTAGTGGCCCCATCCATCTGGAACAAACTTCCCAGTGATTTACGGCTGGCTCCATCGCTGCAGGCATTTAAGAGGAACCTTAAGACCTTCCTCTTTCGAGAAGCCTACGGCGATGTCTAAGGTCCCACTCTGGTTTTTTTTTTTTTCTTTTCTTCTTCGTTCATATATATTTTTGGATTTTGTAACCCCGCCTAACTATTATTGTTCATTGTAGCTCTGGTATTGCTTGATTCCCTTGTGTTGTTTTAATTGTGATGCTGTGAACCGCCCAGAGTCCCCATCGTGGGAATGGGGCGGTATACAAGTGTAAATAATAAATAAATAATAAATAAATAATAGTCAAGTGTGCTCATTTGACTACATCAACGGCAGCATTTATTGGGATGTATTGGTTGTCAAGTAGTAGCTTTGTATTCCTTGAAGTTTCAGGGCCAAAACCTGAAACCTGTTACAACAGGCAGGGCCTTGCACATCAGCTTCAGAATAAGGTGTGCAGGTATGCATTAGAGAACAAGATAGATGATTGTCATTATTTTTCATTCCCCTCTCAACAAATATCACATGTGCAATATACAAACATCTTGTGCTGAGCGACTCAACCCTGATTCTAGCTGAGATTAGGGCCAAAATGGCCCCCCAGGCATTACAGCCATAACACAATAAAATGATTTTTTTCTTGCATGATTGCTTGTCACAAGATTTATCCAAATGCCTGGAGGCCTGAGAATGCACATCTGTTGTGTATTGATCTGTATTCCTATTGGTTTCTGTTCCTGTTCCAAAGGGAACAGGCCTATTGGTTTATTCAAGTTGCTGCATTTGGATCCTCAATCCTATTGGTCTCTGCCAAAAGGCAGCTTTGTGATTGGTTGTAATTGTTCCCTCCAAAATGTATCTTTTCCTAGCCAGTCCTGGCTCCTATAAAAGTAGCTCCCTCTCCCCAGTCCCCAGTCTTGTTCTCTCCCTGAATAAAGAGCTGTTACACTAGAAGCTGTCTCCAGCCTGCTATGTCTAAGAGCTGAAATCACTGCTGAAATCACTAAAACCCACGCTACTACACTGGCGACGAAGGTGGGATCCGGAATGCTGAGAAGCAGAGGATCATCACGCTGACTCAGAGTCCGGATCGCAGTGGAGAACAAGACTCACCAGCTGGCTTAGAAGACGACCCTGCCCGCCTGGAGAATGGAAAGTCCACGGGTATTGGAGCCCTTCCAGCCATCGGAGCCCCACACTTGGGAGGAATATGTTGAACGCTTCGAGTTCTTCATGGTGGCTAAAGGAATCACGGATGACAGCAAAAGAAGGGCCACGTTCCTGAGTTGCTGTGGGCGTGAGACCTTCATGTTGGCCAAGGCACTGCTCGCCCCAGCAAAGCTGAGTGAGACATCACTCACAGACATTTTCGCCCGGCTGACAAGCCATTTGGCACCTGCCAAAACCAAGATGGCCTGGCGGATGGAGTTCCAGAAAAGGCAGCAGCAAGCTGGAGAATCTGTGGCTGCATTCCTGGAAGGACTCCGGGAGCTTGCTCAGCACTGTGGCTTCCCAAATCTTGAAGACACTCTCTTGAATCGATTTGTTGGGGGGCTCAGCAGCAAAAAAGCCTGAAGGCGCATTGTGGCAAAGGAAGATGTCACCCTTGCCTCTGCCTTGAAAGAGGCCACCGCCACAGAGAATTATGAGCAGGAAGAGCTCAATGTCAGTTGCAAGGCCATGAAGCTGCGGGTAGAGGCTGCCCATGCCATGGATGAACCAGAGGCTAGTCCAAGCCAGAGCCCAGTCCGTGGTGTCGAGTTGGTGCGTCAGGCTGATGCACGGCCCAAAGATCGCCGAGGCGCTTGCCCAGGCTGTGGCGGTAACCATGAGCAGAAAAGCTGCTGTTTTCGTGATGCTACGTGCAGGGCATGCGGAAAGTCAGGATACATCACCAGGGCCTGTAGGTCGGTGGCAGCTGGAACAACGGGATCACCTAGATCAACGCGTCGCAGATCATCCACCACGACTCATCTCTTGGACAACTGCAATTATCTCACAGAGATCAACGGAGAGACCGTGCAGTTCCTGGCGCAAGGCAAAACATCAATCAGAGTGAAGATTGAAGGTCAGCCATGCGACATGGAGGTGGAGTCCGGATCTGGATTCACCATTGTTTCAGACCAGACTTCAAGGGGGCTCTTCCCTGGGGTAAGTTCCCCTCTCTGGAACCATTCCCAGCAACCTTGCAATCATACACGGCTGGCCGCATCCACATTCTAGGAATGTGTGCAGTGAGGGTACAATTCTGGGAGGAACAGGCCGTGCTTAAATTGGTGATTGCAAAGCGGAGTCGCCCCAGTCTCCTGGGTAATGACTGGTTTCCCGCCTTGGGACTGTGTATATCAGGGCTCAACTCAGTCCAAACTTCCCCAGAGTTGGGGAAGGCGTTAGGCCAGGAATTTGCCAAACTCTTCAGTGGAAAACTGGGTTGTTATAAAGGGCCTCCAATTGACTTTGAGCTGGACCCCAGGGTGGCCCCAATCCGACTCAAGCCAAGGTGAGTGCCATTTGCGCTGCAACCCAAGATTGAGGCGGAACTGGACAAATTGGTCAAACAGGGAGTTCTTTCACCTGTGGACTCTTCTAAGTGGGAGACTCCTATCGTCACGCCCCTTAAGGCAAATGGGGAAGTGAGAATTTGTGCAGATTACAAATGTACTATCAACAGGGCACTCAGGGGAAATTCATACCCCATTCCAGTCGTCTCACAGCTGTTGGCAAAACTAGCTGGGGGGAAATTTTCGCCAAACTTGACCTGGCACAAGCGTACCAGCAGCTGCCAGTGACTCCGCAATCTGCGGAAGCACAGACTATCGTAACACACAAAGGGGCTTTCCGAGTAAACATATTACAGTTTGGAGTTTGTGTGGCCCCAGGGATTTTTCAAGGACTAATGGAGTGCCTGTTAAGGGGTCTGCCAGGGGTCTTGTCATTTTTTGATGATGTTCTGATTGCTGGGAAAGACCCCCAGGAACTAGTTGGGCATATCCGTGCTGTGTTACTCAAATTTAAAGAGGTGGGGCTGCAGCTAAAAAAGGAAAAATGCAGTTTTGGGGTGCCATCTGTGGCTTTCTTGGGGTTTAAAATTGATGCAATGGGCATCCACCCCACTGACTCTAAAATTAAAGCCATTACTGAGTCACCACGCCCACGGAACAAGATGGAGTTGCAGTCATTCCTGGGACTTATTAACTTTTATCATTCATTCCTACCTCAGAAAGCTTCAATAGAGGAACCGTTGCACAAACTATTGAAGAAAAAGAGTGTGTGGCGTTGAGCTCAGGCACAGCAGAAGGCTTTTGACACCTTGCGGGGCATGCTGACTAGCAGGAGCGTCCTTGCTCATTATGACAAGTCAAAACCTCTTGTCCTGGCATGTGATGCCTCTCCGTATGGGCTGGGAGCTGTGCTGAGCCATAGGGAAGCGGATGGGTCAGAAAAGCCCATCTCGTTCTATTCTCGTACGTTGTCGCCAACGGAGGGCAACTACGCAAAAATTGACAAGGAAGCCCTGGCAATAGTGGCAGGGATTAAAAAGTTTCATGACTATTTATACGGTCGCCACTTCTTCCTTGAAACTGACCACATGCCTCTGTTAGGATTGTTCAACCCGAACAAACAGACGCCGCAGATTCTCTCCCCCAGAATGTTGCGATGGTCTATATTCCTGAATGGGTTCCAGTACACCCTGACCCATGTTCCAGGGAAAAGGTTGTGCCACGCTGATGCACTAAGTCGCTTGCCCCTTCCTGGTGTGAGCGATGTGGATCCTGCCCCAGCGGAACGAGTGATGATGCTGGAAACACTTCCAGGGGCCCCTGTAACTGCCACTGAAATAGCTGAGAGTACGAGGAAAGATATCGCTCTCTCCCGTGTGCTCACTTGGGTGGGGAGGGGATGGCCAGGTGGCCCGCATGAAGAAAAATTTAGACCATACGCAACAAGGCAACATGAGTTATCCCTGCATAAGGGCTGTCTCCTGTAGGGAGACAGGGTGATCATCCAAGCGCCACTGAGAAACAGGGTTCTAGATACACTGCACATGGGGCATCCAGGAATGGTCAGGATGAAGTCGCTGGCCCGGTGCTATGTATGGTGGCCTGGGATGGACCAAGATGTTGAACAATGGGTACGGACATGCAAGGCATGTCAGGAAGTGCGCCCAGAAGTGGCCAGAGCACCAGTCCAAAGGTGGGAGCAGACCCGGACTCCTTGGAGCCGGCTGCAGTTAGATTTTGCTGGGCCATTCGAAGGAAAGGGTTTTTTGTTATCGTTGATGCGTATTCTAAATGGCTAGAGGTGGCTATGGTTCCCAGCATGTCGTCAGCTGCGGTCATCAAAGTGTTGAGACAGCTGTTCACAACCCACGGGTTGCCCGAGACCATTGTGTCAGACAATGGAGCAGCCTTTGTATCCCAAGAATTCAGGGCATTCCTGGCTGATAATTTCATAAGAGGGGTCACCTCAGCTCCTTTTCATCCCTCATCCAATGGGCAGGCTGAGCGCATGGTGCAGACAGCCAAAGGATCTATTGCACGCTTGATGGAGGGTGACTGGTCAACGCGCATTGCCCGAATGTTGTTCTTGCAGCATGCGACACCGTGTACTACTACGGGCAAGTCGCCAGCAGAGCTGCTCCTAGGTAGAAGGCTGGTAACGGTGCTGGACTATGTCCACCCGGACAAAATGCCAAACCGCAATGCTAGAGCACCTCCACAGGCAGAGAGCGACTCTACAAGGTATTTTGCTGCTGAAGATTTTGTCTGGGTGAGAAATTATGCCAGAGGTCCCCTGTGGGTGCCAGGGGTGATCACCAGAGCGTCTGGGCCAGTCTCTTATTACGTGACCATTGAAGATGGCAGGGTCTGGCGTAGGCACGTGGATCAACTGAGGTGCAGAGCGCCCAGTAGAGTTGGTACAGGTTTGGGAGAATTGCAGCCCGAGAGTGACACTACCCCCATGAATGAGTCACAGCTGCAAGATCAGAGCGGAGATGCCCCAGGAGTGCAGGTACCAGTGGCTTCAGCAAATGAATCTGCTCCAGCAAGTCCTCATGGTGCCGAGGAACAGATCAGGCACACTGAGTTGTTTGAAACCCCCTCCGTGTCAGATGAAGCTATTACAGTAGACTCTCCACCACAGACACTGCCTGCTCAAGCCCCTGCAACACCTGTAGTCAGGAGATCAATTAGAAGTCGCAGGGCCCGACAATATCTAAAGGATTACGTGTGCTGTGCCCATCAGGGGGGAACGGGTGTTGTGTATTGATCTGTATTCCTATTGGTTTCTGTTCCTGTTCCAAAGGGAACAGGCCTATTGGTTTATTCAAGTTGCTGCATTTGGATCCTCAATCCTATTGGTCTCTGCCAAAAGGCAGCTTTGTGATTGGTTGTAATTGTTCCCTCCAAAATGTATCTTTTCCTAGCCAGTCCTGGCTCCTATAAAAGTAGCTCCCTCTCCCCAGTCCCCAGTCTTGTTCTCTCCCTGAATAAAGAGCTGTTACACTAGAAGCTGTCTCCAGCCTGCTATGTCTAAGAGCTGAAATCACGAAAAGCCACGCTACTACACATCAGTTGCCTAAGACTTTACGGGTGACCTTAGAAATGGCAGCCATAGTGGTACATGTTATAGAGTCCATGTTCTGGAAGGTAACTTGAGCATTTTTTATTAAAATTTATTATAATCAACAAGGACCAGGTAAAATTGCTATGAAGGCCATGTTCAGTTGAAGGATCACCAACACCATCATCCAGTGACAGAACTACTGCCTAGGCTGGCTTGATGATTCATACCTCGGTGAAATAACTTTATAACACTAGAGATCTACATGGGCAAAGTCTACTGATTGAACATGCCCCTCAAGTCCCAGTATGCTTCTTGGCCTTCTTGATCTACCTCCTCACCCTTTCTAGGGTTTTTAAAGTAGATAATATAATTAAACGGTTCATCATTCCCTTCTTCTGGTAGTGCCCTGGGACTACAGTTTGCCTATCTATACAGGCTGGCTTTTCTCCTAGGAGGCACAAGCCGAAATTGAACTCCCAACCTCTGCAGTCAGATATCTTGGCAACTGAGTTATGCAGGCAGTGATTGCATTTGCCACTAAAGACTCTGCTTTAAAAGGCATCCAGAGGGTAAGTAATTAAAGTTAGTTCTGAACAGCCATGGCATCAGTACTAAGTATTCATTCATAAGAACATAAGAACATAAGAAGAGCCCTGCTGGATCAGGCCAAAGGCCCATCTAGTCCAGCTTCCTGTATCTCACAGCGGCCCCACCAGATGCGTTTGGGAGCGCATGAGACTAGATATCTGTCTCCTGATACCACTCCCCTGCATCTGGCCCTTGAAGTACCCTGGTTTAAAGCCTAGAGATTACACATCTCCATCATGGTTTGTAACCCGTGATGGACTTTTCCTCTAGGAATCTGTCCAATCCCCTTTTGAAGGCATCCAGGCCAGATGCCAGCACCACATCCTGTGGCAGGGAGTTCCATAGACTTACAACGCGCTGGGTGAAAAAATATTTTCTTTTGTCAGTTCTTACTCTCCCAGCACTCAATTTGAGTGTATGTCCCCTAGTTCTGGTATTTTGAGAGAGGGAGAAGAGCTTCCCTCTATCCACTTTACTCATACCCTGCATTATTTTGTATGTCTCAATCATATCCCCCTCAAGCGCCTTTTTCCAGACTGAAGAGGCCCAATTGTTTTAGCCTTTCTTCATAAGGGAGGTGCCCCAGCCCAGTAATCATTTTAGTCGCTCTCTTCTGCACCTTTTCCAGTTCCACTATGTCTTTCTTGAGATGCGGTGACCAGAATTGTACACAATACTCCAGGTGGGGCCTTACTATTGTTTTGTATAACGGCATTATAATGTTGGCTGTTTTATTTTCAATCCCCTTTTTGATGATCCCTAGCATGGAATTGGCCTTCTTCACTGCTGCCACACATTGGGGAGACACCTTCATGGAGCTGTCCACCAACACACCAAGATCTCTTTCCTGATCCGTCACGGATAACTCAGAGCCCATGAGTTGATAGATGAAGTTTGGATTTTTTGCCCCAATATGCATTACTTTACATTTGGTTACATTAAAACGCATTTGCCATTTCTCAGCCCACTCCCCCAGTTTGGAGAGATCCTTCTGGAGCTCTTCACAATCTTCTCTGGTTTTTACCACATGGAAAAGTTTTATGTCATCTGCAAACTTGGCCACCACACTGTTTATCCCTGTCTCCAGGTCATTTATGAACAGATTGAAAAGCACCGGTCCCAGGACCGAGCCCTGGGGCACACCGCTTTTCACTTCTCTCCATTGTGAAAATTTCCCATTGACACCTACTCTTTGTTTCTGGGATCTCAACCAGTTCTCAATCCATAAGAGGACCTGCCCTCTTATTCCCTGAGAGTGCAATTTTCTCAGCAGCCTTTGGTGAGGGACTGTGTCAAAAGCCTTTTGAAAATCCAGATAGACTATATCCACCGGTTCACCCAAATCCACGTGCCTGTTGACCTTTTCAAAAAATTCTAAAAGGTTTCATGACAAGGCATTGACAATACCAATTTTGATACACTGTACCTCTTCTAAGTTTTATTTATTTTTAGAGTATTTTTACCCCACCTTTCTCCTTGGAAAAGTTGCAACGCCTCCCTCCCTCACCTAGTTTTTTTTTTTACTTATTTTATGACAGGACAGCTGAAACGTGTACAGTGCTTTAAATTCACACAATGAGTTAAGAGTGATACTGGGTTAGAACAACAAGTGACTCACAGTTAGCTGTCACAGACTACTAGAGAAGTGTACATGGTGGTGCTCCCACAATGGCAGATTACTAGAGATCCTATCAAACCTGAAGTTGAAATTGTCTTTAGTTCTGAAGCTGAAATGCCTGACAGAAATTCTAAGTCTTTTCAATCAGGTTTTTCCATTAACCCTCTATATGACGTTTTGCTTTTTTTTTTTTTTTTTTTTTTTTTTTGAAAAAAGGGAAGCAACCATTTGTACCACCCGCACCTATAGGTGATTTTAATGCATTTTATTGAACAGGAACCTCCCCCCTTGATTTTCAAACTAGCAAAACAGTACTATTCAGATGTGTCTGAAATGAAAGCATATGGACAACTTTATAGAGAAGAAAATCATTGCTGTGAAACAGAATTAATGAGAATCACCTACAAAATCGTGACTTTCCTTTATTGTTAGAAATAGTGATGGTGGTAGTTGGCCAACTATGATTTCTGCCACTGTTTTCTCAAAGACAGTGATAAATGGGTCTCTGTTCCATTGAGTCTGAATATGTATTAAAAAGCATACTTAGAAACAGAAAATAGCATAGCAATGACATTTCTCTTGAAAAAGAAGCTGATCTGTTAAGCTTCATAAATTTTCAAGTATTCATAGTAACTCCTACTAGCCCTCGAAAGATATATGAATGCAGGGATAAAATTAAGACACTTTATAAGAAGCTGTCCTCAAACACTGAAAAAAATGTTACAGTAGGGATTCTTATTGCTATAATAAATAACAGTTGTTTTACTGAAACCGCTTACATGTTTAAAGGGCTAATAGACAGTAAAAGTGTAATTAAATTACACCATACCTGTTGAAGAATTTCAGTTTAAACTGAATTATAGACAGGCCATGCCTCCCATGTAAACATTTACCAGAAGTTTTAAGAAAGGGAATCAGTTAATGTAAAACATTGAAATGATTTGGCTTAAAACAGAAATATTAGATTAAAAACTCTCTAGCTGGATCAAAACATGCTCCTTCTGCCTTCTGTTGTATTCTTTTTATTTAGGGAAAAACAAAAATACATTTGATAAAACTAAGGCTGGACTAGAACTCTAAACTAAGAACTGAACAGGTTCAGAAAAGTGAGAATGGCTTCCTGCTTTGTGAAGAATCTTTTAGAGATGCAGACTGGGATGATCCAAACGCAAAAGGGAAACTGAAGTCATCTTTCCCATCTTGAAAAGCTTGAGCAGATGAGCACGTTGGAAAGGAAAATGCAAATGAATCCTCAGTGTCCATTTTTCCAAATAAATCTCCTTGAAAGGAATAATATTTTGGATTACTTTTGGCTTTATATAGGAAAACAATCAAACCACAACACTTAGTCTGTTTTGTATACAAGAAGTGGCACAGATATTGCAAGAAATAAGTGCTAATGAGAACTCCAAGCAAGATGGGCCCAGTAGTACACTCAACTACACTTCTCTTGAACTAGAGGAAATTCAAAGACTCACACACAGCAAATAATACAGTAATCCAATTTCCACTCACTGAATCTGTGTGTCAGCTTTTACTCTGAAGACAGCATGTGGTGGCATTATTATTATTAATTGTTATTATCTGGTGAACACAGCTGCCAGGTGTTAAGCTGGAGTTGGCCTTCTCCAATGATCAAGCTCTTTCCAAGAGCCTAGGATGACTGGATGTATCTTTGTATATATGTTGTTCCTAATAATGTTGCCATTTGTAATTGACTGATGTTGACCTGTCAGTGCTGAGGGCTTTCCGATGATGATCCAGGTCTTTTGGGATTGCACCCAAGGTGCCTATTATTATTGATATTGTTCTTGCTTTCATTTCATAGCTTTTGGATTTCTATTATTATTATTATTATTATTATTATTATTATTATTATTATTATTATTATTATTATTATTATTATTATTATTATTATTATTATTATCACCATCATCATCGTCGTCATCATCATCAAATTATCGCACAGCAGACAACTACGCTGGATTTTGTAATACAAATCACTAGTTGAATGCTTCCCAAGCGTTTAGGACTACGTGATGTATCAGCGAATTATGCGAGCAGAACCCAGAAAGGTGGCTTTTTGCAGCTGACTGATGGTGACTTTGTCAACTCCAATTTCTTCTAAATACTTGCTTAGTTCTTTAGGTACTGCACCCAGCGTGCCGATTACCACTGGGACTACCTGTACCCGTTTACACCAGAGTCTCTGAATATGTCTGTGAAGATTCTCAGTCATCTAGGTGAGTTTATCTGGAAGATGAGTCATGGCAACTGGACTTCTTTTTCTTGAGAGATAAAACATTTCACTGCTCATCCAAACAGCTTCATCAGTCTGAATACAGCTAGTGCGAGTCCTCCATCTTAGAGTCAGCTTTGACCTCTTGTCACTTTGGTCTGAAACAGGATATTGAAACTCATGTTCTAGCCACCAATTTCGTTCGCATGTCTGATTGATAAAGTTTTAATAGTCCAATCTATGAACCTTGAGGATAAAATCACTCAGCCTTCAAGCTGACTTAAATTCACTGTTGATATAGCAGTTGCTTAATGTGGTATAATGCATTTGTCCTGTTTTGTTGAATCGTTTTCTGTTTTTCTTAACCACCCAGAGAACTAAGATGTCCTTGATGATGATGATGATGATAATGATGATGATTATGATGATGATGATCATAACAACAACAACAACAACCCAAGGGTGCCACCTTGTTGTGGTGGGGGGTTTAACTGCTCCAGTAGGTCCAACCATACCAGAGTGGTCTTGACTGAGGAACAGAACTAAGTGTAGTTAGTTTGAACCCTTGAATGGGGGCATATTAAACATTTTTGTTAAGGAGCAAAGACCTAACTTAGCTTAACTGCCCAGAGTGGCTTTGTTGCTAGATGGCTCAGTATAGAAATAAATATAAATAAATATGAATATGAGTTAATAAAAAGCATTGGCAAAATGTTATATTTTGTTGTAAGACATACCAATATCTTTCCGTGGAGAAATAGGATTTAAACATCCAGCAGAAGAACTTTCACCCAACTGAAACATAAGAGTCATTGTGGTGAATTAATCAGAAAACTAAGGAGCAATTTGAGAAATGGAAGAACAATGTGCTGTATTTAATTCTCTGAGCAAAAAGTACTGCACAAAGGTAGAGGGGGGTATGCACAGGTGGTGAAACTGATGTTTCAAACCTGGACACCAGAAGTAAAACTTTGCTATTTCCATCAATGTTCTTATCTCTTCATAGTCCTCTGAGAGGTTATTCCTTCTATCAGTAAAACATTAATGAAATCAAATTATTGAGAAAAGGCAAGTTACACAGTGCTTAAGAAGAGCCATACTTGGTCTGGAGAGTTGACTGAAGAAAGCAGGATAATAGATCCATGCCTTTTTCTCAGAATGTGAAAACAAAACTTTCTCTCCCTGAGCAGCAGATGTTTTGTCCCCATTTTTGGTGAGTGTCAGACAGAGCACTAACTGGAAGGTGTATTTCAAAACACCCCTCATTACTGGTATATATCCACATTAATATTCCTATTAGATTAGTTATGAATGCAATTTAGAACCACAGAGTCATAGAATAGTGAAGTTGGAAGGGGCCTAAAAGGCCATCAAATCCAACCCTCTCCTCTAGCTTGAGAGTTCACTCTTGTTTATTAGGGTGTGGTGGCTTAGAGGAGTAAGGCTCAGAAAACTGTCGACTGCAAAGTCAGCAGCTTGCAGTTCAAATCCTGGGTGCCACGCAGCGGAGCGAGCTCCTGCTGTTAACCCCAGCTCCTGCTAACCTAGCAAGTTCGAAAGCATGTAAATGCAAGTAGATAAATAGGTACCGCCATAAAAAGCGGGAAGATAAAACAGTGTTTCCTTGCAGCCATGCCAGCCACGTGGCCGCGAACTTGCACAAGCCTGGCTCTCTGGCTTGAATACGGAAATGAGCACCGCCCCTAGAGTCAGGCATGACTAGCACGCATATACAGGGGGGAACCTTTAACTTTACCTTTTACTTTGTTTATTTTTATTATGGCTATAATCCTGCCTTTAACCCAAATCGGGGCAGTAACCATATTTCCCTTCACTACCTTTTATCCTCAGATTGTGAAAATTGTGCTCAAGTGTAAATCTGAATCTACATCCTTCTAGTTCTGATATGGTGCTCTATAAAGTTGTGAGGATAGCAACACATGTGATGTCACAAAGGCTGGGAGGAGATTTAGAACTGAGGCAGCTGACTGTGGAAACAGGCACCACATGTTTTACTCTCCTCAAGTGCATGCACCCCAATGCCATCCCCAGTCCTCCCCTCTCTCTCCTGGTTTTCTGCTTGTTGGATTATGTTGACATTGTGCCAGCTCAAAACACATATAAACATCTTCAGTCAGACCTGTAAACCCTGGCACCAGCTAGGACTGGGAGCCTGGGCCTCAAAGCAGTGGTTCCCAACTGCTGGGTCCCCACATGTTTTTGGACTACAACTCCCAGAAGCCTTTACCACTAGCTGGGATGGCCAGAATTCCTGGGAATTATAGTCCAAGAACATATATGGACCAAAGGTTGGGAAGCATCACTTTGAAGTCACCTGCCACACAAAAATCAAACTTCCTTTCTAGCACTACTAGCTCTGAGATTGGTCTCTCTGTTCCTGAAGGAAAAAGGAAAGGATAGTGTTAGTGATTCCTTCAGACTCCACATGGCACAGGGAGACCTAGCAACTCTATCTCACACACCTCCGCATTTTAATCATACCTGGTTTGGTGAATTTTCAGCTCCAAATTCAGAGAAATCAAAGAAATTAAATACAGGTGACTTGGAAGTAAAACAATTAAATGAAAAAGCCGGTGACTTGGACGTAGATCCTTCGTTGTCTGATTGATGTCTGGCATAGTGAAACAAAGGAAGAAATTGAGTAGGGACAAAAATATTTAAGATTACACCTAAAATAAGTGACATCCAAGTTTGGTAGAAATGAAGGCTTTCGTCATAGGTGCCCTTGAGAGGGCCAGGTTTTTTTTTTCAAATTACATGAACTAAATATTATTTGAATTAAAATCCTTACAAGTCAAATGGTGTTTTCCTCCCACTAGAATCAGGTGTTTTTGAAAGTACATTTGGTTCTGGAGTTCTTGTAAAATGTTCATCACTTTCCTCTCTTGCTGTAGAGTGACATTCAGGAGGATTAATATAACACTCTTTCTGCCCATCCTATTAAAAGCAAATGTTAAATATTAGGCCATATCTGTATTATGTTAATTATGACTACAGCTGAATATGTTTGTTTGTTTGACAAATGCAGTGGGAGTAGAACGTGCTGTGCTGCCCCCTGCTCAATAGTCCAAAGTAGTAATTTTTCTAAATTCTGAGGTGAACATTATGAAGTTGTCTTACATTGACAGCATTACGAGGAGTAGCTGAGGGAGCTGGGGATGTTTAACCTTACAAAAAGAAGGCTGAGAGGCTATGTTTAAATATTTGAAAGGATGTCACACTGATGAGGGGACTGGTTTGTTTTCAATGGCTTCAGAGACTAGGATGTGGGGCAATGGTCTCAAACTGCAGGAAAAGAGATGCAATTAAAACATTAGGAAGAACTGTCATAATATGTAGAATTGACAATATATATGTATTGTATATTTAACAGAGTGAAAAGAGAATTGTAAAATGGAGTCAGTCAAAAATGCAGTGTCATGATGTTAGCCACAAGTGCAAGGAATTCGAAATCACCACCAGGTTAAGTGATTTAGCACAGGTGGAATAGTTAATGACATCATGGTGTGTCAGAATGTGATTGGTTAAAATCATGTCTGGTGAGGTCTAAATGTGTATATAAGAACTGGTTTGTATAATGTTAAATTGGAACTGTTTGTGGTGAGAAAACAGTACCCCACACTCTGTTGATTTGTATATGTGATATTGCTTGGTGTTATGCTGTTGTTATTTGCTGTATATTTGCTGTATATATTCAATATAAGAGTTTTATTCTAAGTCATGTTTCTTTGTCTCCCTGTTTCTGGGTTCTGATAATACTTATAACAATTAACTACACTTTATCTACATGCTGCTGCTGCTAAGCTCATATTTTTTCTCTGCTATACACACACGTGTGTTAACATTTTTCATAATCCCTTAATTATTTGTTGATAGGGTTATGGGCCCAGAGCAGATAAAGTGTGTTTTGTATAAAGTTGTGTTTTGCAGAAGGAAACGGTTTGGAGTGGAACAGAGACAAAAGAAAGCTGCAAAGGAAAAGTTCTTCTCTGAGGCTTGGAAGCGAACAGAGAAGGAGGCAGCTGATAAAGCAAGCCAAGCATAAACAGAGTGTTTGAATGAAAACAGAGGAGGCTGAAGAGAGTGTTGCTGAGGAGGCTGAAGGGAGTGTTGCTGAAAGGGCGAAGAAGCCGGCACAATCAGCCGAGATGGCAAGTATAAACTTATCTTCAATGCCTCTGGTGAAACTGTCTGATTCCAACTATTTGGTCTGGGCTAAGCGCATGAAACATTATTTGATATTTCTTGAACTGTATGAATATGTGGGAAAAGATCTTGAAGATGATGCGGATGAACAGAGTGTGAAGCTAGATGCAAAAGCGCTGTCTATAATTGTTTTGTCTTTAGAAGATTTGCAGTTTGTTTATGTACAGGAGGCTAAGACAGCATATGAAGCTTGGATGGCCTTGAGAGCTGCGCATATCAAAGACACAGCTGGCAGCAAGATAACTTTGATGAAACAACTGTTTCGGACAAGGCAGAGCCCAGGAGAAAATATTTCAGATCACGTAAGAAAAATAAATAACATTTTTCATCAGTTATCTGAAGTGGGAATAAATCATGATGAAGAATATAAATGCTTTGTAATCTTGTCAAATTTGGATGCATCGTTTGATAATATAGTGATGGGGATAGAAGCATTGAAAAGTGACGATTTAACTGTTTCCTATGTCCAGTCAAGGCTACTGCAAGAGGAACAGAGGAGAGCTGAATCTAAAGCAAATAATAAAAAGCCTGTGCCGAGTTCTGATGAAACAATCCAGGTAGTAAGAAGACGCCATATCTGTGGAAGTGATAAGCATATAAAACGTTTCTGTGATAGAGTAAACAAGAATAAGAAACAGAAAAAAGTTGCTGTTAAGCAAAACTGGCAGAGTGAAGGACACCAGGTGTCTGTAATTAATGAAAACAATGAACAAGAGTGCTCAAAGCAGGAATTGTTTGTAGTAGATTCCAGATCTAGTATTCATTGTGTAAACAAAAAAGATATGTTTGAAACACTAACTTTATATAACTCCAGAACTGTAACACTGGCGGACGGAACACAAACGAAGATATGTGGAGAAGGTAAACTATTTTTAAGCCTCTCAAGTGTAAATTTGATAAAGTGTTGTACATTCCATCTCTGAATAACAATTTGCTAAGTGTGCCTATGCTTGAGAAGATGGGATTTCAAGTGCAGTTCAGTGAGAGCAGTTGCAAAATTGTTACGGATGGGAAGACAATGGCCACTGGACAGCTGCATGATAATTTGTTTGTAATAAGCACTGCTGACAGATCTGTGAACACTATTCGAAACAAACCTCTGCATGACAGATGCATTCATTTGTTGCACCGCAGGCTAGGACATTTAAGTTTTGAAAATATAAAAAAGACTCTACAGCATGTGGAAGATGGGACTGTGCAGAACTGCAGCAAATATTTAGATTGCCATGTCTGCAAAAGCACAAAAATAAAGCCTGCTCCCATATCAAAGAAAAGTTTTAGGAAATCAGAGTATCCTCTACAGCTGGTTCACACTGATGTAATTGGACCACTGGCACCTTCAATTGGTGGATCCAGGTTCTGTCTAGTAATAACAGATGATTTCTCTCGTTACTCATGGCTGTATATTCTGAAGCACAAAAGTGATGTGTGTGCAGTGTTCAAGAAATGGTTTGCAATTGCAGAACGTCAATACAAGCACAAAATTGTGGCTGTGCAAAGTGACAGAGGCAGTGAGTTCTTATCTAATCAGTTTGTTGATTATTTAAAAAGAAAAGGTGTGAGACACAGACTTACGAATCCTGCTGCTTCTGCCAAACATGGACTGGCTGAAAGAAAAAATGGAATTCTCCAGAGCCTGATGAATGCAATGTTAGCTGATGCAAAGCTTCCCAGAGGATATTGGGTTGAGGCAATGAAATATGCCAATTATGTCTCAAACAGAGTATGGAGTTCAGCAATTAATGAAGTTCCTTATACTTTGTTGCATGGCAAGAGACCTACACTAAAAAATTTACAGTCATTTGGTTCTGAGGCCTGGGTTCGAATCCCGAAGAAATACAGGCAGAAAAATAGCCCAAAGTCAAGGAAACTAATATTTATTGGTTTTCAACCTGCTGCCAAGTCCTGGAGGTTTTGTGATAACCATGGGAAAGTTTATATTAGCAGGTCTGCAACGTTTTGTGAGTGAGCAGAGAAACTGGGAAGATATCCATGCCAACAATGAGGTATTTTTGCCAAGCATGTGTCCCCACACTGAGCCTGAAGAAGATGCCAGTGTAGGAGGGGAGTCTACACAGTTGCAAGATGAAAAGGTGGAAGAGGAGCCAGTGATGCTCAGACAGTCTACCAGATCCAATATTGGAGTGCCACCAGAAAGGTTTGCTATAAATTTTGTATCCCATGAGACACAACGCTATAATGATGTGTTACAGATGCCAGAAGATGAAAAGAAGCAGTGGATGATGGCCATGGAAAAAGAATATGAATCTTTGAAAAAACATCAAGTATTCACACTGTTAGGGTTTAACAGTAAAAGTAACTAATAATTTGTGTAAGTTGTGGAAGAGTTTGTAACTCTAGTAATGAAGTCAGGGATCAGCTGACTGCAATGTGTAATTAACTGTGTATATAGTAGATAGCAAGTGTGGGTAACACTTGATCACTTCATCTCATGCTCCTGATGATGATCCAGGCTGCTTCACGTCTCTGCTGAGAACTCCGTGTCTGCAGAAAGGAATGCTGAAGAAAGCTGTTTCAGTTGTATTGTTATTTTGCCAGTTATTTTGCTTTGTCTTCAAACTATTCTTTGTAAATAAAACTCTGCTAAAAAACCATAACAGTCGGTTATGGGTGCAACCGCTGACGTGCGCAACAGCCGCTGACATGAGCAAAAAAGAGGTTTGAGCTGCAGAGCGTCTGAGCTGAAAGGAGTTGCCTGTGGCAGGCGAGAGAGGCTCCGAGAGGATGGCAGAATCAACAGTGGTGAGCATTCCTGTCCCAGTGTTAAAAGAAGGAGGATATTTATCGTGAGCTTATCGTATTGAACTTTGTTTAAAGAAAGCAGGCTTGTGGGGAATAGTTAAGAATCCACCTGCTCAGCCCACAACAGCACAGAAACAAAAGAATGATAAGGCACTGGCAATAATAGGACTGAGTGTAGCTGATGACCAGTTGTGTATAATCAGAGGAATTACCTCAGCTGCTGAATGCTGGGAAACGTTACATGCTGTTCACATAAGGACCTCTGCAAGTTCTAAAGTTCATTTGTCTAGGAGACTGTATAGAACTGTCTTGCAAGAGGGAGGAGACATGAAAAGTCATTTGCAAACATTACAGGACATTTTCCAAGAGCCTGAACAGTTGGAATGTCCGTTTACTGAGGAACAAAGGAGTTATTTGATATTAAGCAGCCTTCCTCCTTTGTATGATAATCTGGTGACGTCCTTGGAAACATTGGCAGCAGCTGACCTGACAACCCATTATCCGGTGGGACAGCTGACTGGGAGGCCAGATGGAGAGCAGAGAGAGCAGCAACAGGTATTTTCTCCCAAGGAGCAGAGACTAAACAGAATACCAGCCAAGAGAGTAGTAAAAACAAACAACAGGAACTTTAAACATTGCCAAACGTTGCCCACTACTGCGGTTCCTGGACGCATTTAAAGAAAGACTGTGAATCAAGAAGAAAGAAGCCCAGCAGGTATGACATTGCCCAGTCACAGCCAAACAGGAGGGGAAGAGGAAAACTCTCAGTAATTAACTCCTGCAAACAGACGGACAAGTCTGTTTGGGTCCTGGACTCTGGTGCTACAGCAAGTGTTTCTTGCAAAAATCCTACTAATTTTGTTTCATTTCACAGGTCTGAAGAAGAGACAGTGTGTCTTGCTGATGGTAAAACTTTAAAAGTGGCTGGTAAAGGGGATTTATATGTAGATTGTTTGGGTGTAACATGCAAAGACATATTATGTATCCCTAGTCTATCATACAATCTCTTGTCTGTGTCTAGTTTAGACAGACAAAATTACAAAGTACAATTTGAGAAGGGCACCTGTAAAGTAATTAAAAATGGAAAGATATGTGCTGAAGGTAGACTGAGAAATGGGCTCTATGAAATGTTCCCAAAAGGAAGGCCAGAAGAGGAGGGGCAAAAGCAAACAGTAAATTCAGTTAACAAACAGCCTCATTTAAATTCATGACTGGCAGATGAGAATGGGGCATTTAAACTATAAAACTCTGTTTAAAATGAAAATGCATGTAGAAGATATGAACATGAAAGAGTGTAAAGCATATGTGCCTTGTGAGGTGTGTAACACTGCAAAAGCTAAAGCAAAGCCAATTCCTAAGGCAAATGATAGAATTTCAAATTCACCTTTTCAGGTGGTATTTGCTGATATAGCAGGGCCATTCAAACAATCTCATGGTTCAGCTAAGACTTTTCTGCTTGTTGTAGATGACTATAGCAGATACAGTTTTCTGTTTCCAATGGAGAGAAAGTCTGAAGTGTTTGCTATATTTTCCTCTTGGTTAAAGTTTATAGAGAGGAAATTTCCAGAAAAAGTCTCAGAAGTAAGGACAGATAATGCAAAAGAGTTTACTTCTGAACAGTTTGAGAGCTGGTTAATGAAAAGAGGAATATTTCATAAAAGGTCATGTGTTTATTCACCTTGGCAGTGTGGTGTAGTGGAAAGGCATATACAGACAGTAAATAACATGAAAAACTGCATGCTTCAGGGTGCCAAATTACCTCAGACATTTTGGGCAGAAGCTGCACTGACAAGTGTATATATTTTGAACAGGACATTGCATAGCACAACAGGTGAAATACCATTTACACTGTTTTATGGCAGAAAACCAAACTTAACACATTTGAGAAAATTTGGTGCCTCTGCATTTCCTCTTCCCAAAGAGAGGAGAAGGAAAGGACAACCTAAAGCCGAAAAGTGCAGATTTTTGGGATATGACTCTTGTTCAAGAGCTTGGAGGTTTGTAGATAAAGACAAAAATGTTATAATATCTAGAGATGCCACATTCATATATGAACCAAGGGAATTAGAGCCAGATACAGAGTCAAATAACCAGGTGCAGCAGTCAGAAGAGCAAGGTAGCTTTAAGGAAAGTGCTTCTGACAGTAACTATGAGTCAGACTCTGAATTAGTTCCTGCAGGTGCTACAAAGCAGGAAGAGTCAAGTTGTGAGGAGTTGGAAGAATTACTTCGCAGGTCTCATAGAGAAAGGAGAAAACCAGATAGATATCAACCTGTAAATATTTGCTTAGTAAAACAAGAACCCTCATGTTATGGGGACATACTATCTTTGCTGGAAAATGAAAAGCAAGAGTGGCTAGAGGCAATGCAGTCTGAGTTACAATCTATGAAACAGCTAAAGGTATATAAGAAAGTTCAACTAGAACCAGGTCAGAAGACAATAGGTTACAGATGGATATTCAAGAGAAAACCACTGCCAGATGGTAACTATAAATGCAAAGCTCTTTTGGTTGCAAAAGGGTATTTACAGCAGACAAATATAAACTATGGTGAAACTTTTGCTCCCACTATACATGCTGATAGCATTAAAATTTGCCTTGCAGTGGCAGCTCAGAGAGAATGTGTGGTAACTCACTGTGATATAAAAACTGCACACTTAAACTCAGAGTTGTCTGAGACCATTTACATGGATATTCCACTTGAAGTTAAAAGTAAAAATAGAAATACAGTGTGTAATAAAATAGGCATTAACATAGAGCATTTACCAGGAGGGGGATTTGCATTACAAAATAGCTACATTGTTAAAATCCCAGAACATGAGTGAATGTAACTCTGTGAGATTTCAAAATGATACAAGGTTATTTTGTAAAAGAAGAAGAAAGTGTTCCTTTTGACACAGAGAGGTATCAGTCTGTAGTGGGGTCACTACAATACATAGCTTTAACCACTAGACCTGACATAATGTTAGCAGTTAACATGGTGAGCAGGCATTGCGATAAACCAACCAGAATGCATTGGAATGCAGTAAAACATATTTTGAGGTACTTAAAAGGAACAATAAACTATGCACTTAATAACACCCTCAAACAAAGAACAATTAAGGTTCTATGTTGACAGTGACTTTGCAGGTTCTGTTGAGGACAGGAAATCTACATCTGGGTATGTTGCTATGTATGCAAATACTGTAATATCATGGAAAACAAAGAAACAGAACTGTGTGTGTCTTAGCACATCAGAATCAGAGTTTGTATCTCTAGCAGAAGCTTGTAGTAATCTGCTGTATTACACAACATTGTTAAAAGAGTTAAAGGTAAATCTTGATGAGCCTGTAAAGATTATGGAAGATAATACTGCTTGTATTCATATAGCAAATTCAGAGAAGGTTAAAGGAAGGTCTAAACATTTAGACATAAGGTATTGTTATGTCAGAGAGGCTATCAAGAACAAACAGATAAAATGTGTTACTGTCCATCTGCAGAGAACCTGGCAGATATGTTCACGAAACCACTTACATTTCAAAAACATATGGAAGCAGTGGAAACTTTAGGAATGAAATGTATGGATAATGTGTCATATGTTAAATTGTTAGTTAAGGAGGGGACTGTTAGGGTTTAACAGTAAACGTAACTAACAATTTGTGTAAGTTGTGGAAGAGTTTGTAACTCTAGTAATGAAGTCAGGGATCCGCTGACTGCAATGTGTAATTAACTGTGTATATAGTAGATAGCAAGTGTGGGTAACACTTGATCACTTCATCTCATGCTCCTGATGATGACCCAGGCTGCTTCACGTCTCTGCTGAGAACTCCGTGTCTGCAGGAAGGAATGCTGAAGAAAGCTGTTTCAGTTGTATTGTTATTTTGCCAGTTATTTTGCTTTGTCTTCAAACTATTCTTTGTAAATAAAACTCTGCTTAAAAACCAGAACACACAGCAGTGTTGTTACCAGAAGGTCAAAAGGCAGTAGGATGCAGGTGGATATACAAAATTAAAAAATCAAGTGACAATAATGTAACCTGTAAGGCAAGGCTTGTGGCACAAGGTTTTTCACAAGAGAAATATGTGAATTTCACAGATGTTTATGCACCTACAGTGAAGGCAGAAACATTTAGAATGATTTTGACAATTGCCACATCAAGACATTGTCAAGTGCATCATTTTGATGTGGAGACAGCATATTTAAATGCAAGTTTACAGGAAGACGTCTACATGAAACAAGTGCCTGGATATGAATTTAAAAATCCACAGCTTGTTCTGAAATTGAATAAAATGTTGTATGGCATCCGTCAATCAGGGTTGGCCTGGAATCGACATTTGCATGAGAAATTAACAAAAATAGGTTTTTCTCAAAGCAGGGTAGATCCATGTTTATATACAAAAGGTTCTGTAATCCTAATTGTTTTTGTTGATGATTTGTGTTTGATGGTGCCTGATATCTCACATGTTAAGTGGCTTATGTCTTCATTAGGTTAAGAAGTAAAAATGAAGCATCTTGGTGAGATACAACATTATTTAGGGGTTGATGTTACAACTGATCCTGAAGGTAACTACTATCTATGTCAAAGTGACAAGATAGAGCAGCTAATACAGAAATGTAAGATGGGAGACTGCAAACCAGTCTCAACACCAGTGGAGGTGGGGTTCAACAGAGATCCTGAAGAGGGGAAGTTTGGCAATGTTGAACTGTATCAATCTGTATTAGGTTCATTGATGTATTTGTCTTCCTGGTCCAGGCCTGATATTTCAGCTACTATCAACATTTTGAGCCAACATGCTGCGAAACCATTGAACAAACACTGGAAAGGTATAAAACATGTTTTAAGATACCGTAAGGGAACAATGCAAGAAAAGTTGAAAATATCCCAGTGTGGTAACCTTGATCTAATAAGTTATGCAGATGCTGACTGGGGTTCAAGTCCAGAAAGGAGGTCCATGTCTGGATATGCCATTTTCCTAGGTAACTCATTAGTTGTATGGAAGGCCCAAAGACAGAGGTACATTTCATGTTCTATTGCGGAGGCAGAGTATGGGGTGGTTAGTGACTTGTATTGTGAGTTAACCTGGGTGGTGCAGTTATTAAAGGATGTTGATGTAAATGTCAATTTACCAGTCAAAGTGTATAATGATTCTTTCTCGTGTATCCAATTGACACAGAATCAGAAGGTCAGATCCAGAAGCAAGCATATTGGGATCTGTTACCAGAACGTCAAAGACTGCATAGATCAACAGTTGATTATGTTAGAATATTGTATTAGTGATTACAATTGTGCTGATGTATTCACAAAGCCTTTATCTAAGGAAAAGCATGTGTATTTTAAGAAGAGGCTAGGTGTTGTAATCTGTTAAATATAGGAGGGGTGTCATAATATGTAGAATTGACAAAATGTATGTATTGTATATTTAACAGAGTGAAAAGAGAATTGTAAAATTCAGTCAGTCAAAAATGCAGTGTCATGATGTTAGCCACAAGTGCAAGGAATTAGAAATCACCAGCAGATTAAGTGATTTAGCACAGGTGGAATAGTTACTGACATCACGGTGTGTCAGAATGTGATTGGTTAAAATCATGTCTGGTGAGGTCTAAATGTGTATATAAGAACTGGCTTGTATAATTTTAAATTGGGACTGTTTATGGTGAGAAAACAGTACCCCACGCTCTGTTGATTTGTATATGTGATATTGCTTGGTGTTATGCTGTTGTTATTTGCTGTATATTTGCTGTATATATTCAATATAAGAGTTTTATTCTAAGTCATGTTTCTTTGTTTCTCCGTTTCTGGGTTCTGATAATACTAAGTTGTAACAATTAACTACAGTTTATCTACATGCTGCTGCTGCTAAGCTCATATTTTTTTCTCTGCTAGACACATGTGTGTGTTAACATTTTTCATAATCCCTTAATTATTGTTGATAAGAACTTCATGACCGTTACAGCTGTTCGGCAGTGGAATATGCTGCCATGGAGGGCAGTGAAGTCTCCTTCTTTGGAGGTTTTAAAGCAGATGCTGGATGGCCATATGTCGGGAGCACTGTGATGGGGGTTCCTGCATGGCAGGGGGTTGGTCTAGATCAGTGGATCTCAACCTGTGGGTCCCCAGATGTTCATGACTGCAACTCCCAGAAGTCTTCATCACTAGCTGAGCTGGCCAGCATTTCTGGGAGTTGCAGGCCAGGAACATGTGGAAACCCACAGGTTGAGAACCACTGGACTAGATGGCCCTTGAGGTCTCTTCCAACTCTATGATTCTATGATCCATCCAGCTCTATAATAAGTGGCAAAAACTGTCAGGCTTCTAGACAGAGATCTTTCCAGATAGTTCCAAGTTTTATTATAGGGACCTTCTGTATACAAAGCATGTGCTCTGCCACTGAGTTATAGCCTCTCCTTGTGACCACTCTTTCCCACTTCTCACAAAGGGCGCTTTTACACGACCTCTAAAATCCGGTGGCAACTTAAATTCAGACCAGAGATCGTGAGGGTTTGCCGCTCTTCCTGTGTTCCCACCCCTCTGCACTCCATTGTTCCTGTCTGCGTGAGGGGAGCAAGAAAAAAAGGGAGAAAAAATGCAGGCTCACCTCCGTCTGTCGGTTGAAGCAGCCCCGCCCTCGAGCAGCCCCATAGTGATTCCTTTCTCTTAAAGGGGTGGCGGGGACAAGAAAACAGACAGAAGGTGAGGGAGCCCAGCATTCACAGCTTTACAATCCGCATTGGAAGATTTTTTACCTCCTGGAGGCCAGGTACTTGAAAAGTGCGCTGGGACGCACTTAGGTGGGCATGGTCGTACTTAATTTTTTTTAAAGTCCGGAGCTGGTGGGAAAACATTTTTAAGCTCCGGATCTGGGAGCCCTTTGCCTCAGATTTTAGGGGTTGTGTAAAAGCGCCCAAAGATTCAGTACATTTATTTCAGTATTCAACTGGACATTTATTATCATTAATTCCTGAACAGGGACAAGAACATAAAAATAAAATGAACAGTTCACAGATTTGTCAAATTTGTCTTTGAAAGGCTGTTTCTCTAAATCTATTGCCGTTCAATTGGAAAGGAAATGAGTGGGACTCACACTCTTTGAGCATATTGACTGGACTAGGCTTTCTACTTCTACGGTGACAAAATGCTCAGCTCTAGAGAGTCTCAAAGAAAGCTCCAACCAGGCAGAGAAACGCATAAAAGTGATGCACAAAAGACCACAGAAGGAAAATGTGATCTATTTTCTTAGAGGATTCTTTCTGGGATTACTCGAAGAACTGAGTCTGCAAGAAGTTTATGAGTCCTTAACACAGGGATGGACAATTTTCAGTCCTTAAGACCTACCAAAGATATCACAAGCCTTGAAAATGGGGTGGGAAGGAACTATTCTATTTTTAAAAAAAATCAACTTCTGGTTGGTGGGTCTTGGGAGATTCCAACGTGAAAGCTTCTAGGAGCTAAAATGACGTTATTTGTCCCATTTTTGTTATTCTGGAGGTACTGGGCTGTGGGGGAAACCCCAGTGACCACAAATATACGAACATAAGAAGAGCCCTGCTGGATCAGGTCAAAGGCCCATCTATTCCAGCTTCCTGTACCTCCCAGTGGCCCCACCAGATACCTCTGGGTGCACAAGAGACAACTAGATGCCAGTCTCCTGATGAAAGTCCCCTGCATCTGGCAGTATGAAGTACCCTCCTTGTAAGCCTGGAGATAACTCACATCCTCTCCATGGCTTGTAACCTGTGATGGAAGTTTTCTCCAGAAATTTGTCCAATCCCCATCTAGGCAAAATGCCATCACCACATCCTACGGCAAGGAGTTCCACAGACTAACAACATGCAGGGTAAAGAAATATTTCCATGTGTCTGTTCTCATTCTCCCAACTCTCATTTTGAGTGGATGACCTCTGGTTCTGATATTTTGTGAGAGAGGAAAGAGCTTCCCTCTCTCCATTTTGTCCATCCTCAGCAAAATGAAGTATGTCTCAATCATGTCCCCCTCAGCTGCCTTTTTTGTAGGGGCCTCATGCAGCCTACATGATTGCACTTTGCCACCCCATCTCATTTTTTTTAAAAAATTCAAAGACCCATAATCCTGAGTTAAAATGCTTACTCTCAGCATAACAGAATATTGAATATTGGAGAATTTGAGGACTTTGAGGGATTAATAAAAATATAAAAGAAAAAGAAAATTAAACTGACTTCAGATGTATGTGAAGAATCCTTTGCTTCGTTTCCTCCTTCTCTTCCTCCATTGTCAGCCCCGTTTGCTATATAATAGTATGTTAAAAATAAGTTACGATACATTAAAAGAGTATTTGAAATGTAGAGTATTATTTCATAATACCACTAGCACAGGTTTGTAGGGGAGTAAAATACACTTGTATATTCTACAATAACCCAAAAGGAATAATGAAACAACCAAGTCAAAAAATGCATGCCTGTGAGGGAGGGAGAAAGAAAGAAAGAAAGAAAGAAGGGAAGGAGGAAGGGAGGAAGAAAGAAAGAAAGAAAGAAAGAAAGAAAGAAAGGGGAGAAGGAGGAAGGGGGATGCAACAAATGGGACTGAAAAGACACCATGGCCAATCCATTATTGGATCTATTATTCTGAAGGTTGTTCTTTGCATTGGAAGCATTGGTCATCATTCTTGTTGTGCTCTCCTGCTGGCAGATTGTAAATCTCTGTTTGCATACTAATGTGAAATCCTTTGATTGCACAAGTGTTTCTAGTACACATGTGGAGATGCCTGTTATGAATAGTTAATGCTTGTGAAAGATGTTCCTTTTTACCTCATTGTGAAGGTGGCAGAAAAGCAGGGGAAATAGCTCATGCCACGTCTGCTGTGAAAGGTAATATCATAGGATCCTGGCCAGGGTAGCAATGAATAGGGTGTCCAAAAAGGTAAAGACAATAGGAAAATTTAGAAACAGGAGGGTAGAGAGAAAGCTCAGGTGACTAGTTAATAGAGGCTTGGGGACCTGATGCAGCAACATACTGAGGAAAAAGTGTTAGGTTTTCTGAAACCAGAGACGCTGACAAGCTGCAACGGAAAGAATCCTGAAAAGAATTATCTCCTTGTAGAAAGTTCCACACGTGCATGTATTTGTGTATTTAAGGAGGAATGTTTGAGCCTCCATGCTGAGCTTTGACTCCTGCATTCCTCCTCCGTTTTGCTGCATTCCTGCATCCTCTCCTATTCCTCCTGTTTAGGTTTGTATTTCTGAGAGTCTGCTGGGCGTCTGTCTGTTTGTAAGAAAGCTCTACATTTGTTTGTCTGGAACTGCTTTCAAATAAATCCCAGCTTGTTTTTTTTTTTTTTTTTGAAGAACTCTCCACCAGCGTTTGCAACCTTCTCGCTGTGCATGTTTTTCACTGTGCTAACAAGGATATTCTCGGCAGCGCAGTGGAAGTGTGCTGGACCGAGACAGTAAATCCTCATAGGCCGTTGAACCTCAAAACCTCAAAAAAAAAGGCTATAAGCATTCCACAAAAGGATGGAAGAAGAGCTGATCTTGATATGTTACTTTAATTCACTGTGAGAGTACTGAGTGGAAAGCCTTTAGAATACAGTAGTACTACATGATAAGTTAGATTTCGCCATACGCCAGTGTTACCCCCACTATACTTGTTGTGTTACTTTCTACAGTAATGCGACTGATAGTCAGCAGCTTTTCTGATTCAGTAGGAATGTGCAACACAAACTCAACAGTAGGATACAGAAACAGGAGTTGTCACACATCATCATCATCACCACCCCCACCATCATCTATGGCAGTGTCGCCGAACCTAGCGCCTAGGTGCCAAAGGTGGAACTCGGAGCCCTTTCTGCGGGCACCCAACATCGCCCCTTCACAACCACCTGTTTCCAGGTTAAATTGCTGTATTGGCACTTTGTGAAAAAATGGTGGGTTCTGAATCGCAGTTAGGGCACTCAGTCTCTAAATGGTTTGCCATTAGTGATCTATGGCCTGCAGAGTTGGAAGGGATCCTACGGATCATCAGGTGCAGCCCCTGTCAAGGAGGCATGGTGGGGAATTGAACTTTCAACCTTTGGCTCCACAGCCAGGTTCCTAAAGCACTGAGCTATCCAACAGTTCTTGATAAAGTGGCTATTTTTAATTCATGCAAGCAATGATGGAGGTCTTGTATTCTTCCTCTTTCCCACAATATGATTATTTCGTATTGGACATCTGCAAATACAAAAAAGCTTTATTGACCTTTCCCTTGTACTTCTTACGTTTCCCTTCCTGATCTATTCCATAAAGTCCCCTAACTTTCCAGAGTACAGAGTATTTGGAGAGGGGGGGTGGAACATCACTCCTCTAACCTGTTTTGATGTTGAGAGTTCCATTGCAGGGAAGAATAAATTTGATACTACCCAGAATGGTATAGCATTTTCTGTTAGTATTTTACCTGTTTCTGGAGCCTCAGTCTCAATCCACTGCTTGCTTTTTGGTTGCTTCCGATAAGCTAGCAACCTACAACAGTTAACAGAATCAATCATTTCTTTCCTCAGTTAAATGTTCATGCAGAATTCATAATCTGCAGTTTCAATGATTAAAATGGGATTTGTTTAAAGTTACCTGAATGGTGTTTGGCTTTGCAGACTTGTTACAGGTGAGATCTGGGCAGCCTCTGCAATATTGGTTCCTCCTGTATCATTATATTTCTAAAACAAAGGCCATATTAAGTTGAATAGAAATATAAAATAGTAACTACTGCCGTATTGGCTTTTCCATAGACTATAGAAATACCGTTTTTAAACTCTGTAATATTTCAAATTTGTTACAATCCAGGTTCTGTCTCCACGAAAGAAGAAATTAGAAGAATCTTATCAATGATCTGATTATTAACTCCTAGGCGAGGAATATGAATAGATGCAAAGTCTGGAAGTACATGGATTTTCCTCCATATACTTTAAGTAGTTTGGCTGGGGTGAACTTTTAAAGTATTTTTCTCTGTATGCTTCTTAATATGCTTAGAGGCTAAGAAAGTTATTTTTCATATATATTTTTACTTTTAATATTTAGTATATGTGCCTAAGCTTTACTCATAGCTTTAAGAACTACTTTCATTTTGACTTATTACTTTTGAAGTTGTTTTGTGGATATGAAACATAGAAGCAATGAAACAGAAGCAATAAATAAAGTTTGTAGAATTAGACAACCCGCATTAGCATGAAATTCTTGCAACAGTGAAAAGACCTGTACTTTGATACTCAGATAAATGTTGATGTCATTGTCTGTGATTGAGTTCATTCTGGAGTAAACTCTTTACTAGGATAAATGTTAGCTGTGACAACACAGGCTTCTGATTTCCCCCTAGAGGTCTAAGGAATTTTTGTAGGACTCCTGGGCAAGGGCTTGTTATTTATTTATTTATTTATTTATTTATTTATTTATTAGTCTTATACCCTGCCCATCTTCCCAATGGGAACTCTGGGCGGCTTAAAATAAAATGGTAATACAAAAAAAAAAACAGGTAACAAGCAAAACAAAACACAAGGGAAAGGAGCAAGATGGTGGGCCATTAAAAAAAAACCTAACTAGAAAGGTCGCCAAACACCTCCCTGAAGAGGTGAGTCTTCAGGGCTTTTTTAAAGGTGGGCAGGGACTCAATCAGGCGCAGCTCACAGGGTAGATGGTTCCAGAGCACGGGCCCCACCACAGAGAAGGTGCGGTCATGCATACACGATTTCCGCACCTCTCTGGGTGTGGCCACCCTTAGTGAGTGCGCCTGCGCCAATCTCGTGGGTCTGGTCCCAGTTGACCTTTGAGAGATACGCTCCGCCAGATACTCTGGTCCCAAGCCGTGTTCAGGTATTCACTAAACTAACCTGACTGTGTGGAGAACAGTTTATGTTTGCCGCACAAAATGTAGAAGGGAAAGTATAACAAGTACTAACCCCCCTTTTTCCAGTTCAACTGAAAACTGGGTCCACCACTACTGGAGGTGGTGTCTTTAACCTCAGCCTCTTGTGACTTTGTCATCAGGCAAATCTGATTTCTATAAGATTTTACATCCTCTGAAAGGAACACTGGTGTTCTATCCACTACTGTTAAGTAAATACATGACACATAAGGTTGTAGTTATTCAGATATTTTAAATTTGTAGCTTTCTATAGAAGAAGAATGAGTAGCTGATCCTATGTCTTTTCGCAGATTTGCTTTATACTGCCTGAATACTGGAGGTACTGTAAACAGAAACTGGATACCTGAAAATGGGTTTACTATCGGTATAAACACAATGGTGCCCAAGGCCGAAAGAAGAACAAGTACCAAAGATCTCAATACTGAGAATGAAAGAAAACCACTAAGTGGTACAGTTCCCAACATAATAAGGAGAGAACCAACAAGCAGAACAGCAAAAAAATATGAAGCTGTATGTAGATGAAAAAACAAATCTAACAATGAATGTACAATGCTAAAGATGTTGAATCTGCCAGATTCCTTGATGCAAGAACCATATGAGTGAGTCACAGAAACTATGATGAAAATTCTGGCATTATTTGAATATTTAAGTATTTTCAAAAAAGTATAGTCATTTTAATTTATTTTATTGCTTTAATGGTTATAGTAAGTGATATTCAATCCCAGAGAGGTGGCATATAAATGTTTGAAATGAATGATTAAAAAATAGAATAACATTTATTCACCAGGTTCTAATGACTTTTGTTTGTTTTATATGGTAGATGAATAAATTGGTGACAAACTGGAACAAGTTTAGAGGAGGGTGACAAGGGTGATCAAGGGCTGGAAACCCAGCCCTATGAGGAAAGACTGAAAGAATTGGCATGTTTAGCCTAGAGAAAAGAAGACCAAGGGGTAATATTTTATTTTGTAAATATCCTAGTACTTTTGAAATATTTAAAGAGCTGTTATACAGAGGAGGGGCAGGATCCGTTCTCGATTATTCCAGAGTTCAGGAGGCACAACAATGGGTTCAAGTTAAGAAAACCGAGCTGTTGGGTGAATATCAGGAAAAACTTCCTAACTATTAGAGCAGTACAGCAATGGAACCAATTCCCTCCAGAGGCGGTGAGTGCTCCAACACTCAAGGCATTCAAGAGAATTTAGTCGACCATCTGACACATATCCTTTGATTTGTATTCCTGCATGAAGCAGGGAGTTGGACTTGATGGTCTTGTAGGCCCCTTCCAACTTCATTATCTATCTATGCTTCTATGCATTAATTTGTAACAGAATACCTTTTATTCAATTTATTCTTTAAAATCCTTTCATATTTTACCAATGGTGTCATGTCCTTTCCATTTTACATACCTGATTTTCGCTTTCTGCATGGCTGAAGTACACACTAGTCATTGTTGAATGTTCTACAAGATTTTCTTTCTCTTCCACACCTATTTTTAATATTAGTTTAGTATTATTAACCATATATTCCTTAGCTCCATTATCAAACAAAAGAAAAAACTGACATAAAATATATATGACAGCATAAATGAAATCAGATAGTTATCGGCTATCCAATACTAAGTCAATTTCTTTAACAACAGATATTTGTGGAGGGAGGATCTCCTCTCTTCTACACTTTCACACCATCAGCTTCCTGTTAGAGCAGAATAGCAATGGAATCAATTATCTTGAGAGGGGGTAAGTGCTCCAACACAAGAAATATTCAAGAGAAGTTTTAAACAACTACCTGGCAGTCTGTGGAAATTCTCAATCATCCAGGTGAGTTTATCTGGAAGTTGAGTCAGGACAACTAGACTTTTTTTCTTGAGAAATTAAAATGTTTTGCTACTCATCCAAGCAGCTTTGTCGGTCTGAGGAAAGGACTCACTTGTCAATAAAGGTCTTGTGACTGACTTGACTGACTGACTGACGAAGCTGTTTGGATGAATAGCGAAACATTTCATTCTCTCAAGAAAAGAAGTCCAGTTGCCATGACTCAACTTCCAGATAACTACCTGGCAGATATCATTAGATTTGCATTCCTGCCTTGAGCGAGATTTTGGTCTCGATGGCCTTATATCTCCCTTCCAGCTTCATGATTCTATGATTCTATCATCCCTTCTTTATCTTGTTCAGCTTTAAACGCCTGAATAGGACTCTAAAAATGTAATAAGGATCTTGGGTAGAACATGTGGCATGTACAGAGAGCTCCAGGTCCTGATCTAGATCTGGTAAAGAAACTTTTTTCAAGATAATTGAGACAGCTTCCTTTAAACCGCCAAGTCCCCCTCTATTTTTAGTTCCATTGTCCAAATGTGAAAGATGATCTTCTGAAGAGAAGAGCTTTCCCATTCTTTGACGGTTCTCTTTACAATCAGAAATCCTGATTTGCCATTATTCCTGATACCACAGAGAATCAATCTGCGTTGAAGAAGCTGTCCTCTTCTCCCCATAGAAATGCATGGAAATAATGCCAGAAGGGTTAAGTGAAATCATTCTTTCCCAGAGTTTGGAACACCTAAAAAGAACGCTAGTCAATAAAGTACGTATGTACAAATGTGTTTATATAACCATGTAATTCATTACACATGGTGGCAGATTAAAGCTTCCCCTTCCCCCAAGAAACTAAAAATATACCCTCAAAATACTTTCATTACTGTACTTTTTGCTGCCCCTGCATGTTGAAACATTGGTTTCACAGTTGGTATACGATGGACTTCTTTTTGAGAAGGGCTAGGATGGTGCAATAATATAGATTTCTGCTGTTTCTCATTGATCAAATGATGAGTGTCTTCGAATAAACTGAAATAAAGGAAAGTCTACAATGAAAGCAAACAGTAAACAACATTGCTGAAAAGCAAAAGAGATGGAAATGCCATGAATCACAATTTGCTGTGATAGAAGACGGAATCTTGAGAAAGTGAGTCACCTCTACATAAGCCAGGACTATGTATTATGTCCTCTCTAGATCATACCATACTGAAACTTCACATTGTAATGGGCTTGATGTAAATGTGAGAAAGAGTAAAACAGATATAATCAAAGATTTTAATACGTTATAGATACAGAGAAATATTTATTACTAAGCTAAATAATTTTCAGGCTCATTGTGTCAACCTGAAGGTTTGTATTACACAAACATGTTGTTCTACCCAAACCATGTACAGTACATATTTACAATGCACTGGGATATATAGTAGGACCCCTGTAACTATGGAATCAGTATATACGATTTTACTTATCCATAGTCTGAAAATATTAAAAATATTAAAAGAAAAGAATCCAGGGAAAATATTGTCACATGTATTACCATAGCATGATCTCTGGCACCAGTTTGGGTAATGCTTATGAAAAAAATTTCCCTGTTTATTTCTTGTTTTTATCATGCTATATATAGTGTTTGCAATTGTCCATAGTTTTCAGCATGCACAGGCTGGCTTGGAGCCAGTCCCTGGAGGATATGAGAGTCTTAAGATACAGAAGATATATACTGTTTACATGATCAGTATGTATATGCAGCCTAATATAGAAAAATCTGTTTAACATTGCCCTGTTGCATTCATTGAGAGGAAACATACCACATATTTCAGCAAAGAATCTTAAGACAGATGCTGCTTTCAAAAACAAATATTTCTTCTTTTACAAAAAGAGTAGTGATGACAAACCAATGTTGACATTGAAAAATGTAGCAAAGTGTGGCAGCCCAAGAATGGCCTTTGTTATCCGCAGGATAATCAGAAATGCTGCATTGACATTTGGATGATAGAGAAACCTCTTCTCCTGGCTGCTGAACTTTCATGGTATGTATAGCACAGCTATTAAATGGTTTAAGAACAGTTTCCATTTTGGGAACTTCTGTTTTGTAAATATTTTTTGGGGAAGTCTACGCCAGTGATGGCGAACCTATGGCACGGGTGCCAAAGGTGGAACTAGGAGCCCTTTCTGTGAGCACTCGACATCGCCCCTTCATAGCTACCTGTATACAGGTTCAATTACTGTATTGCCACTTTGCAAAAAAAAAAATTAGTGGGTTTTGAATTGCTGTTTGGGCACTCGGTCTCTTAAAGGTTCGCCATCACTGGCCTAGGCTGTTAAAAGCATATAAATCAGGTTTGCAGTGTAAGATATTCCCAAAGGTTTATGTAGGATTCTAGAAGCTATATTCTCAACATTAGCCCATTTAAAATTCTACCTTTCATCAAATTCTCTCCTTGTTTCTAGATTGCTTGCACTTTCTCCTGATGACACTTCATGATGATTTTGATCTTCAGGATAGCTTTGATCTTTTACAATCTTTTCAAGTTGCTAAAAGATAAATGATGCCCCGTGATAATTTTATATAAATGACATGTAATAACTTTAATACAAATATACTCCTTTTAGATAACTCAGCTCTTGTCAGCTAAGTCATTGAGGGTTTTCAAGTTTTAAACTTTGAACTGAGCAAGGGAAAAGACTGGCAACCAGTTCAGTTTTAAAAGCATTAACCTCATGAAGTATATTGGCCAACCATAGTTAGCAGTCTCTCAACCTTATTTCAGCCTGTTCCCTAAAACAAGGACTGTAGAAAACCTGGCAGAACAGGAATAATCTTTTAGCTACCATCTCCATGATGGAACAGGCATCCAAATGGTCTCTACCACAAGTTTGGTTGGCTATGTTAAGAGTTTTCCGCATTTTCATTCTAATTTTTGGTCTGTTTGCCTTATTTTAAAAAGCAAAAAAGCAAAGTGTTCTGCTTGCATACCGACCCATACCACTTCAAGTAGTCTCTGGGCGGTTTACAGTTTAATTACAGTTTGCAGGCTACACATTACGCGCGCCCCCGCCAGAAAGTTGGGTACTCATTTTGATGGTCTCGGAAGGATGAAAGGCTGAGTCAACCATGAGCCTGCTACCTGAGATTGAACCCCAGATCGTGAGCACAGTTTTAGCTGCAGTGCAGGTATTTAACCACTGCGCCACGGGGCTCCTTATGTTTTACAAACATTCCTGGAATCCACAGAAATCTCTGAGAAAGAAGTATCTAGAGAGAAGAAACTATTAAAGAAGCTCAGCTAAAAATACATTGCAAGCAGTTTGAGATTTCTTTCTATTTTTATTCCCTAGTAAGTACATCAACACCCAACTGGGACTGGGGATACATTTTGCTGGTAGGGACTGTTTAAACCTCTTCCAGTCTAGCCTACATTTGGTATATATAACAAGGAAGATTGGTTGTCCCTGGTCAGCACAATACGTCTGGGGTAAAAAAGAAATGAAAAACCTGCACTGCACACAATGTATTTAACTTAATGTGCATACAATGTACAGTATTTATTTAACTTAATGTGTACAATAATGTGTACAGGAAATTGAATGATTTTCCTGTTCTAAGACCTCAGTAGAGCTTAGAGAGTACAGCCTGCAGTCTGCTAAATATTCCTTTGAGGGTTATCTGGAAACCATGCTGATCTGTCACTCTTATAAGAAGCAGATCATTTTAGAATGTGACTAGACAGTCAAATTGTTCCAGCCTGGATTAAATTGGACTGGGCTAAACAGGGTTGCTTTTAGGTATTATACGTTTTTTGAGGTAATCCTTGTATCTATTCCTCAAGTAACCCTATTTAGCCTGTTATCTCTTTAAAAGGAAGAGAAGGAATTAAAATGGCAAAAAATAGGTCATGGGAGGCTGGAAGGTCTCGTGACTCAAGATAGGATAGGTCATGTCCAGATCCAGTTCCCATAGACTTTGGAATTTCTGGTTGATAATTTCTTTTGCTACACAGCAGAACTACAGATACTCAGGGAGGAGAATTAAAGTTTCTCAGATATTCCACCTCTTTCTTGTTAACTATCTCAAAATTTTACTCTGAGACATTTGTAGGAGAAAGAATAAAAACATTCCATTACTTACAATTGGAAACAGGTCAACAAGAAACTAAACAAGTCAACTGCTTCTAACAGAGTGAAGAAGAGATGAAAAGAGAAAACACAGCAAAGAGGATGGGCTCTTTGAATTCAGAGGCAGAGATGAACACTTTGTTGGTGATAGTTAGATGGACAGTCACCCGATCCCAGAAAACTCCCTCCCAGTCACTCCAATCACACACAATGTGTGTGACTATATATAGGCCCCGGTCCCATGTCCCTTTAAAAGCAGTTTAAATTACCAGATAACCTGTGTCTTAAAATGCTGTCCCCATGGCCACCGGGCTTTTTGAAAAAAAAACAGAAAAAAAACCCTGGTAATGATCCCTTAAGCGAGGTTTCTGTGACTCACCCAGGAGGTAGGGAAATTTTTGCCTCGCTTTGAAAATCCAGCTTTTAAAGAGGCAGACGCGGTGAGACCACGCAGGTGATCCGGGTTTCTTTTTCTTTATTTTTTCATAGCACCGACCGGCTGTTCCTGGGGCCAATGGGCTATGTTTTTTTAATTGCTTTTCACCTTTGGAGAAACAGGAAGCTCTATCCAGTCCTACAAGTTTTAATTTTCCCCAGCCAAGTGGTCCGTTTTTTTCAAATGCTAGCGCCACCTGCTGGCCAAGGGGGCTGAACTGCACTTTAAAAACAGCTTTTGACATGGGAACTCTTGTCCCACATTTAAATCAGGTGATGGGACGAAGAGGAAAAGCTGGACCTTCAGAAGATCAGGATCAAAACCCAGGTGTGACCACGGCTAACTCTTGTCAGTTTCTTGTTGGAAAAAGAAAGACGGTGTTCCTGTTGCTTTGTGGCACCTACAAACAAACTCAGTTTATTCTGGGACTTGAGGCCTTCTAGCTCGGCCTTCGTCCTGGTAAGCACCATTTAGGTGACTGCCTTACAGGCAGAACTCCTAGAATGGAGAACTGAGGAATAAAAGATGGAGAATTGAGGGAGAAAATAAAGACTGCCTATGCCTAAAGGTGATTTCTCCTAATCTTGTTAGATAACAAAAATATTTAAATGTTAGAATTTTGGTGTTAGCCCTATAACTGTACCAACAGCATTCTAAACAAGAAATTTAGAATTATTCCTGTAACTAGTATCTACCCGCTGTTATTCACCCTATCTTGAATCATCATAACGAATAAGCCCCTTGCTGCCGTTTTAGAGTGTCAGGCCTTTAGACTAAGAAAGATGAAATCATTTACAACAGATGAAGATTATTTTAAGTAGGAGAAATATGATGGTATTGAGCAACTCTTTCCTCACCTCATATTTCTATGGACCCTGCTTGAGCGATCAGCTGCGGGAGAGTGAAGACAGCAGCCAGAGAAGATCAGAAATTTAGTGAAATAATACTTCATGTTCATGTATACTATGAGGCCTCATATACTTAATGTGCTTGGAGACCCTTCTCGGTCTTTATCAACATACGGAATTCACATCTTGATTCTAGTACTGTAGTGGAAAAGCAATAAAACGACCCAGCAACACTAAATACAAAACTAAGAACATTAGAGAATCCGTACCGATTCATGCTCCAATCACTCCATTGCAAGATGATACCATCGTTTTTCTTTATGGACTATAAATAACATAAATGAAATTTAATAACAGGCTTTTACCTGTTTGAAATTATTTCTTTTCTGTTCTAGCCCTTCTACAGTTTTCTCCAGCTCAAGTGATTGCTGCTTGAGATCCACTGCGTGCATGAGAGTTTCCTTTGTGTTCTTCCTCAAAGTAGCACTTTCTTAGGTTAAGGATCGATAAAACATGAACAGTAAACAACCAAGCGGCAGGCTAAATAGAGTCACTCTTCAGTCTACAACCATGAAGGGGTCATTTGGATTTAAGCTATTCAAATAACAGATTGATTGAAATGTACATGCTACTGAATTTTACTACCGCCGTCCTCCACCCAAATTCAGCCATGCTTGCAGTGAATGATCCTGACTGATTTATTTGCTGTTAGTCCAAAGGGAAATCTACTGTATATTGTGTGCTTGAACCAAAATTTGATTTTATTAAAAGAGTGGTATCAGAGGCATAGGCTTTGCTGAATCATGAATGGAGGGATAAGAAACATATTACGTAGAAGCATATTGATTGCATGACATCAACTGATGAACTCAGGTCCTATTGCTTCAATTTGATTCAGTTGAGAATGGTACCTTAAATGAATAAAAGATTAAATATAAATATAGTCCAAATCCTGGTTACATAGCTTTTGGTAAGATAAGCTTCCATTCTGGTTCAGTAACTTTTTAAAAAAAATCATGATTATCAAAATGTCTGTGAAGATTCTCAGTCATTCAGGTGAGTTTATCTGGAAGTTGAGTCACATGGCTACTGGACTTTTTCTTGAGAGATAGAAACGTTTCTATCTCTCAAGAAAAAGAAGTCCAGTAGCCAAGACACAACTTCTAGATGATTATCAAAACTAAGTATATTTTGAATTAAAAAGACCATGATAAGTATTACCATAAATAAACTCAACTTTTCAAATTTATTTAAAACCAGTTCCTTAGTCTATTTATTTTATGAAACTAAAACAAGCCCAAGTTAAACAACTAATTCTAACTTCCTCTTTTGTTTTGATTACAATAGTTTAAAAATATATGGTAAGTTTTTAGTATAATTCAGTAAGCTTTGTAGGAACATAAGAACACAAGAACAGCCTTGCTGGAAAAGGCCATGGCCAGGGCCGGCGCTAGGTTTTTTTGCGCCCTAGGCGGCGGGGGCGGTGGCGGCAGGGGGCGGGTGGCGGGGTGGTGGTGGCGGTGGGGGGCCGCAGGCAGGCGGTGGCAGCAGGGGAGGTGTGCACGGGCGGGGGTGGGGGGCGGCAGGCGGGCGGCAGGCGGGCGGCAGGCGGGCGGCGGCAGCAGCGGCAGGGGGGAGGCACACGCTGGCGGGGGATGGGGGTCATGGGTGGGCGGCGGCAGCAGCGGCAGGGGGGAGGTGCGCGCGGGCAGGCGGGTGGCAGCAGGGGCGGGGGGAAGCAGGCTAGCCAGCGGTGGCGGTGGGGAGGCGGTGCCCCCTCTCCATTTTGGCACCCCCTGTCCATTTTGGCGCCCTAGGCAACTGCCTAGTTCGCCTTAATGGACGCGTCGGCCATGGCCATGGCCCTTCCAGCCCAGAATTCTGACTCACACCGTGGCTCACCATTTGCTTCAGGCTATTCCTAAGCAGATGTTTTCACCTGCTTAAGATTCCCTGCAAATGGCATTGAGAGATATCCTGCCTTTCTCTCCAACCCAGAGGTTGCCCTTAGGCATCCATAATGATAGCCATTGATATACTTGTTCTACATGAACATGTCCAATCCTTTCTTAAAGCTGTCAAGGCTGACAGCTGTCACCACTTCTTCTGGCAGGAAGTTCCACAGACCAGAGATCCTCTGGGTGAAAAAGGACTTTCCCTTATTTGTTTGAGATCTAGCACCCAAAAGTTTCATGGAGTGCCCCCTAGTTCTAGTGTTGTGCAATACGGAGAACAGTTTTTCCTTATCTACTTTGTATGATTTTATAAACTTCAATCAGGTCACCTCTTAGATGCTGTCATTCAAGAGTGAAGAGGCCCAGACTTTGCAGCCTCAGATGGTAAGGAAGGTGTTCCAGTCCCCTAATCATTCTGGTTGCCCTCCTCTGCGCTTTTTCCATTTCAAGAATATCCTTCTGGAGGTATGGTGACCAGAACTGTACACAATACTCCAGATGGGGCTTTGCCATAGATTTATAAAGAGGCAAAATGACGCTTGCTGACTTATTTTTAGCATTGAGTTTGCTTTTTTCACTGCTGCGGCACACTGGGTTGAGCTGTCCACCAGGACACCAAGGTCCCTTTCCTGTTTTTTTTTTGCAGCGTTCAAACCCCATCAGTTTATAAATGTAATTTTTTTTTTGCCCCAATGTGCATCAATCTGCACTTACTAATCTTGAAGCTCATTTGCCACTGGTTTGCCCACTCCCCCAGTGTCAAGAGAGCCCTCTGGAGCTCCTCACAGTCTCTCTCAGTTTTTACTACCCTGTATAATTTAGTGTCATTGGCAAATTTGGCTACCTTGCTATTTACTCCTACTTCTAGATCATTTATGAAGAGGTTGAAAAGCAGGGGTCTCAGTACTGAACCTTGGGGGACCCCACCTTTTACCTCCCTGCACTTGGAGAAATGAGGGATAATGTACCTGTTTGTGTATTTCTAACTTTATTTTACTATAAAATACTAAACAATGAAATATAACAAAGGCAAAAAATACTATTTCCCATAAACAAGTACAGTACTTGGAAAATTGAAGGTATACTATGGATACATATGTAGTGCCCATGATGAAAGTGACAAAAATGGACCAGGTTCTGGAAAAGAAAATATTAATGAATTAATCTCATGTATGCATTTTAGGGCAAAACCTCATTCTAAATGGACATTTCCCCACATCCTCCAAACCCCCATGGTAGAGTGCATCATATATCTCAACATCTAACTGAGATGAAAACAGGAAAAAATTCACACCCAACTCAGCGGAGTTATTCCGGGTGGTTCGGGACCTCTCCAATCCCAGTCAGCTGCGGCCTCCTCCTAGTGATTTCACTAGTGAGCAATTCGCAGCCCATTTTCGATCTAAAATTGAGGCCATCCGTTCCGACTTGCCCCCCAGTTGCTCTAGTCCACCCTTTGGGATCTCCGGTGCCTCACCCCTCCGTTCTCCCCTCCTGGATGAGTTTGGGCCGGTCTCTTTGGCGGAGGCCTCCAGAGCTATGGCTCGTTGTCGGCCGGCGGCCACTCCCTTTGACCCTTGCCCAGCTTGGCTCATTAAATCTGCCGAAGGGACCATGCCTGAGTGGGTTTCTGCTATTGCCACGGCCTCCTTTCGAGAGGGTTGTTTCCCTTCCCGCTTGAAGGAGACCGTGGTGAAACCCACTCTTAAGAAACCTGGCCTGGCGACGGATGACCTTTCCAACTTCCGCCCGATCACCATAGTTCCCTTCCTGGGCAAGGTTGTCGAGGGGGTGGCCGCGGTCCGACTTCAGTCATACCTGGAGGTAAATCATATCCTGGATCCCTTCCAGTCTGGATTCAGGCCCCTTCGCGGGACCGAAACCGCCCTGGTCGCTCTGCAGGATGACCTCCTCAGGGAGGCCGACGGGGGGAGCTCCTCCCTGTTGGTCCTCCTTGATCTCTCAGCTGCCTTTGATACCGTCGACCACGGTAACCTTCTGGCCCGGCTCGCAGAGGTGGGAATTGGTGGTCAGGCCCTGGCCTGGCTCCGTTCCTTCCTCGGCGGCCGGACTCAGAGGGTACAGCTGGGGGATGACTTGTCGGCTCCTTGGACTCTCCCTTGTGGGGTGCCCCAGGGGTCGGCAATCTCTCCCGTGCTGTTCAATGTTTATATGAGGCCGTTGGGGGAGGTCATCAGGAGATATGGAGTTCGCTGTCATCAGTACGCTGATGACACGCAGCTCTATATCTCCTTTTCATCATCTGCAGAGGAGGTGGTTCACTCCCTCGATCTGTGCCTGGAGGCCGTTCTGGATAACCGGCTCAAGCTTAATCCGGAGAAGACGGAGGTTCTGTTCTTCGGGGCGCCCTCGTCTCGGTACAATGGCCCCCTCCCTAGTCTGGGGGGTTTTTCCCTCCAGCCTACAGACAGGGCCAGGAATCTGGGCGTGGTCCTGGATTCGGCCCTCTCCCTGGAAGCCCAGGTGATGGCCGTCTCCAGGGCCGCTTTTTTCCATCTCCGCAGGATCGCCCAGATCCGCCAGTACCTTGATGAGTCCTCCCTGAGGTCAGTTGTGCAGGCTCTGGTGATCTCGAGGATCGACTATTGCAATGCCCTCTATGTGGGGTTGCCCTTGGGCCTGGTCCGGAGGTTGCAGCGGGTGCAAAATGCGGCGGCCAGGCTGGTGGTGGGTGCCCGTCGATACGAGCACATCACCCCAGTCCTGGTCCGCCTGCATTGGCTCCCTGTTGTCTTCCGGATCAGGTTCAAGGTCTTGGTCCTGATTTTCAGGGCCCTCCCCGGCTTGGGACCAGAGTATCTGGCGGAGCGTATCTCCCTGAGGGCATCTGGGTCCAGGCCCACGAGATCATCGCAGGCGCGCTCGCTGAGAGTGGCCACACCCAGAGAGGCGCGGAAAACGTGCACACGCAACCGCGCCTTCTCTGTGGTGGGGCCTTCCCTCTGGAACCATCTTCCCAGCGAGCTGCGCCTGCTGGAGTCCCTGCTGGCCTTCAAGAAAGCTTTGAAGACCTTCCTCTTTAAAGAGGCTTTTGGTGACCTTATCAGTTAGCTTTCCCCCCCCCCTTCGTTTTGTTTACCCTTACTTCCTTCACTCCCTCCACCGCCGCCATCTTACCCTCCGTTGGTCCTGTTCGGAGGGTTTTTTTTTTTCCTCTTTCTTTCCCCCTCTTATTTTATGTGCTTTTTAACATTGTTAGCCGCCCAGAGTTCCCGCTGGGAAGATGGGCGGGATATAAGTTGATAAATAAATAAATAAATAAATAAATAAATAAATAAATAAGTAATAATTGTTGGATTTTAGAGTTTTATATCTCGCTTTTTTTACATTACATTAGAACCATTGTTAAAATACCTCTTTTGAAAAGTGAGTTTAATTTATGTCTATTGGAATCCTATGTCATATTAATAAAGTGATTTTTAATGTTGTTGGACTTAAAGCATTATTCAGACACAGATGTTGAAGTTTTCACTCTTTAACACTCACAATAGCTCCAAAACAAGAATTAGATACTTATGAATATTCTAGCAATCAGAAAGTAGTGGATCATTGTTGGTACAATTTTGTTAGTTGCACTTACAAGGTTGATATTTTTGTTCTTTGTTTTTCTAATGACCTCCTTTTTAATTGGCATAAAAACAACAAAAAGCCCAAAAAGACAAACAGGCAATGTAGTTTCCACGATGCTTATCAATGACTGAAGTTTTGATGGAGACAGGAACGTGAAAAAGTCTCAATTTCTTTGGCTACAGTCCTATTAAGATTTATGCTGGCACTAGGTGTAATGGTAAGCCACTTCTTAAACATCTCACATATTACAAGACCCCTATTAGGGTTCCTAATGTCTTGACAAGATAAAAGAATTCAATTATTTAAAAAAAAAAAAACCTCTAGTCAGTGGTTCTCAACCTGTGGGTCCCCAGATGTTCCTGGACTGCAACTCCCAGAAACCCTTTCCAGCACAGCAAGGGGTAGAGGCTTCTGGGAGTTGCAGTCCAGGAACATCTGGGGACCCACAGGTTGACAACCACTGCATCTAGTTTATGAATGTGGGATTGTGTTATTCTATGCCCACAAAAGCCAGGAAATTGCCCATTATGCCCAATATTGCTGCACAATGTTGTCCCAGCATTGCCAGCAGGAAAAAGGATGCTTAGTCTTACATGGCAAAGGCCAGACTGAATGTTGACAGCAACAAGGGCAGCAGTCAGGATGACCTGTGGATAGGATACCCTTTTGTGCTCATTACCATTCACAAAGTAACATCAACAAGGGGAAATCTAGAGGCTGACTCCCTTTTTCATCAGTTAACGATTTCTCATTCAAACATAAAACAATTGTCACTTGTCAGGTCTGTTTTTCAACAGCATTTTATTTATTTATTTATTTATTTGATTGATTGATTGATTGATTTCTATCCTGCCAAATCATCTGGCCCATGGGCCACTCTGGGAGGTGGTAGTAAGCAGAAGGGGGTATCCTATAGACCAGCAGTTCCCAACCTTTTTAGAACCAGAGACTGGTTTCCTTCCTGTGTGGGACTTTTTCCTGTGTGCCTGTGTACACACACACACATATGCACTGCACTGGTTCTGTCCTGGCCAAAACAAAATGGTAGTGACAGGTGGCACAGGAGAGGAAATGGCATGTGCAGAGCAGGGGAGTAGTTTGTGCACCCACTCAGGAGCATGCCTTAACATCTTAATTCTTAAGAGACTGCAGACAAGTACCAGTTTACAGCCCAGGGGTTGGGGACCCCTGCAGTAGACCATCTTGAGACTGCTGCTATTCTAGATTTATCTGTTTATATTTCTCTATATTTTACTTGAGTTAAGCCAACTAACATTACTGATGCTATGCTTTCACCTTGAAGTTCCCTCAGTTTAGACTCCTTTTGTTTGAATAATTCGGACATCTTCAGAACTCGGTTTTGGATCTCTTCATATTCCTTTTTTTCTCGAATGTATTCCTGGGCAATTGCAGTTTCTGAATATTTTCCTTCATGCTGCTTGAGGGTTGCTCGATACTGATTCATATAATCCTGGTATGTTTTTCTTTTAAACAAGAACATGTGTCACCTTTAGATGCTTTTTACATGTATTTTCAAAACATAGATATTTAATTCTTACTAGCTAAAACGGCTGATAGCAAGGTGAGCCAACTTGTATCAGCTGAAGCTGTGCCAAATCCAAACGTCTGTGGGAACTTACTTAGGACTGCCCTGCCCTTTCTTGAATTGGTTTGGGTGTGTCAAGGAAGCTGTGAGTACAGTAATGCCATTAGGAAGCTATAGAAGAGGTAACTGTGTCAGTCTGTGCTAGTATGTCAGGCAAAAACAAAAGAAAAATAATAAATATGGTTTTTGTCTTCGTTGTTTTTTTCCTTTTCTTTTACTTTTTCCTGATATGTTAGGAAGCTGGACTCCATTATGAGCCTGGCTATTATGGACAATGCCATCCAAAGCAGAATGGCCAAAGGTGAGACACCAATATGAAATACATCTACCCTCTTCAGATTTAACCAGCAGCGTAGCAAGGTTTGGGGGCACCTGGGGACAAAGTTGTTTTTGCGCCCCTCTGGCCTTCTCCAACCCCATCGCATTCACTCAGCAAGGGGGGGGTCAATTCTGTGGGCATGGGGCATGCGGGCATGCGGGCGGGCGTTTGTATGTTTGCACTTATTCATGGAGTGTCCATAAGTCAGAGGTGGTTTGACGGCATGTAACAGTAATGTCAAGGCTTATCTTGGCTGAATTTTGTTACAACACAGTGACCGCGTTCCTAGGCTGGAAGCATTTTGGATTTGATATTATTCACCATTTTCTTTTCCCTGTCCTAACTCAGCACCCTTTTTGGTTCTTCTGCTGGCAGATCCGGGTTAACACAGAGAGATTCTGCCTGCAGAAGAGCAATTCTGCAAGCAAATGGGGCTTTTATACATTCAAAAAAGCTGGCATATGTTTCAGTTTCGTACCCCTGCTGAGTGAAAGTTTGAAATGATATTAACATGATATGCTGTCTCTTAGAAATACATGAAAGCTGTTTCATTTCTTAATTATTTGTTTAGTGATAAGATGTACCTTGGTATGTTTAGCAGGTACCTTTACGTTTTGTAAAACTTTGGTTATATTTCTCCATGAAAGTTATGCACTTTTCTTTCTTGAACATACAGTGGTACCTCTACTTACGAGCTTAATTCATTCTGAATGCATGCTCAGAAGTCGAACAACTCATAAGTAGAGCAGCCGTATCTAAAGAATAAAATAAAAATAAAATAAAAAAAAAAAAATGTAAACAGAGCAGACCGCATCTAAAATATGTAAGGCAGCAGTTAAAACGTCAATAGTTTTCTGCTCTTAAGTCAAATTGCTTGTAAGTAGAGCCACTAGTAAGCACCACTGTACTATTTACATATCTCTTGTTATAAACTAATATAACTAATGTTATAAACACTAATACAGTGGTACCTCTACTTAAAAGCAGCTCTACTAAAGAGCAATTTGACTTAAGACTGGAAAACCATTGACGTTTTAACTGCCACCTAACAAATTTTAGATGTGGTCTGCTCTAATTACAAGTTTTTTAAACAATTTTTGATTGACTGATTGATTGATTCAATTTTTAGATACAGTACCTCTACCTAAGAGTTGTTCTACTTAAGAGCATGCATTTGGAATGGATTAAATTCAAAAGTAGAGGTACCACTCTATATTGGCAATACTGTACACAGAATGGTTATAAACAATAATATTTTGTGAAATTATTCTGTACATAAATATTATATTATATTATATTATTAAAATTTTAACATCCATACTTATCTTTTTCAGTTGTTTCCTGATAGTCCTGAAGTTTTTTCTGTAAATATTCTTCATGCTTATTGAGAATCATGTATGCTGGTTTCCAGCTATGTCAAAAAGTTCAAAACCCCAGTAAATATGTATTTGTTAAAATAATGCTTTTTAAATATCATGAAAATAACAAAGGCACAAAATCATGAATAATTCCCCCCTCTAAAAGGAAAGTTTTTCAGCAGAATTCTGTTTACATTTTCAGAGTACATTGTGATATTAAAAACTTCATGATAACATGCTGTGATTTGTAACCCTGTGATACAACTTCAGATAATATTAATCTGTTTGAGTTTTGATTGCAACTCCTGGGTTTTTACTGTTGGGTTCAATAGAATGCAGCTTGTAACAAATTTCAAATTCACTGCTATTCAAACATGCTGTGCAGATCTAGTAATTAGTTTATATTATATTGCAAAAACAAAAAATATTCATGAAAAATAATTCTATAAACTCAGTGGGAGAATTACGCTATTCATTTGTTTAATAGTTTTGTTCAGATATTTAATCCGCCACCACTACTTTCCAAGCTGCTTAGGCAACCTGCTATTCCACTGCTGTGCCTATCTTCTGAAAATGGAGATAATAAAACTGACTGGCCTGCCTTATCTAGCTGTTTTCAGATTTTTATATAATGTACTGAAAGCATAAAAAGTCACCGAAAGTTTATTATTAAAAACAATGTATGGCTACTAGTCAGGATGATGGGATGTCATTTGCAATATAAGAGGCAGTATGTCCCTGCTCTAAACTTTTTATCTGAACAGCAGCTTTAAAATACTTTTAAAAACAAATAGAAACAAATAAGTGAAAACACACTAAAATAGAATGTGATAAAAAAGTAGCAATCATGTGGTTCTTTGGGCAACCAGCATCTTTTAAATTTGTTTCAGTTAGCTGCTATAACTTTCATGTGTTTGCTTAAATGTTTATTTAAAGCCTTCCTGCTTCTCATTATTTTTCATAACCATACATGTTAAACTATTGTTTGATTACAATTTTAACATTATAGGAATTTCTAACACATACTTACGCATTGCAATTCTCCTTACTGTTATCATTCCGTATCTGCAGACTGGCAATCACCTCATCATTTTTGTGAATTTCCTCTTGCAGCCTACAAATTTCACCTTTTTTCTCCAAAATGTTTGCAGTATATACTGAAAAGATAAATATTTTATCTTAAGTTCTATAGTCAGAGTCATTCTCTGTAATCCACATGATAGAATTAGATCCATGAACAAACACAGTTAAATCTGGAGAGCTGACCCACCACTTTTTCCTTCTTTTAAGAGCTCTACAAGATACTCAGAGCTTCACTGTTTTTTAGACCTTCAAACCTTCATTTCAGTAAAGGCAGCAGGTTATTATAAATGTATTTGTTTATAAAGGCAGTTTATGGGGGTTCTTAGGCAACCAGTAGGTGCAGAAAGAGCGACCAAAATGATTAATCATTATGAGGAAAGGCTAAAACATTTGGGGCTCTTTAGTCTGGAAAAAGGCGCCTGAGGGGGATAGGCAACCTCAAAATAATGCAGGGCATGAGTAAAGTGGATAGTTCACAAAATACCAGAACTAGGGGACATGCACTCAAATTGAGGGCTGGGAGAGTAAGAACAGACAAAAGAAAATATTTTTTCACCCAGTGTGTTGTTAGTCTATGGAACTCCCTGCCACAGGATGTGGTGATGGCATCTGGCTTGGATGCCTTCAAAAGGGGATTGGACAGATTCCTGGAGGAAAATCTCCAGGCTTAAAACTGGGGTACTTCAAGGGCCAGATGCAGGGGAGTGGTACCAGGAGACAGATATCTAGTCTCGTGCGCTCCCAGACGCATCTGGTGGGGCCACTGTGAGATACAGGAAGCTGGACTAGATGGGCCTTTGGCCTGATCCAGCATGGCTCTTCTTATGTTCTTATGTTATGTAACCTCTGAATTGCACATACAGTAGTTCCCAGACAATTCAGAAGTGTACATCTTAAATCTAGGCAATGTTGTTGTTGTTGTTGTTGTTCAGTCATTCAGTTGTGTCTGACTCTTCATGACCCCATGGACCCCAGAGCATGCCAGGCCTTTCTGTCTTCCACTGCCTCCCGGAGTTTGGTTAAATCCATGTTGGTTGCATTGATAACATCATCCAACCATCTCCTTTTTTGATGTTGTGCTTCAGCCCATTTTTTCACTATTCTGTTTCACCATCATTAAGAGGTTCTTTAATTCCTCCTCACTTTCTGCTATCAGAGCAGTATCATCTGCATATCTGAGGTTGTTGATATTTCTTCCAGCAATCTTAATTCTGGTTTATGATTAATCCAGTCCTGCCTTTCACATGGACTCTAGGCAATGAGACGGATGTAAATTCTCTAAGACTACAGCCATACCAGACTGCTACGAATACTGCTGCTATTACTGTTAGTAGTAATATAAGGATCTGGAAGTTGAGTCATGGCAACTGGACTTATTCAGAACATTGCCCACCTAACGAGCCTATTCAGGCCATTATCTGATTTATGAGCCTATTCAAACCAGGATGATATGAAATCAAGGTGAACTATAAATTGGAGAATTCACCACTAACCTTCCTCAGACGGATGAAGCTGCTTGGATGAGTAGCGAAATGTTTCAATCTCAAGAAAAGAAGTCTAGCTGCCATGACTTAATTTCCAGATAACCTCATCTGGATTACTGAGAATCTTCACAGACAGTAAAATAAGGATCAAAAATTATATGCAGCTATGTACAATATAACATGTATTTTCACCCTTCAGATGACAAGCAAGCATTTGGAAGTATATAGGATACAGTACATCCGTTAGAAATAGGTTTGACCAAAGCTTTCTGTCAGCAGCATTTAACAGCAAACCTAGGTTTTTGCTTTATAATCCATGCTGATTGAACAGAAATAAAATGGTCAATTGTATCACCAAGAAATCTGCATATCTACCCTTGTAGAAACAGACTGGGGTCTCCAAGAATGTAAAACCAATCTCATTAAGATGATGGAGGCTTAAGAACATGCTTTCACAAGAATGATGTTACCAATGGAAAAACTTTGTGTCACAAGCCAAATTCTGATCAGTAAGTTCACCCACATACTGTAGTTTGCTGCATCTTGATCAAGAGCCTTGAAGCTCTGTTCCTTTGGAAAGGAACAGAGGGTAGGGAAAAAGAGATCACCATTTCTGTGTTGCGTGTTGAGGTTGAAACTCTCTTTCTTTCTTATTTATTTATTTATTTATTTATTTATTTATTTATTTATTTATTTATTTATTTATTTTATGGTTTATATACCGCCCGTCTTCCCGAAGGAACTCCGGGCGGTTCACAATAGAACAAAAAAAATCAGCAAATAGTCAAATACAATCATGTAAGCAAGCAACAAACAATTTAAAACAATTTAAACAATATAAACTCATAATATAAAAAGGCAAGGAGGCAGATGGGGGAGAGAAAAAAATTAAAGGTCACCAAACGCCTCATGGAAAAGCAAGGTCTTTAATGCTTTCCTAAAGGCTGGCAGGGACTGTGAAAGGCACACTTCGCTAGGGAGGTGGTTCCATAAGGTAGGGCCAGCCACAGAGAAGGCTCTGCTCCGAATGGACATTTTCTGGGCTCCCTGGGCGTGGCCACCCACAGCGAGTGCGCCCGCAACAACCCTAGTTGGTCGGGCTGAAGTTGACCACTGGGAGATCCGCTCTGCCAGGTAGTCAGGTCCCAGGCCAGGAAGGGTTTTATAAATTAAAACCAAGACCTTGAATCTAATTTGGGATGCAATGGGTAGTCAATGCAGGTGAGCCAGAACTGGGATGATGTGGTCATATCGATGCACACCCGCCACCAGCCTGGCTGCTGCATTTTGCATTTTTGCATTGCAGTAATCTATTCTCGAGATCACCAACGCTTGCACAACAGTTCTCAGGGAGTCCCCGTTGAGGTATGGACGAATCTGGGCAATCTGTCGAAGGTGGGAAAAAGCAGTCCTGGACACGGCAGCCACCTGGGTGTCCATGGTAAGAGCCGGGTCCAGGACCACGCCCAGATTCCGGATACTGTCCACCAGCTGGAGGAAAATGCCCTCCAGACTGGGGAGAGGGCCTCCATAACTGGAAGGGGAAGCTCCAAAGAACATAACCTCGGTCTTCTCGGGGTTGAGTTTGAGTGTTGGCCTTGGTCCATGCCATGACTGCATCCAGGCACTGGTCGAGGGTCTCGACAGCCTCAACCACCCAGCACATAAACAGAGCAGCCTGGAAACTGAAAGACAGACACCCATTTCTTTTCATTCAAACTGTTTGGTTTCCATGCTGAATGGTGTGTATGTACTGTATATGTATGTATGTGAATAAATGTAGAACATATGTACTTGTGTGTGAGAATGTGTATATATAGACAAAACTGCCAGTAGTGGAGCAGTCTAGCCCACTGCTGGGATACAGCTGTCAACCTATTTGTCTATAGACAATTTGGCTCGTCAGTCAAAAATGTTTGCATTCATGCACATGTAGCAGAGAATCTGCAGTAGCAAAGAAGAAGATGAAGTTGGATCATGGTAGAATGGAATGCACCAGGGAGACGCAGGCTGCAAAAATGACAATGAATTGATGCGTAGTATGGCTCTTAACTATAGTACAATGTTCTTGATAAATATTAATAAAGACTTGCTCACATTTTATCTGTTGTTTCTCATGTTCCTTCTCATAAGATGCTTGTTCGGTCTGAAAAACTGAAGCAAAAATTTGTCCATTTTTAAATTAATAAGGCAGATATTAAATATAAAAAATGAATTTCAAATCACAGCACAGTTTTAAATTTTTTTCCTGAAGCTAACTATATTCAAGCAGCGTATATACAGTATAACTAAACAAAATTCATTGGTGTTCTAAGGTTTCACAAAAGTCTGTTTTTCCCCCTCCTACATACTATAATCTTTCTCCTATTCAGTGTCCCCCCCTCCCGAGAGCGGGGGCCCAGCCACTGGATGCCCAGTGGCTGGGGAGGTCCCAGAGAATAACTCCATGGGTTCAAGCTTGGGTCTTGAATCTCAACTGGTTTTATTAATGGAAATCACTTGGGTCAACTGTGCCATCTCCCTCATTCCTAGGGGGACTGAATTTCTGGCACTAACTCCCCTCCCCAGTAACAGTCTGATACTCTTTTTAATGGATTTGGAAGAGATAGCCATGTTACATGCTAGCATATCAGCCCAAAACAAAACAAACATAAAATATAAAGTCAAAAACATTGTGGTACCTTAAAGGTGGACTGCTATACAGTATTTTAGTGTGAGCTTTCATGGACAAGTCCACGTCCTAAAGTCAAAATGTTTTGTCTATTATTTTTTATTTTGTTTTTGTCTGATACAATATCCTGTTGGCAGGCTTCCTGCAGGTAATTGACTGGCTCTAGAATGAATATTAGACTGGAGAAGCTTTGGCCTGATCCAGTGTGACTCTTCTTATGATGCTTTCCCCAGATGTATGTTAATAAATACTGTATCAACTTATAACAGTGCAAAGGGCAGAACAACTTTGAAAAGAGTAAGAGACACAAGGACAAAGTAGCAAGCAAGAAAAAGGTTGAGGAACTCTACTCTTCCCTTGAAATGTTCTAGTTAGTGTGAATTTGCTAAAAACAGAGACTATCAGAATATAACTGCATGTAACATGTAGTTTGGTGCTGACTATACTTTTCCACTACTGTAATTCAATAGCACAACTTTATGTTGTTGTTGCTGGTTGTTCTCATATTTTTGTTGTTTTACTGTTACAGATTTGATAGATTATCCTAGTATTTGTGTCAACACAGAGAAAGACCATTTGTTTCTAAATGTACTGGGATATGTTGGGTTGTCCCAGTTACCGCTTGTCTTCATACATCTAGACTAGCTCTCTGATCACTTATCCCAGATAGATATTGCCTTCTCTGCCTTCTGTTGCCTATTTCACTCTCTCTTCCTTTCCCTTCTTGCTTTTCCTGTCCATGGTGCAGGAAAGAGACTGATCAGCAGGAAAACACCTATATGGAAACATCATCTAATGGCAGCTGTGCCCAAAGATCCTACACCAGAGTGAATTGGAACAAAGCAGAACCAGAACACACCACCATCATCAGTGATATAAAAATCCCCAGAAACAAAAGGGAGTAGCCCTAATTTTACTCTATTTACATTAGTTTAAGGTGGAGACAAGGGTGCAGTACTGGTCTCATTGGTGCAAGGTAATTTGAACAAATGTTTATGGGGGTGGGCTGTCAGACGTTTGGCCATAGTAGAGAAAGTGTGTGCAAAGATGGGGAACGTTTGAGCTTCCATGCAACCTCTGACATCCTGTGGTTCAGCAACAGTTCTCATCACTTTGTCAGTGCACTTTTCAATTAACAAGGGAATTTGCACATAATGCACGCTTCTTCCCTCACACTCATTCATATGAGGAATGTACAAGGAACCAGATAGTTGGAAATTTGGGAGAACTGAAAACAGAAGAGTGTTTTCAACGTTAAAGCCCAGCAACATACCAAGTTCTACAAGCAGTTTATCCAGGTTGTTTAAGACAATATCATTCATTTCTTCACCTGCATTGAAATATATATACAGTATTTTTTTAAAATAGTGTTAAGGCAAGAATAAATGTACAACTATATGCTTAATAATATAAACTTAAACACAACTTTCAAGTTACATATGCAGAAAATCCTTCTACCTAACAGGTTTTTGTCAAAGCAATCCAGTCTATAGAAAGTCAGTAATTAGTACTTTCACCAATGCAAATGAAACTTTTATTCAAACAAGAGAAACCTAAGCCTGCTGTAGTAGGTTTGTGGAAAATCATTCACTATGCTTTAGGCAGATGTTCCCACTAAACTAGCAGTAACTGGATTGTTTCCATTACTGATTACAACTAATAACAATTTGTCTGAGCCAACTTTCACAAGTTCATGTGATCTGTTACGTTGTAACTCTGCATTCATAGAAATTAGGCATGTTGTCTGTGTCATTGTTTTAAGTATATCATGAAAACCATGAACCTTAAATATTCCATCAGAAAAAAAGATGATTCTTGTGTAATACAAGCATTTTAATTTTGTAAATTTCCATTGATTTCTGGAAAAAAATGATAAAGCCAGCTGCCAATGTAAAAGCTGAGATTGTTCTATCTTCTCTGTTTTATAGTCAGAACATTCAGATGCTACAAATGTGAAATCAGCAACTCGAGTGGTCATAGCTACGTTGACAGAGGCATATTAATGCTATACCCCATTTCTGGTTTAACCATTTTTCTAATATTCAGTTTTAGCTGTTGTTGACTAATAAAGCATTTCTCCATTTTACAGTAAAGTTTGCTGAGTTTAAAATAGTTTGTCCTTGTGCTGTGCCTTTGACTTCAATTAGGTTGGTAGTAGTAAGATTTGGCTTCATGAAAATAAATGTGTGTGAACAGTTGTCAACATTATCCATAGCTGGGACTAACCCCAACCCTGCAAAACAAGCTAATCCTCTTTCCCTCTTTGACCCCAAAATTCTGCTTTGATTTAATTTAATTTAATTTAAATATTTCTACTCTACCTTTCACCTTATACAAGACCCAAGGTGACTTGCATTATAAAAAAAAACAACCTTTGGAAAATGTATAAGGATTGTTACGTTGGAAAATTAATTGTAATTGTGGGTCCCCAAGAAAATAAAAAAAATTAAAAAATTATAAAAACACAATATTAAAAGCTAAGAAAGTAAATTCCTCAAATGTTAAAGAAAAATAAAAACATTGTTTGTTTGTTTGTTAGATTTATATAACGCCCATCTAGCTACTGGGCTACTCTGGGAAGTGTTAGGTAAAAGCATTTTGGAAAACCGGAATTAGATGCTTTTCTTCTTTTTTTTGGTATTGCATCCATTGATCCTTTCAGTATTGATTATTCATTGTTACTAACTTAAAAACTGTCTTTCAATTGCCCTAAGCTGCCTGGGGTCCTTTTAAAGGAGAAAGGTTGTTTAAAAACATTAAAAATTAATTAATATTAAGCTCCCCGTTTATTGTCTTCTAGTCAAGCAGTCACTGAGGAAAAACCCCCACTTAAGTAAATAAAAGGCTAAAAGAAGGGAAAGGTGTGATTACTGTATATATATATCTGGGGCGTATATATAGTGGTGTATTCTGTTGTTTTTAAGTAAAACGAGGTTGCCTCAGGATCAGCGCTCCCCTGGCACAGCGTATTGGGCTTGCTAGTCAGTGAGGGAAAAGAGCGGGAAAGATTTGTGAGGAAAACTTGACTGTCCCCTGAGCCTTTCTTTGGTGCCTCAGTCAGACTCAGGACTGAAACCCGAGCCTCGGTAACGGACGCTTCGTCGCTCTTCCTGGCGGCTGCCTCAGTCTCTCACAGAGTCCTTTTCCCGCCCTTTTCCCCTCCCCCTAAAGGCGGGAAGAAAGAAGGGAACCCCCTTCGGGCGTGACCGGTGGCACCAATCCTGCCTCAAAACGGGGAAACCCATCGCTAACAAACACGGAGTCACTCCTACTGAAGTCAATGAACCTTATTCCACACAGTCATCAACACATTTAAGCTTTCAGTTTCATCCATTACTCCTGGACTGTGCAGGAGGGCTTCGCTGGAGCTTTTTATGGGATAGTAGGAGAAGGGCCAGCGTTTGAGGTGGATAGGATTGGCATAGTTGCCAATTATGATTGCCACCCTATGTTTTGGTGAAGTGTGGAACAATGGTTCCCAGCCTTGGTCTAAGAAAGTGGACAAGTTCCATGAAAGCTTACATTAAAATACTGTACTGGAGTACCACAACATCTCTTTTTGCATCTTTCTGAAATTAAATAAATTGGTTCAAAATGGCACAATTTTTGTTTGTTTGTTTGTTTGTTTGTTTGGTGCTCCTTGTTGAAGCAAGACTAACACAGCCACCTCTTTGAAGAAAGGCACTGTAAAATTATCCCCTAATACTCGACTCTATAAAGTTCTTTGATTCTACTCTTAGGTTTGACAGCCACCTCAGCATATTGCATCAGAACTGGAAAATTGAACCTATGATTGTAAGATGTAAGAATAATCCATGAGCTGCTGATAGGGTTGCCCCACGAAAAAAAGTAGACAGGGTTTCTGTGCATTTAATAGTCATGTGGGAATTACATTGGCTACATCTAATGAATCTGAAGTGGACATGTCCACAAAATGTTACATTAAAATAATGAAAGTTAGTCTTGAACATTCCAGGTGTTTTGCGTCTTTTGTTTTGTTTTGTTTTTCTTTGATTTTTGCCTGCAATTCTTTACATCTTGGTTTTCATGGAAGCTAAATTTGCTAAAATTCTCTTCCATGGAGTTATTTAAAGTGCATAACTCCTGTCTGCTCTTTTCAAACAGCTATTCTAACCACTGGCAATGAGCTGGTCATCTGAATTAATGACAAATAGATCTTATTTTTCCCCAAAGTGCCACTTCCTTTATTCTCTTATCTCTCCTTGTTTTCACCTAATACAGTATTTTTCCAGAAAAGCTATGGGGATGCTCCATCTACTGGATATATTTGTACAGCACACCTCAAGTGCAAATACAGTAGCATGGGGATGAGTGATGCTATGAAAATGGGTATAAAGCAGTACAGTACAAGAAATTGATTTCCGCATTACTTTTTTCAACAGACATTTATATTCATGTTAGTAAGTTAATTTGGCTGAAAAAATGTGAAAATGTGCTTTGAGCATGAATTTCATAGTATCTGTGGCATACACAGTTTTTGGTAGGACATAATGAAAGGAATGGTTCTCAAAATTTATTATCCAATTAACATAAGAAGTTGGGACAGTAACTTGCCCATTTTTTCTCCATTTCGGGTTACAGAAAGTTGGAAAAAAACCCTAGGACAAGTACTGCATTAAAATAATGTATAGATTACTAAAAAAACCATGTGGCGAACGTTTGCACACAACCTTTGGAGTCCTGGCTGTTACAATTTGCCCCTAATTCCTTGAGCTACCACAGGGCGCCCAGTAGATTGTTCTATAATCACTTAATAAAGAGTTTTAACTTCATTGTTTTATTGACTTGCTTCAGTCTATAAAAAAAGTAGTAGTTTTCACAAATGTTTTATTTGCCTGTAAAGTAGAACAATCCATTGTAGCATCATTTCTGACCTGCTCCATTGCGATTGTTTGTAATCATTAAGCAATTTGCAGCATAAGTACAGCACATTTGAATGCATTAAGGGCTAAAATTACATTAAATATTATATGATATCTTAACTATTGGGACTTTTATTGAAATACCTCAAAATATTTTAGTTTGAAATTATCTGAAAACTTTCAAAATTAGTTCATATGTACAGGATTTATGAGCACTGCAGCCTAAAGCCTAAATTATATTGTAAAGCAACAACTATTCCACTATTATTTTCCAGAACATCCATTTATATCAGTAACTATACCACATCTTTTTGCTACCATATTCAAAGAGCCTATAGTAGGTTTATATCGAAAGAACTGTTGCAGAGTTTTAATTTTTTTAGTTAAATTCTTCTCAGTTGTTCAGCAGAATTGCAGGAATTCACAGAGAAGAAATGCCGCTACAACTCCTCAAAGAAGTCGACCCCTTTCTCATTAACTGGAACTTGTGTGTGGAACTTGTGTGTGTGTTGTGTCGTTACAGTCGTGACCGACTCTTTGTGACTCCATGTCCATGGAGTTTTCTTGGCAGGAATACTGGAGTGGCTTGCCAGTTCCTACTCCAGGCGCCTACAGCACCTGGTATTCCCTGGTGGTCTCCCATCCAAGTACTAAGCAGGGCCAACCTTCCTTAGCTTCTGAAATCAGGCGAGATTGGATGTGCTTAGGGCATCTAGGCAGCTAACTGGAACTTACCGTCCCAATAATGTATTCTGAGATGTTAGCTGGGGAAAAATAATATAAAGTTTAATTTGCTTAGAGATTAACAGATCATACAGCACACTGAGAAAAACATGACTGCTTTTCAACAAGCAGACTTCAGCCATCTAATTGACTGTTTTCAACAGACAACAGGGAGGTGGGAAAGGCCCTGAACACTCATTGAATTCAGGGGTTTAGGACTTAAAATTGGACACTGCTGAATAGATTGATACTCACCCAACCTTAGAAAGGTTCTTCCCAGCCAAACCTACTAAAGGCAGAATGCAACACTGGGCAGCGGGGGGGGGGGGACAAAAGGAGCTTTGCAACATGTTTACATTGATGAATTGCTTGTGGTAAATTACCTGGTATTCTGCCAAATGCTGTTCGGGTACCCCCATCCCTCTAATTTTGTAACTTAAAAAGTTGGCTTTGAAGGACAAATTTGCCTATAGGATTCATACCTATATTTAGATATCCATTACTGTTGCCAATTTATTTCAATAAAGGAACTGAGGCATGATTCTTCTTTTATAATAGCTACTCAATAAAAAGGGAATAAATTAATATGATGTGTTTGCCCTGCAGTTATTTAGTAATATAATATGATCATTAACAAACTGCCGAGTCCATTTAAGGACTCTATATGTTTGTTTGGTTTTGCTGTCTCAAGGGGGAAAAGGCTGGATAATTATGTCTTAGAATTACTGGGTGTATTTATTTTTCTTGATGTTGTCCCATAATGATGTACAAAGGTGTAAAAATGCTATCCATTTGAACTTCCTATTATGTAAAATAAGTCAGCCAAATACCTCTAAGATAGGCTTAGGCAGAACATGAGAACAATAGGTTTCTCCAACTGTTCCCAAGTCTGAAAAAATAAATTGCATTTAGCCATCATATAACGCTGTAGTAAATTCAAATATTTTATCTTGATGGGTAAATTTATTTTATTTTTATTTAATTTATTTAATTTTGTGCCGTCTTCAGCCCATCTTGTTCTTTTTATTTATGGTATTGTTTGCTGGTTTGGTTTTGCACTTTGATATTTGTTTAACTATACCAAGCCCAAAGTAGCTTGGTAGCTAGATGGAATGGTATATAAATTTAATAATAAATAAAATAAAATAAAAAACCAAAATGGGGCTACTGTATTACGAAGGAAGAGGAAATATCAACATCACTGGGGATGACCCAAAGTTTGCACAAATAGTCAAAATCGTATAAATGGAAGGGAGATAATAAGGGAGAAACTCTCCCAGATCAGATCAGTAGGGACTGTCCACATGTTCACAGAATGCAAAGGAATAGTAGAATACAGTACCCTAAAATAGATCAGGCTGGAACAATGAATTAGAACATCCCTTGTTACAACTATTATTGGAATAAGAAAGTACCTACCTCATTGCAAGCAGACATTCACCACTCCTAACTCTCTCAGCCAGTCTCCTTCTGACTTCTTTGATAACCCAGAAACAGGAAGGGTCCAGAACACATGGTAGCCTTCACCCCTTCAAAGAACCTGCTCACATCATCAGACTGTACCAACCAAAACATATCAGTTATTACAGGACAAGCAGTGGCAACAGTTACATCAACAAGATCTGTGTCAGCTACAGGCATCTACAGCAGAGATCGGCTGAGCAAAATGCCCTGCAAAATCTTGAAAGCATGACCACTGAGTGATCACAATTTAAATCAATTTAAAATATTTTTCCGTACTGATATATGTTTAATTTTTTAAGTGTCAAAGCTGATTAAGATTGTAGTTGCTTTGCTTTTTAATAACTTGGAAGCTGCTTAAGGTCCCTTAATTATGAGAAAGTTACCATACAAAAAGAAGTAAATAAATAATTATTTAGTTATATAGGTGGCTGTTATTTACTGAAAGCACAATCCTATACATAGACTGTTTATGTCTAATATACAGTAGTTGATTTTTAACATCTCAGGTGTTGTGGAAAATATTTACTTAATCCTTTATATTGATGTTAATAATAATAATTTTATATAGTTAATTGTTTTGAATTATCTGAGGAATATTCACCATCCTGCCTCATTTTGTTTGTGGGCAATAAATCATCATTCTTGTAAGGAAGGTGAGTTATGAACTTCAAAAATTTTCTTCTTTACTGTAGGATCTCAAAAAAAGATTCACTGAAGTGGTATGAGGGAGGTAAAAAGTCTAAAGGGGTCTACTGAATAAATTATGCATGTTTAATTTAGGAGTCTTGTGGTGCAGTGGTTAAACTGCTGTACTGCAGCTAAACCTGTGCTCACTAACTGGGGTTCAATCCCAGGTAGCTGGCTCATGGCTGATTCAGCCTTCTATCCTTCCAATGTTGGTAAAATGTGTACCCAGCTTGCTGGAGGGTGGGGCAATGTGTAGCCTGTTTATTTAAATTGTAAACCACCCAGAGAGTGCTTTAAGCATTATGGGGCAATATATAAACAGAATACTTTGCTTTAACTTCAAACAGATTGTGGGAAGACAAGTGAGAGTTTAGAGAAAGGGAAAAACTAACCCCCATCTTAACACATGGGTAAAAGTTATAAGGCAAACAAAGCATTGAAAGATAAGATAAGATAAATCTTTAATAATATCACATCAGGGAAAGTTACTTGTTACGCAGCTCCCAATATAAAGAACAAGCAAGAAGGGTAGATGCACAAAAAACATGATAAGAAGTAGATGTGGTTAATGATTGGGTTGTTAGAGTGGGAATGTGATCTTTCTCATTAGAAGAGCAATTAATCAGTAGAAGATAGACTGTGAGTGTGCAATCTCCATGGGAGATTATTCCAAAATCAAAAACATAGATTTTTGAGGCAGAGAAAAATGTTGTGGCACCTTAAAGCTTTTGTGAACAAAGTCCACTTCCTCAGACATTTCATGGACTTCAAATGTAGGTAATCCAGGTAACTGACAATTTCAACACAACACACAGCTGCATGAGTGTGTGTACACACATATTTTACATGATGAAATTATTGGAATCTATTTTATTTATTTTGCCTTTAGCCTAAAGTCAGATTAGTCAGCCATATTCCAGCTTTCCTTGCTGTGTGAGTTTTGATTCCCCCTAGCAATGTATTCTGCCTGTGACTGACATCAGGATGTATTTTGAGTAGAATTAATTCTTTGCGCTCACCCATTTCCCACTTCCTGTGTGTCTTCTTCTGGTCCAATTGCTGTCTCTTTTTCCCTTTTTGCTTTACTAGCTTTGGATTACCTCATTTTCCTTTTTAACCCCTCTCTTATTAAACCATCTGCTTCTCAAGCCCATCTGTACCCATGAAGGACCCTCTTCCTGTTTGTTTGTTTTTAAACTCAGGCCAATTCAAGCAACCCAGTGGGGAGTGGAAATGTGCCTGTGCCAACACAGATGCACGTAATTTAAGAGATATACCCTTATATTCCATTCAATGGGGCAAAACTATGTGGAAGTTGTGGTAGATTTAAGTGATACACAAATGCGAAATACCAAACGGCCTTGCACACATGGATGTCCACCATTCAACAGTTACATCAATGTGTTATATTGTGTTACATCAATGTGTTCTATGTCAATAGTTACATCAGTGATATCCTAGAAACACATCCTTCCCCGGATACGATATTCCTTTCTACTTCCTATGTATTTTTCTGTCATTCCCAGACTATCATGTTCTGTATCCCAACGCTTCCAGGACAATACACATCTTCTTTGACTGCCAAACCTCATTGTCCTTCCACAAGTCTACTGATATCTCCTTCTTGTGGGTGTGCATGTGTGTGTTTTGCCATTTTAGCTACCTAAGTTCTAGCATTCATAGCCTAAGTATTGAAAAACAGAGGGAATGATTGTGATAACATTGGATGAGATCCTTGATAGGAAATAGAACAGTCTTCCTTATGAAATTTCAAGAGAATCAACTTTCCTAGGGGAACCCACCTGGCCTCCTAAGGGAGGGCATTCCTATAACCTTGGAGCAGCCACAATGTTTTTATAAAGTTTTTAACTTTTTTTTTAAAAAAAAATGTTATTATTTATTTTTTATTTATTTGGGGGATTTGTAGGCTTCCTTTCTCCTGATAACATATTACATGTTTAATTACTTTAATATGTTCTTTTGTGTATTTTAAATAGTTAATACTGTACAGTATCATTTTAGTTGAGTATAAGCAACCTCGAATCTTCTGGGGGGGCCCTACATATAAATAAAACAAGTAAGACATACTGCAAGAGGGGGATCTTTTCCCCCTTGAAACTAACCTGAATAAAACAGTTTAACTGCACTGATTTATTTATTTATTTATTTATTTATTTATTTATTTATTTATTATTGAATTTCTATCCTGCCCATCTTCCCATGGGAACTCTGGGCGGCTTACAATGGGCTGATAAATTCAGCTAATATACAATACAAAAACAGACAAGACAAATTTAAACAAGTATGACAAATATAACAAATAGCACCCTTGGCATAAAAATGTATGAGCCTCGACAACAGAGCACCTCACTAATTGAACTGGTAAACGGATGGCAGAGAAAAAAACTGAACTAGGTCACCAAAGGCCTCGCAGAAGAGCAAAGTTTTCAACGCTCTGCGAAAGGCCAACAGGAACTCTGCAGAGTGCACTTCACTAGGTAGGGTGTTCCACAGAGAGGGGACAGCCACCGAGAAGGCCTGGTTTCGGGTGGAGGTTTTCTGGGCCTCTCTGGGGGTGACAACCTGAAGCGAGTGTGCCCGCAACTACCGAACTGGTCGGGCCGAGGTTGATCGCTGGGTGATCCGCTCTGCCAGGTAGTCCAGGCCCAGGCCATGGAGGGTTTTATAAACTAAAACCAGGACCTTGAATCTGATCCGGGACGCAACAGGCAACCAATGCAGGCAAGCCAGGACTGGGGTGATGTGGTCATGACGGTGCACACCCACCACCAGCCTGGCTGCCGCATTTTGTACCCGCTGCAGACGCCGGAGGAAAGTCAAGGGCAACCCCATGTAGAAAGCGTTGCAGTAGTCCAGCCTCGAGATCTGAATTTTGTTCCAATACAACATTAACCCAAGGGAGAATTAACCCAAGGGAGAAACTCAGTGCAATTTTCACTGCAATGTGAATAATGAAATGACTACCATATATGTACACTATATCTTGTTCTCCCACTGGTTCCTTGATACATTTCAACAGAATTATATGTACTGTATGTTAAATCTGTTGACACACAACTTATGATGTCCCAATGAATGTTTTCAAAATATGTGAGATATTTAATGAATGACTTTACAGTGTCCAGTTAATTTTCATGGCTAAGTGAGGATTTAAAGTCAGCATACCTCTTCAGGTAGAGCATTCTATAAAGAGGTATTTTGAAATTGTGTTGATTTTAAGCCCATGTACTCTCTCTCTCTCTCTCTCTCTCTCTCTCTCTCTCTCTCTCTCTCTCTCTCTCTCTCTCTCTCTGTCTCTCTCTGTGTGTGTGTGTGTGTGTGTATGTAAAGCTTTTGAGCAATTGGAATATGTATAAGCATATTGTGATAGAAGAGCAGTTGACAACAGATTGCTATGGAGATTTTAAAAACCGAAGACTGCCTTTACCTTAGATGTTGTTTCCATTATAAATGTAGTTAGTAGGTATTCAACTGGCAAAAACACTATTTTTCATCAAGAAGCAGAAGTCTTTTAATTGATGCTTCTTTCATGGCTCTCTGCAATCACAATATGCCTCCATCTAAAACATTATCGAAAGCTCACCTTGACTATGCAGATAGTCATACAGTTAAGAATGAATGTAGTATAGTAATTATCCAACAAGCCAATAGCTATGCTAACAAGGGAATATCAGTAGAATGGCTTCAAAAATAAATATTCTCAAACACAGACTTGCTATTTAAGGTCAGCTATGAATTACAAATAATATGCAGTAAAATAATTACTGGAATTATCCAGGATGTTAATGATGTCATAAATTTTGTTAACACATGGAACCAATTGATGGCCCCACCATAAATTGCTTTGAGTCATCAAATACTAATTAAACACTAATTATCAAGATCCACAAACAGATAGTTAAAATACACCCCTCTTATGTTTGGATGAGCAATGTACTGTACTTTCCAATTTACATTCATTTGCTAGAAGTACATACCTAGAAAAAATTTACCCTTGTTTTTAATGAAATATGTGAATTATCACAAATTAAAACAGTGAGTTCCAACAGGTGAAATACTCAAGTTATGGAACTCTTTAAAAACTTATCAGTTACATTTACAGTCATTCCACTGACAGCCAGAAAAAAAGCAAAACAAAGAAGCTGAAACTAGAATCATAGAATCATAGAATTATAGAGTTGGAAGAGACCTCAAGGGCCATCTAGTCCAACCCCCTGCCATGCAGGAACCCCATCACAATATTTCCGACAGATAGCCATCCAGCCTCTGCTTAAAAACCTCCACAGAAGGAGACTCCACCACCCTTTGTGTCAGCATATTCCACTGCCGAACAGCTCTAACTGTCCTGAAGTTCTTCCGAATGTTCAAATGGAATCTCTTTTCCTGTAGTTTGAAACCATTGCCCCGAGTCCTAGTCTCTGAAGCCATGGAAAACAAACCTGTTCTTTCTTCAGTATGACATCCTTTCAAATATTTGAACATAGCTATCATATCCCCCCTCAGCCTTCTTTTAGAGAGGGTAAACATTCCCAGTTCCCTAAGCGGTTCCTCATAAGACATTTCCTCCAGACCTTCAACCATTCTGGTCGCTCTCCTCTGCACCCGCTCGAGGTTGTCAACATCCTTTTTAAATTGAGGCGCACAGAACTGGACACAGTACTCCAGGTGGGGTCTGACCAGAGCAGAATAGAGTGGTACTATCACTTCCCTTGATCTAGACACTATGCTTCTGTTGATGCAACCAAGAATCACATTGGCTTTCCTGGCCGCCGCATCACACTGCTGACTTATGTTCAACTTGTGGTCCACCAAGACTCCCAGAAACCTTTCACAGGTACTATTCTCCAGCCAAGAGTCCCCCATCCTATATCTGTGCAATTCATTCTTTTTACCTAAATGTAGCACCCTACATTTCCCTCTGTTGAAATCCATTCCGTTAACTTTGGCCCAGCACTCTAATCTGTCAAGGTCCTTTTGGATTTTCATCCTATCCTCTAGGGAAGTAGCAACCCCTCCCAATTTGGTATCATCTGCAAATTTAATTAGTATACTCTCTATTCCTTCCTCCAAGTCATTAATAAAGATATTGAACACCACTGGACCCAGAACAGAACCCTGGGGCACCCCACTGGTCACGTCTCTCTATAAAGTTTAACACAGAAAACTGAGATTGTTCTAGAAAATGGATACAGTCAATACCATTTTCACAGGTTAAGAGGAAGTGTACATCAGAAGGCCAGAGTGAGAAAAAGGTTGGAGAAAAGTACAACTTTCTGGCTGTCAATGAGAATCCAATCTGTACTTAGTTTACAATGAAATGGCTGGAAAAGGGTTTATCCAAAATTGCAAGTGTTGGTTAACTAGTACTACCATGTTTGCTACCTTGTTGTATTCAAACCTCCACCTTTTAAAAAGGCTTAGCACTCTAAATTCAACAGGCTTCAACAGGATCCATCTACATTTCCAAGCTGTGTTGACATATTATTATGTGTTACCATGAGAATTAGAAACCTCTTTTAAAGAGAAAGCAGTTCTAGACAGGTGCAGTGGGCAGACGTTCCATAATATTAAATTACCAACACTCCTTGTTACTTCCCGCTGTGGTTGATAGAAATTAGTATATGATTCTTTCCACTTCAGGAAAGGGTGTTTGTACTCCAGGAAGATGCAGTGGGTCGCACTTCTGATGGCGTGGCAGAGGCATGTATTTTTTTTTGAAGCACATCATGGTGGGGACTGGGGACCAGTACTCCAGATGTGAATTTTAAAAAATTAAAAAATGTGCTTTTTACGTGCAGTGTGAAAGAGGCCTATGTTAATTAGCTACAATTTGCTTTTATGATTTACTTGATCTCACCTACTCCAGAGTAAAATCTCCTCAGAATTCTAGCCAGTACAAATTTGGTGGCACCTGCTAGTATCTTGGGCAAAGGAGCTTCAACAGGGTCCAAAGCAAGAAAGGCTTTGTAGGTAGGATGATTTTTACCCGTCAACAGTGAAGCAAAATATAAATAAATAAATAAATAACAGAGAGGTATATTATATTTTGTGTATTTCTTATAAAAATAGATTTCATTGAAATAAATAATTAAATAATCAATGTACTGTGCATGTAAAACTTCAAGATTAACAGGTTTATCATAGCATGAGGTTTTACAGATACTTGAAATCCGAAGAAGTGGCCAGGGTGTGCTATAATCTTGTGTTAGTTCTGAAGGTGCCACACGGCTCTTTGTGATATCCTTGTTACACAGTTAGGATTGCAAAAATGAATCTTACATTTTCCTCTGTGCAGGGCTATGCTGAATTGAAAAAAATTCTTAATCTTCCTTCCCTCCTTCCTATTTATATCAACTGCCACGAACAGATGCATTTGTCTAGACAAACCAGTGTCATTTGTACTTGGACATCTGTTCTATTGACTTGAGAGAGGTTTTTATCCCCTCATTCCCTGCTTGATTTGGTCTCATGAGCTGGGTGTATGAATACACAAGGTAAACAGTCAGACTTTTAAAGTACTAAATGTTTTACAAAGAACAAAGGAGCACTTCCTCCCCTACAACACTTGTTTCCTCCTTGACGCATTAATAATGAGATGCTTGGATGGGGGAAAGGCTTCCCTTCATTTTCCAGGAATCACCAGAAATATTTCAAAAGTCAACCAGTTTTCTCTGTAACGATGTTGTTTACTCCATGGTTGTGTACAGCTGTGTGTAGAGAACAGTTAGAATGAAGAAACCAGAAATGAAACCTGGCTTATAGAATGATTCCATTCTGCAGATCAGTTCACTGCTTTCAGAAGAACAGCAATACTCCAATGCTCCCCCCCCCGACACGCACGCACACGCGCGCACGCACACACACACACACACACACACACACACACACACACACACACACACACACACACACACACACACACACACACACACACACACACACACACACTTAACACAATCAGCTGAAACTGTCTTGGGACAAAGGGCTTGTCTACGTGGCTCTTCAGGAATGGCTAGTGTGGGCTAAATAAGGTTGTTTGTGGTTGGATAGAACTGCCATGTGCCTTCTGACATGATCCTTGCATCCAAATGGCATATTAAAGCACTGGTGACCCTAATTGATCCAACTCCATCCAGTGGGGATTTCAGATATTGTATCACAGACTGGCTTTAAAAAAAGAGAGCAGGATACTGGCAAATTAAATGCTTCCTCTGCCTTAGACTCTTTTAAGGCAGACTGCAAAGTGTTCTGCAAAGTGTTCTGTTTATATACCGCCCCATACCACTACAAGTAGTCTCTGGGCGGTTTACAATTTTAATTACAGAGTGCAGGCTACACATTGCCCCCCCAGCAAGCTGGGTACTCATTTTACCGACCTCAGAAGGATGGAAGGCTGAGTGAACCTTGAGCCTGCTACCGGGGATTGAACCCAGGTCGTGAGCACAGTTTTACTTGCAGTACAGGCATTTAACCACTGCGCCACGAGATATATTGCACCATTCATTTTAAAAAATGTTTTCTTTGCCTTGTCTTAAGGGGCAGAGGGATAAACTGCTTGCAGCCAAATCCACCTCTGAATACTGGTCAGCAGTGAATTCTACTATGGGCTGTGTTGGGCAAATGTGTATTCTGCTGCCACCATTTAAGAACATAAGAACATAACAACAGCCTTGCTGGAAAAGGCCACAGCCCATCCAGCCCAGCATTGTGTCTCACACAGTGGCTCACCATTTGCTTCAGAGTATTCCCTAGCAGATGTCTTCACCTGCTTACAATTCCCTGCAAATGGTACTATGAGATATCCTGCCTATCTCTCCAACCTGGAAGTTGTCCTTAGGCATCCAGAATGGTAGCCATTGATACCCTTGTTCTCCATGAACTTGTCTAATCCTTTCTTAAAGCTGTCAAGGCTAACAGCTGTTACCACTTCTTCTGGCAGGGAGTTCCACAGACCAGTGATCCTCTGGGTGAAAAAGGACTTTCTCTTATTTGTTTGAGGTCCAGCATCCAAATGTTTCATGGAGTGTCCCCTAGTTCTAGTGTTGTGCGATAGGGAAAGCAGTTTTTCCTTATCTACTTTTTCCACACCATGTATGATTTTATGATTCAATCAGGTCACCTCTTAGATGCTGTCATTCAAGAGTGAAGAGGCCCAGCCGTTGCAGCCTCAGATGGTAAGGAAGGTGTTCCAGTCCCTTAATCATTCTGGTTGCCCTCCTCTGCGCTTTTTCCATTTCTATAATATCCTTCTGGAGTAGAAATGGGCACAGAACGAACAATTTTTCGTTTCCGTTATTCGTTTGTCGTTTCGTTACGTAACGAAACGAAACGACAAACAAAAATTGTGATGAAAATGAAACGAAACAAACAGAACCACAAATTTTTTTCTTTACGTTTCGTTTCCGTTACTGGCGGCGTGCAAGGAAATGAGCTGTTTTAAATGTTAAAAAACGCCCTGGACATCCATAAAAACGCAGTGATAATTATTTATACTGTCTGATAATACCTACCAGGGGGCTGGGGTCCTTAAAACGTGCATTTATGTCTTTTCTCAGATCGCTGTATTTTTTTTCCTTTAAGGGGAGTTAGGGGACATCGACCCAAAATGGCTCCCAGATGCCTAATATTGATTTCTTGGGTATTAAAACGCCCTGGACATCCATAAAAATGCAGCGATAATGCGATAATTATTTGAATTTATTACCTACCAGGGGGTAGGGGTCCTTAAAACATTTGTTTTTGTCATTTGTATTTTTCTTTTCCCTTTTGGATGACAAAATGGATCTCCCATCCAGCCACAACATGGAGGCAAGCCATGTGATGGGATCATGTAAATTCTTGGACAACTTCAACCGATAGGATGCCCAGGTTGCAGACTGGGCAGGTCTGGCAGCCACAGAGGGCATAAAAAGCTCTGGCAGCCCCCGTCCTCCTTGCAGTCTCCAGTGGGAGTTAGGGTGGGATTGCTGTCTCTGCGACTCTAGCTTCAGTCATGCAGCCTCCCTGTGTGCATGCGTGCTGCGTACCTCTCGGTGAGTACCCTCCCCTGCCCCGCAGTGCAGTCACTCTGCGGCTGTCTTGCACCCTGGACAATGCCCGCCACTGCCTTTGCAGCCTCCCTGCGAACCTAGTCTATACTGTGTCTCTGCCAGCATCAATTTTTTTTAGTGTTTTCCCTCTGGTCTGGGGCGTTGGGGGATGCCCACGCACGGAAATGCTTTTAAAAATCGCGCAAAAAGCGGGTAGAAACAACAAACAAAAAAACAAAAAACGGAAACAAATTTTTTCCAAAACATTCACAACAAATGGAAACGAAAGGAAACAGACCTCTCGATGACAAATGACAAACGAAACACCATTTTTTTGATTCGTGCCCATCTCTATTCAGGAGGTATAGGACCAGAACTGTACACAATACTCCAGATGGGGCCTCACTATAGATTTATAAAGAGGCAAAAATGACACTTGCTGACTTATTTTCTATACCCTTCCTAATGATCCCTAGGATGGAGTTTGCTTTTTTCACTGATGCAGCACACTTGGTTGACACCTTCATTTTGCTGTCTACCAGGAGGTCACCAAGGTCCACCATCTAACTTATTTATTATTAGAACCAAGTGTGGCATTTCAAATCATGGAGTCTTATATACTTTTCTTGCAAAACAAATAAGTATGGTTTATTGTAGAACAAAGAATAAAGATGTACAGTGGTACCTCTACTTACAAGCGATTCAAGAGCCATTCAACTTAAGAGCAAAAAAAAAAACCTTGGTATTTTAACTGCTGCTTTACAAATTTTAGATGCAGTCTGCTCTACTTACAATTTTTTTATTTTTTCAATTTTTATTTATTTATGTATTTATTTTTGGTTTTTTTAGATAGGGCTGCTCTACTTAAGAATTGTTCGACTTAAGAGCATTATTTATTTATTTATTTTATTTTATTTTATTTTATTTTATTTTATTTTATTTTATACTGCCCGTCTTTTCAAAAGAACTCCGGGCGGTTAACAAAGAGGGCAAGACAAACCCAATGAAGAAACAATACAACAATCAAACAGAGAAAAGGATATATATATTAAACTCGTAAGTAGATGTATCACTGTACATGCTTTTTGGTACATTGTCTTAAGTTACTATTTCTTTATTGAACATTTAACATACTCTTCAAAATAAACTACTTCATAACTTTTACATCTGCCAGGCCCTATCTGACTCTCTCAATGTTTGTATAGGTATATAATATATATACTGTACTGTATACTATAAATATATGATGACTCCACCCACAACCATTCATATTGGAGTATGCAAACAAGATTCCCCCCCCCCACAGTTCTAAAATAATAAATATTCATGAATCAGGGGTGAATGCCACAGGCTGTTTCTTGACTGACCATTTATGACAAGGCATAGAGAGTTTTAAAACAATATATAAATGAACCAAAATGGAGCGATGCTACCTTTATATATATAAAAAGATGCTCTTAACAAGAGCTCAGCAAGGTGCAGGCCAGAACAGTTCTTGGGTTCTTCAGTTCTCTTCAGCTGGAAAGAAAAGTGAACCAACCTATATCTGCAGATACAAAACAGCCGGCTAAATGCCCATCTGATGATGGCCAAAGGTCTCACTGAACTCAGTGAGTTCATTAGACATGTATATGATTGCAGTATATTTGAAGGTCAAAGCTACTTGGCCAGCACTGGCATTGGTGAATCTAAACTGGTTTCAATTCATGTATTGTTGTTACTGAATCTAATTCAGGCATTGTTGTTCTAATTCAAATATTGTTGTTGTTGAATCTAAACTTCTTTCAATTCAGAGGTTGTTGCTGGTTTAAGCCTGAGACACATATTGGGCTAATTCAACTAAAGGATTGTTCTGGTTCTTAATTCAGTAATGCACCATGGCCTGGGGCCAAAGTTCAGTATTATAAAAGTCCAAGACTGATGATGTTCCTATGTACATGAAATCAGTCATAGATATATGTAGATTTTGGATCTTTTTATTGCTCAACCCGGTTGTTTCCACGATTTGATATCTAGATGAACAGAGAAGCTTACTTTATTGTTTTATGCTTTATGGTTCTAAATGCAGTAATCATTCCTGTTACCATCAAGTAAATGTGTTCAGAATCAGTGGAGCAACTGCACAACTCTATTTTATTCCCATCATCATCCTGTAGCTGTGATTTAATGAGATTAAAAATTGATATCTTTGCATCCTCAGAATAATTCTTTTTTTGTTTTTCCTATCTAGTTTGCATTTTTTTGTTATTTATTCATTCAGGAATAACATGCAGTTGTGAAATACAGGTTATGGAAGAGGAGAAATGTTAATACTGTTTAGGCATCTGAATGCATCTGATATCCTTGACAAGGGATGGACTCAGAGATCCGTAGGGTCCCTGCCAGCTCTGCAGTTCTAAGTGGTGGTGGTGGTGGTGGTGGTGGTAGTGGGTAAAGATGTGTAATCCCCAGGCTTAAAACCAGGGTACTTCAAGGGCCAGATGCAGGGGACTGGTATCCGGAGACAGGCATCCAGTCTAATGTGCTCCCAGAAACATTTGGCAGGGGCACTGTGACTAGATGAGCCCTTGGCCTGATCCAACATAGTTTTTCTTATGTTCCTATGAGTAAAGTGGATAGAGGAATGCTCTTCTTCCTCTCACAAAATACCAGAACTAGGGGACATCCACTCAAATTGAGAGTTGGGAGAGTGAGAACAGACAAAAGAAAATACTTCTTTACCCAGCGTGTTGTTAGTCTGTGCAACTCCCTGACACAGGATGTGGTGATGGCATCTAGCCTGGACTTATTTATTTATTTATTTATTTATTATTAGATTTATACCCCGCCCATCTTCCCGTAGGAACTCTGGGCGGCTTACAAAAATTGTCAAAGCAACCAACAACACAATAAAAGACAATAACAGTATCATAGAGCAAAGACTATACAATTTTAACTATAAAACAGTTTGCGCCCTGGCGTCACACACAGAACCCAGCAACAAGCCCTCTGGCGAGTGCAAATGAAGATGGCGGAAAAAAAAAAAACAACAACGACAAAAGCTCACCAAAGGCCTCCCAAAAAAGCAGAGTTTTTAAAGCTTTACGGAAGGCCAGCAGGGACTCTGCAGAGTGCACTTCGCTTGGAAGGTTGTTCCATAGTGACGGGCTGCCACCGAGAAGGCCCGGTTACGTGTTGATGTTTTCTGGGCCTCTCTAGGGATGACAACCCGAAGCGAGTGCGCTCGTGACTGCCGGACTGGACGGGCCGAGGTTGATCGCTGGACAATCCACTCTGACAGGTAGTCCGGGCCCAGGCCATGGAGGGTTTTATAAACTAAAACCAGGACCTTGAATCTGATCCGGGATGCAACGGACAACCAATGCAGGCGAGCCAGAACTGGGGTGATGTGGTCATAGCGGAGCGCACCCACCACCAGTCTGGCTGCCGCATTTTGTACCCGCTGCAAGCGCCGGAGGAGAGTCAAGGGCAACCCCATGTAAAGAGCGTTGCAGTAGTCCAACCTCGAGATCACCAGTGCTTGAACCACAGTTCTCAGAGAGTCACCATCTAGGTATGGGCAGACCTGGGCAATTTGGCGAAGATGGTAAAATGTGGATCTGGTCACGGCAGCCACCTGGGATTCCAAGGTAAGCGCCGGATCCAGAACCACACCCAGGTTCCGAACCCTATCCGCCAGCTGGAGAGAAACTTCCTCCAGACTGGGGAGAGGGCCTCTGTACCCAGATGGCGAACACCCAAAGAACATAACCTCCATCTTCCCGAGGTTGAGGTTGAGCCTGTTGGCCCTGGTCCACGTCAATACCGCCTCCAGGCACCGGTTGAGAGTCCGAACAGCTTCCACTGCAGAGGTGGAAAGGGAGAGATAGAGCTGTGTGTCATCAGCGTACTGATGACAGCAGACTCCAAATCTCCTAATGACCCCAGCCAGCGGCCTCACATAGATGTTAAACAACATGGGGGAGAGAGACGACCCCTGCGGAACCCCACAAGGGAGTATCCACAGGACCGACAACTCTCCCCCATGTTGCACATACTGGGGACAGCCCTCCAGGAAGGACCGGAGCCAACTGCAAGCAGTGCCTCCGATTCCCACCTCAGAGAGCCGATCCAGCATGATACCATGGTCGACGGTATTGAAGGCCGCTGACAAATCCAGGAGAACCAACAGGGTAGAGCAACCCCTGTCGGCCGCCCGGATTAGGTCATTTTGCAGGGCGACCAAAGCTGTTTCGGTCCCCGGCAGGGCCTGAATCCGGATTGGCATGGGTCAAGGCACTGATGTTCCTCCAGATATGACTGAATCCGGATCGCGGCCACCCACTCGATAACCTTGCCCATAAACGGGACATTGGCAATCGGATGGAAATTCACCAATTTGTCCGAAGCCAGGCCAGGTTTTTTAAGAATGGGCTTAATCACCGTCTCCTTCAGACGAGAGGGAAAAAACCCCTCGCTGAAGGAGGTGGTGGGGATGGCAGAAGCCCATTCTGGCATGCTCCCACCGGCAGCTTTTATCAGCCAAGCAGGGCAAGGATCGAAGGGGGTGGACGCGGGCCGGCAGTGGGCAATCGCCCTGGAGGCCTCCAAACAGGAAACAGGCTCAAGCTCATCCAGATGAAGAGAGTGAGGTGGCCCAGCAACTGGGGGTGGCGGGAAAGGGCTAGTACAACCGGAGTCGAAGCCGGCCCAGATGGCCTCTATTTTTGATCGAAAATAGACTGCAAAGTTAGTTCTCACTACTGAAATCAGTAGGAGGAGGCCTGGCCAGACTAGGATTGGTGAGGTCCCGAACCACCTGGAAGAGCTCCACCTGGGGGTTCGAGGCCTCACCAATTCTCAGGGAGTAATAGGATGCCTTCAAAAGGGGACTGGACAGATTCCTGGAGGAAAAGTCCATCACAGATTGCAAACCATGGTGGAGATACAGGAAATTGGACTAGATGGGCCTTTGGCCTGATCCAGCATAGCTCTTCTTATGTTCTTATGTGGTGGTGGTGGTGGTGGTGATGATGATGATGATTCATTGCTGAGATAATACACACTGCCTTTCTAAAGGGAGCTTCATTAGAAGATTAAGTCAAGGCTGTAGAATTATCACTGTCTAAATTAGGGCTGAATTCTTCACCTTAAAAGAAGTTTTATATAATAAGAGGTCAACTGTCCACTTTAAAAAGCAAAAAGCGAAGTGTTCTGCTTTTATACCACCCCATAGCACTTCAGGTACTCTCTGGGCAGTTTACACTTTAATTATGCAAGGCTACACATTACATAATTATTATTGCACGTTAAATCAACTGGCTGGCCTAAGGAAGCTACCCACCACAATATAAGGAAGCATTTCTCTTCTATGTGATACTGAAAAACATATTTGACCCCAGGAAGGAGGCATGGAAAGCCATTTCTACCAACAGGCTTATACAAACATTTGCAACTTTGATTCCAGTTTTTTCCTAGGCTAAAAGTTTATTATTATTATTATTATTTTTACTCACATGTGAATGCTTTAAAATAACAGTTACTTATATCTTTTTAAACGAGGTAGAGCCCACTTTCATCCAATAAGTTTTTACTCACACACTCTGTTGGTTTTATGGTAACAAACTAACACAACATTAACACATTTAGGAAATTAAAAGAGCCCTCTAGGGGCAGAAACTGATGTGAAGGTATAGATCCACTTGTGCATGCACACACCCTCCCTTTGTGGAGCATCAGATCTTGGAAAAGTTCCCTTTTTTGGAGGAGGGACTTCTGATCCAAAAGAGGAATGCATCCAAACTATGTCTAGACGTTCCTGACTTTTTTTTCCTCAATGTACAGAACTGTGACTCTTAATCAAGAGGGTCTGGCAGGATTTGAGTTGGGTACTTAGGTCTTGTACATCTTTAATAATAATAATAATAATAATAATAATAATAATAATAATAATAATAATAATAACAACAACAACAGCAACAGCAACAACAACAGCAACAACAACAAAATTTTATTTTTATGCCGCCTTTTTCCCAAAGGGACCCAAGGCGGTTTTAGGTCTTTTATTGGGATATCTTGCCAACACATTGACAATTTGAACTTTGTTTTCTTGCTTGTATACTATTGTGATGACTGAAGTATTGTGGATAAGGTGTCTGTCACATTGGATTCTGTATTATTATTATTACTATTATTATTATTATTATTATTATTTAACCACACACCTATCTACGCTGGATTTTTATTACCACTTAGTTGAAGCTTCCCAAGCATTTTAGGACTCAGTGATGTATTATGCGAGCAGATTATAAGGTGGCTTTTATTACTGATTGACTTTATTTAACCACTAAGACCTAAATCTACGCTGGAATTTTATATTACCACTCACTAGTCGAAGCTTCCCTTCTGCGTTTAGGACTCAGTGATGTATTAAAGACCTGGGAATTTTACTCAAGCAGGTACAAGAAAGTGCAGATCCTAGTGCAAAAGGTGGCTTTCTGCATCTGACTGATGGTGACTTTGTCAACTCCAATTTCTTCTAAATACTTGCTTAGCTCTTTGGGCACTGCACCCAGCATGCCAATTACCACTGGGACCACCTGTACTGGTTTATGCCAGAGTCTCTGAAGTTCAATTTTCAGATCCTGATAATAATAATAATAATAATAATAATAATAATAATAATAATAATAATAATAATAATAATAATAATAATAGAAGGACAAAAGAAGAACTAGTTGTAGTACCTACTCCTGACTTTGGTTTCACCTTCTCCTGATCATCACTCTGTCTGTTCCGATAAACACTAGCTTGTTCTTGGTGAACACCTGGGAACTATTTTTGTAAAGGGGTTTGCCGATAACATTCAGGGAGTATCTTCTGAACACAGGGGTAGGTGATACCCTAACTAGTCCACTGGAAAAAAATCACAAACATAAGCCCCTTCCTTCATCAGGATGGTATCAAAGAGCTCTGGGTGGTACAAGGAAAAAAACATACACCACATATCACCACCAGTTGGGCTGGCCAGGGTCCTCTGTTTAAAGCAAATTTCACAACAGAGGCTGAAGGCTCACGTCAACGATGTACCTTTCAGGTCCCACCACTGGTGGCATGAATTAAAAGGCATCACTCCATCTATTGCCCTATACATTGGGACATGTGGTTGTTTTTCAGCTGGGAACACAGTCTCCAAGTAATGTGGCAAACCCCACCTCACTTGGTGCACCTCCCCCACCCTGCCGGAACCACCTTTGAAAGCAGAATTGGACCATGGAAAATGTGAAGGCCACTCTGGGTGGAGGAAATGAGATGACACATTTGCAGGCCTTTTTGTGAGGCAAAAAAATTATTTATCAACCCTGTTCAAAACTATCCACAATCAACCAACACATCCCTCATAGCAGAGTACTTCTTACTTACCGCCAATCTAGCTAAGAGGCCACTTGGGGTGGTTCACAACAATAGGCGAGTCTTCACGCCCACCCCTGTGTTTTGGAATACGTGGCCACATTGATCCTCCAGGTGAAATGGTGGGAGTTGTAGGTCAAAACATCGGACATTCCAGATGGTCTCCGCTTTGATAGAGAGGAGCGTAGGGACACCAGTCATTTGAGGATCAAAGCAAAGGCCCTTTCCTGTCACCTAGCTAACCAGCTTCTTCTTCTGGGAAACCAGACATGGGTTCTGTGGCATGTATGCAGAGGTGTGACACCTCCTCTCTAAACCGGTAGAGTTGCTTCAGCTTTCCTGACTGATGGGCGCAGACAAGTATTCTCTCTTCCTCCCCCCCCCCCCATGAATCCTCTCAGGTCAAGCCCTTTAAGCCAGACTCACAGCATACAAGTCCTGCAGGACACATGAACACGCATCTGGTGACAGCCAACTCCATTGTCTTATGCATTGCGGGAAAATCCTATCAGGCAAGTCTCCAACCACTTGCTAGAGAAAGAACGGATGAGAGGTTCACTCTAAACCAGCACGGCAACAAAAGCAACAAGGAGCCTTGCGGACACCTTGCAATTGAGCTCCGGTTATTTGACATCAACTTCTCTGAATTGCAGTCTCTGCCATCAGGCACAGGCCGAACACTCCGAGGAAGTGGCTTTATATAAGCCTACCATACGTGTCAGTGCGGAAGGTGCCACCAGGTTCTGGTTTTGCTACAAGAGACGGCGACCCGCCCTAGAATTTTTTTTATTTATTTTTTATTTATTTATTTATTTATGTTATTTATTTATTTGCAGTGAGTAACATTTCAGCAAGGACTGTGAGGTTTGCCAGTATCTCCCTCTGGCTGTATTAACCAAGATCGAGGAAATCATGGCCAGGATCCAGCTTGCTTATATCACTGATTGCAGTAACGGAGCTACAGTACTCTGTCTTGAAGGAAATGGGACAGAAATGGCTGCCCAAAACTAGTTCTTAAAACACCCACTTATTTTAACAGGATATGTTTAAGCAAGGGCTTGCTTCTTATGTTAAAACGCGACTTACTGTGCGATCCTATTCATGTCGACCAATGAATTCAGTGGGGGTTTCTCTGAGTTCAATAGGATACAGTGAGATTTTTCTCTCGGGAGTTCAGTCGTGGGCATAGGGCAACTTGACGGCACAGAACAACAAAGCCTATGTAGGATTGTAGCCTGAGTTTTAGGAGAGCAGAGTGCTGCCCTTGTGGGATTAGGTGTTCCTGCCGATCACCCATCCACTAAGGGCCTTTTTACACGACCCCTAAGATCCGCTGGCCACTTAAATTCGGACCAGAGATCTTAGGGGTTCCTTGCTCTTCCTCTGTCCCCACCCCCCTCCGCACTTCCTGGTTTCTGGCTGCCTGAGGGAGGGAGAAAAAAGAAAGAAAAGAATGCCGGTTTACCTCCGTTTTGTTCCCGGCAGCATTCAGATCTCTTAAAGGGGCGGGGTGCAAAAAAAGAACAAACAGAAGCCAGGAGAGCCCCGCACTCACTATCCTTACACCGGATCAAATATTTGTCACATCCAAAAAGCAGGTACAAGAAAAGTGCAGTTTAAACATTTCAGAATTGTCTGCAAAGTCCGGAGCTGGTGGGTAAACATTTTTAAGGTCCGGACCTTGCAGCCATTTGCCACGGAGCTTAGGGGTCATGTATAAACGCCCTAAGCCTCCACGAACGCTAATAAATTTAGTTTGAGCAGATGCATTAAAATTATGTCAAACTGACTTAACTCAAGGGAGATCGCAGCTATAGCTTTTACTGCATTGAAAACTCCATCTACCATTCCAGCCTTAAACATTTCAGAATAAAATCCGGGCTGTTTTCTGGAGGCTGTACCGCAGGATCTTTTTATTTCTCTTGAAAGTGATTCTAAGGGCTTTTTTACATGACCCCTAAGATCCGCTGGCCACTTAAATTCGGACCAGAGATCTTAGGGGTCGCTCTTCCTCTGTCCCCACCCCCCTCCGCACTTCCTGGTTGCTGGCTGCCTGAGGGAGGGAGAAAAAAGAAAGAAAAGACTGCTGCCTCAGTTTTGTTCCCCGCAGCATTCAGATCTCTTAAAGGGGCGGGGTGCAAAAAAGAACAAACAGAAGCCAGGAGAGCCCCGCACTCACTATCCTTATACTGGATCAAATATTTGTCACCATCAAAAAGCAGGTACAAGAAAACTGCTGTTTGGTTGCGCTAAAGTGGGCGGGGTCGCACTTAATTGTCTGCAAAATCCGGAGCTGGTGGGTAAACATTTTTAAGGTCCGGACCTTGCAGCCATTTGCAGTGGAGCTTAGGGGTCGTGTATAAACGCTCTAAGACAACCTGTTCTGAAATAGGCTGCTGTAGCATTACTGGGAATGCTACCTTGCCATTTTCAGCACATTTCCATGGAAGTAAGACCTGCTGAACTCAATATAGGCCTTCCTCCCACTGAAGCCGGATAGTCTAAGCAGGCGTATTTCGGAACACGTTGGCTCAGAATCTCATTCAAGAGAAATAAAAGGTAAAAAAATCAACCCCACCGCCCACTACTCCTCATTTATTAAGTCATGCAAACCAGTTCCGATGCCGGACCTTTCATCAGCACTGTAAACTCTCAAGGGAAAGAGCTCTCTTAAAAAAAAAAAAGGCTGGGCTTTCAAAATTTGTCATTTCAGGGCAAAGTAGCTACACAGTTGTCTGTTAATGGGATCGACCTCTGAATATTCCGATCCACACCGTTCGGGAGTATCGGTATATTGATCTGGGTTGGAGGCGAGAATGGACCGGGAATCTGCTTCCTCCAAGAAGCGTTGGTCTGTTTCGACTTCTGTCGCCGCCTGGGTGGAGAGAACTCGGCTTGGGTTGGGCGTCTGTGGGTATTTTAGGGCCGTAGCCCCTCGAGCACCGTGGAATTTTTAAAAGGTTGCAATGTGCAGCCTGCATAATTAAATTGTAAACCGCCCAGAGAACGATTTAAGCACTATGGGGAGGTATATAAGCAGAACACTTTGCTTTTTTTTTTTTTTTCTTTTTTTTTTTTTGCTTTGCTTTGTAAATAAATACAGTGGAACCTTGTATAACAAACAGTTTGTATAACATATAATCTGTGCAACATAAAAAATTCCGGAGATAGGGGAAAATTGCTTAACATAATCGCCTATGGGGCGAATCTGCACAACATAAAAATGGGATTACTCCGTTTTCAATGCATTCCTATGGGAAATTTGTATAAAGGAAAATTTGCTTCACATAATTTCATTTGGAACGAATTAATTCCTTTATACAGGGTACCACTGTAATTCCTAATACATTCGCTTTTAACCAGATCGTAGTGGGGGTGGGGGGTGGGGGCTGAGGAAGGGTCAAGGCTTTGGCTTTCACGAAGAAAGACCCTCCTGGTCGGAAGTTCTTGGGTCCATTTTACTGTCCCAGGCCCTGTGTGATTCCTCGTCTCTCGACACCCCCTCCTCCTCCCCACGTCCACCGCTTTTCTTTTCCTCCAGTGGCCCTGTCTCTTTTTATGAAAATGAGCAATATTGAAAGGGTTTCCATTCCGCTAGCTGCAAGCCTGGCATAAATGATGAAAATGGCTCCGAGGGCTTTTTTTTTTCAAGTGAACTGTGTGGATCTGTGAAAATAATATCAGAGTTTTCCGTCAGACTGAGCCGAGACGCGTAGCCAGGCGTGCCTTAATCTGACCCGACACCTCCAAACCATCTGCGCTATGTATCCGCCGTCTGATTTACCAAATCTTCCCGAGAAAAAGTCACAGTGTACTTGATACTAAAGAAAAGGCAGTGGAAGTCTTTTTTTTTTTCCTTAAAAAAAAAACCCACCTCTCGCTGGCTCGATCTATTCCTCCTGGCCTCCCTCCCTGCCTGCCTCCCGAGAAAAATGGTTATATAAAAACTGAAATATGGTCTATTTCACTTTATGCGGCAAAATGATCTTCATTAAAAACGAGGGGGAGAGAGAGAGAGAGAGAGAGAGAGAGAGAGAATGTAAACCCCAGATTAGGAATGCATTCTTTCTGACATCTGCGGCAGCGAAGGACAGTACGGACCAGGAAGCGATAATAATAACCAAGATGATGCTGGGAAAACAGGACTGATCATTGAAAGGCCTTAATTTAATTCTAAATCACTGTTTTGTTTTCGATTTCCTCTGGCTTTTTTTTCCTGAGCTAACGATACCAACCCCCATTCGAGGGGGCAGGGACGGAAAAAGCAGCAATCTCCTATGTAGAATAAATCTAATAAATTGGAGTCCTCTGCTATCCAGCCGCCACCCTTCCAATAAAACTGTAGGTGTTACTGTTGTTGTTAATTCTTAAAAGAGCGGGGAATATTCTTAATACCTTTTAAATATATCTATACGCCTGGCTTCACGCGGTATTCTTTTTTTAAGTGGGAAGGGGCAAGCAGGGGAAATTGTGTGATATCTGGGGTGGAAAAGTAAAAAAAAATTATGAGTGGGAGATGATCAATAATGTAAAAAGACTCCTTTAAGTTGCCTGTCCTGACCTACAAATGACTTCACACTTCTTCCATGGCTTTTCTTGATGTTTTTTTCAAGGCTGCTCAAGCGAAAACAATGAGGCTTAAAATGGGATGGGGGCGGGGAAAGAGAATTTTAAAAGTACATAAAGGAAGAGGTTGGTAATTTAAGGAAGGAACGGATTGAACAAAATCTGCTCGCTCTGGATACCCGACAGTGTTAGAGGAGCTGGTGGTTTCCTTTTCTTTCTTCAACAATGTAAAAATAGTTTAAATCTATCTATCTATCTATCTATCTATCTATCTATCTATCTATCTATCTATCTATCTATCTATCTATCTATCTATCTATCTATCTATCTATCTGTCCGTCCTCTGCCTGCCTGCCTGCCTACCAGACCATAAAGCTTATTTGGATGCCCTACATCTTCCTTAGCCTGGTGGTCTGGAGATGCGTGTGGACTCTAGTTCTACTCCATCCGACAGCATAATGTCGTATTGGTGAAGATTCCCAATCAGCCAGGTGAGGCTATCTGGAAATGGAGTCATGGCAACTGGACCTCTTTCTCTTGAGAGATCGAAAGGTTTCACTGCTCATCAGTCTGTCGAAGCTGCTTGGATGAGCAGCGAAAAAAAAACCACGTTTCGATCTCTCAAGAAGAGGTCCAGCTGCCATGACTCCACTTCCAGATATCTACATAACCAAATGTCAGGTTGCCGCGGGTGGGTTGGGTTGGGGTGGGTGGGGAGGGAGTCAAGGGAGGGAGGCGGGTGATGGTAATCTAGGCCAACCCATTGGGGGGGAGCACGTGGTGCCAGGAAGCTAGGAAGAGTTATCTGGGTTGAAATAAAGGTCCCAATCCACACTCGGAAGTCCCACTGAAGCGCGGAGCTTACCTCTACATAGATACACATTTGGGAACCTTACATATCCACCTGTGCAACAGCAGCTCTTGGTCGGGGTTAAAGGCTACCCTGAACGAAGCATCCGGACAAGTCAATCTTTGGATCACATCTCCCAGTACCCCCCACCATCCGCTCTGCTAAGGGGGATTCTGGGCGCTGTAGTCCGTAAGGTAACGTTTGCAAATGTTGGGGCTATGTGTGTACGCGTGTGCTACCTTGGAAGCAACCTCGGTTTGTCTTAGCCTAAGCCATTCTCCAAAAGCTGGACTAGGCTCTTTGAACCCCTTTGCAAAATCAACCCCGAGTTCTTTTCCTCCGAAGGAAGTCCCGTAGATGTGTTGGTTTGTTTCTAGTGTAAAGGAAGCTCCGGCTTTCAGTTTTCAAATCCCCGGCACTGACGGGATCGTTTGGGGGCACCTATTTCATAGGATCCTTGAATCCTTTTTTTTTTTTAAGGAGAAAGGCACGAAGAAAATTTTAAAATAAATACATAAATATGCAACTTGACGGCACATTAAAAACAACAATACAAGTCCCGTTAGTTTACTCGTGGCTAAGGACTGTGGGCAAGAAAGATGTCCGAAGAACTGTTTTATTCCTACGTGGCCGTAAATTACCAGAACCCCAAGGGGTGTGCGTAGTTGGGCACCTAAAGGAAATATAGGGTACTCATCTGGGATGGGGGTACCGTTTGTGGCAGAGTATAAAATCCCAGCTCCCCTGAAAAACCAATCGAAACGTTTATGTAGGTGGGTGGTGGGATGTAAGTTTCTCCGTTTGAAGCTCTGGAAAACCTCTGTTCCTCTAAGTAAACAAGGCTCAGTTATGGGAGGGCGGCAAGTGGGGGCGGGCGGGCGGGCTTTGATTCGGTTTAAGACAACACAGCATCCGAGTGAGCAAGCCAGCAGAGCAAGCCGGCTGGCCTTCCGCTTCCTCTCCAACAAGACCCCGCACGAAATCCCTTCTTTGTTGTCTCGGTAGGCTGAGATTCCTAAATCGACCCCCATTTTTTAAAAAAAACCCAAACCAAACCAAACCGAAAGCTTCTTTTCCCAAGAAGCTGCTCTTATCCCGAAGCGCCTTCCATGAGAATGTCCTGGGGGCAGATGGAGATGGGAAGATGCCCGGCTTTCCTCCTCTTTTCCTTTCCTTTCGTCCTCCCTTTTCCTTCCTTTCGTCCTTCTGGCTGGGGCCCAAACCAAGCCGGCTCGCTCGTCGCAAACTTGGTTTAGGCCCCCACTGCCTGCTCGCCTAGGGCCACCGGCGAGGCGCTGTCAAACGCCGGGAGGTGCTGAACCGTGATCGGGAAACGTGTCCCACCCCTATTTTGTGGTGGCGGTGGGGAAACTACAACTCCCAGAGGGCCACCCGGCTCACGAGCTCTGGGAGTCGCCGTCCAAGCCCAGGAATCTCCCCAGCGTCCGGGCGGGATAAACCGAGTAAGGCTTGCTGCGCCGTGGATGGAGAGACCGGGGTGGGGGGGGGGGGGGGGGGGGTGAAGGCCTGCGCGCCCGAGAGGCGGCTGCGTTGGGCGACTGGTTGGCCGGTTCGCCGGGCTCTTTGGATTGGCAGGCGTTTGACAGTGATGGGCAGGAGCCCTGCCATGGAAACCGAGTCAATAAAGTGGCGGGGAAGCGGGGTGGAGGGGAGGGAAGGCAACCAATCTGGCGAGGCCAGCGAGTGGCTGCAAATCAGAAGCTGGAAAGGCGGCGGCGGCGGACGGTGCGGGAAGGGAGGAGGTGGAAGTCCGGGGCTTTCCCTTGTTCTTTTTCAATTCCTTCCCCCCCCTCCACGCACACACACACACACGCACGCACCCTGCGCGCCTTCCTTCCCTTTCCCCTCCTCCATTCACACACCCCCCCCCTCCCGATCCTCCCCAACTTGAGGCGAGGCGGACGGAGGAGCGCCGCGCATTCTTTCCTCCCAGCGCCTGAGCGCAGCGCAGGGCGCGCGGGGCTGCGCTTGCCGAAAGCCCGGGGAGAGGGAGAGCGCGCGGGGAGGTTCGGGCGAGACGGAGAAGAAGAAAAAGAAGAGGAAGGGGCAAAAAAAGGGGGAGCCCCCCCCTTTAAAAACACCAAACAAACCAATTCCTTAGGATCTAGAGCCAAAAGAGCCCCGAAGCGTGGCGGTGTCGGCGCGGCGGCGGCGGCGGCGGCGGCGGCGAGGCGCGCAGGCAGCCCGGGAAGGACCGGGGCAGGACCGGCCGCCACTGCGCTGCGCCAGCCCTTGGACGAGGAAGACCAGGAGCCGCCGGAGAGGCGGGCGAAAGGGGAAGGAGAGGCGGGTTGGGGTTGGGGGTTGGGGGTTGGGGTTGGGGGTTGCCCGCTCGGTCCAGCTTGCCGCCGATCCCCGGCCGCCCCCATGTTCCAGCTGCCCATCCTCAACTTCAGCCCGCAGCAAGTGGCCGGGGTGTGCGAGACCCTGGAGGAGAGCGGCGACGTGGAGCGCTTGGGCCGCTTCCTGTGGTCGCTGCCGGTGGCGCCGGCCGCCTGCGAGGCGCTCAACCGCAACGAGTCGGTGCTGCGCGCCCGCGCCATCGTGGCCTTCCACGGCGGCCACTACCGCGAGCTCTACCACATCCTGGAGAGCCACAAGTTCCCCAAGGAGTCGCACGCCAAGCTCCAGGCGCTCTGGCTGGAGGCGCACTACCAGGAGGCCGAGAAGCTGCGCGGGCGTCCCTTGGGCCCCGTCGACAAGTACCGCGTGCGCAAGAAGTTCCCGCTGCCGCGCACCATCTGGGACGGCGAGCAGAAGACGCACTGCTTCAAGGAGCGCACGCGGCACCTGCTCCGCGAGTGGTACCTGCAGGACCCTTACCCCAACCCCAGCAAAAAGCGCGAGCTGGCCCAGGCCACCGGACTCACCCCCACGCAAGTGGGCAACTGGTTCAAGAACCGGCGCCAGAGGGATCGCGCCGCCGCCGCCAAGAACAGGTCGGTAACGTCCGAGCAAGCGGGGTAGGTGGGGTTTGGGGGTTTGGGGTGGGGAGCGGGGTGGGGTGGGGTGGATCGTGCCGAGCTGGAAGAACAAGGGCGAGGAGGACTTTCGAGGGGCCGCCGTCACCCCTCGGGCGCAGATACTGGGCGCGCACGAAGGCGCACGAAGGCGCACGAAGGCGCACGGATGAAGGCGCCGAAAGGAAGGGCGATCCCGCTGGCAAAGCTTCGGATCAGTGAAAAAAAAGTCCTCAAACGCCGGATAATTTCCCCACCTATTGTAGCTGGAACCAGCAGCGTGGTCAAAGTGAGCCCGCTGCTGTGGATATTCCCGCGGGAGGGGATTCGCCCATCGTAGTAAACAAGTAAACAATTCTTGGCACACTCGACAGATCCAGCCCAGTCCATGGGGTGGAAAACCCACTAGTCAGCCACAACCAGAGGAGGCCCGTTGAATCGGCGGAAATTACGCTGCTGTTAAGTCCCCCCCCCACCTCCCCAAGGATTCAGGGGGCGAACTCGAGTGGCGACTCGCGGCTGCATTTCGGTCTGTTTTTGCGGGCCGCCGTTTTGTGAAAAACGGGTTGCAGTCCGTCTTTCTGCGGTCAATAAAACCTTGGTGATCTTTAAGGCGCCGCAAGACTCTGGGTTGCTTTTGAATGCCCCTAGGACGATGCTCCGCGTCTATAATCCTAAACACGTATTTTAAAAAAAAACCAGATCGGAGTTTACCGTTCTGTTTTAAAAAATATAGAGCTGCAATCCTAACCTCAGATAAAAGGAAGGATCGGCCAGCGCTTGTGATTTCCCCTTTCGCTTGCCCTCGGTATGTTTATTATTCCCCGTCTGTAATTTATCCAATTGCGCTGAAAGCGGAATGAGGTCCTTTGGAATTCTGTATAAATTATTTCCTCCACTTCAACGTGGGTGGGCTCTCATATGCCGCTGCTCATTACTATTTACGTGCCTTTAGTTCAAGTTGCCTTCCGTTTAAGCTACTAGTTTTTGCGACAGAACCAAAATAATATAACAGCACCAAGAAGAGTCACTCAAGAGAGCATCTATTTTCAGGGCTGTGTACCACTGCCAGGAACAACTTTCTAATCTCGCCTCTCTCCATTCAATGGAAACTACATGCTGATTGGATTTTACTAGTAAAGGCATTGCCGGTTGGTGGGTTTCCTTTTTGTTCTAACAAAGAACAAAATTTGGGAGGAAACCGTCCCTTAATTTTTGTAAAGGCTTGGCTTTTTCTCTGAATGGGTTTAGGGGAGAAGGTTTTTAAAACGAGCTTTCTGTACTACAAGTCTCTACTTAATATGTAGGAATTAGCATTAACGTGGGTATTCATTTTCAATTTAGGATCAGGATCGTGTGAAGCAGAATGCTGTTTAAAAAATAAAGTTTAATCAGGGGTGCTTTGGTTCTAAATACTAAGATTTGGAGCAGCAATTAATATTTTACAAGTTTACTTCTACATCAGTCCCATTTTTGTTCTTATATACAAAGCAGCATGGGTTTGTAAGGCTATGGGAGAAGTGCAACTGAATTGGGTTTTAGAACATGTTTTGGGAGCAAAGAGAACATCGGTTTAGAGGACTGAAAAATGCTCTTCTCCAAACAGCCAAAGAGGATAATAAACTGGTTTCCTGACAGTTCACCTCCTGTTACAGCTTTCATCATTTTAAAAAAAAACTTATAATTATCCAGCGCTAAAACTAGGAGAGACAAAAGAAAAAAGCATGGCCCCTGCTTGTATATTAATACCTAAACAAAGGCTGATGGGTTTTAAATAAGCATATATTAAAATGCACTATCTATTTCACTCCGGAGGGATATAATTTAATACTATTATATTATGCTCCTTGATACCCATCTATACAGATGGATATTTCTAATACTGTTAAGTGCTGTCTGATACACAACCTAGTTAACAGCCCATTTAAATGAAGCACTTCAGCTTCGTTGTAGGGTGAAGGGCATGTAGTTCCTTTCCTGCTCCAGTTCTAAATGTGGTATTATCTTAGTATCTTAGTATTTACACAGAAGTAAACTTAGTGGGAATATATACAGTATATAACTAAATGCTTACTTATCGGTTCTCAGTTTTGGATGAAATTATAGACTTCCACTCTTAAGTACAATCAACGAGGGAAGAAGCATCTTCACCTCAGTGTGGGTTAACCCACAAGTAAGAAATGCTATCTCAGCTGAATCAAATATTATCCCATTCTTATTTTATCCAACTACCCCTTCCATGTCAATTTGTATAATTAAATCGGTGCATGGATTATTAGTGCATATATCTAACCCTGAGGATATTCTTATTATCTCTTTGCTCTAAGAGAACCAATCTATCATAGAATTTGGACTAATTAAATCTTGAAAAGTAAACGTTTTAAAGCCTCTTTACAATTATTATGAAAAGCAGTAGGGGACGGGGTTGAACCTCTCAAGGCAGTGGGGTCGAACTATCAATCAATTCAGAATAGCATTTCATGTATATTTTAAGGTGTTCCTTGGTTTTGGGGAATTGAAGTCACCTTTCTCCTTGATATCACTTTTCTGTAGAAGAAGTGGCACAAACTGCAATCTGGAAAAGCATAGTTAAAAATAATAACAATCACCCACTGTCTTCCACTGTAGGACAAAAAACCAGTGGTAAATTAGTTTAATTCATGTGTGTTTATGTTGAGAAATTAGGAATGAACAGTGTTAATAGAAGTTAGTCCACAACCAACACCTATTTTATAGTAAGAAAAGGTTTCTTTATAGGTTCATTAATGGAGACATATACCCTATATTTTGTAGAAGGCAAATAAAGCAAATCTTGTAGTTTTATGGTGCCCACGTGCTTGAACGTAAACCATCTTAGCCCCACTGATTTCAACAAGATTGATACCAGGATGTATTGTGGACAGCATATCTGACTAACAGTAGGATCCTACACACACTTTCCTTGGAATTAAATCTCTTTAAAACCACTAAGACTAATTGCTCAGCCTAAATTCAAACCACAGTAGAACACTTATCCTTGGAAGAAATTTGTAATTTGATGAATAGAAGAGAATGCAAACTGATGGGGGGGGAGCAATTTTCACAGACAAAAAGAGACAGAAAATTGATGGAATGGATGATTTTTAGAAATGAGTTGAGTTATAAATTCATCCGTCTGCGCTCATAAATGGCAGAGAGTACGGCAGTCTATGTGCAGTCTAATCCCATGCATGTTTACTTGGGAGTAAATCCTATTGAACTGCATGGGCATAGGATTTCCCTGCTAGAAGTGGCAGCTAAATGGCATTCTTAAATCCCTTTTAATCCATATCCCTCTGCAGAAGTCAAGGAAACACAATTGAAATGAAGGGCCTTTGATTTCTCTAATGAGAAAGATAAGGGGTGCAAAACACCCAGCACACCATGTTTTATTGTTATAATATCCACATTCTTGCTTCTGTTTTTATTTGAAGTACCTCCTACTGTCCTATAAAAATATTTTGGAGCTAAACTGGGTTACTCTCGATTTGCTGCCTTAAAAGCTTAGTTCAGTAAATACTTGTCCCTCACTATCGTAAAATGCCTTGCGTACTTTTCCAAGGAGAAAGACGGGGTTAAAATATAGATAGATAGATAGATAGATAGATAGATAGATAGATAGATAGATAGATAGATAGATAGATAGATAGATGTTGTGGATGTTTCTTTCTAAAGAAAGCAAGTAGGCAGGAAGAATGAAACCAGTGGTGGACAAAAAAAATTGGAATAAATGTTGAATGGGCCTTTGTAAAATTCACATGCGGGATATTTCTTTATTTTCCCAAGGAGTGAGGGGTGGAGGTTTAAGTCATGGCCATGGCAGTAGTAGGACATTAGATTCACCATGCCTTTTAATGCAGTCATGGATCAAGTGGATGCTGTTGGGATCATAAGCAATGTTTGAGAATCACACTGGTCTGTATACAGTTTTCTGTTTGGCCATAGCAGATAGAATAGGAAGTTCTAATATACTGTTCGAGATCTCCTATGTTCTCCTAGAGGTTGCGCCAAATTAAATATGCACAGATTATTTCTAGGAGTAACCAGGAACTGAGATTTCAGTGCAAATCTACATGAGCAGGCCCACAAATTTGATTTGTTTTTAGCTTTTCTTCACTTTAATATTGCCCTTTTATCTTTAAAGGGTTTAACCTTCTGCAGTCCATTTAACACTGCTCTCTGGTCCTTTGTTCGGAGAACAGGAGTCATCCGTAACAATGGACCAAGCTTGATATAAACAAATGAAGATGCAACAACAAGATTACATACTTCAAGTGTTTAGTGTTTCAGAGATCTATTTTATTTGAGCTCTGCTATTCAAAGAAAATAGATCTGCAAAGCACACTGCAGTCTTAAATATAAACAGAGGCACAATTTAGATAACAAAGAAAGGTTAGATCAAGACTTATTCATGCTTAAGAGAGAATCTTTGCATCTTTTCTTGTTCCCCTTTCTTGGTTCTTATAACTATGGATGCAGCAACCTCAGAAAAATAGGACTCAGGGGACCTGGGTTTAAATCTCTGATTAGCCATGGAAGCTCAAAGGGGTGGGAGAAACATGTAGTAAAACAATTCCCTTAGTATTTTCACCTTTCTTGAAAGCCATGTCAGGGTCACTACAAGTCAATTCCAACTTGATAGCATACAACACATACAAATATGATGAAATATTGCATAACACACACAAGTATGATTAAATCTTGATCAAACCCGATAAGCATTATATCAGTTTATACTTCAGATGTGCTTTTATATTAACCCATTTTATTTTAAACCCATTACTATTACACATAGTTTCTACATACAGACATACTGCCATTTCATATTTGACTGGAGTTCTCCACAAAGTGTGTATATGTGAATGACTATATACCTTTACATTTAAAAAGGAAGAGAGATGTGTACCATGCAATAACCCATGTTGTTATCGTTAGACATAACAGAATAAAAGCACGGTAATACTTTTCCCTAAAAGATGTTGAATTCTTGACTTTCTTCCTTAGATGTACAGTATTGCGGGTCTTTGGACCTTGCTGAAATTCTCTGCTGAAATTCTGGTGAAAAATCTGAAATTAGAAATGGGTTTCTAATGTTGCATTCTTGTAATGGGAAGTAAGCCTCATGGGACTCAATGGCACTTTTTGGGAAGTAAGCCTCACGGGACTCAATGGGACTTATTTCGGACTAGATGTGTATAGATGTTGCACTATAAATAGGTTACCTTGGAATGCTAAACTTCTCAGTCATTAATTTTTGAATAGAAGCTTAGTGGATTACAATGTAGAAATGGCAATCTATGAAAACAGAACTGATGTCCAAACAAAACCTTATAAAGAGGTCTTGTAGGATCTGATCCCACACTTACTTATTTATTACAGACACAATTAAATCATATAACAAAATATTGCTGGAACATTGTAAGAGAAAATATTGTATTTATTGGATCTGAAATTATATAGGGTATTCCTGAGGGTTGCAATCATTTTTAAGCTGTTGCCAGGATATGTTGTATCTCTTGCTTTTGGAACACAATATAAAATTGCACATAAATGAGCAAATATTTAAATTATAATAGCAAAGGTTACTAAGCCGGCAGAGTGTTGAGGCCACCAAAATTTTGTGGACTGTTCATATGTGTATACAATTTGCCACTGTATGAGAATTAGCACTGTGGGCAGTAAGAAGAAGGATTTCATTTCAGCTTATCCTTTCTCTTTTGCCTAAGCAGGGCTTGCCTTCATACTATTCAACGTTAGTGTTTTCCACCATACTTCTTTTGGTAGGAATGCTCCAATTGAAAATGGTGGTGGTGGTGGTGGTGGTGGTGATGACGACAACGATGTATTAGTAGTATTAGTAGTAGCAGCAGCAGCAGCAGCAGTTATGGAATTGACCTTGCCTACGATGATGATGATGATGATGATGATGATGATGATGTAGTAGTAGTAGTAGTAGTAGTAGTAGTAGTAGTAGTAGTAGTAGCAGCAGCAGCAGTAGTTATGGAATTGACCTTGCCTACGATGATGATGATGATGATGATGATGATGATGATGATGATGATGATGATGATGATGATGATGTAGTAGTAGTAGTAGTAGTAGTAGTAGTAGTAGTAGTAGTAGTAGTAGCAGCAGCAGCAGCAGCAGCAGCAGCAGTAGTTATGGAATTGACCTTGCCTACGATGATGATGATGATGATGTAGTAGTAGTAGTAGTAGTAGTAGTAGTAGTAGTAGTAGTAGTAGTAGCAGCAGCAGCAGCAGCAGCAGCAGCAGCAGTAGTTAAGTGACTGATATCGACCTTGCCTATGATGATGATGATGATGATGATGATGATGATGATGGTGATGGTGAGTAGTAGTAGTAGTAGTAGTAGCAGCAGCAGCAGCAGCAGCAGCAGTAGTTATGTCCTTGCCTATGATGATGATGGTGGTGGTGGTGGTGGTGGTGGTGGTGGTGATGGTGATGTAGTAGTAGTAGCAGCAGTAGCAGCAGCAGCAGTAGTTATGTGACTGACAATTCTGAATAAAATGGAATCGACCTTGCCTATGATGGGAGATAGTGATCAAAACAGGTGACGGTATGGAAGTAGATGACTAGGTGGGCACCCTTGTAGCCAGGTTGCATGGGTAACAGCTGTTAAAATTGCAGGGATTCAAACAGCTTGAACTAACATGATAAAAAGACTGTTGCCTCTGCTAGGTGCAGTCATTTCTTTTAATGCATACGATCCAACAGTCACACGAAGGACCACAAAACAAGCAAACAAGCACTTTAACTGGGGGAAAGCATGGGTAAAGAAAGATTAAAATAATTTCTATGATGGCAAAGTTTCTTTTGCATACTTAGGATGCAAGGAAATATTTGCTCTGTAGAAACTAGGTAGGCAAAGGAAATATGTTTTTAGTAAAGGTTTTCCCTATTTTAGGTCTCATGCAGCATCACCTATGCAAACCAAAAGTGCATAGGACAAAATTATAAATTAAAAGTATAGGATGTGATGTATCCAGGACCCATATGGTTAAGTAGTGAAAGGAAAAAGGAAAAACAATGAAAAAACAACCAGTAGTAGTAGTAATAGTAATACAGATATATTATCGCGATGCACCTCCCTCTTTCTCCAAGGCCAGTCAACCCACTGAAGAAGCACAAAAGCAAGCATTTTGTCATGCCATGCATACATAATTTGTGGAATTCATTGCCACAAGGCATGATGATAACATCTGGATGATATGGCTTTAAAGGGGCATTAGAGAAATTCACAGATGATCTATCTATTAATCATGATGTCTCTTTTGAGAGGCAATGCAATAACCCAGAATGCTAGCTGATGGGGAGCAGAAATCAAAAAAAGTCTATTACCATCATGTTCTACTCAAGAGCTTCTATAGTACCTACATGTTCTGCTTGTCAGGTAGCCATATAGGAAGCTGAAACCTGGCCAAAAGATTTTCTGACCTTACCTGCTAACACTCTTATATTTGTGAAAACCAACAGGGGTGAGGATCCACTTATTCTCTATGGATGCTAGACATCTGACTGCAGGTTTTCTGACCTTACCTGCTAACACTCTTATATTTGTGAAAACCAACAATATCTTATTCTCTATGGATCCCTCCAGGTCAGATTTCTAGACAATGGTTCCCTCCAACCTTGTAACCTTGTAGAAGTTCTCAAACTAAATCCCCCAGAAGCCTTCACCGCTAGCTATGCTGGACAGGATTTCTGGGAGTTGTAGTCCAGGAACATTTGGGGACCCAAGGTTTGGGACCATGGTTCTGGAGCATGGATGATGGAGGAACCAGTTTACAAACAATAATTAAATACAGTACAACCATTTCCCTTATTTGACCATTTGTAGTAGGAAGATGAGAAGGTCCTTCCTGGTTCAATCAGTTGTGTGCAAAAGACCTCGGGGTCAATGCTAGCTTGGCAGCTCAACTGGAGAAGCTTCATTAGATTAAGACCCGGACGGGTGGTGTGGGCAGATGGGTTAGGTGGACACATTACCTGATCTAGTATAAAGCTGAGCTGCATGTGTACCGTGCATCATCAATCTCACCCTATCACTGATAGGGTCCCAACTCAGAAGCGGATGAGAATCATTCCCTCTCCAGTTTGTCCTTGCAAACAAAGCCATCACTAGTTCTTTGTAGTGATACAAAGCAATCAATAGTGCCAGCTTTCATAAATGTTATGGCATAAACAGATACATATTCTGATTGCTGGTCCACACATATAATCAGAGAACAGTCAAGATTGCTCCTTGTTGGATAGGAGGAGAGCAAATGTGTCAATACTTAGGTACTTCCCTAAGTGTTTGCCCTAAACAGCCAGGTATTTGTACACAACCCCTAAACTCCGCCGCAAATGGCTCCCAGCTCCGGAGCTTAAAATTGTTTCCCCACCAGCTCCAAAGTTTGCAGAAAATTAACTGCGACCATGCCCACCTAAGCGCGTCCCAGCACACTTTTCATGTACCTGCTCTCAGAGGGTGAAAATCCCCAGATCCGGATGTAATCTGGTGAGTGCCCGGCTCTCCTCGCTTCTGGTTTTTTTTTTTTTTTTTGCCTCCCGCCCCTTTAAGAGAAGGAATCAGGAGTGCGGAGGGGTGGGGATGCAGGAAGAGCAACGAACCCCCAAGATCTCTGGTCCGAATTTATGTGGCCAGCGGATCTTAGGGGTCGTGTGAAAAGGGTCTGGGTAACTCAGTAGTTCAGGTATATGCAAAGCTAGAGTGTGGGAATTTGAGACAGCCTTTGTGGCCTTTGGCAAGCTGCACAGTCCCAGGACACCCACAGAATGGAATGATAAACTACTTCTTAGGATTTTGTACCAGGAAAACCTGGAAAAGGGTTGTCATAAGTCAGAACTGATTTGACAGCATATGATAGTTAAATAAACACCTAGTTTCAAAGAACAGAAAGGTGATATTGGCAGCCATGGTGTGGAATGAAGCATGTAGATTCTACCTCCAGAGAGGAGGCACTGAGACTATACATCGAACTACTGTATGTGTATCTTACATTGAGGAACCATAAAGGGATGTGTTAAAAAGAATTAGGAATTCATGGAAGACACTAGGGAGATACTGAATTGATAAGAACCACTAAGGTTGAGGTGAAAAGGAGATGTAGATATGTTTTTCCCTACCTTGTGACCTGCATCTTTTATCATTATTCCATTATGCAGAATAACAAGAGATATTCCTAACACACACACACACACACACACACACACACACACACACAGCCCAAGGTGCATAGTGCTCAAAGCCAACCATGTTATAGTGACACAGGAAACAGAAAATTCCACAAGTACTTTTCTATGTCCCTTGCAACAAAAATACAATAAAGTGTGTCCTGTAATTTGAGAAGGAAAAAAATGCCCTTTTATCTTATCCAGAAATGTGTTGCTTGAAATGACCAGCTCCTCTGCCTCAGAACAAAACTAACCCAGAAAGCTAGCATACCTATGGAGATGTTTCCCACTTTGGGCCTTGTAAAGATATCCAGAATGTGGAAATAATTTGACTGGCAGTGCTTTACTAGTCCTGGCTGACATTATCAATTTAGTTCAAGTCTTCCTGTTTGACCTAGTGCTTAGGAATTTTGAAGTGCCATGCCCTTATTGCTCAAAATATCCCAAAGCCAGTTGAGGGATGTCCTAGTGTGATTAGCATAACACTTAAGAGATTAGCATAATACTTATAACTTCAAGGTGCTTTGGCTGACAATAAATTTATAGATGTCTTGAGTCTTCTAACTGCCAATGGTATGCAATAGACAGAATTTAAGAGTGAGTGTTATATTGGGGAAGAAGATACCCAATTTCAGAGCTTTCGCTTCTACTACTACTACTACTACTACTACTACTACTACTACTACTACTACTACTACTACTACTACTACTACTACTACTACTACTACTATGGGGTTGGACTGAATGGCCCTTGAGGTCTCTTCCAACTATGATTCTATGATTCTATGATTCTACTACTACTACTACTACTACTACTACTACTACTACTAATAATAATAATAATAATAATAATAATAATAATAATAATAATAATAATAATAATAATAACAACAACAACAACAACAACAACAACAACAACAACAGCAGCAGCAGCAGCAGCAGCAGCAGCAGCAGAATGAAGAAATGCCTGGATCATTGACATTGCAATTCTAGGAGATGCTAAAGCTGAAGCTAAAGAATTGGAAAAACTAAAAAAATGCAGTGACATTTATGGATGAAACACATTTCAGTGTTCCCTGTGATCATCGGGGCTTTGGGAACAATGTCAAGAAATTTCATAGAATATTACAAGCAGTTGCAGATCTCATAAATAACACTATCAGAGGTACAAAAAAAGAGAGCAATATTAGAAACAGCACACATAATGTGCCAATATTTAAGTTAGGTTTTGAGTTAAAACTTGTATATGTTGCATAATGCCAGCCAATGTTTTTATAATCTTGATGGAATGTGCCTGGTATTTTTGAATCATGGCCATCGTTGTTATCATCTTAGGGCCTTTTCACACGACCCCTAAGATCCGCTGGTCCCTTAAATTCGGACCAGAGATCTTGGGGGTTCGTTTCTGTTCCTGCGTCCCCCACCCCTCAGCACTTCCTGCTCCTGTCGGCGTGAGGGGAGGGAGAGGGAGAAAGGACAAAAGAAGCCTTTACTAACCTGCCGGTGCCGGTCGAAGTTGCCACGAGCCCGGTTACTTCCTGGTTCGTTCTCGAGGGGCTCTTAAAGGGGCGGGAGGCAAAAAAACAACAGACAAGCCAGGAGAGCCCGGCACTCTTATCCACATCAAGGAATTTTCATCTGCTGAGAGCAAGTACATGAAAGGTGCGCTGGGTCGCGCTTATGGGGGCGTGGTTGCACTTAATTTTCTGCTAGCTCCGGAGCTGGTGGGGAAACATTGTTTAAGCTCCGGAGCTTGCAGCCATTTGCGGCGGAGCTTAGGGGTCGTGTATAAACGCCCTTAGAATTGCAAAGGTGGAAGGGAACCTGTGGATCTTCAGGTGGAGCCCCTGTGAAGGAGGCGTGGCAGGGAATTAAACTCTCAACCTCTGACTTCCCAGCCAGAGACTTAAATCAGTGTTTTTCAACCTTTTTTGGGCAAAGGCACACTTGTTTCATGAAAAAAATCACGAGGCACACCACCATTAGAAAATGTTAAAAAATTTAACTCTGTGCCTATATTGACTATATATAAAGTAATTCTCTTGAATAGGAATCAAATAAACACAAAGAAAGTATTTTATAATTACTTTATTATGAAATAGTAAGTAAACAGAAATATGAACAATTATAAAATACTTTATTCAGTGCGCAACCTGGGCCTGTTTGGCTGAACACAAAGCTGATATTCTTCAGCTTTTCCAACGGCACACCAGGCAACATCTCGCGGCACATGGAACAGTGGTTGAGAAACACTGACTTAAATCACTGAATATAGCTAGGGCGAACTGTATCTAAAAGGCCAGTGAGGTTAAGGATGAAGATATGGTGTGTTAGTGTGCATTTTAGCATATAATAATAAATATGGGTCCTGGGAAGAGTTTTTTAAGCACAGGTTTCTCTACAGGGTGACGGTTCCATCTCTCCATTTGGAGGCATGGCGAGAATAGGACCAGTTCTTTCATCTTCTTTTACTGGATGAGGGGGAAACAGAGTATATTATATTGCATTTGCATCTTTTGGCTGTAGGGGTGTGTGGTTTGGGTTGGAACTGGGGTGAAATCCTTCGCAGTTGGAATGAGAATGGACTTGAGGGGGGGAAAAGTGAAATCAGAGTATTGCCATATACGGAGATTTATGAAATTTCTATTCAGAAGTGAACAGCCCTGGATTCATTGTCACTTATCTTAGTAAGTGGGTTAAGGCCTGTGACCTTGAAGCTCCTGAGAATGAATAAGCTTTCATACTGCTCCGTTTGCTGCCATTTTCAATTATTTCTGCATTGTTCATTATGGTTGTTTCACTTAGAGCTGCATTTTATTGTTGCTGCTGTTTTGGGTGTGGGCCAAACTGGAAAAAGCATGACTGAAAAATACTTACAAGTAATTAACAAAGGTCCCCGAGAATAGATTCATTGGGGAGGACGCTAAGCACTAAGTGAGAACTGTGTGAGAACAACTGGAGAAGAAACTCCAGAACAACTGCAGAAGAAATCAAAATGCAGGTAGACTTTATATATTTAGGCAAATATATATAGAGAGATACAGTTATTAATGCAACCCTGTAGATTTCAGCTTACCAGTCCTCCTGAATTGTGTGGGGTTTTCTTCCAAATAGGGGTTGTGTGATTATAGTCTGAGTGTATGGAATAATCCAGACTTCATACAGAGGTGATACCTTTGTGTGTCTTCTATTCCATGAAGCCAGAGCTGATTTATAGCAAACCTAACAGGGAATTCAAAGTAACTGAGATACTCAAGGGGTGGTGTTCCCATGCCATGGTGAGGATTTCAGACCCAGGCATCCTAACCCAAACCCTCACCAGTCACTCAATACCCTACATTCACACTGGGTGCCATGCCGTCTTATGTACCACAGTTTGATCTTACTGTTCCTCTAAAGAACTCAGAAGATTATATTTGTGATATGGTCCAAATACCTTTACACACCAACTTTTTTTTTGTTGGGGAGGTCTAAATTTCCAGCCCGCTTGCCTTCTAACTTTTCAGTTCTCAATGAGGTTGTGGACTATTTAACGGAGATGAAACCTGCCATCACTAGAACAGCTGAGGAGGGAGCCACTTAGCACCCCCTTACTTTTATCCACTTGCCCTCCTGTAAATGAGAATATATTCTCCAAAGCTTGCTTACTTCTTTGTACTTTTGGGGTTGGCCTTTCAAGTTATTGCCTGGGTCTTCGAGTTTGGTTTTTATATAAATATAACTTTAAAATGGAGTGCCTGGTATTTAATGGTCCTACAGATACGGTCAGGCACTGGATAGAATGTAAGAAGGAACTCCAGTATTTCTCCAACCATAAGTGAGATCTATATATGCTTAAAATTCAGAGAAGGGGACTGGAACAAACCAGGGGCAGGCTGTATGGTCCTCAAAACAATACAAATGCAGGGACAAGCGATATCTTCACTGGACCATTATTATTTTGTTTTTGTTTTGTTTCCTTAATGGTCCCCTACCCATATTACCTGTAATCTCCATTTGTAGATAAGGGGTACTGCTGATAACTTCCTGAGATGATCTCCTCTCCTGTCATGGGTCCTTCCCCAGCCAGGTCCCCAGGAAAGGGATCTGGGGTGTAAATGGAGATAAAAAGAGGAAGCGGTGGAGGGCGCTTGCTATGTATGACCTGGAGCCCATGGATGAAGACCGGGAAGGGAAGATGAAGCCGGAAGATAGGAATAGAAGGGGTTTGAGGGAGGTTGCGAATGAATCTGGGCTCGGGATAAGTTGAAGGGATAGAGGCAGAGACGTAGATGGGAGGAAACGGGAAATGAGAATGGAGCGAGCGTTTATGGAACAAAGCAGGAATCCCGGTAGGTGTGGACGGGATGCTGGCGTGGGTGGGTGCTTAGAAGGGGTGAAGGAGGCGGGCACTTGATTAAGGAACGCAAGGATGGGTATAGGACTTGGGAAAGTCATTTGTCTTTCTGTTGTTGTTTTCCCTCCTGGGTGGGTGCGCGTCGGGAGGCAGGGGTGTTGAGGTCCTGGGAGGAGGGGAGGAGGCACCCTTTTTGGCCATGTCCGCCCCCTCGCTGAGTAACAGTTCGTCTCCTGTTTCTTTCCCTCCCCAAAAATCTCTCCTCCCCACCCCACCGCACCCCCACCCCCGCAGGCTCCAGCAGCAGGTCCTGTCTTCTCAAGGCGCCGGGCGGTCTCTGCCTTCGGAGGAAGAGAGCGCGGGTGAGCCGCTGCTGGGTCCGGCTTCCAGCCCGGCCGCCAGCCTCTCCAGCAAAGCGGCCGCCTCCTCGGCCATCTCCATCACCTCCAGCGACAGCGAATGCGAGCTGTGAAGGGGAGGAGGCGGAGGAGGCAGCAGCAGCAGCAGCAGCAGCAGCAGAGGGGCTCCTGCCGGGCCGCCCAGCCAGCCTCGGATGACAGACCAGACCGAAGTTCCGACAGGCGGGCGGATCCGGAGCGCGGGACTTGAATGCCAGGAGCGCCGCGCCGCCGAGGGCGCAGCAACGACCCAGGAGGCGCAGCCAAAACAACCCCCGCCTCGCCATCCAACGCCTGGCCTGCCCGCCCGCCCGCTTGGCGTCGCTTTGCCATGCCCGGAGCCCATGGATGCCTGCCAGTTGGGTCGGTGGGGATGCCGCCGACGCCGCCGACGCCGCGCCAGGACCGTCCAGCCCTTCCCTGAACGTATGAACTCACCAGACCCGAGAACCCTCGGAAGGGAAAAGACTCCGCCGTGGCGCCCAGCCGTATCTTCCTCGCCTTCTTTTCTTCAAGATGCCTCCCCCCCAAAAAAAACAAAAAACCAACAACAACAACACTCAAACACAGACAAAGAAGAGGAGAAAAACACCAGCTCCGTTCTCTGCCATAAATCCTGTTTCTCCCCCAAGCCCTGGGAATCTCCAGTCCAGAAGACACTCGTTTGATTTTTCTCTTCTTCCTCTTTTTGTTTCCTTTTAGCTTGTTTTTAATGTTCAAAAGGTTTTATATAAATATATATCTATTATAAATATATAAATATTCTATATAATGTTTATTGGGTTATTTAAGGAATTTTGTTCTGTTGGTAGATTGTTTTATTTGCTTATCATAATTACTATGATTAATTATTATTAATTATTATTAATATTATTATTTGTGGCTTGATGCCTATCTGCACAGGGGATTTCAGTTTTTTTGCTCCTTCTAGCATGTGCAGGAACCAGGTATTGTCATGGGAAGGGAAGGGAGGAACACGGGAGAAACTAAACAACAACAGTAGCAGCAGCAACAACAAGAAACCACAAACTATTCCAGTGTAATAAAAAAAAATGGGTGAGCGAAACAAAATCTCTCTTTCTGTTCCTTCGACCTGAACATTCTTGGGAAGAGCCAGAGAGTTTCTGCATTCTTAGAAAACATCTGGGATATTAAGACAAGACCAAGGAATGCAAGTCGATTGGATAAGGACGATTTACAAGGAAGTGTGTATTCTGTCTCTTCATGCAGTTCTGATCCATTTAATCAGACAGGGCTGGGTTCATATGTAATTTAGATTCCTTAACTAGGACCTCAGATTATGAAAGTCCTCCAAAGACAATTTTTAAAAACCCTAAAAGTTTGCATAATAATTGTTATAATCGTGATTTTTAAATGTGTAAGATAGGTGTTCATATGGGGCATCTTAAACTTGACATGGTTTAGGGCCTCGAATTTAATCAGGCCTTGTTATTGGCAGTAGATTGCCTACAGAGAAAAGTAACTGTGTCCTCCAAACCTTGGAGATGTTTGCCGTTTTAGAATAAAAACAACCTTGTAAGACAGATTGAACCAAGACTGAAAAGAAGTGCAGAGCTTGAGGAGAAACTAATAAACCAAGGAAAATCCTTCGCAGCCCCCTACAGAGAGTAAGGTTACAATTTCTCATCTACACTTATCTCTGAGCAAGCAGTATCGCTGGATAGGATGTACTACTACTCATGAGAAAGGGTGTAGCTAGGGCAGTGGTGGCGAACCTTTTAGAGACCGAGTGCCCAAACTGTGATTCAGAAACCCATTATTTTTTTCGCAAAGTGCCATTACAGCAATTGAACCTGAATACAGGGGGCTGTGAAGGGGCGATGTCCGGTGCCCACAGAAAGGGCTTGGAGTGCCACCTTTGGCACCACCACTGACATTCGCCAACACTGAGCTATGGTGAGAGTGTTGCACTTTAGAGACAGGAGCAGCTAAGTCGGAGTGGTGAACTGTTTCTCTGCCTTTCTCCTGGGGAAAAAAAAACACCCTTCCTTATGGTCCGAATGAGCAGACAGACTTCCTTGCTCAGACTCTGCCAAATATTCAAATTATTCACCAGAACCCAGTTTCCAGGAATAAACCTCCGGAAGCATAACTTGTAACGGATGGGGCGGATAAACTGGCCAGTAGATGCTGGTTGCTGGTTTCCGAGCGTGCCTTCCTAGATGTCCGACTAGGAAGACCTCTTAGCGCGCGAGGAAATGCTTTATTCACTATGATACCGCCTTCGATATGTCCATTTTTTATCTGTACCTTTACATTTCCTAAGTCAGACCGGTCCCGTGGAAAGCGACTGATTTCCTGTCCGTGAGCCGCTATTTCTGACTGGGAAAGGCTGCAGTCCTGGACGGGTCTACTCAGAAGCAAGCTCCATCTTGTGACAGCGGGGAGCCTTTCTTCCGTATAAACGAACGCAGGGGTTGGTTGCAGCGTTAGTCGAAAGCGAAACTCTTTTAATATTATGCACCTTGCTTCAGTGTAACCATATACAATTAGGGTGTGGTTTGCCCAGTTGGAAATGGCCTTCAACAACTTGTGTAAGCCTTGAGTAGCGGCTGAGCGTCTCTCTTTCGTGCGATGCAGAGTTGTTTCCGCCCCTATGATGTGTGGGGCTTATTTCAGAGCGTGGGAGACTCCTCTCTCTTTTTCTTTTTGGAGTCTGCGACGCCCAGCATCTCCCTCAACCAACGTGGCTTTGGAAATGTTGGGGCTACTAGCCAGAAAGGGACCGTCTGCGGAGCTCTGGTTGATCGGTTGTATTTGAGGTCGTGACTGCCTTTCAGCACAGAACTCAAGGCTGACTTTCAAAGCTCCCCCCCAAAAAAGCGGTCTACTTTTCAAGCCTCCGCGAAACCCGTCCCCAGGTGCTTCCGCGCGCGTTACTTACGATCCACGCACGGCCCCCTCGCCTACTTTGCGCCTTTTTGCCTTGGACGCGCGGCGAGGAGCCGCCGGGTGGGGCGGGGTGGGGGTGGGGTGGGGTGGGGTGGGGGCTCTCTGATATTTCCCAGCCTCGATCCCGAGGGCTCCGTTAGAGTCAAAAGACCCCCTTGCCTTCCGTTTCCCACGAAGACCTGCGGGCATCCGCTAACACTTGGTAGCGAAACATTTCGCTTTGCCGTGGGGCTTCCCTGTCAAAGGAACCCAGTTGCTCCAACTCCTGGACCTGGGAGGAAGAAAGCCAGCCTGCTGCCTTCCACGAGAGAGCCTGCTAAGCCTCTTTCGGCTCCTGTGTGTGTGTGTGTGTGTGTGTGTGTGTGTGTGTGTGTGTGTGTGTGTGTGTGTGTGTGTGTGTGTGTGTGTGTGTGTGTGTGTGTTGTCCCTCTCCACCCACCCCCTTCCCCGCCCGAAAGGATTTTACAATATTATACAGTTTGAACACTGATCTTTTAAATCGCTTGAGCTGTGCTTTTTCGTCCTCGTTTTGATCTCCTCCGAGCCGCCCGCAATAAGCTGATTGCTTCTTTGCTGGACTCCTTTTTTAGTTGCAGAAAACCCGAGAAGCAAGGCGCAAAAGGAGCAACAGCGCGGGGGATTCCGTTGCGGAAAGTGCGGCAGGTACCATCCTATACACCCATTGACCTGGGCAAAAGGCGCTGTAACATTCAGTCGAACTTACTCCTAAGCAGACGCGTTCTGTTATGGGCTGCCGTTCGCCTTCTCCTTCTTTATTGTGTGATAGTTTTTTTTTTTTTAAAAACAGAGTTCTCGGTAACTCCGGAATCTAGTTTATTTATTTATAATTTATTTATTTTAGAGTATTTTTACCCCGCCTTTCTTCTTGGAAAAGGACCCAAGGCGGCTTACAATAATGAAGGATAATATACAGTCTAGTACAATTAAGACATGTTCCAGCATTTGAGAAAAAGGGCTTCCAGGTTAAGAAAACAAAAACCAGTAACAGCCACTCAAACAGGAAGCCGGCAGTCCTCCTAGACCTAGGCAAACTTACTAGTGAACAGATCTGGAGAAAGTTCATTTCGGAAGGACTACAAATCCCAGAATCCCTCGCCAAGTACACTGCTTCCAAACTTTTTAAAGGGAGTACACTATTATACCGCGCAGCGCATTGCTCACTGAAAAAATACGGCATGGCGCTGCATAAACTCCTTGAGTCCCCGATTCTAGCAGACTGCAGGCTGCTTTTAGGGAACCTCCAACAGCTCTGCGTTTAACGTCGACCTCCATTTTCATTCCTTCCTCTTTTCGAAAAAGCCCAGGAAACCTTCAAAGCAGCGATGAGGCCGTCTCGAGGGTTTCCCTGCTTAAAATATGGTCCCACGATTAATGTAATTTTAATAGTGTTCTGGATTAATGCCTATTAAATGAGAATGAGGAAGCCAGCTAATGCAGCCAAACCTATATATTATGAATAAGTGGAGGGAAGAGATGCTCAGATAAATAGTTTTATTAAAATCACTGGAACACGTGTAGGCTTTGGAATGCAATAAAACATTACATCTTGCCTCTTTGTCCAAGAATCATTTATAAACAACATGGATGTTTACTCAAAAGTAAATCCTGCCGGTAGCTGACAAGATGCCCTAAGCACAACCGATTTTTCCTGCCAAGAAAACTCCATAGACATGGGGTCACAAAGAGTCGGTCAGGACTGTAACGACACAACAACAGAATCCTGCCAGTAAGTTAAAGTACAGTACTTGCAAGCATGTATGTCTTGGCTTGCACCTCTGAAGCCCACTCCCATGCATGCTTACTCACAAGTGCCTGCTGTGATTTTTTTCTACTTTTATGACTCTAACTCCGGCGCAAAAGCCCATTGGATAAAATAAGCAAAAAAAATAAACATTTTTTAAAATCAAGCCTTACACACTACAGGGGAAGGAAATCAATAAAACTGATGGAAACATAATTGGTTTTCCAAGAGAGAGAGAAAAAATAGCTCTCTACGGAAGGAATGGAGCATTGGAGCAACCACTGACAAGGGTTGGCCTCTGGGTGATGCCTATCTAATTAATCTTGATGGCTGCCCAAAAAGTAAGGCCTCTGAGGTCCATTATCTTTCAGATGACACCCTCTCAAACCATCTCTTGATGGTTCAACACCCAGCTCTTTCAGATGTACTTCCCACTGTCTTGGATTAATGTGCTCATATCTAATCTAATCTAATCTATCTATCTATCTATCTATCTATCTATCTATCTATCTATCTATCTATCTATCTATAAACCAAGACATATACTGTATAACTACCTAGATGCACTAAGCACACATCTGATCTCTCCTGATTTCGGAAGCTAAGCAGGGTTAGCCCTGGTTAGAACTTGGATGGGCGACCACTGTAGGCACCTGGAGTAGGAACTGCCAAACCACTCCAGTATTCCTGCCAAGAAAACTCCATGGACATGAGGTCATGAAGAATCGGTCATGACTTTAATGACAAAGCACACATCCTTTGGGAACTGTGTGTGTGAACAGCAACTCCATCCTGTGCTCTTGGATGGAGGTAATGTTAAAAAAATTAAGACTGGAGCCCTCTCTTTGTATGCATTTGACATGGGGTCACGGAGCAACACAACACAACACAACACACACACACACACACACACACACACACACACACACACACACACACACACACACACACACACACACACACACACACACACACATGCAATGAGCCCAAAATAAGCGTCCAGGCATCTGTATTTCATTAACAGTTTGGGCAGTATCAGAGGTACCATTTCCAGTTCTGGGCAGCCCACTTTAAGAAGGGTATCAAAAAGCTGCAGAAGGATTCAGCAAGACAAAACTTTGAATACAATCCTATACCTACTTGACTAAGAGAGGAAAAACATTAAGGTGTGATATGTATAGGATTTCATTGCATGCTCTTTCCGACTCCATGGCTTTGTAACTTAAAACTGCAATCTACTTTAATAAAAGACCCACAGTGCAACATTTCATGTCTTGAAAGACAGTTTCATGGAGTTTCCCCAGTTATTTCCTGGATGATAATGCTGATCAGCAACAATCGAACCAGTAGGTTAAATTTGGCCATCTTCAGGCTGCAATTGAGGGATTTGTATTTGCAATCCGAGGCCAGGCATTTACTTTAGATACTATTAAAAATCATTATGAAATATAGGGTGTAAGTGATAGGGCCTGCTACAAATCCCAAAACCAGTTCAGTCTATCATAGTTCAATGCCTTAAACTGGATCAACAAGCATGACCAAGTTACAAAGAACATTTTTCAGCAATTGGCTAAATCTTATGGATTTCTCACATCTTTTCTTCTATATTATAAATTCCAGCCATGTCCAGTTTTAGAAAATAGAACTGCAATATTGTACTGGGAGAAGTAAGCTACCACGTACAAAGCAGATGATTTGGAGAAAGGTGAAGTAAATTTTAAGGATTAAGGAGAAAGGTGAAGTAAATTTTAAATTAATAAACCATTTCAGCCATTTGGAGCTGTTTCTTTTTGGTAGCCGTTTTAAAACCATCGTGAGTAGCTGCTAATTGAATGATGTTCAAAATCAATGATGTTGCAAAGATGTCATCTTGCACATTTTTAGGACTTGACTCTTGGTTATTAGGTTCCACCTTTTAATCCACCCCCAAGAACTAACAATGCTGAGAAATAACAATAGCAATAGCAGCAACAGCAGCAACAACAACAATAACCAAAAGATGTCACTATCTAGAATTATTTGCCAGTTTTACCACCACAGGATTTCACATGCCCTAGTGCATGCCAAGGGTGTAATGGCAAATTTTGAAACACATATGTTGATCATAACACTCCCCACTACTCCAAGGAGAATTTTTTTTAAAATGCAGACAAGCTGATCCGATCTCTGTGGGCGCTTTTACACGACCCCTAAGATCCGCTGGCCACTTAAATTCAGACCAGAGATCTTAGGGGCTTGTCACTCTTCCTGTGTCCCCACCCTGGCTGCTGGCTGCGTGAGGGGAGGGAGAAAAAAAAGGAAGAAAAGATTGTGGCTCACCTCCTTTCTGCCTCCGTTCTTGCCGCAGCAACATTCCTGTCTCTGTAAAGTAGCTCTTAAAGGGGCGGGAGCCAAAAAAACAACAAACAGAAGCGAGGAGTGCCCCGCACTCACTATCGTTACACCGCATCAAACAATTTTCACCCCGGAAGAGCAGGTACTTGAAAGATGTGCTGGGACACGCTAAAGTGGGTGTGGCCGCACTTAATTTCCTGTAAACTCCGGAGCTGGTGGGGAAACATTTTTAAGCTCCGGAGCTGGGAGCCATTTGCCCCAGAATTTAGGGGTCGTGTATAAACGCCCTGTGTGTACCTGCATCAATAAGTGTGCTAGATAAATACACACAGCATTTTCAAAAAAATGCATTGTTGATGGTATTCTTTGGGATTAAAGGCATCTCTATGGCCATCCGATCCAACCCCCCACCATGCAGGAACCTTCGTCAAAGTATTCCCAACAGATGGCCAAATCTGCAATATTTGGTCAAAAACTCAAAACACAAACTATCAATGGATGCCCTTTGTCTGACTATGCAGGAGTCCTACCAGGAGGGAAGGTGAGATTAGAGTTGAGCAAAGATTTCTTTCAGTTCACGCATTTATTTATGAATGGGAAGAAAAGAAACTTCCAAGTTTAAAGAAATTGTATGTGGGGGGGGGAAGGCTGCCAGTTGTTCCCAAGAAAACAGAGACAGAATTCAAAACAATTTACTGCATAATAGCCATTTCAGGCCAAACCTGACATTAAAAAACACAAAGCAGTGTAGCATCAAATACACCAGGCATGTCCAAACTTCAGCCCTCCAGATGTTTTGGACCACAACTCCCACAGTACTTTGCCATTTGGCAATCTAAGCTTAGAATTCTGGGAGTTGTGGTCCAAAACATCAGGAGGGCCGAAGTTTGGACAGGCCTGAAATAGAATATGCCACACAGAAGTTGCATTGAATTAACACAGGCCTTGTGTAATTAACCACAGCAGTGCTGCACAGCTGAGGTCATCTATGCTATATTTCACCATCTTGACATCCTGGTAGACAACTTTGAGGTTCCAGCTCTTCAAAGCCTGTGCCTGGAAGTAGTTTAGGTCTATGTATACTGTAAGCACATCCGATCTCACCTGATTTTGGAAGCTAAGCAGGGTCAGCCCTGATTAGTACTTGGATGGGAGACCACCAGGGAATTACCAGGTGCTGTAGGCGCCTGGAGTAGGAACTGGCAAATCACTCCAGTATTCCTGCCAAGAAAACTCCATGGACATGGAGTCACGAAGGGTCGGTCATGACTGTAACGACACAACACACACATACATTTGTTTCAACTTTAACAACTACATGATGGCGAGTTACGACACAGTTAGCTCCATCTGGTACTTGAGAACAGCTGCAACTGTTGAACTTCACTGGTGCAGATGAGAGAGATCTGATTTGTTTTGTTTCATGTCAGAGGTGTTTTTCAGTGCCCTGTGCAAGTTGGCTTTCCATTATTTTCAAGATGCACCCTTATTTATACCTCTTTTATTTCATTGTCATGCCATCTTCCTCCCGGCGAAGACATCCAGGGCACCTCACAAATTATTTAAGGAAAAATAAAGCTGACTAAAAATGCAATGGTTGAAATCCGCTTGCAACTGGAGCAACCCTACTGAATCACTGGGGAGTTGATACGTCAGTTCCTCCATATGTTCTATTGATTCCATCCCCCAACTTTATACTGTATACTACAGCCAATGAATATCTGGTATGAAATGTATATCCCATCAATTCGGATGCAGCCTAAGAACATCCAAGCTCTGAGACTCAACTAAGGAACTGCATGGCTTCCCCACCCCCACCCCCACCCACCCACACACATCTTGCCCAGGACCTAACATCTAAGAAATAACTCCTGGCAAATCCATCTTTTGCCGTGTTATAACCTATTGGTACTACTCTGAGGAAGAGGATTTCGCCCTCAAAATATTAGCAACGTTTTTGTTATTTTGTAGCAGCCTAAAGGTATCACCTGTTCCACTTTTGTTATTTATTATCATTTTACATAGTACAATGAAATTAAATGATATCCCAGGTATAGAAACTAAATTAAAAAAAAGAAATACGTTTAAAAGGTAAAAAGATTAAAACACTCCATTGGTAGTTTGTGTTTTTTAATCTGTTTGTTCTTGTTTTTATTGTTCTGTATCTCCTGCCCAAGGGCAGCAGAACAGACAGACAATGTCCAGGGTGAGATGAAACCTGTAAAATGAGGGTCTGGAGGAAATGTCTTATGAGGAACGGCTTAGGGAACTGGGAATGTTTAGCCTCTCTAAAAGAAGACTGAGAGGGGATATGATAGCTATGTTTAAATATTTGAAAGGATGTCATATTGAAGAGGGAACAGGTTTGTTTTCCATGGCTTCAGAGACTAAGACTCGAGGCAATGGTTTCAAACTACAGGAAAAGAGATTCCATTTGAACATTAGGAAGAACTTCATGACAGTTAGAGCTATTCGGCAGTGGAATATGCTGCCACGGAGGGTGGTTGAGTCTCCTTCTTTGGAGGTTTTTAAGCAGAGGCTGGATGGCCATCTGTCGGAAATATTGTGATGGGGGTTCCTGCATGGCAGGGGGTTGGACTAGATGGCCCTTGAGGTCTCTTCCAACTCTATGATTCTATGAAATGTTGTTGCCTTTTTAAGGCAATGGGAGCTGTATAGTTCTTCCAGAGATGGGAGAGGGTGACCAATGATCTTCTGGACTGTAGCTATGTAATTGTACAGATCCCTGGGGATCTGTCACTTTAGCCGTTACACCATATTGGGTATCCTCTTTATGGTATCTTACATGTTACTTACAGACCCCCAATATTTGTTGTTTTGCAAATTTTAGAATCCTCCCCCAAAAGTCTGCCCAGAATACCTTATCTTCTCATCCACAGATGGTGCTATTGTGCATTTGCCATGACTCAACTTCCAGATCGTCCACAGATGGTGCCATTTTGCCTCCGTATTTTGATCCCCATTTAGAGAGTGAGTTTGCTGTTCTGGGCCAGCCCTACCATTGAGCAGAGTGAGGCAGTTGTTCATGGGATTTGCTATGGAATGCCATTTAAAGGGAGCAAGATGTTAGTTAGCTTGACCATTTCAGTTCACCTGCCCCTAAACTTTCACTCCATCTTGGACTTCTGCTCAGAGTACTCCCACTGGCAGAAAGAGAGGCGTAGAGATTATTTATATTCTGCATTAAGGCCTTCTTTAGTCGCCCTTAATGCCACCTTCCTCATTGTTTTGGATACCCCAGTATATTCCAGAGCAGGGAACAGCTGGTTGAGGTCTTTGGCTGCAGACCTTGAGTTTGGGAGATCAAATCCCCACTGGGTGTACTTGATAGAAACTAGACCCTCTGTCCATAGGGTCCCTTCCAGCTCTGCAGTGTTAAGATGATGATGATGATGATGATGATGATGATGATGATGATGATGATGATGATGATGATGATGATGATGTTGTTGGTGGTGGTGGTGGTGGTGGTGGTGATGGGAACATAGGGAAGTGAACAGAGAGGCAAAATAGATGAAGTCTGCTCATTCAGTCAGTGGAGATGCCCCTCCAGATGAAAGATTTTCCTCTAATAATTTATAATTTATAATTTGTACTGCATGTTGTTTTAACTGTATTGTATTTTATAGCTTTAATAATTTTATTGTTTTATAGTTTTTAATACTTGTTGTATGCTGCCCAGAGACTTCTTGGTAGTAGGGCGGCTAAAAAAATCTTGTAAATAAATAAATACATAAATAAATAAAATAATGAGGCCTTCTCTCCATGGGAGCCTCATGGCGCAGTGGTTAAAGGCCTGTACTGCAGGTAAAACTGTGCTCACAACTTGGGGTTCAATCCCAGGTAGCCGGCTCAAGCTTCACTCAGCCTTCCATCCTTCTGAGGCCGCTAAAATGAGTACCCTGCTTGCTGAGGTGAGGGGCAGGGGCAATGTGCAGCCTGCATTCTGTAATTAATCTGTAAACCGCCCAAAGACTGCTTCAAGTAGTATGGGGTGGTATATAAGCAGAACACTTTGCTTTGCTATGGGAGGATTTTCCTGGATTTTTACTGCTGAGGGTGAAGGGGGTGGTTTACCAAATTTTTGTGTGTGTATGGTTTTGATTTTGATTTTCAGTTAATTAGTCTGTCTGTCTGTCAGGTACCAAAACAAGCTGTCTTAGCTGGAATGCTGGGCATCAAGAAATGTGGAAAAGGAAGAATTGCCTGCAGCTCTAACCCATCAGGCATTGATGATGACCTAGTTGCTGTTGGCATATGAACAAAAGTGAGGGCATCAAAGGTCCCTTGGCTGCTATTCCATTCACCCCATTGGAATAAAACCAGAAAGGGAAGCAGAGCTGGCTCTACCATTAGGCAAAGTGAGGCAAATGCCTCAGGTAGTAGTTGTTGGAAGGCAAGTTCACCAGTCTATCCCCTTGTGCTTCCAAAGTAATAAGAACATAAGAACATAAGAAGAGCCATGCTGGATCAGGCCAAAGGCCCATCTAGTCCAGCTTCCTGTATCTCGCAGTGGCCCCACCAGATGCCTCTGGGAGGGCACGAGACTAGATCTCTGTCTCCTGATATCACTCCCTTGCATCTGGCCCTTCACCAGTACTCTGGTTTAAGACAGGAGATTACACATCTCTATCGTGGTTTGTAACCTGTGATGGACTTTTCCTCCAATCCCCTTTTGAAGGCATCCAGGCCAGATGCCATAATCACATCCTGTGGCAGGGAGTTCCTGGGCCATTACCTCTATCAGAGAACAGAACAGCGCATCCTAGCCTGGATCCCCATAATAATATTTCTGTGGCTCAAGCGCAGCAGAGGGTGGGATCCTAGTTCCAAGGTGGAAGTTAAGGCAGTTGGTTTCTGTTCCTGGGAAGCAAACTGGTAGGGAGGTGGGATCTTGTTCTCAGACAGCAAAATAACTTGGGTCAGCACTGGAGGGACAAGTTTTAAGAGTGCTGTGGATGTTGTTTATCTTGATTTCTGTAAGACCTTTGATAAGGTTTCCCTTGACATGCTTGCAAAGACGTTAGTAGAATGTGGGATAGATAATGCTACTGTTAGGTGGATTTGTAATTGGTTGACTCATCGTATGCAAAAAAGGTAAAGGCTCCCCGCACACATGTGTGCTAGTTGTGTCCAACTCATTTCCGTATTCAAGCTGAACAGCCAGTTTTGTGCAAGGCTGTGGCAATGTGGCCAGCGTTGCTGCAAGGAAACACTGTTTTACCTTCCTGCTTTTTATGGGGGTACCTACGGTATTTATCTACTTGTATTTACATGCTTTCAAACTGCTAGGTTGGTATGAGCTGGGGTTAACAGTGGGAGCTCACTCCATTGTATAGCACCCAGAATTTGAAACACTGAACTGCCGACTTTGTAGCCGACAGTTTTCAGTGCTCTAGCCCACTGAGCCACCATGTCCCCTTGATTGTATGCAAAGGGTGATCGTAAATGGCTTCTCTTCTGCTTGGAGAAACGTGACCAGTGGGGTGCCCCAGGGTTCTGTTCTTGGTCCAATGCTATTCAACATCTTTATTAATCCCTTAGACTGAATAGAGAGTAGACTGATTAAATTTGCAGATGATTCCAAATTGGGAGGGGTGGCTAATTCCACAGAGGATAGGATGAAAATCCAAAATACCTTGACAGATTCGTCTGTGAAGTTTCTCAGTCATCCAGGTGAGTTTATCTGGAAGTTGAGTCATGGCAACTGGACTTCTTTTTCTTGAGAAATAGAAATGTTTCACTGCTCATCCAAAGAGCTTTGTAAGTCTGAAGAAAACTAGTTGCGACTCCTCCATTTTATATTTCACTTGACCTCCTGTAACCCTGGTCTGAAATAGGCTCATAAGATGAATAATGGCATGAACAGGCTCGTTAGGTAGACAACAGCCTCAATAGCCTTAAGGTGAACAATGGTCTAAGGTGCTGAAACCCATATGGTATGGGTTGTTAGCTATGGCCTTGGTGAAGGCATGAAGTATATTAAATTTGTCTGGACATCATTGAAATCTGAAATTCCTCAGACTGATGAAGCTGTTTGGATGAGCAGCAAAACGTTTCTATCTCTCAAGAGACAAAGTCCAGTTGCCATGACTCAACTTCCATCCTGACAGATTACAGTGCTGGGCCAAAGCAAATAGAATGAGTTTCTACACAGAGAAATGTAGGGTCCTGCATCTAGGCAGAAAATATGAATTGCATAGATACAGGATACAGTCAGGCGTGTGATGTGGCGGCCAAGAAAGCCAATGTGATTCTTGGTTGCATCAACAGAAGCAGTTTCTAGATCAAGGGAAGTGATAGTACCACACTATTCTGCTCTGGTCAGACTCCACCTGGAGTATTCTGTACAGTTCTGCACTACTCAATTTTAAAAGGATGTTGACAAACTCGAGTGGGTCCAGAGGAGGGCGACCAGGATGGTTAAAGGTCTGGAAGAAATGTCTTATGAGGAGTGGCTTAGGGATCTGGGAATGTTTAGTCTTACAAAAAGAAGGTTGAGAGGGGATATGATAGCCATATTTAAATATCTGAAAGGATGTCATATTGAAGAGGGGGCTGGCTTCAGAGACTAGGACTCAGAGCAATGGTTTCAAACTACAGGAAAAGAGATTCCATTTAAACATTAGGAAGAACTTCATGATGGTTAGGGCTGTTTGACAGTGGACTATGCTGCCACGGAAGGTGGTGGAATCTCCTTGTTTGGAACTTTTTAAGCAGAGGCTGGAGGGCCATCTGTCGGGGGTACTTTGATGAGGGTTCCTGCATGGCAGGGGGTTGGACTGGATGGCCCTTGAGGTCTCTTCCTACTCTATGATTCTATGATTCAAGTGATTTGGCTTTGATTTGGGCCACCTCTTCTTGGAAGTAAGAGCCGTCTGAAGCCATTTTTAAAGAGAATATGGGATTTGCAGGGATTGGTTTTGCCTTGTTCTGTTTTTTCCTTGGGCTGACACCAGGCGCATTCCCCAAAAGGAAGGCAGACTGCAGGAATGGACCGCATGGATGCCACCTCCCAGGAGGCAACACGGCCCCGGTGTGCCGCCACATCTACACAATTTGCAGCTGGTCTTCCTACAAGTCAGGTCGATGCCCGCTTTGCTTTTTCTGCCGCTCCTTTGCAAAGCACCTGCTCTATGCCCTGACTGTCAGCCTCTCCAGGAAGTACTAGGGAGAATTGTGTTTGAAGAATCTGCAGAACAGCTGGCGTTCAGCATTAACAATACTGGGGAGGACAGGCTGGGGTTACTCACCTTTGGTCATTGTTCATTTCCCTGGCTATATTCCTCCCCCCCTTCCTTTGTACTGGATCAGATGCAGGATGATCGACTCAGAACCCACCCACTCCTTCTTGGGCTGCAGCTTTTCTCAAGTCTTGGATAATAATCAATGCACAACCTTAGTTCTGCGACTAAGCATGACAGATATAAACTTCAAAGGATAATTGGAACTGCAGAAAAAATTATTGCTACTAATCTGCCATCTATTGTGGAATTGTATACCACACGAGCTAAAAAGGGGGCAATGAAAATATATACAGATTCCACACATCCTGGACATACCCTGTTTCAATTGTTACCCTCAGGACGACGTTTTAGGGCATTGCACACTAGGACAACTAGATATAAAGATAGTTTCTTTCCAAGTGCTATCAAACTGTTGAATAATTAATTTTTACTTCTCTTCTTCCTTTTTAAATAATAGGTTATATTGTATTGTTGTACTGTGTTTTTATTGTTGACTATATGATTCTTATATTTCCTTTTATATAGGGAGAGCATATTTTATCAAAACAAATTCTGGGTGTGGCCAACCACACTTGGCCAATAAAAGTATTCTGATTCTGATTCAATCTAGGAGCTGGTTCCAGCCATATAAAAGCATGCTACACCATCAGTCATATTGTACGTTAAAATATGCTCGAGAGCCGATGAAGGGGAGCAAAAACAACACCACCACCAACAACAGCTGAACAGGTTATTTACATTAAACAAAGCTCCCGAGAAAGACGGGTTGGGAAGCTGTCTTGACCTGTCTCTTTTAGGGGAACAAAGAGGAAAATATTGTATCCCAAGGAAAATGAATGGAGAGAGAGGAGAAGTGAGGCAGCTTTTCCCCTCTATTCAGACAGTTGAATACTTCCGTTTCTTTTGAGAAGGAGGGCAGGCTCTGGGCAAGACTGAATGGGAAAGTCTTGTAGGCAGGCCGGGTAAGCTGTCAAAGTGCTCAGAGTAATCAGCGCTAATGAGCGGGTTTGCAGCCCTCCCTGGGACAAAAGGGGGCTTTTGTCGGGAGGTGGGTGGGTGGGGGTAAACGGGACTGGCAGGCCTGAATAGCTGATATGTTTGGGGTAGGGGGAAAGAGGGTCGCGATTGGGGAGGGGTTGAGTTAGCTGTCAACGGATTGGTTTTGCAAATTTGCAAGGAGCAAAGGGAGGGAGGAGGAAGAGAATGATGAGCCTTGGTCTCATGCAGCTGCGGGGAGAAGGGCCTCCTTCTCCATCCTTCTGTTTGCCTCCTACCAGGCAGGGCTAAAACAGACAAGTGTGACCATGGGGAAAACAAAAGGAAAAGGAACATGGGTTAGAGGTGGGGGGGGGGAAGAGAAGTTACAACTACTACTATTAAGCTGCGTCTAAAGCACATCCGATCTCGCCTGATTTCGGAAGCTAAGCAGGGTCAGCCCTGGTTAGTACTTGGATGGGAGGCCACCAGGGAATACCAGTTGCTGTAGGCACCTGGAGTAGGAACTGGCAAACCACTCCAGTATTCCTGCCAAGAAAACTCCATGGACATGGGGTCATGGAGAGTCGGGCACAACTGTAATGACACAACACACATACAAACTAAGAGGGAGCTGCCTAGATGCCCTAAACACATCCGATCTCGCCTGATTTCAGAAGCTAAGCAGGGTCGGCCCTGGTTAGTACTTGGATGGGAGACCACCAGGAAAACACCAGGTGCTGTAGGCGCAACCCGCCGTTCCCACTGTCTCTCGGCGGGTCTTGTGGCCCCTGTCGTCGCTGCTGCCGTAAGCAGCTCGCCGTTCGGCGTCCCCGTTGCGGGCCAGCCGCTGCCCCCTCCATCTGCGGTTCGCCAACCCCCCATTACGGAGGACTTGCACCGGAGGATTTGCTCCGGGGGCCGCCGGGAACTCGAGGAGGCCGCCAGGCTGCCGCCGAGGCTGTCCGTGTGGGGTTCGCCGCCGACCGCTGCAGCTGCGACCCTGAAATGGAGGCCACTGCCGGGCGCGGAGGGCATGCACCCGCCGCCTGTCTTCTCCCGGTCGGGATGACGCCGTTGCTGCTTTCTCCCGTCTGCGGTCCGCCGTTCTCCAGCATGGCGGACCTGCCCCGGAGGTTACTGCCGGCGTGGAGAGCATGCAGCCTGCCGCTCTCTCCCATCTGCGGTCCGCTGTCCGTCCCCCATCTGCAGCCTGTCGCCTTCTTTCAGCTGCGGCCCGCCGCTTTCCATCATGGCGGGCCTGCCCGGAGGTCACTGCAAGTGCGGAGAGCAAGCAGCCCGCCGCTTTCGTCCATCTGCGGTCCGCCGCCCTTTCTCCCAGCTGCAGCCTGCCGCCTTTTTCCATCGGCGGTCCGCCGCTTTCCATCATGGCGGGCCCGCCCCGGAGACCACTGCCGGCGCGGTGAGCAAGCAGCCCGCCGCTCCCTTCCATCTGCGGGCTGCTGCCCGTTTTTTCCCAGCCGGGATAATCGTCGCTGCCGCCCTCTTCCACCTGTGGTCCGTCGTTTTCCACCATGGCGGGCCTGCCTCGGAGGTCGCTGCTTGCGTGCGATCTGCTGCTGCGGCTGGTCTTTTCCTGGCGTCCCAGTTTACATCTCTGGGAGCCGGAAGGTTTTCTCGGGCGGCAGCTCGGCCGCCGGCGTTGGCAGCGCCGTTGGGGGGTTCAGGTGGCGTGTCGGCCTCCGGTGCCCAACCCATCAACATCGGGGTTTCTCAGCCTGCACTCCTTAATCTGCAAGCTTTAGTGCGGGCACCGAACCAGAAGCAGATGTTGATGTTTCCCCTTTTCCTCCTGTGGGACTCGGATTTATCGGGTGGCAGGTCGGCCACCATTGTTTGCTTCCCGGGGGTCGAAACTGGGGTTTTGGGGATGGGAGGGCGTTTTATGGGGCGCTTAAGGGGTTCTTGGGGATTGAGAATATTTTCTGGGACCGGTTGGGGTCTTGACTTCCTAGATTAGCTGGGGTGGCTAGCATTATTATTACATCTTGTCTGCCCCTTTACTTGTGACCTTGCTGCTAATCAGTTCTCCTACCTATGGTCCTCCCTCTCCCCATTCCCAGGTGTATCTGATTTCTACCTTGGCAGTTAGCCTGCTCCTATTATTTTAACCATCTCCCTCCAGCCTAAGGCTTTCCTGTTATTTGCTTATTTTATTTTTCTTTGAATTATTTGCACTGTATTTTATTATTTGCTCTGTATTGTATATTACTTATTTGTATTGTATTGTTATTATTTGTTTGCACTGTTTCTGGGGCTTTGTTGCTGTTGGGTTTTTTTTTTTAATTGACCAACGTTATCGCCATGTTTGCAGGGGCTCATATACCAACGGTGTCGGGCCGTGGGCGGTACGCTTGTAGCCGTTGGGTTCGTCAGACTAGAAGAACTCGGGTCAGGCAACTTGTGCCTGTCCCTCGTTCTGACCCCTCGGCTCTCTGTCACGTATCCGGGAGTCACTCCACCAGCGCCCCCAATCTTACCTGTCTCCTGTTGAACGCCAGGTCGGTGCATAACAAAATCCCCATCATTCATGATTCCATCGCGGATGGCGACTCCGACCTGGCGTTCATCACTGAGACCTGGGTGGGCACGGAGGGTGGGGCTTCCCTTGCTCTCCTGTGTCCGCCCGGGTACTTGGTAGAGGGAGTGGGAAGGTTGGGGGGTCAAAAGGGGGGAGGGGCTGCGATCGTGTACAGGGATTCTTTTCATGTCAGCAGGGCCTCGACATTGGTTAGCCAGGGGTTGGAAGTACTTCACCTGTTGGTGGGTCAGCGGGACAGATTTGGCATTGTGCTGGGTTACCGAGCTCCCGCAACCGGGACAATCCCTTCCAGAGCTTACGGAGTTCATCGCCGCTGCTCTGTTGAAGTCCCCGCGCCTTTTGGTGGTGGGTGACTTCAACGTGCACGCCGGCGGTGGACTTTCCGGTACTGCCTTGGAGTTCATGGAATCCATGGCTTCCATGGGTCTGTCCCAGCATGTTTTATGCCCCACCCACAGGTCCGGTCATACCCTGGATCTGGTTTTTACCTCCATGTCGGGGGACTCGTGTCTGGAGGTGGGAACATTGTTTCCCTGCCTGTGTCATGGACAGACCACCACCTGCTCTCTTTTTCCCTGGCGATTCCGGCCCCTCCCCGCGGGGACCCTCGGGCCTCTGTTTTGGCCCGCCCCCGGAGGCTCATGGACCCTCAGCGGTTCGATGAGCTCTTCGGGGGGTTGCCTGGTGGTTTGACTGGCACTCCGGCCGAGGTTGTGGCTAACACTTGGCATGAAACAGCTGCCCACACCATAGACCGGATCGCCCCCAAGCGCCTCCTCCGTTGCCGAGCCCGGCCTTCACCTTGGTTCACCGGGGAGCTTAGGGCAATGAAGCAGGAGAGGAGGAGGCTAGAGCGCAGCTGGAGGAAAACCCGGACGGCGTTGAGTAAGGCTGCTGTTGATGCCCAGTCTAGTCGCTACACCATCGCGATAAGGGAGGCTAGAACATCTTTTACCTCCCTGAGAATTGCGGAGGCCTCGAACCGCCAGGCGGAGCTTTTCCGGGTGGTTCGTGACCTCAGCAATCCTAGTCTGGCCAGGCCTCCTCCTACTGATTTCAGTAGCGAGCAGTTCGCAGCCTTTTTCGAACTAAAATAGAGGCCATCCGTGCGGCTTTGACTCGGTTGCAGTGGTCCCGCCCGCCATCACCAGTTGCTGGTCCGCCTTCGTCGCCTCGGTTGGATGCGCTTGGGCCTGTTTCCGCTGTCGAGGTCTCCAGGGATATGGCGCATTGCCGGCCTGCCTCCACCCCTTTCGACCCTTGCCCTGCCTGGCTAATTAGAGCTGCCAGAGGGACCATGGCCGAATGGGCTTCTGTCATCGCCACCGCCTCCTTCAGTGAGGGGGTTTTCCCTCCCGTCTGAAGGAGACGGTGGTTAAGCCCATTTTGAAAAAACCCGGCCTTGCAGTTGACGATTTAATAAACTATCGCTTCGCCAACGTCCCGTTTATGGGCAAGGTGATTGAGAGGGTGGCGGCGGTCCGGCTGCAGTCATACCTGGAGGATCGGCAGTGCCTCGACCCATGCCAGTCTGGGTTCAGGCCCCGTCGGGTACGAAACAGCTTTGGTCGCCCTGCAAGATGACCTTATCCGGGCGGCCGACAGGGGTTGCTCTACCCTGTTGGTCCTCCTGGATCTGTCAGCGGCCTTTGATACCGTCGACCACGGTATCCTGTTGGATCGGCTCTCTGAGGTTGGGATCGGAGGGCAGATGGCTCCGTTCCTTCCTGGAGGGCCGGCCGCAGTACGTTCAGCATGGGGGAGTTATCGGCCCCTTGGATTCTCCCTTGTGGGGTTCCACAGGGTCGTCTCTGTCCCCCATGCTGTTTAACATCTACGTAAGGCCGTTGGCGGGGTCATCAGGAGTTTTGGAGTCTGCTGTCATCAGTACGCTGATGACACGCAGCTCTATCTCTCCTTTTCCACCTCTGCTGTGGAAGCTGTTGAAGTCCTCGATGGGTGCCTGGAGGCCGTACTGACCTGGACCGGGGCGAACAGGCTTAAGCTCAACCCCGAGAAGACGGAGGTTATGTTCTTTGGGAGCTCGCTGTCGGGGTACGGTGGCCCCCTCCCCTGTTTGGGGGGAGTGTCCCTCCAGCTCGCGGAGAGGGTGCGGAATCTGGGCGTGCTCCTGGACCCGGCGCTCTCCATGGAATCCCAGGTGGCGTCGGTGACCAGGTCCGCCTATTACCATCTCCGTCGGATCGCCCAGATCCGCCCGTACCTCGACGCGAACTCTCTGAGAACAGTGGTCCAAGCACTGGTGATCTCGAGGCTGGACTACTGTAACGCCCTCTACATGGGGTTGCCCTTGACTCTTCTCCGGCGGCTGCAGCGGGTACAGAATGCGGCGGCCAGGCTGGTGGCCGGCGTGCGTCGGTATGATCACATCACGCCAGTCCTGGCCCACTTGCACTGGTTGCCCGTTGCAGCCCGGATTAGATTCAAGGTCTTGGTTTTAGTTTATAAAACCCTCCATGGCTTGGGACCGGACTACCTGACAGAGCGTATCGCTCAGCGAACCACCTCGGCCCGTCCCGTTCGGCAGGCGCGAGCGCACTTGCTGCGGGTCGCCACTCCTCGAGAAGCCCGGAAGTCGAGTACTCGGGCCGGGCATTCTCAGTGGCGGCCCCTAGCCTTTGGAATTCCATCCCTCCTGAAGTGCGCTCTGCAGAGTCCCTGCTGGCCTTCCGGAAGGCTTTAAAAACCTACCTCTTCCGGGAGGCCTTCGGCGATTCCTATTTTTTTTTTTTTACCCCCCGCCATCGCCATGTCTCTGAATGATATTTTTATTAGATTTTTATTAGATAGTATCAGGAACACTATCTGGTTTTTAACTATATTAGTTTGTTGTGTGTATCGTCTGTTTGTTTAATTGTGATTATCTGTGCCAACTGTGGCTTTGTAAGCCGCTTAGAGATCTTTTGATATTAAGCGGGATATAAATACAATAAATAAATAAATAAATAAATAAATAAATAACTGGCAAACCACTCCAGTATTCCTGCCAAGAAAACTCCATGGACATGGAGTCACGAAGAGTCGGTCATGACTGTAACGACACAACACAAAGAGGACAAGTTTTTCAAGTCCAAGATGTCTGCTTTGCTCTGTCTACACACACACACACACACACACACACACACACACACACACACACACACACACACACACACACACACACACCACAGGTTCCCAACTTGTGGGTCATGACATGCCTCCCCACCCCCACTCGGGGTGGGGGTTGCAAAGCGTTTCCTGAAGGGTGGACGTGGTTAATTTCTGTTGCCATCATTTCATCGGAAGTTCCACGACCAAAGTTGTCGACACTTGTTCCTTTCAACACGGCTTCACTGTGATATTCAAAAGGATTTCACCTGGGATTTTTTTCTACAGGGAGGTAAGGACATATGACATACCCATGGCCACCATTATAAATGTTTTTCAATGCAAACGTGGCAGGGATGTGTGTGTAGAGGTCACAGGTTGCTTAGGTGTTACAAAAAAGAGGGTTGAGGCTTAAATAAAAAAGGCAGGTGTAGTCCTTAAAAAGGAAATGCACAAGAGGTGGTCCTTGTTTGGCTAACAACATACAGCCAAATGGTGGTGAAGATGAATTGTGGTCTGTTCCCCCACACACACTGAGCGGGGTGGATCTGGCCTGCGAGTTGTGTGGTGCCCAATTCTGTTTGAAGGGCAGGTTTGTAACGTGATCCAATTTGCACCCTCTTCCATCTATTTTTTGATAGTTGCCTCCCCAGAAGTGGCCCTAAGAGTTGGTCGTATGTCTGTGAAGATTCTCAGTCATCCAGGTGAGTTTATCTGGAAGTTGAGTCATGGCAACTGGACCTGAGTGGGCTGAGAAATGGCAAATGCGTTTTAATGTAACCAAATGTAAAGTAATGCATATTGGGGCAAAAAATCCAAACTTCATCTATCAACTCATGGGCTCTGAGTTATCCGTGACGGATCAGGAAAGAGATCTTGGTGTGTTGGTGGACAGCTCCATGAAGGTGTCTCCCCAATGTGTGGCAGCAGTGAAGAAGGCCAATTCCATGCTAGGGATTATCAAAAAGGGGATTGAAAATAAAACAGCCAACATTATAATGCCGTTATACAAAACAATAGTAAGGCCGCACCTGGAGTATTGTGTACAATTCTGGTCACCGCATCTCAAGAAAGACATAGTGGAACTGGAAAAGGTGCAGAAGAGAGCGACTAAAATGATTACTGGGCTGGGGCAACCTCCCTTATGAAGAAAGGCTAAAACAATTGGGCCTCTTCAGTCTGGAAAAAAGGCGCTTGAGGGGGGGGTATGATTGAGACATACAAAATAATGCAGGGTATGAGTAAAGTGGATAGAGGGAAGCTCTTCTCCCTCTCTCAAAATACCAGAACTAGGGGACATACACTCAAATTGAGTGCTGGGAGAGTAAGAACTGACAAAAGAAAATATTTTTTCACCCAGCGCGTTGTAAGTCTATGGAACTCCCTGCCACAGGATGTGGTGATGGCATCTGGCCTGGATGCCTTCAAAAGGGGATTGGACAGATTCCTAGAGGAAAAGTCCATCACGGGTTACAAACCATGATGGAGATGTGTAATCTCTAGGCTTTAAACCAGGGTACTTCAAGGGCCAGATGCAGGGGAGTGGTATCAGGAGACAGATATCTAGTCTCATGCACTCCCAAACGCATCTGGTGGGGCCGCTGTGAGATACAGGAAGCTGGACTAGATGGGCCTTTGGCCTGATCCAGCATGGCTCTTCTTATGTTCTTATGTTCTTATGACCTCTTTTTCTTGAGAGATAGAAACATTTCGCTGCTCATCCAAACAGCTTCGTCAGTCTGAATACAGCTAGTGCAGACTCATGAAGCTGTTTGGATGAGCAGTGAAACGTTTCTATCTCTCAAGAAAAAGAAGTCCACTTGCCATCACTCAACTTCCAGCTAAGAGTTGGTCATACACAGCCAGGATGGGCAAGGGTACTGAAGGACAGAGAGAGCGAGCAACACCTGCACTCTCTTCGCAATTTTGTTTCTTATTTTAACATACACATACAGATTCACACTAAGCACAGGTTAAGGCGGTTACTTCACATCCTTCCTTGTTCCGCAACTAGTTTTGTACCATGACAGCATTGGTCGCGATCACGTAGTTTTGTCCCTGTTTAGTCCCTGTTTCTGTTTTCTCACGGTCTTGATAACTTGTCTTGTGACAACTGTTACTTCACGGTCTTGTTCCGTGACAAATTCTGAATTTGTCTTGCTTTCTTAACTCTTTTTTTAAATATCATAAATAAAACTTTTTCGATATTTCAATTTACGGGTCTTCTGGGATTTACACGTCAATGCTACAGAATTTTCAGTACGTTCTTAAATAAACATTTGTGCTGCATAGTGTTTCCCGTAGGGAAACTAATGTTGAATGCCGCTTCAGCCGCTGACCATTAGGCAGATACTGATTGTTGTGTGACAGTTGTTACCACACGGTCCCTTGTCTTGGAACAGGAACCTGGAACAAACTGTGACAAGAGAATTCCCCAACCCAGTGCCAGGTACAGTATTGTCACACTCTGATCCCGCACCGGGGGCATGGTCGAGACAAATTTCAGCTGTTGTGCGACAGACATAAAGTAAGATTTTTTTGTACCGGTCCGAAGAGCAACACTTACAGAGAAAAAAGGATGTGAAGTAACTGCCTGAGAGACCCTTATTCAATGTTCTTGCCACACCCCACCCAAATCCCAGCAAATCATGTGTGGCATGGCGAAGCCACGGCCACTTCCCATGGACCAACGAGTTCCTCATTCAAGTGCCAGCTTTGCTAATTGGGTAGACTTAAATTCATGACCTTTCCACAGTCTGCCCTCCCTCACAAGGCTATTGTGACCGTAAAAGACAAGGAAGGAGATCAGCTTGCACTAGATTACATGCTGCTTGGACAGAGGGCAGTTTACAAATAGGCCAGATGTATAGAGGGTGAAGAGCGCTTTGCAAAGAAATCACATTGAAGACTGCTTGGTTGTGGCAAGTTTAAGAATCATAGAATCATAGAATCATAGAATCATAGAATCATAGAGTTGGAAGAGACCTCAAGGGCCATTAAGTCCGACCCCCTGCCATGAAGAATCCCATCACAGTATTTCCGACAGATGGCCTTCCAACCTCTGCTTAAAAACTTACAAAGAAGGAGAGTCCACCACCCTCCGTGGCAGCATATTCCACTGCCAGACAGCTCTAACCATCATGAAATTCTTCCTAACGTTTAAACTGAATCTCTTTTCCTGTAGTTTGAAACCATTGCCCCAAGTCCTAGTTTCTGAAGCCATGGAAAATAAATCCGTCCCTTCTTCAATGTGACATCCTTTCAAATATTTCAACATAGCTATCGTATCCCCTCTCAGCCTTCTTTTTGAAAGGCTAAACATTCCCACCTCCCTAAACTGCTCCTCATAAGACATTTCTTCCAGACCCTCATATATTGGTCGCCCTCCTCTGGACCCGTTCAATATTGTCAGCATCCTTTTTAAATTGAGGTACACAGAACTGGACACAGTCCTCCAGGTGGGGTCTGACCAGAGCAGAATAGAGTGGTACTATCACTTCCCTTGATCTAGACATGATGCTTCTGTTGATGCAACCAAGAATCATGTTGGCTTTTTCGCCACCACATCACACTGCTGACTGATGTTCAATTTGTGGTCCACCAAGACTCCCAGATCCCTATCACAGGTACTATTTTCCAGCCAGGTGTCTCCCATCCTATATCTGTGCAATTCATTCATTTTACCTAGATGCAGCACCCTACATTTCCCTCTGTTGAAATCCATTCCATTAGCTTTGGCCCAGCACTCCAGTCCTTCAAGGTCCTTTTGGGTTTTCATCCTATCCTCTAGGGAATTAGCAACCCCTCCCAATTTAGTATCATCTCCAAGTTTAATTAGCATACTCTCTATTCCTTCCTCTAAGTCATTAATAAAGATATTAAATAGCACTGGACCCAAAGGAGAACCCTGGGGCACCCCACTGGTTATGTCTTTCCAAACTGAAGAGAAGCCAATAATTATCACCCTTTCGGTGTGATCAGTCGACCAATTACAAATCCATCTAACCATGGCATTATCTATCCCACAATCTACTAACTTCTTTGCAAGTATACCATGGGGAACCTTATCAAAGGCATTACTGAAATCTAGATAAGCAATATCCACAGCATTCCCCTCATCCACCAGGCCTGTAATGCTATCAAAGAAAGAATAATCAAACTAATGGCAGTGCAAAATAGACAGGTATTAAGTCACAGCATGGGGAGCCAGAGGTGTACAGGATAGAATATTAGAGTAGGATTCTGGCGAACTTCATTTAAATCCCCATTTGGCCATAGTAACTCATTGGAACAGCAGCAAATGGCTCCTTGAACATTTCCAATACCTTAAACATGGCATTAAGAGTAACCAAAATTTGGAAGTGACCTGAGAGTACAGAAGAGCACATCACCAGAGAGAAAGGACAGCCATAAGGGCTTTCCACCCAGTGCCACTAAAATAGTCAGGGATGTTGGCAAGTCTTTGGGTCCAAGTTCCAAGTCCTAGTCTGAGTCTTTGATACCAAGTCCAACTTGACAGTAAGTCCTACAACTCATGTCCCAGTCACTGAAAATAGTTAGCAATATAAGAGGCGACATATTTTTAAAAATCCAATATATTTCCTGCCCACTCTGGCTTAAAACAAGCTCTTAATTCTATTTGTTTAAGAGTTGGAATTGAGAGGAGTCCACGATTTCCATTTGTTTTGTCTTGGCAAGATAAGAGGCCACCAGCAACTTGAGATGCATGGATCATGAAGGCCTATCAAATCATCACGACACAATTAATGATGGGCATCCTTTGGGAACGAGCTGCCTAGATGCCCTAGTAAGCACATCCGAACTCGCCTGATTTCGGAACCTAAGAAGGGTCAGCCCTGGTTGGATGGGAGACCACCAGGGAATACCAGGGGCTGTAGGTGCCTGGAGCAGGAACTGGCAAGTCACTCCAGTATTCCTGCCAAAAAAACTCCATGGACATGGGGTCACAAAGAGTCAGTCATGACTGTAATGACACATAACACATCCTTTGGGAACTGTGTGTGAACAGAACTCCATCTTGTGCTCTTGGATAGAGGTAACATTAAAAAAATAAAGACCGGGGCCATCTCTTTGTACACATTTGAGACGTTGGCATGGATTTGACATGAGAAAAGGGGAATGGAATGGTTCAACGAAATAAGTATCTAAATACTTGAGATTGGAAAACACTGGAAAGAACTAGTAATTCCAGAAGAACAGGAGTTGATAGCAAAAATCCTTGAAACAGCAGAGATGGACAAATTGTCAGAATGGTTAGAGACTCCTCGGAAACAGAAGCATCAGGAAAGTTGGGAAAAGTTTTATCTGTAGTTTAAAAATATATATTATACAAAAAACAGATAAATCAAATGAGTTTGCATTTGAAATATGATGACAGCCAGAAACTATTGTGTATCATATAGTATCTATATAAGTCCTAACTGATATGTATATATTTAAAATATGAAAGTGAAGAATTGTAATGTGCCTTGCCAATGCTGCAGCCTCCTAATTTTCCCTTTACCCTTTACCCCTACCCTCCCTTTTTAACCTTACTCCAACCATATTTCTTTCCTAATTTGCTCCTTATATGGTCCCTTACCCAGAAAAATTAATACATTTAAAAAAAAGGAAAAAGATTGACTGGAAAAAAATAAATACTTGAGATTGGAGATTTACTAAAATGATGATCACACATTAAAGCATGTGAAACATACAAGGGATGGTTTACTGATGGCCTTCTTCAGTGAGTTTCCATGGAAGAGCAGAAATTTGAACTCAGGTCTTTCCACTACACCACACTGGCTCTCAATGGAACTTCTTTCCAATGGTTTTAAACTACAGGAAAAGAGATTTCATTTGAACATTAGGAAGAACTTCCTGGTGGTTAGAGCTGTCCGGCAGTGGAAGATGCTGCCATGGAGGGTGGAGGAGTCTTCTTCTTTGGAGGTTTTTAAGCAGAAGCTGGATGGCCATCTGTCGGGAGTCCTGGGATGGGGGTTCCTGCATGGCAGGGGGTTGGACTGGATGGCCCTTGAGGTCTCTTCCAACTCTATGATTCTACGATTCTTTGGTGCTCTCCCTCTGTCCAATGGTTTCCACCACTTTCATCCTCTTGGGTTCAACTCAGAGGTTCACACACTTGAATGTTGCAGAAAGATTCTGAGCTAGAGGGGAGAGGAAACCCTGAATATAAACCATTTGAAAATACGAAACAGACACGTGCAGGTACAGCCAGCCTATTCCATAAATTATTATTATTCACTAGATCTCTGTCCACACCTCCATTTGGGAGCCTGTGGAGATAGATTTCTTGCCCACCCATCAGTAATGCATACTGTTACCCATGTGAATGTAGGAACTAGCCCTTCCTATCTTGAGCCACAGGCAAAGACAAATACAGTGACTTTCCCCAATTCCATGTACAAAACCCAACCCAACTAGGAACTTTCTTCCACTCTAGTGAGGGTGGAATTGCCTGGACTCCTCCTGAAGCAGCAGCCTTGTATCATGGAAGAGGTGTATGAGAGTAGCTAATCACTTGCTTCCCCTACCCCCTTTTTTACAGCCCGTCTTCTGCCTTGCAGTGTTTGCCTCACTTTGTCTAATAGAAGGGCCAGCACCAGAAGTGAATGCAATCCTAGATGTTGATCAGGAACCCTTGTTGGCATGCTGTTGACAATGTCCCCAGTTCAAGGCCAAGACAGATAGAATAGAGAGGCCCTAATGGTTGGTCCATATGGGATATCAAGGGGGCTGCCCCATCTCATGCTTAATTGACCTTCAAACAGCTGCCGTCTGCCCACCTCCTTACCAGAGACACTGCCAATGTTCCTATCCCGCTTAACACCCCACCTTGACTACCCTCCTTATGCCTACATGTATCCTACCCCAAGAAGGGGAGGCCAAAAGAAAGAAAAGTGAGCAAATACACACTCGCCAGCTTTGAAAAATATGTGCTGCTCATATGCCACTTTATTGCACCAGAGAGTTTACAGTTTACATAAGAACATAAGAGGAGCCATGCTGGATCAGGCCAAAGGCCCATCTAGTCCAGCTTCCTGTACCTCACAGTGGCCCCACCAGATGCGTTTGGGAGAGCATGAGACTAGATATCTGTCTCCTGATAACACTCCCCTGCATCTGGCCCTTGAAGTACCCCAGTTATAAGCCTGGAGATAACACACATCTCCATCACGGTTTGTCACCTGTGATGGACTTCTCCTCCAGGAATCTGTCCAATCCCCCTTTGAAGGCATCCAAGATGGATGCCATCCCCACATCCTGTGGCAGGGAGTTCCACAGACTAACAACACACTGGATAAAGAAATATTTTCTTTTGACTCTTCTCACTTTCCCAACCATCAATTTGAGAGGATGTCCCCTAGTTCTGGTATTTTGTGAGCAGGAGAAGAGCGTCCCTCTTCTCATGCCCTGCATTATTTTGTACGTCTCAATCATATCCCCCCCCCTCAGGCACCTTTTTCCAGACTAAAGAGCCCCAAATGTTTTCGCCTTTCCTCATAAGGGAGGTGCCCCAGCCCAGTAATCATTTTAGTCACTCTCTTCTGCACCTTTTCCAGTTCCACTATAATAATAATAATAATAATAATAATTATTATTATTATTATTATTATTATTATTATTATTATTATTATTATTATTATAATGATGATGATGATGATGATGATGATGATGATGACAAACAGCGTCATAATGTAGTGTCTCAAAAGGTCCACTGGAATTTGTGTCAGAACTATCATCTGCCCATAGCAAAGAACTGGTGGGATCAAAAGCCTGAAAAAATGACTGAAAATGAGCATGCAAAAAGTACTTTGGGACTTGTGAATACAGACAGACAGGGTTTTGGATTGTGGTTGTGGAGAAGAAAAAAGTGTGGATCATTGATGTTGCTATACCAGGTGATAGTAGAGTCACCGAGAAATAACTTGAAAAAATTACCCGAGATCAGGATCTGAAAATTGAACTTCAGAGACTCTGGCATAAACTGGTACAGGTGGTCCCAGTGGTAATCAGCACACTGGGTGCGGAGCCTCAAGAGCTCAGCAAGTATTTAGAAGAAATTGGAGTTGATAAAGTCACCATCAGTCAGCTGCAGAAAGCCACCTTACTGGGATCTGCTAACATAATTTGCCAATACATCACATAGTCCTAAACACTTGGGAAGCGTTCGACTAGTAATTTGTATTAAAAATCCAGCATAGTTAGCAGTGTGGTTAATAATAATAATAATAATAATAATAATAATAATAATAATAATAATAATAATAATAAGAAGAAGAAGAAGAAGAAGAAGAAGAAGAAGAAGAAGAAGAAGAAGAAGAAGAAGAAGAAGAAAAACAAAAACAAAAACAAAAACAACAACCTTTGAATTTCAGAGCTGGAAGGAACCCTATAGATCAGTGGTGGTGAACCTTCAGCACTCCAGATGTTTTGGACCACAATGACCAAGTCCTTTGTCATTGGCAATACCATCTTGGAATTCTGGGATTCTGGGAGTTGTGGTCCAAAACATCTGGAGTGCCAAAAGTTCACTACCACTGCTATAGGTCAACAAGTCCATACCCTCTCAAGGAGGGACATTGGAGAACTGAACTGCCAACCTCTGGCTCAGATGCCTAAGCCACGGAGCTATCCAACACTGACATCATCTAGTTCAGGGGTGCCCAAACTTTTTGTAAGGAGGGCCAGATTTGGTGGCTGAGAATGTGTCAGGGGCCGGTTGCTCCCCGACCCTGCCACCCCACTGCAAGCCCCACCCAATGACCCATAAGCCCCACCCACTGACCCCCTTGCAACCCCACCCGCAGGAAGGAAGGCAGGGACCAAGGGAGGGAGGGAGGAAAGTGGAAACTAACAGAGGAAGGAAGGAAGGTGGGGAACAAGGGAGGGAGGGAGGAAGGAAGGAAGATGGGGACCAAAGGAAGCACAGGGAGCCATGGCCACAGGTCGCCCCTTGGAAGAGGTGATCTGTGCAACCTTGCAACCCCCCCCCCAAGCTCCCCAGCGATGGCTCGCCTGCCAGCCCACCCCAACGCTCCTTGGCGGTGGCAGAGGCCTGCTGGCCTGCCCACCCCCACACTTTCCCCTACGGTGCTGGTGGCGGCAGACCGCCTGTCCGCCCAGCCGCCCAAGCTTCCCAGCGATGCCGGTATTGGCAGAAGATTTTTTTAAAAAATGGGGCGAAGGAGCGGGAGGGAGGGGTGGGCCAGCCAGCCGCAGGCCACTCAGAATGGCCTGACGGGCCAGATTTGGCCCCCTTTGGGCCGGACTTTGGGCGGGCCTGATCTAGTTGAATAGATTGCCAGGAGATTCATGAAATATGAAGAAAAGAAAGAGTGTGCTTCAGTTGTTAGATTGTTAGTCTGAGACTTGAGAGCTCTGGTTTCTAAGTCCTCAGAAGGCTGTGAAACTGAGTATTTATTATTATTATTTTATTATTTGTTTGTTTCATTTTTATACCGCCCATCTTCCAATCTGGAAGGAGGGGGACTAGCCACTCCCTTCCCTAGACTGGTCTACCTCACAGGATTGTTGAGAGGATAAAGAAGACAACCACTATGTTATACCTTGATCTCATGGGAAGAAAAATGGAACAGTAATAATACCGGCAAACATAACAAACACATGAATGAAAGAACTTCATGAAGTGCACTGGCAAAATGGGCAATTTGCTATTACAACATGTAGTGACCGGCTAATCCTGACCAGTTTTGATACCTTTAAGAAGGAATTACATAATTATTATATTCATCATGCTGTACAGTACTATATAAACTTTCCAGGACTAGTTTGGGAATATCGGAGTTTGCAATTTCCTTCATTTAATCATTTTTAGGAGAAGTCCAGGCAGGCTTAATATAGAACCTATCTGCTTCTCTTTCAGGGCATCTATAAAGCTCTGCTCTAGCACCATATTTCAAATAAATCATTTTCCTCCAGTTCTTCAATTTTCTGCTTTTACATCTATACACAGTAACTGGGAATACGATTGCGTGGATGAACTTGGCTTTGGCTGCCAGCGACACATCCGATTCCGTACATTTGATGATCTTCTCTAGCTTCTTCACTGCTCTCCTTTCAAGACTCAGCCTTCCTTTGATTTCTTAGCTATGTCATCCCGGAGACCAGCCTTGGCTATCAATTCCAGTTGGTCTCTAATCAAGGTGCAAAGCTGCATGCATGAAGCCTGCAATGGCAGTGATTATAGGGCAACTTACTTCTGAATAAACATGCACAGGATTGTGTGGTAAGGGACCGTATGAAGGGAGAACGCCTTTCAGTGTCAATATTATCTTTTCTGACTTCCATTTTTTGTGTGTGTTCATTTTCAGTTACAAGATTTGGTTTCCCCTTCCTATGTGGAATTTGGTACACATTCACCATACATTATTTCCTCTCATCTGTCCATCCTTACCTTCTCCCCTTTGACTAAAGTGTGCCTTAGGAGCCTCGTGGCGCAGTGGTTAAATGCCTGTACTGCAGGTAAAATTGTGCTCACGAACTGGAGTTCAATCCCAGGTAGCCAGCTCAAGGTTGACTCAGCCTTCCATCCTTCTGAGGTTGGTAAACTGATTACCCAGCTTGCTGGGGAGGGGGGGCAATGTGTAGCCTGCATACTGTAATTAAAAACTGTAAACCGCCCAGAGGCTACTTAAAGTGGCATGGGGCAGTATATAAATAAGCAGAACACTTTTGCTTTTACATAACCCTGCCCCCCGTGTGTGCATTTATAGCTATTCCCATTTTTAAAATTGTAAACATGATTTTGTGTGTTGCATTTCTGTAAAATGGGTAAAGAAAGACAGACAGACAGACAGACAGACAGACAGACAGACAGACAGATAGATAGATAGATAGATAGATAGATAGATAGATAGATAGATAGATAGATAGATAGATACTTTTATTGAAAAATCTCAGTTCTGTCAACATTACTTTCCTTCTCTATTTACAAGCCATGGTGATTCTGCCTTCAGACCCAGCTTTACTTCTATTTTATTTACTATCTGAAGAGAAAGGATCAGTGACAATTCCCCTCCCCACCCACCCCTGGAGCCAACCATTAAAAGGATCATTTCTTTGCATGTGCAAAGTGCAAGGGAAACTCTTCCCCACGGAGGGGTCAAATTAACCTTTGCCAAGCTCACCTTGTATCGCAAACAGCCAGACTCAATTCACCCAAGATGGATGCTGAGATCCGTTTTGCTTGGTACATTATCCAAGCCAGGAGGGTCACTAAAAATAACAGCACAGAACTTTTGGCCGGGAGAGTTTTGTTACCATTTACAGTGGATGCTTTCTTGCTGTTGCACTACTTACCACACCACTCCTCCAGCTGAAGTAATGCACTAGAGTCTAGCCTACATTAAGTGTTTCCAGGGTTCATGCACTGATGGATGGAATTGCTCCAGCAATACTGTAATCACTCGCAAAAGCAAGCCGAGAGACCCATTTCTGACGTGAGTAAAATAAAGCTGCTCCAAACAATCCATCAAGAGGGGTTAAAGGGATTCGTGTTTTCACCCCCCCCCCTTTCTTGGTCTCCCTCTTCCCTCAGCGCCATCTTCTGTCAAAAAGAAAAAGTAAAAAAGCTGTGTATCATTTGGTGAATTCCTCTACTACAGAGTTGGCAGACCTCTGGGACGGATCTCAAAGGTGGCACTCGGAGCCCTATCTGTGGGCACCCGACATCGCCCCTTCACAGCCACCTGTATTCAGGTTAAATTGCTGTATTGGCACTTTGCGAAAAAATTGTGGGTTTTGAATTGCAGTTTGGGCACTCGGTCTCTAAAAGGTTCGCCATTGCTGCTCTACTATGAAACTTTAACCACGGGGTTATTTATTATTAATTTATCACAATGTGTCATGTATTTATTTGTTGCTTTTCAGCCCGCCTTGGCTCCCAAAGCCATGTATAATAGATAAACACATTTTGGAAAACAGACTAAAAACTATTTTTTAAAAGCCTGCTTTAAGGAAATGAACATTTTAAAAGAATGAATTAAAAATATTCCAAAGAGCCCATTTCACAACCGCTTTTAAAGACCAAAGGCCATCCAGAACAATACCTGTTATATATTCTTGGCTCCTCAGTTCTTCCACAAGTCAAGCGATCAAATGAAACCATGATCCTGGGCAGAGCTTACAAATTATAATTAATTTTTATATTTTAAATATCTGTCTGCGTATCACCTTTCTCCCTAGGTAAAGAACTCAGGGCAACTAGCAATAATGAATTCTTTCCTTGCAATAATTAAGGCGTAACTCACTGGTTTAGGTCTCTGACTGTGGAACCAGAAGTTGGGAGTTTGTGGGCCAACTATGAGTATAAGAAGTTTGTATGGCCTTGGGCAAGACACCCCCAAAAGGCAGGAATGGTAAACTACTAAGGAGTTTTCTCTACTTGAAAAATCCTGAAAAGAGTCACCATAGGTCAGGACTAACTTGACATTTATTATTATTGGTGTTGCTGTTGTTGTTGTACCATATCACGACTGTAAATTGAAATAAAATGTCACCTCTTTTTCAGACTACAGTAACTAACTTTTTCATTGTTGTTGTTGTTCAGTCGTTCAGTCGTGTCCGACTATTCGTGACCCCATGGACCAGAGCTTGCCAGGCCTTCCTATCCTCCACTGCCTCCCGGAGTCTTGTCAAATTCATATTGGTTGCATCGATGACACCGTCCAACCATCTCATTCTCTGCCGTTCTCTTTTCCTTTTGCCTTCAATCTTTCCCAACATCAGGGACTTTTCCAAGGAGTCCTCTCTTCTCATGAGGTGGCCAAAGTACTGGAGCCTCAGCTTCAAAATCTGTCCTTCCAGTGAACATTCGGGGTTGATTTCTTTCAGGATGGATAGGTTTGATCTCCTTGCAGTCCAGGGGACTCTCAAGACTCTCCTCCAGCACCACAGCTCAAAAGCATCAATTCTGCGGCGATCAAGCCTTCTTTATAGTCCAGCTTTCACTTCCATACATCACTACTGGAAAAACCACAGCTTTGACTATCCGGACCTTAGTTGGCAAAGCGATGTCTCTGCTCTTTAGGATGCTATCTAGGTTTGCCATTGCTTTCCTCCCAAGAAGCAGGCGTCTTTTTATTTCGTTGCTGCAGTCGCCATCTGTAGTGATCAAGGAGTAACTGTTTTAGTTACAGGGGTATTTCAGCTGTAGAGGTGGAAATATTGCCTAACACAACTGCTGATTCATGTTTTGTCTTCCGGTTCTGCCTCACGATCTGTGATGACTCATGACTGAAGGCAATTATTTATTTATTTATTTATTTATTTATTTATTTATTTATTTATTTATTTATTATATTTTTACCCCACCTTTCTCCTTGGAAAAGAACCCAAGGCGGTTTACAATAATGAGGGACCATATACAGCCCAGAATATTTAAGACATACTCAAGTTAGGAAGAGGGAATTAGAAGAGGCATCTTACAACATTCAAAGGTAACATTAAAGCTACAAAGAGCACATGCAAATAAAAAAACTCCCATTATGAGGGATGGAAACTAAAATGGAAAACACTGGTGTTCATGCATAGTAATCCAACTAAAAGTCACATAGTAGGTAGACCCTGTGAGAGCTGGACTATAAAGAAGGCTGATCGCCGCAGAATTGATGCTTTTGAGCTGTGGTGCTAGAGGAGAGTCTTGAGAATCCCCTGGACTGCAAGGAGATCAAACCAATCGATCCTGAAAGAAATCAACCCTGAATGTTCACTGGAAGGACGGATTTTGAAGCTGAGGGTCCAGTACCTCATAAGGAGAGAAGAGTCCTTGGAAAAGTCCCTGATGTTGGGAAAGATTGAAGGCAAAAGGAAAAGAGAACAGCAGAGAATGAGATGGTTGGACGGTGTCATCAATGCAACCAATATGGATTTGACCAGACTCCGGGAGGCAGTTGAAGATATAGGAAGGCCTGGCGAGCTCTGGTCCATGGAGTCACGAAGAGTCGGACACGACTGAATGACTGAACATCAACAAGAGGTAGACCCTCATTGAGGGAAAGCTTGCCTGAAGAGGAAGGTCTTTGCCTGCTTCCGGAAGACAGCAGAGATGGGGCGGTCCTGGCCTCCAGCGGGAGAGAGTTCCAAAGTCTTGGAGCAGCAACAGAGAAGGCCCTTTCATGGCTAGGAAGAAAGGATTTTCCCACCACATGGCATTGGCTTGGAGCCAAATCGATTGAAAACTAATGAACAGTTAACTCCTTTTGTTACTGGTAATAAACAGAATTCAAAGAGTTACTTTTTAAAAATTTTAACAGCAACTGATTACTTTTTTGTGGGCCTTGGAACTGTAAATGCGACTACAGTGATGAAACTGATACTGTACTCTTCATTCTTTGGGCACGTTATAAAAAGACAAGACTCAGTGGAAAAGACAATAGTACTAGGAAAATATGAAGGAAAAGAGAAAGTCCAACTACTAAGGGAAGACACACCCTTGAGTTTGCAATAGTTGAACAGAGCTCCTTGAGGACAAGATGTTTTGGTGGTCACTCATGCACAGAGTTGCCATATGTCAGAGGTTACTTAGGGCCTTTTCACATGACCCCTAAGATCCGCTGGTCCCTTAAATTCGGACCAGAGATCTTGGGGGTTCGTTTCTGTTCCTGTGTCCCCACCCCTCAGCACTTCCTGCTAGAGATGGGCACGACTTAGCGGTATTCCCGTTTCCGTTTCCGTTACTCGGTTCCGTTACTCTACGGAAACGGTAACGGGAATTACTCCCCCAGACTTCGAGCTCGAACCGACGAACGAACAATTTTGGTCTGATTTGTCGTGCTCGTTCCTTGCATCGCGAGATCGCGCGATGCCACACGCGGCACAGAAAAAAAGTTTTTAAAAGTTAAAAAAACCCGGTTCCCGGCCAAAAACCAGGCGGGAAAATGCCTGCCGTGCCTCAGGGCACCTACCAGAGGGGTTGTTTCTGGAGGTCCCCGGCCTCCCCCCTCATCCCCCGTCCTGGGCTGCTCTGGTGGGACTCGCCGCAGGCGCGCAGCCAGCAAAAAGCCCAGTCTCGCCGCCGGCCACCGCAACTAAAGCGCAAGCAAGCGGCACGGACGGCACAGGAAAAAACTTTTAAACTCTCCCCCCACCCATTCCCGGGCCAAAAAAGCAGGCGGAAAAATGCCTGCTTGACTAAGGGCGCAGGGCACCTACCGGAGGGGTGGTTTCTGGAGGGGGGGTCCAGCCTCCCCCCCCCCGTCCTGGGCAGCCGGACTCGCGAGTCGCCATCGCCATGCCATGCGGTGCGGGCGGGGGATCCAAAATTGGGCGGCGAACGCAATATTGTTTTTGAAATCGTGGTTCAAAGACACACAAGCACAACAGAAAGAAACACGCGAAAATATATAAACTGCCAGATTTTTCACAGTAGCAGTGGGTTTTTTCTTGCAACAAAATGTCTCTCCTCTCCTCCTCTGTCCTCCATTGATTTTATTTTATTTTATTTTATTTACACCTGCGCAATGATGGGCTGGCCAAGTGGCCAGCCATGTGGGAGTGGACAACCATGCAAATTTTTGGAGCCATCCCACCAGTCGCATGGCCACTTGGCCATGGAGACTTCTGGGATGTGCCAAAAAGCCCCCTAAAACCTGCCCTAGCCCTAACCCTAACCCTTGACTCCGTACCCATACGTCACAGACTGTCTTCTTAGTGGGTCAGAGAGGCACCCAGAGGTGCAACCCACTAGCCCACCGTAACCTTACCCGTCACTAGCCTAACCCTAGCTCTTGCACTAAGCCACCTTAAAGCCAGATCTACTTGCTTGAATTGCACTACACGCAGCAAGTACAATTCCCTTCTGTGTGAGACATGGTGGTGCGGGAGCCCTGTGCAGGGAAGGTATGACCCTATGACTCTCACACTGGTCTCACGTCTGCACATTATGTTATGCAATATCCATATGGCTATTGCATAGCATTTTGCAGCAGCAGCAGGTGAGGAAGGGAGACCCCCATGTAGAGGGGTCTCTCTTGGAGCCTGCTTCCCCTTCCTAGTGGCAGGAGGCACCCACGGGTGCCTCCAGGAGCCCACTTTCCCTTTATAGCGGGCCAGAGGAGGCACCCACCCCACAGAGGTGCCTCCAGGAGCCCGCTCCCCCCCAAAAAACCAGTACTAATGACAACGAAAAAACGAACCGACTAATTTTTGCGAATTTTCGCGAAAACCGGAAACGAGCTGAAATGGGACTGACCCGACTAACGACAACTCGAAAAAAATTTTTTTCAAGTCGTGCCCATCTCTACTTCCTGCTCCTGTTGGCGTGAGGGGGGGGAAGGGAAAAAAGGACAAAAGAAGCCTTTACTAACCTGCCGGTGCCGGTCGAAGTTGCCACGAGCCCCGTTACTTCCTGGTTCCTTCTCAAGGGGCTCTTAAAGGGGCGGGAGGCAAAAAAACAACAGACAAGCGAGGAGAGCCCGGCACTCTTATCCGCATCAATTTTTTTTCACCTCCAGAGAGAAGGTACAAGAAAAGTGCGCTGGGTCGCGCTAAAGTGGGCAGGGTCGCACTTAATTGTCTGCAAACTCCGGAGCTGGTGGGGAAACATTTCTAAGGTCCGGAGCTGGGAGCCATTTGCAGCGCAGCTTAGGGGTCGTGTATAAACGCCCTTAATGGCATACAACAGCAGCAGCAGCAGCAGCAGCAGCAGCAGCAGCAGCAACAACAACAACAACAACAACAACAACAGTACTAGCAAGTTTCATAAAGCTACTTCTAATAATGGATTAACGGAGTTGGAAGGGGCCTATATGGCCATCAAGTCCAAACTCCTGTCCAGTGCAGCAATCCAAGGCAAAGCAGATCTGACAGATGTCTGTGAAAATTCTCAGTCATCCAGGTGAGTTTATCTGGAAGTTGAGTCATGGCAACAGGACTTCTTTTTCTTGAGAGATAGAAACGTTTCGATACTCATCCAAGCAGCTTCATCAGTCTGAAGAAAGCTAGTTGCGAGTCCTCCATCTTATAGTCCGCTTATAGCCTGACAGATGGTTCTCCATCCAGTTTTCTTCTGAATGCCTCCAGTGTTGGAGTGCTCACTTACCCCTGCAGGTCATGAGTTCGATTTCTGTACTACTCGAACAGTTAAGGATGTTTTCCTGATATTCTGTATAAATCTGGCTTCCTGTAAGTTATGCCCATTATTTTGAGTCTTGTACTCTGGAATGAGTGAGACAACAGATCCTGCCCTTCCCTCTGTATGACAATCTTTCTAATATTTGATGAGTCTCCCTTTAGTCTTCTTTTCACAAGGCTAAACATGCCCAGTTCTTTCAGTCTTCACAGGGTTTGGTTTCCCTAATCATCCTGGTTGCCCTCTTCTTTATATATAAAGGGGCACTTGTGGGTCAAGGAAGAAGCACTCACACTGCTTGGAACTGAATTCTAACTGAAAATGCAGAGTACAAACCAATCACTTCCCCTTTCTATGTCTAGGAGACATCATCACCTTTTGACAAGCTTGATATCAAAGCTTGGAAAAGTTATTTTGGCTATGCTAGCTGGGAAAGATTGTTGGGAAACATTGAAGACAAAAGGAAAAGGGGACGGCAGAGAATGAGATGGTTGGATGGTGTCATCAATGCAACCAACATGGATTTGACTAAACTCTGGGAGGCAGTGGAAGACAGGAGGGCCTGGCGAGTTCTGGTTCTTTGGGACATGACAGAACGATTGAATAACAACAACAAAGCTTGGAGGTGTACTCCACAAAAAAATAAAATAAAAGGAATTTTCTCAAACTCTTCCTCTTCTGGCTTGTTATTATGGTCTGGTTGAAAAAAGCTGGTCCCCGATCTTGTCAGTGGAAGAAAATGCACCCACCCACCCGATTCCTATCGCTAAGGGCACTGTGGCATAGTGTGGAAAGGAAAGTCCAGTCTAAAAGGCAAAAGCATATGGAGTTGCCAAGTGGCATTTCACTTGATCCTCAACTATGTGTGAAACTCTGCTTCTAAGTGGTGGCAGAAAACATCACACCTGAATGAGAAATGAAGAGATCAGTTTGGAAGGCATACACGGTTCTGTAGGTTCGTTCAGAGGACCAAAGATCATCAGTAGGGGATGTATGCTGCCTGCAGATGGGCAGAGGCCCTACCCCTTTCAGGGGAGGAAGGGAGGGATGGAAAATGAACCATATGAACCTACCTGGCAATTAAAGATCAAGCCAGGGAGGCCCTTTTGAAAGAGTTGTCCCTCAAGGAGGTGAGAGTGATGGCTTGTAGGCACAGGGCCTTCTCAGCAGCTGTGCTCAGGCTATGGAATGCCCTCCCGAGTGAGATCCACCAGGCGCCAACATTGCTGACATTTCGGCGTCAGGTAAAAACCTTCCTGTTCCGGAGTTTTTTAATTGACATAATATAGATTGTGGGTCCTGATGGCAATTTTTAGTGTAATACTTTTATTATTATTTTAATTATTTATTGACATACATATCAGCCACCAATAGACTTTTGGTTAGTGGGTGGCATATAAACTGTAAAAATAAAATAAAATAAAATAAAATAAAATAAAATAAAATCCCAGCTCAGATACTTCCGGATTATTATTTTTTAATTGAAATTTTAATTGTTCCCTATAGTCATTTACATTTTAAATAGGGCTGGCTCTCTGCAGAGTGAAACGATTGCTTCTGACAGCAGATAATGGGAGCAAAAGTGACACTCACATCTACCATTCTTCCTGAGTCTATGAACTTTTTCCATCCCTGGGAGGACAGAATTATGTACCCCACAGAGCCCTCCTGTTTCATCGCCTGTCCCTATCAGCAATTTAAGCAACAAATATAATATATTTACTTGTGCTTGACACAGAGCAGTGCAGCAGTAACGTAGATAAAATGTCAGTATTGATATAAAGGGTTGCAGAGTTAGGCTAACAGAAAGACAATGACAATGAATAGAGTAAAAACTCATATATTTATATATACACCAAAATATACACAGCATAACAACCAAGCATTATATACAATATAGCAAACAGACAAACAGAGTGTGGGGTAAACTGTTCTCACCATAACAGTCCCCAAGTAACAAATGGCAAGCTAGTGCTTTTTATACTTATTCAGCACTCATAAGATTTATTTATTTATTTATTTATTATTATATTTATACCCCGCTTATCTTTCAAACGAAACTCTAAGCGGCTTACACGGGCGAACAAGCGCCAATAAACACAAACAATAATTATAAATTTACAACAAATAACTAAACCATTAAAACCCGGTGCATCCAAACCCGGCAATATAAAAGCTATCAACCAAGCACACACATAACGTAAGACACTTAACATGGTTGCTTGGGCATTAAAGATACGTAACGAGAAAAAAAAAAAAAAAAGAGAGAGAGAAATTCAGGGCTCGCCAAAGGCCTCTCGAAATAAATAGCTTTTTACAGCTTTTCGAAAGGCCAGCAGGGACTCTGCAGAATCGCTAGGGATGGAATTCCAAAGGGAGGGGCTCCGAGAAAGCCCGGTTCCGGGTGACCGATTTCCGGGCTTCTCGAGGAGTGGCAACCCGCAGCAGTGCGCTCGCACCTAACAGGTCGGGCCGAGGTGGATCGCTGAGCGATACGCTCTGTCAGGTAGTCCGGTCCCAAGCCATGGAGGGTTTTATAAACTAAAACCAAGACCTTGAATCTAATCCGGGCAACGGGCAGCCAGTGCAAGCGGGCCAGGACTGGGGTGATGTGACACGACGCACACCAGCCACCAGCCTGGCCGCCGCATTCTGCACCCGCTCGGAGAAGAGTCAAGGGCAACCCCATGTAGATCTGATGCAATCACTAATTAACAATCTGATGCAATCTGATCTAACCATTACAAATCATGATGTTACAATCAGTTCCACCTGCACTTCATCAGTCTCCAACACTTGTGAATTAACATCATGACACTGCAGAATCTAACTGCCTCCATTTTACAATTCACTTTACACATTCTGTTAAATATACATAACATATGTTTTGTCAACTTTTACATATGTTGACAGTCCCCAAGACAGGCTGCATCCTTCCTATGTTGCACACAGTCCAAGACGTTTTTCTGCTTTCTAGATTCAGGGCTCATCTAAACTGCTTAATTTGGAGTAGGCTGGTGTGGTCTAAATAAGATCGCCTGAGGTCAGATGTGTGTGTGTGTGTTGCATCGTTACAGTCATGACCGACCCTTCGTGACCCCATGTCCATGGAGTTTTCTTGGCAGGAATACCGGAGTGGCTTGCCAGTTCCAACTCCAGTCGCCTACAGCACTTGGTATTCCCTGGTGGTCTCCCATCCAAGTACTAACCAGGGCCGACCCTGCTTAGCTTCCGAAATCAGGCGAGATCGGATGTGCTTAGGACATCTAGGCCGTTGAGGTCAGATGTAGGCGCAGTAAATAGTATGCCAAGTGGTGAGAGCCTCATATCCAAAAGGCATACAGATAGCAAGTGACTTTATTGAGTTCAGCTCCATCTGCTTTCAATTTCTGATATTTTGAAGCGGTTTAGTAAGTGAGCCACTTCAGGCTATCAACAAATGGAACACTTCCCCTGCTCCGCAGTGGAAAGGCAGGGGAAGTGAATTTTTCTTTAAACTCCGCAAGATAATCACCAATGGGCTGTATCACTTACATTACAATTTTAAAATATATTTTCTTTGCCATGTCTGCAGTTTCTTTGTGGTTTCAGCTATTGCAGGTTCTCAATCAGCATGTCAGACAATTTTATTTTATTTTTAAATGTTTATTTTTTTTCCTATTTCATCCAAGTGGTGCAGCCCATTAACCATGGTCTAGCAGAGTAAAAAACAAAATAAAATTAGCTTTCCCTCCACCAAGGAGCACGGGGTGTTCAATTTGGTTATATCCTAAAGTAGTTCACTTATTAAGCTACTTCACAAAACCAGAAATTAGCAGTGGAAGGACCTAAGGCTCGGTCCTTGGTCTGTTCCCAGCTAGCACAGACTGGAAAGTGAACAAACTTGAGAGAGCTTAAAGGTAAAGGTTCCCCCCGCACATGTGTGCTAGTCGTGTCCGACTCTAGGGGTGGTGCTCATCTCCGTATTCAAGCCGAAGAGACAGTGTTGTGCAAGTCCAAAGCCCTTATGATTAACTATTGGCTAAAACTTATATTCCTTACAGAAGGGTTGGCCCCCTTGATACTAATTGATTCTTTCCAGTCCAAATGGAAACAGTTTGTAGCCAAAGAAATACAGCAAATTGGCTTCTCTAACTGTATCTTAAAAGTGATGGGCTATGCTAATGCCAAAGCTGCAGTTAGACAAAGGATTTGGGATATAGAATTCTAAGATCTTGTGAGCCTTCTGGGTAATCACAGTCTAGTCACTTACAACAAATTTACTATATCCCCATACCTGACTGGTTTAATGCCTCCAAAGATTACAAGAGCTTTTACTTTAGCCAGATTGAACGCTCTCCCTTCCAAGCTTTTGGATGGGAAATTTCAAAATACTCCCCTCTCAAATTGCTTGTGCCCATGCGAAATGAACCAAGTAGAAACAGTCACCCATGTCCTTCTTTATTGTTCCTTCTACCGTGCCTTACGTAAGGAACTTATTCAACCTGTTATTGACAAATTTCCTGGGAGACCTGCCAAATTCTATGCAAAGTTACTTCTCTCTGACAGGTCCCAGCAGATTTCAAATTGTGTTGCCAGATTTTGCACTGCTGCAGTAGTTGTATGTAGGCTTATGACTGCCAGTAATTCTAGCTCCTGATCACCATATGGAGTGTGGTCTCTCTCCACTCTGGGGTTTGATGTCGGCTTGATCTTTGATATATTACATTATCTACCCTTCTGATATTGACTATTTTTTATAACAGTCCTGTTTCTATTTAGTGGCTTTTATCAAAAGTTTTACAATGTTTTAAAAATGTTTTTAAGGTGTTTTTATTCTGGCAAATTTATTCTGGCAAATCGTTTTATTGTGGCAAATTGATATTTGGTATTTCTTGTCTTGGTTAGCAACCGTAAATAAAGATTCAATTCAATTCAATTCCATGGCCACGTGGCTGCAAGGAAACACTGTTTTACCTCCCCGCTTTTTATGGCAGTACCTATTTCTCTGCTTGCATTTACATGCTTTCGAACTGCTAGGTTGGCAGGAGCTGGGGTTATCAGCGGGAGCTCACTCCGCTATGTGGCACCCGGGATTTGAATTGCCGAGCTGCCAACTTTCTCTACTGTGCAGTTTTCTCATTGGCTTACTTCCGTATATAAGATGACCCTAAATATTTAGTCTAACAGATTTAGTAAAAGATATAGTCTTATACATGGAAAAATTCAGTACCATTTTTCTGATTCATCCTCATTGTCATCTCTAGTGTGTATGTAGGAACTCTGGCGAGGGACTGGTTCACTATAGCAATTCTGCCATCTAATTCCATGTAGCTGGTGCAAACCAACCCATCCTCGCAAAACACCAAACAGCAGGACAAAAGGATTGTCCGATCGAGAATGGACAGATGGTGCAATCTTGTGCTTTACCTCAGGTAGCCTAACGTCTCAGGCTGGCCTTGATCGGTCTGTATCATGAGGCACCAAGGGGGGGGGGGAAGCACTCATAGTAAATGTTCTTAAAATGTAGCACTTTTGTGCCATTTCACTTTGAACACATTTCAGGTTGATGCATTTGAGACGAATGCAAGTGTCATCTTGAATACAGTGACCCCTTCCACCTATTGCAAGGGTTAGGGACCCGACCCGACCTGTGATAATTAAAAATCCACGATATGCAGATGCAGGTTGTAAACTTATGTATTGAAAATTAATTTCTATCATTCATCATTAAAAGACCTGTAAGTTCATTTTGTGACCTATGGCAATAAGACTGGGAAATGTGTGTCAAGAGGCCCTTTCTGTTAAGCTGCAGGGGCCTCCCTTGCCCAGCTTCCTTCTGCTGGCCACCAACAGTCAGTCTCAGATATTGTGTAGGTTGTGTTCCCAAAGATAGCTATAGTGTTTTAGCTTTCTGTCTCTGCTGTTCTTTCTTAAGAGTTAGAATGTGTGCAAGAGAAATGTTTCAGGTAATGAGGAAGTTCGTTAACTGAGAAACATCTAATTATCACATGGAGAGTCTGGAAATGATAACGTGTCCTAGTTCTAACAGGGTATAAGAAGTCTGGGGTCTGTCATGAAAATCGTCCTTCTAACAAGAAGAAACCAAATGTATATTCAAAAATAAAATCTTTCTCAGAATCTGACGATCCGGTGTCAGCCTATCTGTCAATTTGTCTTAGAAGCCTCCAAAGGCTTAACCCATTGCAATCCAGAATTGTTTATGGGTGACAAGTTTGGGTCGGGCCTGGGGGGCCAAGCTGGGGGCCCTTGTCCTTACCCCCAGCCTGGTGCTGCCTGGAATGCGCCTGATAGGGTTTTCCCAGGCCTTCTGGAGTCCCCAAAAGGGGCTCCCTGCGAACTGGAAGTAACTTCCGGTAAACTGGAAGTGACTTCCAGTTCACAGGGAAGCCATTTTCGTGCCTCCAGAAGGCCCTGGAAAGCCCTATCAGGCCCATTCATGGCAGTGCCAGTCCTGGGGTAAGTACGGGAGGCCTGAAACAGGCCTTACCCACTTACCCCAGGGAGTCTTTTTTCATATACAGTCACCCCCCCATTTCGCGGTTCAGGTACTGCGGTCCCACTACATTGCGGGATCGCAGTAACTGCACCTCAGAGCCGCATGGGGGGCGGCGGGGGCAATCGGGTCGCTCTGTGCCACTCCCCTGCGCTCCTCCGAGAAGCCTCGGAGCCGGGGGGCAGCGGGGGTTGATTGGGTTGCTCCGTGCGGCCTCCCGCGCTCCTCCGAGAAGCCTCGGACAGGTGCGCTATCGCCCCCTGCCCCCAGGCCCCACCCCACCCACTTCAGCATATTGCAGATTTTCATGCATCGCGGGTGGGGTGGGTCCCTAGCCCCCGCGATTGGTGGGGGGGGAGGACTGTAGTGGGACCACAGTATATGAACCGTGAACGGACGGGGGACCACTGTACATCCAAGATTGGGTCTCTGAATCCCAAATGAACACTGAAATCGTGTTGCCATTCCCATATTGAAATTTCAGCATGGAGGCCTGTCCCTGCTTTGCCCCACTTTTTAACAGAGAAGAAGTTCTTTCTATAAGCTCTGCACGATACCACCATTGCCATTTATTCATACTTTATTTGTTCTTTATTTGTTCTTCTTTTTGATTTTAGCTGCTGATTACTTACTTGGCTTTCATGTAAACTGCCCAGAGTCCCTTTCGGGAAGTCGGAGCCATTTAGTAATGCAAAATTAAATAAATATAAATACATACATAATAAAATACTTGGCATCCCTGCCACTAAAAGAGGAATGCAAATCCATCAGTGCCACCACAGAAGCAAAACTATAACAACAGTATCAAATAAAAGACCAGGCGATGAATATAACAAAGAGTTATTGTAAAAATGCCACAACTAATTCATAAAGAACTTTTTGGTTCAAGACTTGAGAAGTTTTGGAGTTTTCACAACCTTTCATGCTGCCTGGAGAAGGTGTGGCTGGGAGGGACCCTTCTGGGCTGGTGTAGCTGTCAATCTATCCAGCAGTAACCAATCATTCCTTCCAAGTCTCTGAATGCCAAGAGAGTCCCACTCTGCTGTTTTTCTTTCCCTCTCTAGAGTCTGTTGAAGTGTTGCCGAGAGCAGTCAGGTTTGTCAGTTCACTGTTGACCTGTCACTAAAGGGAACCTTTTTAAATTCTTTCTACACTTAATGCCTCAGAGTGAGTGACTGGGACTGCAAGTGCCAGTTAATGAGATTAGAAGTGGTCATCTCTGGGGAAACTTGAAACCATTCTGTTCCATGAATTCCTGCACTTGTGCTATGCAGTTAGAGAAATTTAACGAAAAATCTAAACTCTGCTACGAGAAATGCCAATCGACTTCATAAATTCAAAATCCATGAGTGACAGACCTAACAAAGGAAAGACTAAAATAAGCATACATTTCAGCTATAAATAAATAATTTTAAATAGCAAGCATTTACATAAAACTATATAAGCTACATCCTGAAAGAAGCTTATTCCCATTCTTTTTCCTTTCCCATTCTCTCACCCCATCTCGCCTTCCCTCCCTTTCTTCCACCCCCCCCTGCACCCAGTTCTGACCTTTTTGTCTCTTGAGGAATTTTTTTACCACCGAACAATAAAACAGCACCAACCATATCAACAAACCCAACTTCCACTAAAGACCCTAGGCAAAAACTGCCTGCAACTCCCTTACGTCACATCATCTCTAAAATTCACCAACCTCCCCCCCCTTCTCTTCCCCCTTCCCTACCCACCCTGACCCAGCTCTGTCTCTATAGGAATTTACAACAGGGCTTGCATGCAAATACACCTACATACAACAGCCAATGAAAATTTGGTATGAAATGTATACTGCATTCCATTACAGGTTATATTGCACACCTCATTCTGCTGCAATATATCTGAAGAAGTGGACATGTCCATGAAATGTTGCATCAAAATATGAAAGTTAGTCTCTAAGGTGCCACATGTTTTTTTGGTCTTTTGTTTTGTCTTGTTTTTCTTTGATTTTTACCTAGAACTGGAAGGATTCCATTGTTAATCCAGTCCACCTGCTGAAGCAGGAAACCCACAACTAAAGTACCACTGAAAGGTGTCCATCTAATCTTTGCGTTGAAAACCCCCTGTGAAAGAAAGACCACCACCCTCGACTCTTACTGTCAATAGATTCCTCCTAATAGTCAGACGGCATTTCCTTTCTACTAAGACGATTCCATTGCTTCCAGTCTCGTCTTCTGAAGCTACTTTTCCATTCCATTCCTTTCTCTACTCTCCTTTTCCTGTTCTCTGCCTCAGATTTTCCAGTTGTGCTGCTGGCTGTCCCATGGCAAGAGAAACTGAACACTAAGAACATTAAAGGCTCCTCAATTACACCAAGGCTTGTTCCGCAATTGTGTTGTTTGTGGTCATGTGGTTTTGTCCCTGTTTCTGTTTACTCACGGGCATGATTACTTGTCTCGTGACTACTCTTCCTTCACGGTCTTGTTCCGTGACAAATTCTGAATTTGTCTTGCTTTCTTAACCCTTTTTAAAAATATCGTAAATAAAACTATTTCGATATTTCGATTTACTGGTTTTCCAGGAGTTACACGCCAATGCTACAGAATTTTAAGCACTTTCTTTAATAAACATTTGCACTGCATGGTGTTTCCCATAGGGAAACTAATGTTGGATGCCACTTCAGCCACTGACCACTAGATGGACACTGGTTATCATGTGACAGTTGTTACCACACGGTCCCTTGTCTCAGAACAGGAACCGGGAACAAACCATGACAAGAGAATTTCCCAGCCCAGGGGCAGGTATGGCTTGTCACGCTCAGTTCCCGGTTTCGGGAGCGTGGTCGAGACAACTTTTGGCTGTCACACTATGGACGTGAATTAAGTTTATTTTGTACCAGTCCCAAGCAAGAGAGCAAGGAGGGATTAACAGGGCATGAAGTAACCGCCCAGTGTCACTGGTGGTCTCTCCATAGGAATGAGCCATAAGTCCTTTTTATGTAGCACTGTAATTATTCCCTCCTGCCTTTCGTTTAGCTGAGCAATTATCTGGTAAGGAAAGGGTTTAAAGGGGGCTGCTAAGAAAGGGGTTTTCATTGCTGATGCTTCCAGTCATGTGCAGTAATTCTAGGCTGAATGGACCATTGATCTGGCCCAATATAAGGCAGCTTCCTGAGGCTTTTCACAGCTCAGAAATGCTAAGTTCTTGACCCAAAATGTCCAGGGTTCCTAAATCATGTTGGATGGGAATTCTGGAAGGTCCAGTCCAGAAAGGTAGTACCGGTATGTATTCCAAAGTAGTTGGCCTTACACCCAACCAGAGGTCCATCTCGTCTGCTGCCATCTACACTGGCTGACCTCGTCCCTTGGGTTGTCAGGTATCCACTTACAACTTCATCCCCTTTTACCTAGAGACTGAGGGCGTTTATACACGACCCCTAAGCTCCGCTGCAAATGGCTCCCAGCTCCGGAGCTTAAAAATGTTTCCCCACCAGCTCCGGAGCTAACAGAAAATTAAGTGCGATCCCGCCCACCTAAGCGCGACCCAGCGCACCTTTCAAGTACCTGCTCTGGGAGAGTGAAAATTTTTGATGCGGAGAGTGCCAGGCTCTCCTCGCTTCTTTTTGTTGTTGTTTTTTACCTCCCGCCCCTTTAAGAGGAAGCAGGAAGTGACGGGGGGTCGGAGCAACTTCCACCAGCACTCCGGAGGTAAGAGTGCATTCTTTTCTCCCCTTTTTTCTCCCTCCCCTCACGCAGACAGAACAAGGAAGTGCGGAGGGGGTGGGAACGCAGGGAGAGCGACAAACCCTCAAGATCTCTGGTCCGAATTTAAGGGACCAGCGGATCTTAGGGGTCGTGTAAAAAGGCCCTGAGAAAATGGCCCAGGAGGTCTGCTTTGGAACATGGTCACATGAACTGAGACCAAAATGGTGGTAGCCAAGGATTCTGGGAGTCAAATCTGCCTTTCTAAGATAGCTTTGCAGTCCAGCGTGGCTGAAGACCATGGTGGCCATACTTGACCCGGAGGAACATGGAGAAAGCCCATTTCAGGGGACAGTCCAGGTAGACCCTGGGTGCCATCTCTTTCTTCCACACAAAGCCCTTTCCCATGGGGAAGACGCTACAGAGGGTTATATCAGAGCTGGGCATTAATAAACAATCAAATTGGAGAATGCACAACCTTTAGGACTGCAAACAAAAATGGAATTAGTTGCTGTAATAAAGGTTTATTTGTTCCTCCATTGGGGCTAAATACAGTAGAATAACAAGAGTGTCCTCTGGTGGACAATGTAATGAACTGATATATAGTTAACAAAGGTATTGAGGCAAAAAGAAGAACCTTTGGATCTCTTGGTGTTTCATCTCCCCTAATCCTTTTCCACTAGCCATGCTGGTGGAGGATTTGGGGAGTTGAAGTCCAAAACATGTGGAATGCCAAGTGTTCCTGAACTCTAGAGGAAGCCCATCAATTGCATGGGTCTTGTCCCCCCCCCATAGGTGGCAGACACAGTTGTAGGGATCATGTTGGTGTGATTATTTCACCCATAGCTAACATTTACTGTGAACGTCAGCATGGTTCAAGTGGTCGAGTGTTGGACTTGGGCACGGGAGACCTGGGTTCAAACCCAGACTTGGCCATGGAAATTCACCTGTTAGGGTCACTGTAAACTGGGTGTAATTTGACGGCACACATCATGACACATAACAAAGGTGTTTATATATTTATTTATACATTTGTATACTGCCTGTCTTCCAGAGGAACTCCAGATGGTTTACAGTAGTCACAAATTAGACAGACAGACAGACAGACAGATAGATAGATAGATAGATAGATAGATAGATAGATAGATAGATAGATAGATAGATAGATAGATAGATAGTATTAAGACCATCAATAATCAGTCAAATCAATAGAATTATCATTTATCACAAACACTTAGGAAAATAAACTAAGAATAACCAGCAAGGCAGACATATGGCCAGGACAAACAAACAAAAATTAATGTTAAAAAAAACATTAACGGTTGCCGAACGCATCTCTAAATAGCAGAGTCTTAAGAACTCTTTAAAAGGCCAGCAGGGACTTTGCAAGGCGACTCTCAATAGGCAATTTATTCCAAAGCATAGGGGCGGCCACTGAGAAGGCCCGCCCAGCCTCTCAAGCTTCCTGGCAGTGTCAATGTTGGCGGAAGATTTTTTTTAAAAAAAAAACATGGGGCGAAGGAGGGGGGGAGGGGCGGGTCACCCATTCACTCAGAATGGCCTGACTGGCTGGATTTGGCCCCCGGGCTGGACTTTGGGCAGGCCTGTCCTAGGAGAAGGACTAGACAAGATTTACCCAGGCTGTGTGTGTCCTGCCACCTATGCCATCTTGGACAGGTTGCATGTCCCAGAGCACCACTTCTGAGAACTTGATTTCTGGAAGAGTCTAGGGGGGACACCACCACTGGCATTGATACGACAGCGTAAAATTATTATTCCCTTGGCAGTCAACAATGAGCAGGGAAACCGCCTAAACCAGTATCTTTTGTAGACTGTATCTGCAAGGCTTCATTGTTATAAAACAGCTGGGCTCCACCTGCACTCAACCATGTCCTATTGTTCAGCATCTGCTTCCATTAAACCACCTTAAACGGTCTCCGAAACAGGAGGCTGACAAACACAGCTTCCCTTCCATGTGGATCAATGCTGCCATCATGTGGATAACTTAATGCTTGCCTGTCTTTGTACCCAAAGGTCAGCTACTGTAGCTGTTCACCTGAAAACTTGAGTCCAAATGTCTGTGAAGATTCTCAGTCATCCAGGTGAGGTTATTTATTATTTAATTATTATGTTTGTTTCCTTTCTATACTGCCCATCTTCCAACAGGAAATCTGGGTGGTTTACAACAAGTTAAAAGCATACAGATAAAAACAGTCATATAAGAGGAAAAAAGGGGGAAGCCCTCAGCAGGTGCATCAGGGGGCTCAGAATCAGGAGACCTTCTGCCAGGGCCACCGCCTGGGAAGTGGTCTCAGCCCCACATTCCCTCACCCAGCTCGACATCTCCAGCGGGAGGATGGTCAGAAACTGCTCCAGGATCACCAGGTCCAGGATCTGAGCCTTAGTGCGTTGCTCTGGCTTCATCCATTGATGGCAAAGGTAGTAGAGTTGACTGCAAACCTTATCTGGAAGATGAGTCGTGCCACCTAGACTTCTTTTTCTTGAGAGATTGAAAAGTCTCATTGCTCATCCAAGCAGCTTTGGGCCTTTTCACACGACCCCTAAGATCCGCTGGCCACTTAAATTCGGACCAGAGATCTTAGGGGTTTGTCGCTGTTCCTGTGTTCCCACCCCCTCCACACTCCTGGCTGCTGGCTGTGTGAGGGGAGGGAGAAAAAAAGGAAGAAAAGAATGCCGCTCACCTCCGTTCTGCGGTCCCGGCACTGCATTCAGATCTCTTAAAGGGGCGGGGGGCAAAAAAAGAACAAACAGAAGCAAGGAGAGCCCAGCAGTCACTACTGTTATATCTGCATCAGGAATTTTCACCTCAGGAGAGCAGGTACCTAAAAAGTGCACTGGGACGTGCTTAGGTGGGCGTGGTCGCACTTAATTATCTGTAAACTCCGGAGCTGGTGGGGAAATAATTTTAAGCTCCGGAGATGAGAGCCATTTGCCGCGGAGTTTAGGGGTCGTGTGAAAAGGCCCTTTGTCAGTCTGAGGAAAGTTAGTGGGGAGACCTCCAATTTATAGTTCACCTTGATTTTTGAATAGGCTCATAACTTAGACAATGGCCTGAATAGGCTCCCTAGGTAAAGAGTGGCCTGAATAGGCTCATTAGGTGAGCAATGGCCTGTCGTGAGTGAAAGTCCCACCTATGCAACCCTTCCCAACACCCATTAAGTATGAGTCGTTAGCTGTGGCCTTGCTGGTGGAGGTGTGAAGTGCTTCTGATTGGATGAGTAGCAAAACGTTTAATTGAGTACAAATGCTTCTAGCAAGTGAGTCTCATTTTCCTGGTTTAAGATTTAAAAGAAACCATGGCTTGATGAGGAGAAGGTGACAACACCACTCACCAGGCAGAAAGGAACGGTCAATATGTGCGGAGAAAAGAAACCGAAGGATTAAAATACAATCCTATACTCTGAAGTTAGCATCCAAAGATATGACATGACATTACTAGGTAAGTGTGCATGTACTAATCTGTACCAGATTATCTGGCTGATAGCCCCATCATGTAGCTGATGGGTTGCCGCATGAGTAGCCTTGATCAAACTCCATGATGGTCCCAGAGCAGAACCTGAAAATAGGACTAGAAGACCACTTCTGAGTACAGGATACCTAGAAAACTCTGGGCAGGTCATCATGAATTGGCAATATCTTCATGACAAATTATTATGTGCATATAGGATTGCTACACCATAGTTATATGTCTATCGATTAAATTGTGGTATGTTACAAAGGTCCTGCATGAAAATTTCCAAACCCCACCAGCAGATTAAACAAGACTCCTGAAACATAGCATGCACTGAAAGGGAAACGTGGGGACGTGCACGTAAAGATTTTTAATTTTAAAAAATATTAATCAATTTTAATGAATGTAAATGTCTCAGTGTTTTGGAAGCCTGTAGTACCATCTTCAGTCATTAGGTGGCAGGTTTTCCTAATGAACAGAGAAAGAAATGAAACAGGATTGCATAAAGTGGAAAACATTCCTCCACATAAACAGAGGTATTTTTAGGGACTATAATGCATTTTCTCTATTGATCCTGCACCATTTGAAGTTAACCATTGACATTTGCCAGCTGTGATGGACAAAAAAAGATGTAAAAACTTTTCAGTCTCCATTTGTTTGAGTTTCTGTAGATCCCATGTGCATTTTCTCACTCTTCCTGTTTTGTATTAGGTTGTGAGATTTTGTTTATTATTTAAAAATTTACCCCTACCTTTCTCATTTAAAAAGGACCCAAGACACACAATAGTTAAAGCATTAGAACATAATGAGAACATAAGAACAGCCTTCCTGGAACAGGCCACAGCCCATCCACTCCAGCATTGTCTCATACAGAGGGTCACCATTTGCTTCAGGGTAGTCCCAAGCAGATGTCTTCACCTGCTTATGATTCCCTGCAAATTGCATTGAGAGATATCCTGCCTATCTTTCCAACCCGGAGGTTGTCCTTAGGCATCCATAATGATGGCCATTGATACCCTTGTTCTCCATGAACTTGTCCAATCCTTTCTTAAAGCTCTCAAGGCTGACAGCTATCACCAATTCTTCTGTCAGGGAGTTCCACAGACCAGTGATCCTCTGGGTGAAAAAGTACTTTCTCTTATTTGTTTAAGATCTAGCACCCAAAAATTTAATGGAGTGCCCCCTAGTTCTAGTGTTGTGCAATAGGGAAAACAGTTTTTCCTTTTCTACTTCGTTCACACCGTGTATGATTTTATAAACTTCAATCAGGTCACCTCTTAGGCGGTGAAAACAATGAGCATACAATGGTTGGTTCTTTACATCATTAAAAGACACATGGATACGGGATGTGTGTGTGTCATACTGTATTTTAAATCATCCTCTTGTGTTGGGGATGATAGAAAGGGAAAACTTGCCTTTGTATGGACATTTCTTCCAATTAAACTCCTCTTCTTTAAGAGCGTCTGGTGATTCATGCATTGGGACAAGGACTCCAAGGCAGGCAGACTCCTGTCCTGACCAAAGAGAAAACAGCTATAGGTTCAGAGAGTTTTAGGCCTTTTTTTCTGAACGATAGGCTCCTCTTACTCAAGACCTGTCTTCCCCAACCGGTAGCTTTACAGCCTTCTGCACAACAATTCTGATCATGGCTAAGGATTATGGGACATCATAGTCTAGCATACCTGCAGGAACCAGATTGGGCCATGTCTTCATATACTTTTACAACCGTAAAATGTGTTGAAAATATCAAACGATCTGCCTGGACATCTCAGAAATGGCTCCGTTTTGCTCAAACGCGAACACCTGGTGTGGGCATCCCAGAGGGGGGGGGTCACCTTTTCTCAAAGAGTTATTTGTCTGTAAGTCAGGGATGTCTAGAACCGCTGCCAGCTGGACTCCTTTGATCTGGCCTGTGGGGTGGAGGGAGGGCAGAGTTTGCTCTGGGGATTTCTTGTCAGCGTTCTTCAGTTCCATTCAATAGACATTTGTGATATTCTGCATGGATTTCAATAAATTTGACACACACCAATGAGCAGTGGCTGGGTTTCCCCCCCCCTCTGAGAAGGGAGACAAGATTTGACCAAGTCAGAAGAGTTTGATGGGTTTCCACCATGGCAAGAAAGCGCTTAAGCTCCTGCCTGCAAGAAGAAGGGATGCTGGATGAGGACAGGCAAAGCAAACTTCTTGTTCACGCAATGTTCGCCCAAGCTGTGGAACTCCCTGCCACGAGGTACAGCGATCGCCACCATCCTCCGCTGGTTTAACAAGAAATGAGAGGCAGCCGCTGAGAGTTCCTATGGGAACATGGGCGGGGTATAAATAAAATAAATAAATAAATAAATAAATAAATAAATAAATAAATAAACAAACAAACAAACAAACAAACCATGCAGGAACAGGCAACCAGTGGGCCAGAATGGCTGCCTGTTCCCTCTGGCCACAGAGGCTGCAAGCTTCTCTGTGCTAGAATGGCCCTGAGTTTGAACTAGCAGGACTCATCACGAGTTCTCACTCACAGAAGTTCCAGCTTCAGGTGGGCTGGAGACCCTCTAGTTCCACAACTCACCTTGTTGCCCATCCTCTACCCTTGACTCTTCCTCATTGTTCCATACCTTGCTACTCTTGTTCTCCTACTTTCTCCTTTCTGGGTGATCTTTGCCTTCTTCCACCTTTCCTCCAGGATGACGTTATGGTGCTTGTTCATCCTTTCCGTGTGCTCATCAATATCTCCTCCTCAACCAGGCCCTAGGCAGCATTTCTCTCTCTTTTTTCTTTCTAAGCTGTTTGAAAAGTCTGGGTGACCAGACCAGTGGAGCAACTTAGAGGCTCTAGGAAGAAACCAACTTGCCTCCAGTTCCCTCTGGTTTCCAGTGTCTAAGCTGTTGAAGAAGACACTACAAGCTGCAGAGATTTTTAACATTCTTAATTTCAAGAATGCTGGGCTTCACATGGTGGATCTTTTGAGGGAATCCCTTCCTCACAAATGTCCTAGGTCAGTGTTGGCGAACCTATGGCATGGGTGCCAAAGATGGCACTCGGAGCCCTTTCTGCGGGCACCAACATCGCCCCTTCACAGCCACCTGGATTCAGGTTAAATAGCTATGTTGGCATTTGTGAAAAATTAGTGGGTTTTGAATCACAGTTTGGGTACTCGGTCTCTAAAAGGTTCACCAACACTGTCCTAGGCCCTTTTACTGCTTGCTGTGGTCGCTTCAGAAAGACACAAACTGCCTAGATTTAGTTTGTGTTTCAACATTCAGCCAGATATGTCATGATCCTCCAGCTCTTATAATGTGGAGTTCTTGTGAATAAGCAGAGTAAGGAAGTATAGGAATAGAACACTTAAATGTGATATAGAGATTAGAGATGGGCACGAAACGAATATTTTTTTCATTTCGTTATTTGTTATTCAGTTCATTATGTAACGAAACAAATAACGAACCTAGGGCCAAATTTAACACGAAACAAAATGAAATGAGAAAAATTGATTCGGTTAGGTTTGTTTTGTTAATGGGGGCGGAGATGTCTCCTACCTGGTGCTGGTCCAGAGGTCATAAGAACATAAGAACATAAGAACATAAGAAGAGCCATGCTGGATCAGGCCAAAGGCCCATCAAGTCCAGCTTCCTGTATCTCACAGCGGCCCCACCAGATGCGTTTGGGAGCGCATGAGACTAGATATCTGTCTCCTGATACCACTCCCCTGCATCTGGCCCTTGAAGTACCCTGGTTTAAAGCCTAGAGATTACACATCTCCATCATGGTTTGTAACCCTTGATGGACTTTTCCTCTAGGAATCTGTCCAATCCCCTTTTGAAGGCATCCAGGTCAGATGCCATCACCACATCCCTTTCGCGCCGAGCTGCATGGAGGGAGCACGCACATCGTCGGTACCATCAAGGGACGTGGTTGGCTCGAGCCTCAGCCCAGCCCCGGAAGGAGAGAGAAGAAGCAGGCTGCCTTTAGGCAGACAGAGCAGCGCGGCTTCAAAGCCGCCGCCCCTTGCGCCTCCCTCTCACGGCCCGTTATTGTGGGGCCGATCAGGAGGGGAGATAAGGAGGACACGCTTAGGCGGTCAGAGCAGCGCAGCTTCAAAGCCGCCGTCCCTTGCGCCTCCCTCCTGCGGCCCGTTATCGCGGGGTCAATTGGAAGGGGAGATAAGGAGGCCGTGCTTAGGCGGCCCCCCAGGAGTCGCACAGTGGGCGCTGGGGGAGCGGGTAAAAATGAATAACGAATTAACAAAACAACAAAATGAATTTTTTCTCAAATATCATGAAAAACGAAACGAAACGAAACACTTTTTTTGATTCGTGCCCATCTCTAATAGAGATAATATATAAGTAAAAACCTTAAAGCAGTGTATTGAAACACAGTTGCAATATAGGCATGGCATTCATCATAGCATAGCATCAGCAAGACAGCAAGACATGAAAGTGATCTGCCTTACAATAGATAAGAGATCGCTCTTGACCTGTGCCTTATATACAACTTTCTACCAATCACAGAATACATTACCTCACTAGGCATTACAATAGATTGCATCAGTTTATCTCAGCTGCACTGAATCAGTAATCTATGACATCAGCAGCTCGTCTCAGCTGGACTGAATTACGTTCTTAGATTCAGGACATTGCTCAGCACTTTTCAGCTTTTTACAATATTAATTTTTAGCATACATACATACATAGCATGAAGATCTTAACATACATCATGCAAAGCAGGTGTTACATCAGACAGCTGTGGCCTTTGTGGAGTAAAAGATCTTCACACCCCAAAGCCTTAGTTCCCCAGAATTCTCTCCAAATCTCTGCTGAAATGTTTCACTGTCGAGTTGAATGGACAATGATGCCAACATCTACAAACAGAGGAACTTGGGAAACAGTGCTGGTGCTGGTGCCTGGATGTCCAAGTGATCTAGCAATAGCTGGCTTTGTCTAGATGCCAAATGGGGGTGCTGGAAACAGATCAGCTACTTAAATGTGGATCAGTTTCATGTTCCATGCAGCACCTTCAGAAGGCAGTGGGGAACATCCAAGGAAACTGAATATCTGGAAACATGAATATGCAGAAAATGAGCATGCAGGGGTAGAAAACGTCTAAACCAGGGATGCCCAAACTTTTTGTAAGGAGGGCCGGATTTGGTGGCTGAGAATGTGTCAGGGGCTGGTTGCTCCCCGACCCTGCCACCCCACTGCAAGCCCCACCCACTGACCCCTTGCAACCCCACCCGCAGGAAGGGAGGGAGATGAGGAAGGTGGAAACCAAGAGAGGAAGGAAGGAAGGTGGGGAACAAGGGAGGGAGGGAGGGGGACCAAGGGATTGAGGAAAGAAGGAAGTGGGGGGACAGGGAGCCGTGGCCACAGGTCGCCCCTTGGAAGAGGCAATCTGTGCGACCTTGCACCCCCCCCAAGCTTCCCCAGCGGAGGCAACGGCTCACCCACCAGCCCACCCCAAAGGTCCTTGGTGGTGGCAGAGGCCCGCTGGCCTGCCCACCCCCACACTTTCTCCAGCGGTGCTGGTGGCGGAAGACCGCCCATCCACCCAAGCTTCCCAGTATTGGCAAAAGATTTAAAAATAAAAAAATGGGGCAAAGGAGGGGGAGGAAGGGGTGGGTCAGGCAGCCGCGGGCCACTCAGAATGGCCTGATGGGCCAGATTTGGCCCCCGGGCCGGACTTTGGGCAGGCCTGGTCTAAACAGTGACAGGCTGGGAGTAGCCCAGAAAACCAAGAAGCTGAAGGCCAAGTAGTCCAAGTAATCTTTTCACTGCATCAGCAGCATGGAAAGCAAAAAGCAAAAGTGGTCTGCTTCTATACCGCCCCATACCACTTCAAGTAATCACTGGGCGGTTTACAGATTTTAATTACAGTAATGCAGGCTACACATTGCCCCCTCTCCCAGCAAGCTGGGTACTCATTTTACCGACCTCGGAAGGATGGAAGGCTGAGTCAACCTTGAGCCGGCTGCTACCTGGGATTGAACCCCAGGCCGTGAGCACAGTGTTAAATGCAGTGCCTGGTGTGCCGTGGGAAAAATTGAAAAATTACTTTATATAGGCACAGAGTTAAATTTTTTAACGCATTTTTAACCACTGTGGTGTGATTTTTTTCATGAAACAAGTGTGCCTTTGCCCAAAAAAGGTTGAAAAACACTGCAGGGCAGAGGGAAAAAAAAGGCAGAGTTCAGAAAATTCCACCAACACTATTTTCAGACTGCACCTCTCTGAATCCCCCAGCTAGATGAAAAAGGAATGTTTTCAGGCTTAGAGAAAAAAGCACAGAGGACAGGAGAAAGAAAAAGAATACAAGAAAACCATCAGCACCTGCATTTTCAGACAACGGAGCAGCATTCTGTTTGCGCTGGACTGTCGCTTATGTCATTCTAACATTGTGCATGGACTGTTGGTTATCTATAACAATGAGGTATGCAATGTTGCTGTGTGTAAGGAAGAATTAGACCCAGAGATCGCATAATGTCAAATGAGAAAAACTGGACGTTTCTCTCTTTCCTTCTTACCCACTGATTTGTTTGTATGACAGTGCTCCTTCCTTCCTTCCTTCCCTTCCTTCCTTCCTTCCTTCCTTCCTTCCTTCCTTCCTTCCTTCCTTCTTTCTTTCTTTCTTTCTTTCTTTCTTTCTTTTCCCCCACAACAGAAAAAGTGCCATTAATCTCCTGTTTTACATTCATATTTTTCACACATGGTTTGCTTCCTCGTGGGTCCCTTTATTACCAAAAGGCTAGGACCTAAATAATGCAAGTTTAGCCTCAGATCAAGCAGGACAAATATTCTACAGATGGTCACCAGTTTGCTTTCCCTACACCACAGAGGTTTAGAAAGGTGACACAGCAAGGCAAAGTCCCAGCCAGAAGAGGGCAGTCAAACACCAGACAAAGATTTTCTCCAAGGACTTACATAAGAATTGCAAGTCTGCTACTGTTCTCCCTGTATTAAAACTCCCCCTCAGTGCAGGTTCACAATGGATAAAGCAGATGAGGACACAGAAGTGGATAATAAAGAGGAGTGTTTATCTAAATGCAGAAGGGGTCAAATGGCCCTTCACTAGCCCATTGAAGGGAAAGGTTGACTCTTGAACTATATCGGCCCCCAAAAAATCACACTTAAAAGACTAATTCAAAACAACAATGGATTTCTAACTAAGTGCTGGCCAGAGCATTAAAACCTTACAGCTTAAGAGTGCAAAGAGGTGTTTGACTAACACACTGCTCAGAAATGCTTTGGAAGGACGACCGTTGTGAGCCCCGTACTGGAACCATTTGGCTTTCTGTTCCAGCCTGAAATTGTTGTACGCCAGCCTTAGTGCCCAAACTGAGCTGAGTTTCCAAGCATCAGGCAAGCTAATGCAAAACCCTGTTTGTTTGTTTCAAATACAGTACAGTATTTTCCCTTGCCTTTCTCCTGGACCCAAGGTTGCTTACACTTTAATAAGTTCCATTAATTCAGATGGGCCTATTTTGGGGCTTACTTGAGTGTAGATAAGTTGCTCTTAAAGTTGGACCATTGGAATCAATGGAACTTGGAGAGGGTTTGACTCACTAAATTCCCGTTGTTTTAACGGACCTGTTCAAGTGCAATTCATGACACAACCGCATGTCTGTGAAGATTCTCAGTCCTCACTTAGGCGAGGCTTTCCAGAAAGTGAATCATGGTAACCAGACTTCTTTTCTTGTTTGATCAAAACGTTTCGCTACTAGAGATGGGCATGAAACGAACAATTTTTGTTTCCATTTTCGTTTTTTGATTTCGCTATGTAACGAAACGACAAATGAATTTTGTCTCTAAAATGAAACGAAACAGAAACACCGGAAATTTTGCCGTGCGTTTCGTTTCCGTTACTGCAATATGAGTGAATTGCTTAAAATCCTAAAAAAAAAAAAAAATCACAAAAAATTGAAATAAATGGTAACGAAATGGTAACGAAACAAACAAAAACAAAAACGATTTTTTTTTGCAAAAATTCACGAAAAACAGAAATGAACCAAAACGGACCCTCCAAACGACAAATGACAAATGAAATGCCATTTTTTTTATTCGTGCCCATCTCTATTCACTACTCTTCCCAGTAGCTTCTTCTGTCTTCAACTGCAAAAAAATCTACTTGGATGAGTAATAAGAGATAGAAGCCAAGTTGAGAAAAGGAGTCCAGTTGCCAGGGCTCAACCTCAGGAAAACTGCACAACAGCATTTTAGCCCATGAGTTGACAGGGAGACAAAAAGGAGAAGAAGAAAAGGGGAGAACGGGTTTAAATCTCTCATAAGGACAAAGAACCAAAAGATCAAAACAAAGGGCTCCAAGAGGGATGGAGAGCTGCTCCAGTCCACCGATCCTGTGAGTTGCCCTTTTCTGCAGCATTTCAAGTGCAATGAAAAGAACTGCAAACCCTATTCCAAGTAGGATCTCACTGCAAATTTGTATAAGACCTGTACAACGTTGGAAGTTTTATTTTTCACTCCTTTCCTTGATTATTCTTCAAAATGAAGTCTACCTTTATTTTTTAAACAGCAGATGCTACCTGGATCTGAATTTTCTTTCAGGCATCTAGAACAAGCTCAGGTACTCTTCTTTGGTCAGTGACTTTGCACTTACTACTAATCTAAATATTTAAATAGGTATCACTTTACATTCACTTACATTGCTACGGTTGCCATTTTTACACGTGTTTTTCTAGTTTGGAGAGATCCTTTCAGAACTTGATGTGCAGAAGGACAATATCATCTGGAGATTGGTTCCAAATTCTCAGCCCCCACCCCATGGTGAAAAATGTGGGGTATTGAACACTATACATTGCATGGTATCTGGTTCTCTCTAGTGGCTAATTCTGATAAATGCATACTGGAAATACACATCAACATTCTATGGATTTCTGAAGTTTTTTATTTAGTAAATTCAGACAGTGAACAAATGCATCATTAGATGCTGCTCCTACAGATAGGGGGTTCTATTCTATTCTTAGTGGACAATATCCACCGATATCCATATCAGTATCCACTGATTCATTAACCACTGATTCAGTTATCTATGGTTGTCAAAGGAAAAAAATTAAATAAATAATCCAGGAGCCACAAACCAAGCTACTGTCACAAACAGCAGCTGTAACGCAAGCTACTGTCATAAAACAGCAATTGTAAAGCAAGCCACTGTCACAAACAGCAGCCATAAAGCAAGCTACTGTCACAAAACAGGAGCCATAAAACAAGCTACTGTCACAAAATAGCAGGTTTTTTTTTGGGGGGGTGTTCTCTCTTATCCACATTTTTGTTATCCACAGGAATGTCTGGAAACGGTTTTTGGGGGGTGTTCTCTCTTATCCACTTTTTTTGTTATCCACAGGAAGGCCTGGAACCGATCCCCAGTGGATACTGGGATCCTACTGTACTTCTGATTTAATGGGATGCTATCAGCAAACTCAGGGACTTCATTCCCTCCAGCACCAGGGAATTTATGAGCATGTTTACAAGCTCTAATTCTGATACAGCTGCCTAAGTGACCCCACTATGCTTAGCAATAGCTGGACATTTATTTTTACCCTCTTAAAGTTGGATTCGCTTCTTGAACCAGCTCGTGACCCATAACAGTACCTCTCATAGGAGGACAGAATTGTAGAGTTGAAAGGCACCCAAAAGGCTAAGGAGCCCAGGCCCCTTTCCATACAGGAAATCCACTGCTTTCTTCTTATTCCATGATGCTTAATGCCCTAGGCTCCATCCCATGCACCTTTCCTCTGGAGGTCATTGGATCTTTGAACATCCAGCACTGGACTTTGCAGAGGTGCTGTGTCTCTTAAGGTCCCATGACTGTAAAAGACACATGCAACCGGGTGGGGGTCCTTAAGAGACCTCTGGAGACAATGCTGCTGAATGTACCATGGTTTTGCACACTCTGGGCAAAGCAAAGCAAAGCAAAGAAAGAGAGAAAGAAAGAAAGAAAGAAAGAAAGAAAGAAAGAAAGAAAGAAAGAAAGAAAGAAAGAAAGAAAGAAAGAAAGAAAGAAAGAAAAAGGTGAAGGCTATTTTAGGTTGCATTAACACAAATGTGTGTGTTGTGTGTGTGTTGTGTCGTTACAGTTGTGACCGACTCTTCGTGACTCCATGTCCATGGCGTTTTCTTGGCAGGAGTACTGGAGTGGCTTGCCAGTTCCTACTCCAGGCGCCTACAGCACCTGGTATCCCCTGGTGGTCTCCCATCCAAGTACTAACCACAGCCGACCCTGCTTAGCTTCTGAAATCAGGCGAGATTGGATGTGCTTAGGGCATCTAGGCAAAGCTGTCAACACAAATACAGTCTCAAAATCCCACAAGGTTCCAGTTCTCCCTTTTTAGCATTGATAAGGCATGTTCTTGAGTGCTGTGGCCAGTTCTGGACGCTACATGTCCAGAAAGATGCTGGGAGATTGGAATAAGCTCAGAGGATGGCAGCAAGGATGATCAGGGGCCTGGGCACCAAGACCTTTGAAGAAAGACTGAAAGAACTGGGCATGTACAGCCTGGAGAAAAGAAGACAGTGGAGGTTAGATATGGTAGCACTTGTCAAATGCTTGCAAGGCTGTCATACAGAGAAGAGGCAGGATCTGTTCTCAATCAACCCAGAATGCAGGACATGCAACAATGGGTGCAAGTTGCAGGAAGCCAGATTTTGGTTGAATACCAGGGAAAGCTTTGTAACGGTTAGAGCAGTACAGCAATGGAAGCAGTTGCCTTGAGAGGTGGTGGTGACCACTCCAACATTGGAGGGGGAAAAGGGGGGGTATGAGCTGTGTGGCCATCACAAAACACAATTGCAAAGATAGGTTACAGGCAATACCTTTATAGGCCACTATTAAAAAAGAAAAAGGAACATGGCAAGCTTTCGAGTGCAGTAAATCACCCTTCTTCAAAGCAGATCCCAGAAGTTCAGACATGGTAAAAGATGTGCTTCACCAGGAGGTTACTTTTAAAGTCCTTGGTTAGATGGTGTTCTTAAAGTCCATGGCTAGATGTTGTTGCAGCCAGGGCAGGAGTCTTGTTAGAGACAAGAAGGGCAGTTGTAAAAAGGCATTCAGGAGAAATCTGGACAACCACCTGGCAGATATTCTTTGGTTTGTATTCTTTGGATTGGACTTTGTATTAAGCTGCTGCAAATGGCTCCCAGCTCCGGAGCTTAAAAATGTTTCCCCACCAGCTCCGGAGCTAACAGAAAATTAAGTGCGACCCCGCACACCTAAGCGCGACCCAGCACACCTTTCAAGTACCTGCTCTGGGAGAGTGAAAATTTTTGAGGAGAGTGCCAGCAGCTTCTTTTTTTTTTTTTTTCCATAAGAGGAACCAAGTGATTCCGGCACTCCAGAGGTAAGAGTGCATTCGGCCCCCTCCGCAGACAGAACTGGAGCTCTGTCCATTTAAGGGAAAGCTCGTGTAAAAGGCCCTCATTAGGCCCCTTGCAATGAGTCAATGATTCCAACCCAAGCAGTTAATCTCACATTAAAATATAGCAGTTAATCTTTAAAGTGCCGCAACATTTTTGTCTTCTTTCTTTCTTTTTATTTTGTTTCCCCCCACCCCCCCTTGAAATCTCAAACCACAGTGATTTCAAAGCAGCCCTTATTTTGTTAAATACATTTTAATTAACGTTTTAGTAATAAAAACTAAAATATATTTTAATTAACATTTTAGTAATAAAAATTAAAAAGACAACAAATGTACGGTAAGTTCCTAATTTAAAAAAACAATGACTAGTCATTTGTCTGGGTGCACATTATATAAGAGTTAAACATTAAACCGAATACTCTATCCAGCTGCAAGGAAGTTTACCTTGATCAGGGTTATTAATCTAATTAATAGCACAAATTATACCAAATGAATCAGACAGCATACTTTCTTATCGCACTGTGACCCAAATAACTTTGGTATCATATGAAACAGGTTATGTGCTATTGCTTGATGGCTATATGGTTGAAAGATGTGCAGTTCTTAAGTTTATGTCATCGTTGTATAAGTGGTTTCTTAAACGTCCACCAAGAAGTGTATCATGTTTCGTATCATATGTGTATCATATGGGGCAGTTGGGCCAAAAGTTCTGTTTAGCTGCATATTCAAGGAAAAGGAACCCTGTAATAACCATGTTAATTTATCTTAGATGTCATAGAATCATAGAATCATAGAATCATAGAGTTGGAAGAGACCTCAAGGACCATCTAGTCCAACCCCCTGCCATGCAGGAACCCCATCACAATATTTCTGACAGATGGCCATCCAGCCTCTGCTTAAAAACCTCCAAAGAAGGAGACTCCACCACCCTCCGCGACAGCGTATTCCACTGCCGAACAGCTCTAACTGTCATGAAGTTCTTCCTAATGTTCAAATGGAATCTCTTTTCCTGTAGTTTGAAACCATTGCCCCGAGTCCTAGTCTCTGAAGCCATGGAAAACAAACCTGTTCCCTCTTCAATATGACATCCTTTCAAATATTTAAACATAGCTATCATATCCCCCTTCAGCCTTCTTTTAGAGAGGCTAAACATTCCCAGTTCCCTAAGCCGTTCCTCAGAAGACATTTCTTCCAGACCTTCAACCATCCTGGTCGCCCTCCTCTGTACCCACTCAAGGTTGTCAACATCCTTTTTAAACTGAGGCACACAGAACTGTACAGAGTACTCCAGGTGGGGTCTGACCAGAGCAGAATAGAGTAGTACTATCACTTCCCTTGATCTAGACACTATGGTTCTGTTGATGCAACCAAGAATTGCATTGGCTTTCCTGGCCGCCGCATCACACTGCTGACTCATGTTCAACTTGTGGTCCACCAAGACTCCCAGATCCCTTTCACAGGTACTATTCTCCAGACAAGTGTCCCCCATCCGATATCTGTGCAATTCATTCTTTTTACCTAGATGTAGCACCCTACATTTCCCTCTGTTGAAATCCATTCTTTTAGCTTTGGCCCAGCATTCTAATCTGTCAAGGTCCTTTTGGATTTTTATCCTATCCTCTAGGGAATTAGCAACCCCTCCCAATTTGGTATCATCTGCTAATTGTTGTCAGCTAATTGTCAGCTAATTGTTGGAGAGTTTGTCCATGATGAAATGGTCCCAGGCTTTCTGAAGCCATCTGGGTTCTGTAGGGGGCATGAAAGACTTCCATTTAATAGCAATCAGTTGTTTCGTAGCAGCTAATAAAGTACCAATTAACTCTCTGATGTGTCAAACCAGAACCTGTTGTTAACTGCACCCTCCATGAATTTACGGTATCTAAATTTATCTAAAGCCCCTTAAAGTAACCAAAGCCGATGGCCATCATCACGGCTGATGGAATTCAGTGTCACACTCCAGTGAAGAAGTCTGTGAAGGAAGGTACGTTTTTTTTTTCATCTACCTTGATTCCGACACAGCTTTGTTATTTCTGTTGCCACAAACCTCTAAGGGTAAATTCGGGAATACAGACACTCAGAATGATAGCCCATAAAAGGGATTTTAAAAAACTACACACATGCAAGCAGTGGTGTTCTAACAATGTTAATCTTTAGTAGAGCAGATCTTTTGTAAAGCCAATGGGTCTTAATGGCCTGTTCAAAATCAAGACAGCTCTAAGTGCCTTATATTAAAACAAGGATAGCGCACAATAATACATGACTGCTGTAAAAATCCATTTCCATACTCATCTGTCAAGCTTAGAAGAGAAGGGGAAAACCTGTGGCTGGAGGGGGCAGCAGATAACATAATTATTGCTGTCCATAATAAGAACATAAGAACATAAGAAGAGCCATGCTGGATCAGGCCAAAGGCCCATCTAGTCCAGCTTCCTGAATCTCACAGTGGCCCCACCAAATGTGTCCAGAGCGTGCAAGACTAGATATTTGTCTCCTGATACCACTCCCCTGCATCTGGCCCTGGAAGTATCCTGGTTTTAAGCCTGGAGATGACACATCTCTGTCATGGTTTGTAACCTGTGATGTGACTTTCCCCCCAGGAATCTGTCCAATCCCTTTTTGAAGGCATCCAGGCCAGATGCCATCACCACCTCCTGTGGCAGGGAGTTCCACAGACTAACAACACGCTGGGTAAAAAAAAAATAACGATCCTAGGATTCATTACCAGTGAGACAGTAGAAACTACAGCAGAATGAGCTTGTTTTTTGAAGTTGGCCCAACACCTGGTATGTCTCCCTGCAGTCTCACACCCTGGAAGAGCTGGGGGCAGCGGAGATAACTTGGAACCAAAAGCAGGATGTGTCACTCTCCATTTGCACCTCTTGTTCCATGCAGACAAGCAAGGAAGATTATTTATGCTTCCAAGCCCAGCACATTTCACAATACTTGTGGAGAAGGGAAAGATGGACGAGGAAGCTATCCCAGTGGTGCTGCAACCATATGCGGTGTGGTTGGGACACCTGTTCCTGGATTCCCACTCTTCACCGTTTGTTAAAAGGACAGGAGTCAAGGACCATGTGCTTCATGGCACCCTTGTGTGCAGCCTTGTGCTGTACAGTATTTGCTTTTTTCAATGAGCTGGAACAGCAGCAGAAATGAGCGCTGCCTAGCACCGTGTCCTGCTGCCTGGACTTTCAGCAGGATTTATGGCAGGCATGTCCAAAGTTAGGCCTGGGGGCCAAATGCAGCCCGTTTTCAAATTTCGAGTGGCCCGTGGCCTCTCCTCCTCCCTGCCTGCTCAGCCTGTCACGCATCTCCGCCAGCTGCCCCCTCCCCATACCTGATGGAGATGTCAGCTTGCAACTTTATGGTTTGCCTGTCCTCCCTGCCTCTGTCCATCCCCCAAACCAACTGCCCAGCCTACCCCACCTCCTTGCATGTGATAGAGACTTGTCCAAAGTCCGGCCCAGGGGCCAAATGCAGGCCCCACACACATTTCCACCTCACCAAATCTGGCCCTCCTTGCAAAAAGTTTGGACACCCCTGATTTATGGGGTATACCAAAAAGTATTTTATTTATTTATTATTTATTTATTTATCAACTTATATCCCGCCCATCTTCCCAGCGGGAACTTTGGGCGGCTAACAATGTTAAAAAGCACATAAAATAAGAGGGGGAAGGAAAGAGGGGGGGGGACTCCGAACAGGACCAACGGAGGGTTTGTGACTGCTTTAAAATTACCAGCAAATCTATCTATCTATCTATCTATCTATCTATCTATCTATCTATCTATCTATCTATCTATCTATCTACACACACACACACACACACACACACACAGAGAGAGAGAGAGAGAGGTGCAGCATTTCAACCAATTGCAAAAGAGGAACAATGTGTTTCTTAGCAAATGAGAACCAGTGAGCATGAAGCTTTTAAAAATGTATATATTTTTTTTTTTTGTTTTGTTTTGTTTTGTTGTATGTATGCATGTATGTATAAAACAACAAAACAAAAAGAATAATAGATAGATAGATAGATAGATAGATAGATAGATAGATAGATAGAGATAGAGACAGAGATATACAGTAGATATAGATATAGATATAGATATAGATATAGATATAGATAGATTTATTTATTTTATTTATTTATTTATTCAACTTATATGCTGCCCACTACCCAAAGGTCTCTACCCATAGATAGATAGATAGATAGATAGATAGATAGATAGATAGATAGATAGATAGATAGATAGATAGATAAAGTTTCACGTACACTGGTTCTCATTTACTAAGAAACACATTGTTCCTCTTTTACAATTGTTTGAAATGCTGCGCCTCTGTTTTATTTCTCCTGCTTTTACAGGATGGCATTCATGAATCACTCCAGTCATTCACAATCGAGAGTGTCTGTGCACAGGGCTCCGGATGGGTTGAATGGCCTTTCCTATCACCCACTACTAGGATGGCCAGCTGGGGCCAATGGACGTTGTGTTCCAATTGATATAGGCTGGATAATTTTACATTTCCCCACCAGCAACAATCCAATGGCATTAAGGTCAGCTGCAGCTCCACCCACCAGAGCCTCACAGGCGTTCTCACTTTGAGTGACCACCTATAGCAGGCATGTCCAAACTTCAGATGTTTTGGACCACAACACCCAGAATTCCAAGTCTGTATTTCCAATGGCAAAGGACTGTGGGAGCTGTGTTCCAAAACATCTGGAGGGCCAAAGTTTGGACATGCCTGACCTATAGGGAGGCCCAGAAAATGGTTACTCAGAACTGGGCCTTCTCAGTGGTCGCCCCTACGCTCTGAACTAAACTGCCCAGTGAGATTTGCCTTGCACAGTCCCTGCCTGCCTTTAGGAGAGGCCTTAAGACGTTGCCCCCCAAAGAGGCGTTCGGCGACCGCTAGTGTGTTTTTATTTTTATTTTGTTGTTTGGTTGCTTGGTTACTTGTGGCCTGAGGTTATAAGATTGCCTTGCCAGTTTTCTTTATTTTTTTATTTTTTTAGTTGTGTTATTTGATTTGATTATTTAATATTTTTATACTGTTATATATTCTATATTCTGTGATTGTTGTGAACTGCCCAGAGTTCCTTCTGGAAGACAGGTGGTAAGCAAATTTATAAATAAATTAATTACTTAAAGCAAAGTGTTCTGCTTGTATACCACCCCATAGTGCTTACTGCACTCTCGGGGCGGTTTACAATTTAATTGTGCAGGCTACACATTGCCCCCCCTCCCCAGCAAGCTGGGTACTCATTTTACGGACCACGGAAGGATGGAAGGCTGAGTCAACCTTGAGCCGGCTGCTACCTGGGATTGAACCCCAGGTCGTGAGCACAGTTAGAGCTGCAGTACATGCATTTAACCACTGCACCACAAGGATCCTTTTAATTAACCTTACCTTTTCCAGACAAAAACAAGGACAGGATATATACAGTAGGTTCTTTTATTAAAGCATAGAACTGGACAATTTGTGAAGCTTTCTCACACTTAGGCTGGCTTTCCTTTTTCTTTACAGCAGGAGTAATCTTAAACTTGATCCCACCTAGATTTGGAGGAGGGGCTTGCATGCCTGCATGCCCTATTATGGCCTCTTAGTCTGTCTACGCTCCCCTAGGGCAGTGTTGGCGAACCTATGGCATGGGTGCCAAAAGTGGTATTCGGAGCCCTCTCTGTGGGCATCCAACATCGCCCCTTCGCAGCCACCTGTATTCAAGTTAAATTGCTGCATTGGCACTTTGCGAAAAATTAGTGGGTTTCGGATTGGAGTTTGGGCACTCATTCGCTAAAAGGTTCACCATCACTGCCCTAGGGCAATTGTAGGGGGGACAATGGACCCTCGTATAACAAACGGTTTGTATAAGAGAACCACCTATGGGGAGAATCCATACAACATAAAAATGGTCACAATTAGGGATTACTCCATGTTCAATGCATTCCTATGGGAAATTTGTACAAAGGAAAATTTGCTTAGCAGAATTTCATTTGGAATGAATTAATTCCTTTATACAAGGTACCACTGTATTTACTTTCCATTGTAAACCACCAAGACCTGTGCTTTCTTCATGGGAGTGAGGTTCCGGGACCCTCAACTTCTCAGAAATGAAAACCAGATGTTTTGGTGTCCAGTTGCTTCCATTCCCTTCTATTCTCCTTTGGATTCTGAAGGCCTTTTAGGGCGGCTGCTGGTCACACTCTGGACCTCTGTTGGAAGAAAGTGGTGCACACCTATTTGAAAGTGTTCAAAATGACACTCCTTTGTATGGCCCAGCCCTCCACCTTTCATGTTCCCCTTCCTCTAAGTCACCCACTAGCCAAGATTATGGAGCTTCAACTGAAATGACTCTCCCCTGTCCACCAAGGGCCTTTTTACACGACCCCTAAGATCCGCTGGTCCCTTAAATTCGGACCAGAAATCTTGAGGGTTTGTCGCTCTTCCTTCCTCCCCACCACTCCACACTTCCTTGCTTCTGTCTGCGTGAGGGGAGGGAAAAAAAGCCTTAAAAAGGGACAAAAGAATAAAGCCTTACCTCCGGTGCCAGTGGAAGTTGCTCCGAGCGCCGGTTACTTCCTGGTTCCTCTTAAAGGGGCGGGAGGCAAAAAAAAACCAACAAAAAGAAGCGAGGAGAGCCCGGCACTCTCCGCATCAAAATTTTTCACTCTCCCAGAGCAGGTACAAGAAAAGTGTGCTGGGACGCGCTAAAGTGGGCGTGGTCACACTTAATTTTCTGTTAGCTCCGGAGCTGGTGGGGAAACATTTTTAAGCTCCGGAGCTGGGAGCCATTTGCAGCGGAGCTTAGGGGTCGTGTATAAACGCCCCTAGAAGAAAGTGGAGTAGAATGGAGTAACTCCAGGAAGGGAAGGACAAGGAAGGACAACTGGTTGGACAGAATCCTGCTCAAGAGAATCCGAGGTCTAGAAAAGTTACTTTTCAGAACTACAATCCATATTGCCTGGCCAAATGGTGAAAACTGGAAGTTACATTTTCTTGAAACGGTGTTGTGGAGTCCCTTTGTATACTATAAGATTGAACAGAGGGAATCTGTTCCGTCACCTTCCGACCAAATCAATCCTGCGCCTTTTTCCCAGTCTTGGCAAAAAAAAAAAAAAAGCCATAATGTCACTGTGCCAATCCTATTGTTGCTTCTGACTTTCCCATCCCTAAAATTTGGCCTTTTAAACCACGGCCAAAGTATCCTCCCAGGGGTGCCAGTTTTTGATGGGCGGTGGTGGTGGTTGTTAGGTTTGCGGAAGGAAGTCTACCAAAGAAGAATGAACATGACCTGTGACCATCTGGGGCCAAGGATGGATGTTCCATTGTTCTCACCAGGAAACCAAAACCACAAGGAACCTGAACTGATTGAGGTTGGGAGTTACACTGGCTGGTGTGAAAAGGAACATTCTTCCGGGGGTTGAATTCATCTTCTGCAAAAAATTAAAAAAAAATTGCAGTCCTTTCCCAAACTGCCACCTGTCGGCCTTTTCCAAAAAGCAGCTCCACCAGTGTTCTAGTTTAACAAATATACAGTGGTACCCTAACTTAAGAGCAGCTCAACGTAAGAGCAATTTGACTTAAGAGCGGAAAACTGTTGGCATTTTAACTGCCACCTTACAAATTTTAGATATAGTCTGCTCGACTTACAAATATTTGTTTTCATTTTTTTCATTTTTTAACTTTAAAAAAATTTTTTTAGATAGGTACCCTGACTTAAGACTAGTTTGACTTAAGAGCATGCCTTCAGCACGGATTAAATTCATAAGTTGAGGTACCACTGTATTTAGTAGGTGTATTGATGCTTGCAAGCTCTTAAACGTGGTTGGCCCAGACGAAAGAGCCCATAATTCCTTGGGGGCATTATTCTGAACACCCGTGCATTGGTAACTGTTGGCTTTCCCCCCCCTCCTCCGCTGCTGAGGGATGAGAGAGCCCAGACCCTGCTCCAACCTGAGATATAAAAGGGTGGTGGTCCCAACCTTGGGACCCCCCCCATGATCCTGGACTACAGTTTCCATGCTCTGCTAGCCAAGATTCCTGGGACTTGTAGTCCAAGAGCATCCAGGGTCCCAAGGCTGAGGACCATTGCAATGGGGTTCTACAGAGCCTCTCTCTTCTGCTGTAAACATTCTGGGGCCATCTTAAGCCCTTGCTCATTCAGACCCTAAGGTGAGTGATCATGCATTTTGGGGGGATGAGGAGGGTGAGACCCTCCACCGCCACCCCCCATTTTCCCAGCCTCCTCCCTCTCTCTCTCTCTCTCTCTCTCTTTTTTCCGTCCATCATCTCCGGCTTGAACTGAATCCGCTCAGGTTCCTTTGAGCTCTGTGTGTGTGTGTGTGTGTGTGTGTGTGTGTGTGTGTGTGTGTGTGTGTGTGTGTGTGTGTGTGTGTGTGTGTGTGTGTGTGTGTGTGCCTGTGGAGATTTCAGGGCCCAGCAAGTGGACGGGGGAGGATCGGGTTACAACTTTCATTTCCTGAAATGTTTGGTGTTGTGGAGTTGTGCAGGTTGGGGAGGGAGAGATTGGAGAGACTTTCGGGTTTTGTGTGTGTGTTTTATCCCCACATCAGGCTAAAGCCGGGAGGGAGAGCTCAGATTTCAGGCCTTGTCACTCAGCTGTCACCAAACAAACGAGGCTCTCAGAGCCGGAGCTGTGGGGAGAGCTACCTGCTGTCTTGGTGAGATGACCCCCCCCTTCGGGCAGGTGATGGCTCTTGGGTGCAAGGACGGGTGGGGAAGAGGGAGGGAAAAGCAGGTAGAATTAATCTCTAGGCTGTTCTCCATTTCCTCCCAGGGCCCTTCTGTGCCTGAGCAACACAGTGTGAAATCTGTCAGGGAGAGGAAGGGAGACGGTGGAGGGGAGGTCAAGGAGGTAATGAAATAACTCCCCCTTTCTTCTCTCTCTCTCTCTCTCTCTCTCTCTCTCTCTCTCTCTCTCTCTCTCTCCACTTAGCCACCAACGGAGAGAATGGGAAGGAAGAGATCTTTCATTTAACAAAAAAAGAGCAAGGTGGGGGAAAGAAAAGTTCTCAGGTGACCTGAAGGATAACTTCCCTCATTCAGGCCAGGTTTTTTTTTTTAATGAGGTGGAGAAATGAGCTAGAAATTGCAATATGTGAGCGGATCATGGGGGGAGGAGGTTTAAACTCGAGACATGCCGGTCCGTGCCTGATCCTGACACAGATTCCTCAGCTGGTCCCCAATGTCTCATAATAATCATAATTATAATAACCTTTGAACTCGACAGAGCGGAAAGAGACCCTCTGAATCGTAGTGTCTGTCAAGGAAGCATGGGGGGCGGGCAGGGGGGACAAGCGACTGAACTCCTAAACTCTGGCTCCATAGTCAGAGACCTAAACCACTGAGGAATCCAGCATAATGGCTCTTAATGTGGCATAACGGCTCTTAATGTGGGCCCATGTGGGTTGCACGTTGACATCCTGGAGTTTGCCAAAATAATAACCCTTACAAGGGTGCGCCCTTGTGCCATCAAGTCCGACTTACAGCAACCCTATGAATACATTTTGGAAGAGGTAGCCATGTTAGTCTGTTCAAGAATTCCAGGCAAAAATCAAAGAAACAAAACAGAACAAAACAAAAGACAAAAAAACATGTGGCACCTTAAAGACCATTGTATTTTAATGTAAGCTTTCGTGGGCACGTCCAGTTCTTTGGACATATAATAGCAGAATGAGGTGCACTGTACAATATACAGTAGTACTATGCAATGGAATATAAGTTTCATACAAAATATTCATTGGCTGTTGGACGTAGGGTACATTTGCATGCAGTGATTTGGCTTGTAGTGTTTTTGGCCTCTGTTGTAAAAAGACTGTAGTTCTTCTAGGGCAGGGGTCCTCAACCGAAGGCCCCGGGGCCGGATGCGGCCCTCCAAGGTCCTTGGCCCCTGGGTTGCAACCCCCTACCTAAAAGAGCTGCTTTTGGACTGTGATCCGGCCCCCAGTGGTGTCTGGGTGGTGGTGGACCGGCCCAGTGTTTGAAAACTTTGAGAACCCCTGTTCTAGGGAGTTAGCCTCCCTAACTAACTGCATTTGGTTCTCTCTTTCTGCTACCTTCAATCTTTTCCAGCTTTATTCTCTGCGCTTTAATCAACAGAATCCTGCCTTCTCATGATGTGTCCAAAATAAGACAGCCTCAGTCCAACCTTTTTTTTTTTTTTTGCCTCCAGAAATAATTCAGTCTTGATTTGATGTAGTACCCACTTGTTTGGGAATCATTTTAACTTATTTGGTTAAAAATGGAAAGTTTGTGGAGATCACATCATTTGTATGGGGTGCAACAGATGCGTGCCATTATTATTATTATTATTATTATTATTATTATTATTATTATTATTATTATTATTATTATTATTATTATTATTACTACTACTACTACTACTACTACTACTACTACTACTACTACTACTACTACTACTACTACTACGCAGAGTTCTGGGACTATCAGCCCACACCTATAAATACCTACATTTTGCTCACCTGGAGAAAGATCTAGCTTGAAGACTGCATGGCATAGCTCTGGTCTAACTTCCTGTTTGAAAAGGAAGCTGCCCAGTGCTACCTGGAAGTCTGAAAGGAGTAGATCTTTGGGAGATGCCCTCTTAAGAGCCAAATGGAGAATGGGACAAAAACTCCCAAGGTATCCTAGGGTTTTTTAGTAGCACTTGGCCAGCTTTCTTCTTAATCTGAAAGCTAGTCCATTTAAGCTAGGCCCTTCTCCAAATGAATAAAATGTGGGTGTGCCTGTTGGCATTTGTGGGCGCACAACCGTGGGCTAAGACTCTTTTGAACACGAGCATGGGGTTCTGAGTAGAGATGGGCACAAAACATTTTTTGTTTTGTTTTGGAATGAAAAAAAAAACAAAATGACTTTTAAAGAAAAATGAAATGAAACAAACTGGAAATTTTCTGTTCATTCCGTTTTATTTTTTGTTAGGTTTCCCATAGGATTGCACTGAGCAATGCATTCCAATGGGAAACCACATTAAACAACCTGCGCCTCCCCCCCCCCCGGATTGGGCACATTGGGAGGGAAAGGTGTGGGTCGTTTAAAATGTCTTGGTCCAAGACACTTTTAAAACCCCGTGCCTCCCCCCCCCAATCAAGCACACTGGGAGCTACTGAAGCAAGTGCCAATGGCCACAGCCACCGCTTGCTTCAGTAGCAAAAAAAGTTTAAACCCTCCATGTCCCCCCCCCAATTGGGAACAATGGAGGGGGGAAGCGTGGGGTTTTTAAACTCTCTTTGAGCCCCTGAAGCAAGCAGTGGCTGCGGACATCAGCACTAGCTTCAGTAGCTTAAAAAAAGTTTTAAAACCCTGCGCTTCCCCCCCAACGCGCCTGAAAAACTGTTTAAAAAATAAAGCACATAAACAAACCGTTAAACACATAAAGCACATAAAAACACATAAAAGCACAAAATGAAAAAGAAACAAAACAATTTTAAAAAGTAATTTCAAACAAAACAAAAAAATAAATGAAACGAAATGCCATTTTAGCATTTTGTGCCCATCTCTAGTTCTGAGTGTTGTAGTCCAGAAAAAGTAAAATTTTTCAGGCTTTGGGCAGGAGACCTTTAACACTCCCCCACCACCACCACCACTGCCACCCCCGGAAAGCAGAATAATGTTGTGGGCTGGGGAGATAAGGGAAGTGATCTCAGCCTGTGAAGTCATGAGCAGCACTTGTGTTTGCCTTCCACAGCAGCCTGCTCGGTTGGTGCATTTGTGTAGCCCAGCTGTTCAGGCCACAACCTCCAGATCCGACAGCACTTTGTTTTTTTAAACTGGGGTCTTCTTGAATCTGAAAACATAACAGCTAGAAGAATATCTGAGGAAGCACTTCCTGCTGGGACTAGCGATGGCTATCCACAATAGAGATGGGCACGACTCAAAAAAATAATTTTTCGTTTTTCGTTTTTTGTTTAGGGGTCCGTTTCGGTTCGTTTTCGTTTTTTGGGGGTTTTTGCACATTTTTCGTTTTCATTTTCTTTATGAAATGAAACAAAAAACAAAAACGAAAATGAAAAATTTTCGTTTCGTTAGCATTCTTTTCAATGCAATGTGTCTGCCGTAACGAAAATGAAAAACACAGCAAAATTTTTCATTTCATTTCCGTTGTCGTTTTGCTTCTGAAAAATTTTTCGTTTTCATTTTCGTTGCAAAACGAAACAAAAAACGAAAACGAAAACTAAAACAATGAGTCGTGCCCATCTCTAATCCACAAGTCTCCAGAGGCCTCATTTCCTGAAGAAGTTCTAATAAAACACTTATTTTTAATGATCAGGTAGTTGATATTTCCACACCTCCTTTTCACCTGTGAGCTCCAGCAGCATGCAAAGCTTCCTCCTTCTCATTATAGTGTCACAACAGGCCTGTGAGGTAGGACCATCGCAGACAGGGAAATTGGCCCACTTTCTTAGGCCCCTGACTGGAGTCTCACATCTGCCTCTCCTAGGCCAGAAGTAGCTCAAAATTAGAAGCAATCCTTCTGTTTGTGTAGGAAATGGCTGCCTCACTTTAAATGTGCAAATGGGAATAACCGCACGTCTTTAATTCAAAAAAGGCTACAATAATGGCGGAAGAGGCTGTGAAACGTACATTAAACGACTAACGCGTGGCCTTGAGTCCCTTTTGTGCAAGAAGGGGGAGTACAAAAACAAATTAAAGTATTTTAGAAAGAAAACCAAAATGAGTTTATGGAAATGAATGGGTTAAAGGAACATCCAAACCAAAACAACAGAGGTCCTTTTTTTTTAAAATTTTCCGAATGAAAATAGTAGCTTTAGAAGATGTAGCCATGATCAGATGAAAAAATAAATAAATTAAATTAAATTAAAATAGAGACAACAAAAGCATTGCTGCAGCTATTCAAAGACTAACTGCACTGCTTTAATGTCAGCTTTCATGGACAAGTCCACTTCCTCAGACCTTCTGAGTTGCTTCTGATGAATGAGACTGCTAGACTGATCGACAGAGGGCTATCCCTGCATTTGGAGAAGACATAACTAGAAACCACAAGCACCCTTTCCGCTCCAAGTTCTACCTTGCAGGATGGTAAAGAGCTCCAGTCTTGTTTCCATTTGTAGACAGTCAGCCATCCCCAGGAAATTCTCAAACAAGCAATCTCTGATATGTTCATAGGTATACTGCCAGTGAAGATGGAGGCTCAATTTATTTGAGTGGCTATTAAAATATTGTATGACCTTGAGCAGTCTATTCAATTTTTTTAAAATGGTATAGCCTTGACAATAATGGGCAATTGCCCAAATAATGTAAAGTGTGTGTGGAGGGTGGTTGATGGACAGAGTGTGTCCTGGGTCCCAGTCTATCACTATCTACTACACTGCGCTTGGTATCTGTATGTATGTATGTATGTATGTATGTATGTATGTATGTATGTATGTATGTATGCATGCATGCATGCATGCATGGTTCGTGGGTGCGTGCGTGCGTGCATCTGTGCATGTATGCGTGCGTGCATGTGTGTGTGAGTGTGTACAGTATGCATGTATGCAAAGACATTTTATTTTGAGTTCACATGCCTCCTTTGTCTATTTATTTATTTATTTGTTGCATTTCTATACCGCACCTTCTTCGAAACTGGAGCTCAGGGCGGTTCATGTCTACCCGTGAACAATAATAATAAAACCCTTTATGGCATTCACTTTTATGATACTGTACAGCTCCTGTATCCTTTTTCTTTATTGTGATAGTGTGTCTTCCAGCCAAACATCAAGTGTAGTTAAGGGTCTTTGGCTTCATTAGGAAAGACACCTTCTAAAAAGCACATGATGTTTGAGGAATCCTATACGCTCAACGATCTCAATGTAGTATATACTTCCATTACTTACCATTGTCCTCTAGGTCAGTGGTTCTCAACCTATGGGTCCCCAGATGTTCCTGGACTGCAATTCCCAGAAATCCCTTCCAGCACAGTGAGTGGTGGGGGCTTCTGGGAGTTGCAGTCCAGGAACATCTGGGGACCCACAGGTTGAGAACCACTGCTCTAGGTGACATGGGATGCCAAGGTAATGATCAATCTCCTCAGCAATTATTCACCTGTTTGGGTCCTTCTCTCTCTCTCTCTCTCTCTCTCTCTCTCTCTCTCTCTCTCTCTCTCTCTCTCTCTCTCTCTCTCTCTCTCTCTCTCTCTCTCTGTGTGTGTGTCTCTCTGTATGTTGTTCCTGGAAAGAAGGAAATATTCTATCTCCATTTTGTCCCCAGGCAGAGATGATCAAGTGAGGAGAAAATCAGCAGATAAGGTGCCTGGTGCACAGCCCACCTTTTGGTAAGCTCACCTTTATGGGGGAGGGCAGCTAGAAGGGGATCTCGGAGGCCACATCAAAATCATGTCAGGCAACATTCAAAGAAACAAAACATACAGTATGGGGGGGGGAATGAACTGCGGAATAAAATACAGTGGAGGGGTTGTATTTCAATTCTGAATTTCATTTCCCCCTTCATATAGCTGAAGAAGTGGGCATGATTCACAAAAGCTTATGTTAAAATATAATTTAAAATTAAGGTGCCACATGTTTTTGTTTTTTATTTTGTTTTGTTTTGATTTTTGCCTGTTAAAATATAATAGTCTTAAGGTATAGAGTTTCTGCTATTATATGTCTGAAGAAGTGGACGTGTCCACGAAAGCTGACATTAAAACATAATAGTTTTTAAGGTGCCACATGTTTTTTCTTTTTTTTTTCTTTTGTTTTGTTTTGATTTTCATCTGTAAAATTATAATAGTCTTAAGGTATAGTAGTTTCTGCTATTATATATCTGAAGTGGACGTGTCCACGAAAGCTTACATGAAAACATAATAGTTAGTCTTTAAGGTGCCACATGTTTTTTTCCCTTTCATTTTGTCTTTTATTATGTTCTGTTTTGATTTTTGCCTTTTTAAAATATAATAGTCTTTAAGGTGTCACATGGTTTGGTTTGGTTTCTTTGGAACCTAATTTGTCTCTCAGCCCCATCTCAACTTTTCTTTTCCAAGTCAACAAGGTATGAAAACTCGGTAGGAATTATCTACCTGAAAAAGGCCCCTCTGCACCTGGCAGAACAGACTACCGCCACCATCACCACCACCATGAGGGCACAAAGAAGCTTTTGAGCCACATATTTGCTGCCTGAGGCCAGAATGGCCCTCCCTCCTCTCCCCATTGTTCCTCCTTCATGGGTAGGAAAGAAAGTCAGGGGGTGTTGTGGTTTACCACACTTTTATCCTGCACCTTCATATGGACATTGAGCACTGATTTCTCCCCTTTGGCTGTTGCATGGGGGGGGTTTCCCTCTGCAGCTGCCTGTGCCTCATCCGATGCTCTCTTAGATCGGCCTGTTTATTTTGCCATTTTACAAATAAATATATCCGAGGAAGGCAGAGAATTAACTCCCCCAACCCCCTTGCCACCTCCAACCCTCCTTCCCTTGCCTAAGACTCAGAGAGTAAACATTGCCCTAACTTAGATAAACAGACACTTAATGATGCGAAATACTAACGGGGAGATAAGGATCATTAGCTCTGAGAAAAGAGGGAGGTGTGAGGAGGAGGAAGAAATAAAATCAGGAGAGGGAGGTTGGGAGTTGCGAGAGCCCTCCCTCCTCAAAGGGTTTAGAAAACGCCCAAGCTCTATTAAATTTTGGGTAACCACCACCACCCCCCGCCACCCAAGACTGAAAATTCAAGAACATTTTTTGAAAGAGAGTTCAGAGTTTTGGGTAAGCACTTTAGATAGATAGATAGATAGATAGATAGATAGATAGATAGATAGATAGATAGATAGATAGATAGATAGATAGATAGATAGATAGATAGATAGATAGATAGATAGATAGATATTTTATGAATGATGTTGACTTAATTATGTTTTATTTGCATTACTTTTAGTTCTGTATTATGTTCTTGTATTATTTTATATTGTAACAGTTTGCTCTATGTTGTGAACTGTCCAGAGTGGCCTTTGGTTGGATGGATGGTATATAAATTGAATGAATGGATAGATAGATAGATAGATAGATAGATAGATAGATAGATAGATAGATAGATAGATAGATAGATAGATAGATAGATAGATAGATAGATATGATTTTATGAATGGTATTGACTTATTTATGTTTTATTTGCATTACTTTTAGTTCTGTATTATGTTCTTGTATTATTTTATATTGTAACAGTTTGCTCTATGTTGTGAACTGCCCAGAGTGGTTAGATAGATAGATAGATAGATAGATAGATAGATAGATAGATAGATAGATAGATAGATAGATAGATAGATAGATAGATAGATAGATAGATATGATTTTATGAATGGTGTTGACTTTATTATGTTTTTATTGGTATTACGTTTAGTTCTGTATTATGTTCTTGTATTATTTTATATTGTAACAGTTTGCTCTATGTTGTGAACTGCCCAGAGTGGTTAGATAGATAGATAGATAGATAGATAGATAGATAGGATAGATAGATAGATAGATAGATAGATAGATAGATAGATAGATATGATTTTATGAATGGTGTTGACTTTATTATGTTTTTATTGGTATTACGTTTAGTTCTGTATTATGTTCTTGTATTATTTTATATTGTAACAGTTTGCTCTATAGAATAGTGGTTAGATAGATAGATAGATAGATAGATAGATAGATAGATAGATAGATAGATAGATAGATAGATAGATATGATTTTATGAATGGTGTTGACTTTATCATGTTTTTATTGGTATTACGTTTAGTTCTGTATTATGTTCTTGTATTATTTTATATTGTAACAGTTTGCTCTATGTTGTGAACTGTCCAGAGTGGCCTTTGGTTCGATGGGTGGTAAAAGTACAGAATAGAGAACACACAACGTTTTAATTGTTTAAAGGTTGAAATATTGAGATGGACTGCCCTTCTTGAATGTACACCTTAATGCAGTGAGGGTGTGTGTGTGAGAGAGTGTCTAAGAAGCCAAGAGCAATGGCATCCAGAGGCCAGACCCAGCTATCAGCCTGGGCCCCTTGTAGCATCCCCAAAAGCAGAATGGTCATAGCTGGGAGAGCAGGCTGAGATGCATCCCATCCCTTGGACCGTGACTGCCTCTACAGCAGAAGAGGACAGGGAGTTCCGTCAGTGATGAGGGTGGCAGGTACTGAGCAGCAGCAGTAGCTAAAGGGGACACTGGCAGATGGGGCAAGGATGGTGACACTCAAGCGGCCCTATGTTAGTAGTGTGCAGAAGGTGGCAATGGTAAACTACTGCAGAAAGTTTCTTACCTTGAAAACCCTATAATCCAGAATGAAAGAAGAGATAGTGGTAGAAGATGAGACTTCCATGTTGGAATGCGCTGGAGAAGAGCAAAAGACTAGTACAAATAGCGCTATTCCTAATGATGGAACTAGATGGAAGCCAAAAGGACAATTAATGACTGACAAGCACAGAAGTAAAAGAAAATTAAGATGCTGCAAAAAACATACAACTGGAACATAGAAGGTGAGAAACATGGAAACTGTAAAGCAAGAAATAGGATGTTAAAATATTGTAGTCCTTAATCTCAGTGCACTAAAGGAGACTGGAATGAGACATTTTCCATCAGACAACTGCAAACTATTTTACCCTGAAAATGACAAATTCAGAAGAAATTGAGTGATTTGCACACTGAGGCAAGATGTAGCACAGGCATTTAGGGCCTGTAATAACTAATAATATCAGACTTCTGGGAAAATCTATCAACCTAACCATCATTCAAATCTATGTTCTAGCTTCAGATGCTGAAGATGATGGAATTGAAAGCTTATATACAGGCATTGAGGTGGAAATTGATCACACATCAGAACAAGACATGCTTATATAATCATATGGGACTGGAACGCAATAGTAGGAAACAAAGCAAAACCAAATGTCATTGGAAAGTTTTGTCTAGATATCAGAAATGAAGCAGGAGATTGATTCATAGAGGTCTGTGAAGCCAGCAGTCTGTTTATTGCAAATACATGCTTCAAGCAACTGAACAGATGAATGTACACATGGACGTCACCAGATAGCCAATACAGAAATCAAATAGATACACAATTGGTAGCAGGATATGGAGGATCCATAATCTTTCTGCCAAAACAAGACCAGAAGCAGATTGTGGTACTGACTAGGTAATACAGTATCAAACATCAGAGTCAAGCTGAAAGAGAACACCAAAAGAATTTTGGTGCCAAATTGTAATTTAAACAATCGTCCACATAAAGAACAGATTTGCATTACCAAACATGAACCAGAATAACTTATTGAAATCATATATATTATTAGGTAAGAATGCAAAAATACCATTACTATAATAAAAACACAAACCTCGTTGGATGATGAAAGAAACAATTTAAATTGTTAAGGTCAAATGAGAAGCAAACTTGAAAAGTGAGACAAATAGGGTTAGAACCCCAAATGTAGTTTTTCGCTGACTGTCATACTGAGACAAAGAGAACTATGATAATAACTAGTGCAAAGGAAAAAGATGAGGACAACAAAGGGGAAGAATACCTTCCAGAAGATCCAATGAATGAAAGGTAAATTTAAGTGATTAGGAATGCTGTAAGATTTGAGGGAGGCACACTATCTGACCAGAATAAAATAAAAAGGTGGAAACGGTATATTGAAGACTATACAAAGGATGCTAGATTTTTTTGAAGAATAATCCTATGATGAAGCACCTACAGTCCTAGAAAATGAAGTGAAAGCTGCTCTAAAAGCACTGGGGGGAAATGACCAAGGGTAAATGGAATACCTGTAAAAGTATTTCAAGCCACAGAGACTAAATCTGTAAAAATCCTAACTAGAATAGGACAACAAATACGGAAAACCAAACATTGGCCCACAGACTGGAAATGCTCAATATGCATTCCGATCTGTAAGAAAGAAGATGCCAAGTAGTGTTATAGGACCGTTGCTCTGATTTCCCATGCCAGCAAAGTAATGCTTAAGTTAAGGTGTTGCAACAGAGGCTTTTATCTTCCAGGGAGTGAGAAATGTCTGATGTTCCAGCTGGATTCCAAAAAGGGACTTGAGATCATATTGCAGATATCCGCTGGCTACCGGAAAGCATCAAAGGATTTCAGAAGGAAATCCATCTATGCTTTACCGACGACAGCAAAGCCTTTGTCTGTGCAGATCGTAAGACGCTTCGGATTGTTCCGAAAGAAATGCATGTCCCTCGGCATTGACTGCCCTCGTACAATTTGCCTAGAGGAGAATGCACGGCCATTAGGACTGTACCTGGGGAGACAGGTCATTTCCTATGGGCCAAGGTGTCAGACAAGGGAGCATTTTATCGCCATATCTGTTCCATCTGTACACAGAACACATCATGCAAAAAGCCAGACTTTGGGATTCAGAAGAAAGAAAAGTGGAAATTGGCAGAAGAAACATCGATCGTTTAAGATACAGTTGTCCCCCGCCCTTTCGCGGTTCATATATTGCAGTCCTGCTATATCGCAGGTCCACAGTATATGAAAAATAAGGCCCCCTGGGGTAAGGAGGAAAGGCCTTCCCAGGCCCATCGGAGGTCCCAAAAGTGCTTCCCCACAAACTGGAAGTGACTTCCAGTAAACCAGAAGTGACCTCCAGATCACTAGAAAGCACTTCTGGGGCCTCTGGGGGACTGGAAAGCCCCTTGCAGGCCCATTTGGGGCAGTGGCAGGCCTGGGGGAAGTACAAGAGCCCCCAGAGAGCCCGCCCAGTCCCGATCTGACCCAGCATCCACATATTGTGGATTTTCAATTACTGCAGGTCAGGCTGGGTAACTAACCCCTGCGATAGGTGGAAGTTTACTGTACACAGTTCTGGAAGTTGGGAGTTCAAGCATAACTTTTCCAGGATTGGGAGAGAGATCCGTAAGCCTGCCCTCACAGCAATTAATTAGTTAGTTAGTTAGTTAGTTAGTTAGTTAGTTAGTTAGTTAGTTAGTTAATTAATTAATTAATTCTATAGAAATATTTATTGTATTTCTATAGAAATATTTATTCTTATATTTCTTCCAATGGAACTCTGGGCCGTTCACAACAATATGCTACAGTAGCGTCCAAGTCAGAGTAGTGAACCCTGTTTGTCCCAGTGTCTTCAACAAGGCTTACTCCTAAGTAGTGGTCAGACACTTGCATCCTAATGCCGCTGCTTGCTTCTCTCTCTCTCTCTCTCTTTCTTCTATCCGTCTGTTGGCCATCTTTGGGCAAAAGCCCATCTCATGGGAAATATTTTGTCCGTCTCCTATTGATCGCAACCAGGCAAGCTCAATAAAGTTTTCCCACACCTTGCTGATGCAGTTTTGAGGTGCTACCCCATTTTGAGCCCTAAGTGGACTCCGTCAGATGGACACTTAGGCAAATTAAAGCCCACTTAAGTCTGGAATCTATCCTTGGAGTCAATGTCCATTATGTTGAGCAAGACCTACATGCTTTGATCAATGCATGTGTTTCCTTCGAAGGAAGCGTCAACTGCCCTTGGCAAGGAATTTATTTCTCCCTGCACTAAGCATGAAGAGTTGAGTCTTATTTCAGAGTAAATAGGAAGAGCCCTGTCTCCATGGGCTGAACTCCAAAGCACATTAAATAAGGACAGTAAGTCCCCAGGAGAATTATGTCAGAGTAAACATGATTACATTCCTGCAAAATGGCCCATTTTCCCCCTAATGGGTATATTGTAAGACTGCCTTCACCACCCGCCCACTGAGATGAGTGGAGATTTCAGCAATCTTAATTGGATGGTTCCTCCACTTTTCACATTTGTCATTGAATGTTTATTTTCTCTTGTTGATGAATAGTATCTAAACACAGGGCTGGACAGAATAACCTCTTCTAAAGCAGGGGAGATGTTTTGAAAGGAGCCTAGAGGTTATCCGAACTGGATTCAGACATCTTCTATTCTCCCTCTTGGAAATTTCCATTTTTACCCTTAGCTCTAGTTAAAGTCCTATGGACCAGAAAATAAACTAGTTGTCACTGCAACAGTTTGCTCATGAACACTTTCCTTTCCCATTACTAAAAAGGATTGAAAATGATTACCTTTTAAAATCTTGTTTTGGTGGCTCAGCGGACTAAGGCACCAAAACTGTAGACTGCAAAGTTGGCAGCTCGGCGGTTCGAATCCCGGGTGCCACGCAGCGGACTGAGTTCCCGCTGTTCATCCCAGCTGTCTGCCAACCTAGCAGTTCGAAAGCATGTAAAATGCAAGTAGATAAATAGGTACCGCCGTAAAAAGCGGGAAGGTAAAACAGTGTTTCTGTGCAGCCATGCTGGCCACATGGCTACAGAGTTGCACAACACTGGCTCATCGGCTTGAATATGGAGATGAGCACCGCCCCTAGAGTCGGGCTGGACTAGCACACATGTGAGGGGGAACCTTTAACTTTAAGGAACCACATCAGAATGTTACAACTTGGCAGAGAGTTCATGTTCCTGTAACTCTAGAAGTAACTAAAAATAATTACCGTCATGGCAGACATAGGAGATGATGTTATTCTTCTTTACATCACAGATATAAAAACATAAGAAGAGCCATGCTGGATCAGGCCAAAGGCCCATCTAGTCCAGCTTTCTGTATTTCACAGTGGCCCCACCAGATGTGTCTGGGAGCGCATGAGACTACATATCTGTCTCCTGATACCACTCCCTTGCATCTGGCCCTTGAAGTTTTAAGCCTGGAGATGACACATTTCCCTCATGGTTGGTAACCTGTGATGGACTTTTCCTCCAGGAATCTGTCCAATCCCCTTTTGAAGGCATCCAGGCCAGATGCTATCACCACATCTTGTGGCAGGGAGTTCCACAGGCTAACAACATGCTGGGTGAAAAAATATTATCTTTTGTCTGGTCTGACTCTCCCAGCCCTCAGTTTGAGTGGGTGTCCCCTAGTTCTGGTATTTTGTGAGAGGGAGAAGAGCATCCTTCTATCCACTTGACTCATGCCCTGCATTATGTTGTACATCTCAATCATAGTTATGCCTCAGTTGTGACAAAAAGAGAGAAAGTTAAAAAAAACAAGGAACTTGTTATTTCTGACTAGTTAATAACAAATCTTACTCCTCTTCATTGGTCTTTACTGAACCAATAAGATTACTCTTGAGTAGATTTAAAGCCCCAAATGTGTGACACTGACAGAATGGATGTGCAATGAGACAAAAGGTTATCTCTTTATAAATAAACACGAGAGAGAATCTTCCCATGTCTCGTCATCACCATCATCATTTAATTTCGACTTCTCTGGGTACAAGAAGCCCGGAAGGAAAAGCACATGCTGATCTTGGTAACAAAACCAAATTGCGATCCTGTTTTGTTTTGTCTTTTTTCTGCACATGTTTGAAACCAGGAGAGGAGGAGGGGGGAGGGTCAATAGAAAACAAACCCAATATAAAAACACTGTGGTTCATTCACTAAACAGCTGGACACACTGCTTCCTGCATTCATTATTGTTGCTGGGTATTGTTTGTTGCTTAAAAAAATAATAATAATAGCAATGTGTGGACTCACTCCCTAAATTCACCACAAACTTAAAAAAATGACATGAATGTAGGGTCACATTTAAATGTCACTCTACCATAAAAGGCCTTACAAACCTGCATTAAGACATAGGCACTTGTATTCTTCAGCTAATACTGCATCATTCTTAATTTTTTTTATTAAAAAGCTACTTCAAAATTCTCCCAGGACGCTAAACCTGACCAGAAGCCCCTCCCCCACCCCAAAATGTAAACTTAAATCTGCCTCCTACAGGTCTCCCTTTCAAAATAAAGGTTTTGGTACACTAACTCCTTCTCCACCCTAACCCAGCCCTAACCCCCCCCCAAAAAAAATCCAAATCAAGAGACTCATCCCACCACCACCTATTACAAATAAAACCTTAAAGCACACTTACTCAAGAGTAAATCGGCAATAGCAGCCAGTGCAGAGAACAAGTCCCATTAAACTGACTTCTGAGTAAACATGCATTGGATCATTCCGTAAAGTCCCATTGTACTTAGTAGAACTAACTTCTGAGTAAGAATATATAGAAACCTGCTATAAAATGTGGGTTTTAAAATATATAATTAATGCATTCCTCCTCGGTGAGAAAAGGAATAAATAGGATCTATCTCAATTTAAGCATTTTTGAAGTCTTCTGTACTTTACCACTGATGTAACTACTACTTAATTTGACTGGATGGTGCCCACCATTTAAAAAAATATTAAATTAAGTTGTCCCTAAACCCAGCTGATAAGAGCACAATTAAATTGTTACAGGCTACAAAGGGCGGGAGGGAGGGGTCTCATCTATATCCCAGGGTCTTATAAATTTTGGTTTGGTTACAGCTAAGACATATAAGGGAGACTGTGTTAAATCCAGGGAGGTGGAGGAGGGATTTTGCAAAAAAACAAAAAAAACAAAATTACTTTAAGAATCACCAGGTAACCGCTGGGGAAATGAAGGAGGAGAGAGAGGGAAGAACCAGCTATGAACAACAACACCAGTCCCCTTATTTACAAGCCAGCTGCCACCTCTGTGGCTCCAGGAAAGTCCCGCTTACGAGCCTAAATCCACCAAGCTGGAGGTCAGAGGTCCGAGGAGAGAGTCCTGCAGCTGATGCTGGTGAGGCTGGAGGCCGTGGCTGGTCTGGGAGGTGGTCAAACCGGTCAAGGAATAGCCAGAGTTCCTGGCATGGTTTAGGTTGCCCTGAAGCAGAAGGATGGAGTTTTGATCCGGGCTCTGCGGGGGCGAAAACTCCTCTTCCGAACTGGACATGAGGGGCTTCGCTCCATCCAAGGGGGACAGCTGGTTCTGCTTGTTCGCCGGCGCGTTGTTGTTTTCCGTGTTCTCTCTGGGAAGATGGGGGGAAAGGGGGGGAAGAGAGAGAGAGAGGGGTGAGGCAGGGGAGGAAAAAAAGAGAGAGGGATTAAAGCGACAGGCAAGCCGGATGCAAATTGGGAGACCGAGGGGGGGGGTTGGACGGGGTAATAAACCCAAGCACATGTAGTGCCAAGGAAAACTTGATGACAGCCAGAGCAACATTCAGGAAATATATATATATGTATGTATGTATGCATGTTAGGGTGGATTCGGGTTTCTTCCCGTGTAGAAATCTGGTTGTTCTGGCGACGTTTCGACGAGGTCTCACTCGTCATCTTCAGGCTGGTGTTCTGGCTTCTTTCTTCTTGAAGCAAAGTGTGGTCTCAGTTGAAGTCCTTCTATAAATACTGCTGGGGGGTGTGGTTTGCTTGCTCTGTTGCTGATTGTAGGTTCCTTTGTTCCTTTGTTCTTTTGTGATCTGCTGTGTGGCTGAGGCGATCGTTAAGGGATTAACTGCTGATGGCTGTTTAGATGGCTGTTTACATGCTGGTGGGTTAGATGGCTGGTAGGTTCTGGCAGTATCCTGGGCTTTGGTGGAGTGGGGTCCTGTGTCTTGTGAATTCATTTTGGTCTGGCTACGTGTCTGTGGTCTCCCAATGTTTTTTGGGGTGTGTGAGTGTGCTCCATGTGGTGACTGGAGTGGGGTGCCGCAGTAGATGGTGCAGTCGTGGTTTTGTTATTGGATGGTGGTTTCGTTTCATCTGTGGGAAGGGTCTGGGTTTGTGTTTGGTGTGGATGGAAGGTGGTGGCATCTTGTGTCCTTTTGGACCACCATCCAATAACAAAACCACGACTGCACCATCTACTGCGGCACCCCACTCCAGTCACCACATGGAGCACACTCACACACCCCAAAAAAACATTGGGAGACCACAGACACGTAGCCAGACCAAAATGAATTCACAAGACACAGGACCCCACTCCACCAAAGCCCAGGATACTGCCAGAACCTACCAGCCATCTAACCCACCAGCATGTAAACAGCCATCTAAACAGCCATCAGCAGTTAATCCCTTAACGATCGCCTCAGCCACACAGCAGATCACAAAAGAACAAAGGAACAAAGGAACCTACAATCAGCAACAGAGCAAGCAAACCACACCCCCAGCAGTATTTATAGAAGGACTTCAACTGAGACCACACTTTGCTTCAAGAAGAAAGAAGCCAGAACACCAGCCTGAAGATGAAGTGAGACTACGAAATCGCCAAAACAACCAGATTTCTACACGGGAAGAAACCCGAATCCACCCTAACATGCATACCTATACCCGTGAAAATCTACGAAAACAAGTATGTATGTATGTATATATATATATGTATGTATGTATGTATATACAGTATACACACACACACACACACACACACACACACACATATAGAAAATGTATGTACAGTATATAAAAATGTTCATTTGTACTACAATTCCCATAATCCCCAGGTATCGATTCTGAAAGTTGAAGGACTACATATGGGACTATAGCTTTCAGAATCGATACCTGGTGGATTATGGGAATTGTAGTACAAATGAACATTTTTGTTGTAGAACAAATGAACATTTCTAAACTTTCAGAATGTTTTGTTTTGTTCAGCTTGTTTTGTTTTGTCTTACTATTATGTTTACTGTTGTCGTGCTCTTATTTTTATTGCATTATTGTAAACCGCCTGGAGTTCTGTTTGAAGATAAATAAATAAATAAATAAATAAATAAATAAATAAATAAATAAATAATGTATTGGGTTATAACCACTGGAGGGCAGGTACACTGGGACCAAAAAAAGAAAAAAGGATAAAAGAATAAAAGAAAAAGAGTCATCCCACAACTGCAAGTCAAACTGATTACATGGATTCCAAAACTGGGTATGTGGATTTTGCCCCTGGCTCTGTCTGTAGCCAAAAGTGCCCTCCTCACACACACACACGTTATTTGTGACTCTTCGGAGTTGTTGGCAACCAGCAGTTGGGAAAGGCTGCTTTTTAAAAACCCAATTAATTCAAGCCTCTTGCTTGGATGCAACTACCCCCCTGCCCTCCCCCCAAAAAAATACAAACCAGAGGAACCATCCCACCACCACCTATTACAAATAAAGCCTTAAACACACTTAAATTGCATTTTTTTAAAAACTGCAAAAGTACCAAGAAACAACTCTGGCCCTGCTATTCAATACAACCTTCAATTTCCACCCCTCCCCAAAATGCACAGATTTCCTCCTTAGAATTTTTTTTAAAATATTTGTTGGATCAGAGTCTGCAAAGAGTCTAGTAGCGCCTTTAAAGACTACAAAGCTGTACAGGATGTAGCATAAAATGTGGGTGGGTTGCAATCCGTTTCTTCGCATGTGTTGCACAATCAATCAGAAATCTGAACCAGTTTCTTTCTGCACAAAGCAAGTGCCTGTGGGATCCTGGCTCCCGGCTTCAAGTTATGTTTCTCACTCAGAGCAAACACTATGGAATGGGTTGGAATTCTAGTCAGGAATTTCCCCAGTGTAATCCCCATTGAAGAGAATTAGACTTCCTTCTAAGTAAGCTGGTGCTGGAAATAGAGAGGTTTCAGCTTAGTGCCTTGGAGGACAGAAGTGAGGCTGGAAAACCCGACATCTAGGTAGAGTTGGGGAATCCCAGCCGGGATCCTAAGCTGCCGGAATGAAAGCAAAACTCAACCATAAATGAAGGAGAGTTGGTGGTAAAGTGGAATGTTTACAACCCCAGTGTAATGACATGGAAACCGTAGTTGAGAACGTGGGTTTTACAAAAACAAAAAAGTATTTTTAAGTCATTCCCACATTCTAAGATCCAGCGGAAATATTAGATCTTATCCAAGTTTCTGCCAGGCATTATAGTAGTGTAATGCTGTGGATCTCTCTCTACTCAGGAGTAAGTCCCCTGAAGTATAATATCAATTGCTCACAAGTAAAGGAGTTCCTCTATGGCAGGAACAGAAATCCTTTTTAAAAATCCTTTGAAAAATTAAACCTCTTCCTCAATGGGCAAAACCTGCTTTTAAAATGGGCTGGATGCTGTCCGAACTATGTTAAAACCGAGGTTCCAAAGAAATACAATTGGTTCCAAACGTGTATTTCATGCCCATGCAATGGGAGATAATAAACTACGCTGGGTCCCATATCTGCCAGAAAAAACCACCAACACCAGCTCACTCTTGTATTTCTCAAGTGAAAGTCAATGTCTGAACCACAAAACCTGCACATTTTTCTCTGACTAATCCTATTGGATCTAATCCAGGAGAGTTTTCCTCTTTTATAATAACCCACTGGCTACAGAATATATATACTGTATATGCAGTGTACTCTCCTATAACAAACGGTTTGTATAACATAAAATCTGTACAACATAACAAATTCCAGAGATAGGGGAAGTTTGCTTAACAGAATTGTCTATGGGACGAATGTGTACAACATAAAAACAGTCTCAGTTAGGGATTACTCTGTTTTCAATGCATTCCTATGGGAAATTTGTATAAAGGAAAATTTGCTCAACATAATTTCATTTGGAATGAATTAATTCCTTTATACAAGGTACCACTTGTATATATAAAACCAGCACTATAGTACTACTCAGAAGTAAGTATCATGGAGTAGAATGGAATTTACTCCTGGGCTTGGGTGAAAGTATATTAAAAGATCTAAGACTGATATTTAATTATGTCTTTAGGTTCTCCTTCCCTCCCTCTGCATTGCCACGCATTCAGAGGGCCATCTGATTACATGGATCAAGGCTGGAAAGATTATTTTAGTGTTTCTTAGGACCACACATAGGAAACTAAACCTAGCCCTCTTTAATAGTTTAATGTGATCCTCCTCTTAACCCAGTCAACAAACAATGGAAGGAGGTGCAGAGTTTCCCCCAAGACCAGCTTTCTTACAACTTTATGATCTGGATCCAGATTTACTCAGGATCCGCACACTGAAATCGAAGGGGTTTAGGTTAATGGTTGCTAATTTAAGATCTTCTGGTTTCCATGAGTCTAAACAAAGAAAGATTAAATCTGGATCCTGTCCCTATGAAAAAGTAAGTAAATTATAGCTTTTTTTTTTTTTAAAAAAAGTACCCATTTCTGGTCAGATAACCCTTGTTTTGCTTCTGTAATAAAAGGTTCTAATAAGCCAGATGGGAAGAAAGAGAGCCAACAGGTTTACTCTTGAGCAAGCCTGCATTAAAAGCTTACTCCACTGGGAAGTTTGGCCCCTCCCCCTCCTCCTAAACCCTGATGATATGGTTGGTGGTCAGCAGGCCCCATATAAATGAATACCAATCTAGGCCCCTGCCCCACTGTCTAACTAGGCCACCTCCTTGGACTCAGCTCCTTCTAGGAAGCCTTAAGAGAGTTTCTCCATAGAACCAGCTTCTGAATAGACCTAGGAATATGGTGAACGAGTCTCTTGGTCTCTATGGGAGTCAGAGAGGTATTGGGTAGTATCTCACAGAAATATATGGGATCTGATTGAGGATTAAAACACCCACTTTACTATGGAGAGACATTCTGGTGTTAGCTATACAGTGGACCCTCATATAACAAATGGTTTGTATGACATAAAATCTGTACAACATAAAAAATTTCAGAGATAGGGGAAATCTGCTTAACAGAATCATCTATGGGGCAAATCCATACAACATAAAAATGGTCTCAATTAGGGATTACTCTGCTTTCAATGCATTCCTATGGGAAATTTGTATAAAGGAACATTTGCTTCACATAATCTCATTTGGAACACATTAATTCCTATATACAAGGTACCACTGTATATACAGGATAGTTTGAAAGGGTGAATTATTTGAGCCCCAGGGCAGATTATCCAGGCCAAAACACAAGTGACTGGCAAGGTTTCCCTCTCCAAGGAATCATTCACTCTTAGTAACAGTAAGCACTCCTTTTAATTTCCCCTTCAGGGCATCTGGTTCCATGCAAGTTGCAAACCCTCTTAAATTTGCTGGTGTTTCCCTTCACTCCCAAATCAAAGATATCCTTTGACTGGTATTCCAGGGTTTGGATTTGATGGCCTTCGAGGCCCCTTCCAACTTCATTGTTCTATTATTCTATGATTCCGGCCCCAACCTGAGTATGAGAGGTCCATTGATCACCCGAAGACTGTCTCTGCATAGCGATTTGAAGGCATCTCATACTAACTTCAGGAGCTCTTAAATCCAAGACCAAGTACACTAGTAAGATTCTGAACTGAGGATCTCTTTAAAAGAATTCCTTAAACTTCTCTCCTGTATTTTATTTTGTTTTTCTACCTAATCACAATCAGCCTAGTGTGGACCCCCTGCTCCACTTACATCCTGTGTTCAAGCATGATTTATTAAATGCATATTCCAAACCAAACGTAGAACTATGGCCAATGTGATTCAGAAATGCACCAGAGTCAACTGAGGAGTGGAGACCAGCGGGGCTTTGGATAAGTAACAAGAGGACAGACTTTTCCACCCATCCCATGTCTTCCAATGTATGCACCTTCCATGCACACACCGGAGATACCCACAAGAACACCCAGGAGTCTGGTCGAGATAAGAGAAAAGATCGGGCACTGAACCAAGTGTCAATCCCAATCCCAAAAATCCAGTGGATTTTTTCTTTAATTCCACGAACTGGTCGAAAAACTCCTTTATTCGACCGCGCGTAAAAACCAGACCACGAATGGGTCTGGTTTTTAAGCGGTGGAATAAAAGGGGTTGCCGCCTTCTGCCTTTGCATCGTGTCATTCCCCAGGGGTCACTTTGCATATTTGATCAATTTGTTGGTTTCTTTTTTGGAGAAATCGGGTGCTCAGCGGTCCTCGGTCAATCCAGAGGTCAAAGTCCCCCCACCCCCGGGTGTCAGGACTGCCTGCGAGGACTCCTCTCCATTTGGGGCTGAACCCTTTTGTCCTCCTCCGCGGTCTCGGGAGAAATGGAGCTGGCGGGCGTCCGGAGGGAGAGAAGACCGAAAAATGTTTTACAATCCTCCGAAGAGCGGCCGCTCATATTTCCGTAATGGCTTCATCGTTGCAGCTGCCACGTTTGGCCGTTTGGCCGGCTTTTTCAGACAGCTGCACGGGGCGCTGCCTCCCTTCCCGTTGATGTCAGTGGCCGCCTCGGTGAAAGGGGCTGCGCGGCGATTATCCCATTCCCAGCGTTTGGAAAGGGCCCTTTGTGAACTACACGTCCCCAAATCCCCACCCCACCCCGAAACCAGTTGGGTCTGGGACTTGTAAGCCAGCGAGGCACTGTTCCCAAAACTCGGGAGGATCGTTTGTATCCGCAAGAGAAAAAGGAACGCGGGTCGCTTCGTCTGCATTTAACATGGAACGCCCCGTAATAATAATTATTTTTTTTTTACAGGCAGAAGACTTTTGTAGTAGGATCCGCCTCTGGATGTTATGACTAAAGAGCAGCCGTTGCTTTTATTGTAACGTTAAAGTCAATTTGAAGAACATTTATGGACACCTTCCGGCAAAACTCAGCATCTAAATTCTACACCCACTCATTTGGGGCTGAGATGGAACTCATCGAGTCTTATTTCTCGGTCGGGTTGTATTGGAGAGGGCTCTTGAGCCTGAATCGACACTCGATTTTAATAATTCCGCTTCTGATCCCAAATTTAGGACAGGCAGGGGGGAAACACCCTATGTGATTTTCTATTTAGGTGTGAAAACTCCACGTTCTCTCGGGCTCACGAGCAGATCCAGCTATCTAAACGGGAAGACTTAACCGCTATTCTTTTACAAAATGCCTTTCTGGTATTCTCTACCTGCTTCGGCATAAATTTGCTGGCTGATACCTCTTCGGACGCCCTGATGCAGCAGATCCTTCTCCTGTTTACACTGAAAAGCGGAAGGGGCAGAGCTGGGACTAACCTGGGCATAAGGACCTGGGTGGCATTTCCAATCCTAGGCATGTTATCTACCACTCCAATGGGACTCCCCTAGACAGACAGCTCCCTGGGACTAAATCTCAACATAAGCCTAATTTCCTCTCTCACTAAGGAAGCCTTGTGAACTGTATTCTTGTCAGATCTCATCGGAAGCTTTTCCTGCCACCACCACCCCTCCGGTGCCAACGGTGGTCTGCATATTTGTTCAGATCCTTCACAGGTTTGAGGGGGGGAAACGTGATTCCATTCCACTTCCAAAGGCCAGCTGTTTAGGACAGGCCTCCACCTAGCTAGGATCCCTCTGGTGAAATTTCTTTGACTCATTTTCCCTGGAAGACAGCCTTAAATCCCCAATGCAGGCAAATTGCGGATGGGGTACGGTTCTATCCCCAAATGCTCACATCATCCTACAGGATCCAAGAGATCGCCAGGATGACACCAGTTTCTTTGGAATCTGGTCCCTTCCTTTCTCCACCAAACGCCTGCAAGTCAAGGGTAACTTCCTTCCCGAAGGTATAGGGGAGTGAATCGTTCCTGGTAGAGAGGAGGGATCTTCTCTCTGATTCTACAGGCATACACTTTTTTTTTTGGAGGGGGAGGGAGCAGAACTGCGCTACCACCTTTGCAGCAAACTTCGCAAATCAACCTTGTTACAAACACTTTTGGTATGGCAACAGCAACAGCAAAGCAATAATAATGATGATGATGACAATGTGTGGACATACAGCCACCTGTATCTGACCAACTGGGAGATCAATAATAAAACATTATTGGTCATCAAGGCGTGTCACAAGATTCATCCTCCTTGGAGTGTTGTCCTTCTTTGTGCACCGGCCTCCGTATTTCCACCCTGTGCCCTCCCGCCCCCAGCCCTGTCTCCTTCCTACCTGAAGGGGAAAAAAAACAACCTTCCTGTACAGCGGTTCTCAAAACGAAAATAACATTTAATGTCATCCATTGCGCACAGGACAAAAATAAGCGCCGCTGGATTTGAGGAGGACATGCTTTGCCCTTATTATTTATTCCAGCCATCTTGAAGCCAGGGCTTGGGTGGGTGAGATCTGGGACTCATCAGCAGGCCTGACACCCTAATCCTAAACACATGTAAAGCGTCTTAAAGTCAAGTACTTCCATTTAACTGGGGTGTGGCTGAGGTTGTAAGGGAGATAAACGGCTCCCCCCACAACCTTGGCACCCTGCTCCATTTATTAACCTCCCTGGTGGCGGTGGCGAGATCAATCGCACAGGTGTGTTACTTGGGTGTAAAACGCCACTACTTTAAAAGAAGGTCCTTTCCCGGGTAAACAAGGAGGCAGAGTGTATCTCCTTGGAGAGATGGCAGCGGTGGTGATCCAGGACTCCCGTCCCTTCTTCCACGATGAATGTGCGTGCGGGCGCCTAAAGAAGCCCAGAGGCCTCGCTCAGAAGGTGACCTCGCCGCCTAACCTTTTGCTGACGTTTAAGTCATAAACACCATGTGGCCTTCTTCAACGCCACCCTCCCAGCCCTGCTGAGCACTGGTGGCCTTGCTTCCGAGTAAACCCGTTTATGGCCTTGCCAGAGCTCCTTTCCAGCTTCGCTACCCGTTTCCCACCGTGTGTGACATCCACATTTCCGAATCCAAGTTCAGTTGTGAAGCGGTTCTAGTCCGGGAAAGGTTAGTTAAAACAAGCAAACAAACAAACAAAAACTTGGTTCTTCTTTAAGATCCAGCATTCTGGATCCGGTCTGTTGCAGTAGACTAATGCTCTATTACGGTACCTCCCCACCCCCCACCCCCACCCCCAATCCCTCTCTGCCTGTTTGCTTTAAATAACAAATAAAGCCCTGGTTGGAAGAGGAAGTCGTGGCTCGCTCACTCACCCTAGAGATCGTGTTTTGGTTTTCAAATAAAGCCAAATCGAGACACAACAAATCAGCCAGGAGTCGTTTGACCCTCCAGTAAACCCGGAGAAACCACCATAAACAAGATCGGGGTGGATAATATTTTACACACACACACACACACACACACGCACGCACACACACACACACACACACACACACACACACACACACACACACACACACACACACACACACACACACACACACACACACTTCGTTACTTCTGGTCACTCGCTGCCTTCCCCTTTAGCCACCGCGTTTCACCTCTGCCTAAGAGACCTCGCCAGTCGCCACGGCAAATCTAGCGAAGGAACCCGGGGGATGGAAGGGCCCAGCAAGCAGCAAGGAAAAGCCGAAGCATGGGGGTTGGGTGTGTGATTTTTTTTTCTCCTTAGGAAAAGAAGGCTCTGGTTTTTGGAGAGAGGGGGTGCTTTGGCAACAGCGGAGTGAGAGCACCGACGGAGGGAGAAAGGTGCCACCAGAGGGTCAACCAGCTCCCCGTGGAGATGCTGGCTGGGCTGGAAAGACCGCCTGTCCCTGCTCTTTAAAAATGCCAAGTGGGAACCTCTGTTTGAGCCCCGGGGGGGGGGCGGAGGGGCGGCGTTGAGCGACGCCACAGGAAAAGGGCCCGACGTCTCCGTTCGGGGCTCATCTCCCCTGCCCTAGAAGCCAGGGGTAACCGCGGAGTGAGTGGGGTGGGGTGGGGGTAGATGCGCCCTCCTTCTGGCCTTCCACGGCATAGGAGCAAGACTTTTTGGGGGGGGGCAAAAAGGAAGGCTTTAATTTAAGGCGAATTGGGAGGGGGAGCCAAGGGGCGCAAGGCTTCCCTTGCCCATCCTTTGAAAGGTTCGCTTTCACACGCGTTGAGAACGGCGGGCGAGGCGCTGCGCGGGACTTCGCCCAGAGCTGGTTTGCCGAGCCGTTCCCGCCGACGTTCTGCCTCGGGACGGCCGCGGAGTTCGTTACTTTGGTAATCAAACTACCCAGCCGCCTCTCCCGTAGGGCACAGTCCCCGAGTTTAACGGGACTTGTTTCTCGCCGAAAGGGGTTGCAACCCGGCTCGGCTGAAACCGGAGCGTTTTGCGCTTACCGTGACGATCTGGGCGACCAAAAACCCGCGATTTTTCAGACCCAGCTTAAACCAAGCGCGGGAGTCTACCGACTTACCTGGGGCTGCCTGGTCCGTAGGTACTTATTTTCTACCAGTAATTTGGATAAAATTACTCTACGCCGGTGTAAGAAGCGCCCCCCCCCCCGATCCCCCAGCATCCGGCGGCGTTTGCGCGCTCGCCGTCCGCGCTTCTCGGCGGCACCCACCTCTCCTTGGCCTCGGCGGCTCGGTCGCGCTGCCTCCGGTTCTTGAACCAGTTGCTGACCTGGGTGGTGGTGAGTCCGGTGGCTTCGGCCAGCTCCCGCTTCTCCCGGGGCGACGGGTAGGGGTTGTGGGCGTACCACTCGCGCAGGACGCCGCGGGACTTCTCCTTGAAGCAGTAGCTGGTCTCCTCGCCGTCCCAGATGGTGCGCGGCAGCGGGAATTTCCGCCGGACGCGGTACTTGCCGACGGCGCCCAAGGGCCTCCCGCGGAGCTTCTCGGCTTCCACGTAGTGCGCCTTGAGCCACAGCTGCTGGAGCTTGGGGTGGTTGTGGGGCGAGAACTGGTGGCTCTCGAGGATCTTGTAGAGCTCGCGGAAGTTTCCGCGGTGGAAAGCCACCACCGCCTTGGCTTTCAGGACGCTCTCGTTCTTGTGCAAGTGGTCGCAGGCCGGCAGCGACCACAGGAAGCGGCCCAGCCTCTCCAAGTTGCCGCCTTGCTGCAGCACCTCGCACACGCACGCCACTTGCTCCTGGGTGAAGCCGAACGACGGCAGCATCGACATGGCTCCGAGGGAGGCGGCCAGGCAGCGGCGCGGAAGGTGGTGGGGGAAGGTTGTCCCTCCTTCCCGCGGCCCCGACGCTCCCGGGATCGCCGGCCGGGACGGGCAAAAGGGGGGGGGTCCCTTGGGGGAGAAAAAGGGGGCGCTATCCGCCGCCGCCACCCGCGCCCTTCCGCTCCCCGCGGGCTCCGCGTCCGCCCGCTGCTCACCCTGGCCGAGAAGGGGGCGCCTCCTTCCCAACGGCGGCCGGGATTCCCCCCCCCCCAAAAAAAAAAACAACCCGCCGCCTCCAAGGATCGCCGCGCAGGCTGCAAAAAGAGGCGCCCGGGCGCTGCGAGGCGAGGGATGCGCTGCACCGCGCCGCGCCGCGAGCGGAGGAAACTTTTTTTTCCCGCGGGTCCTCCGGCAGCAGCAGCAGCCGCCCAGCTTAAAGCCGCCCCGGCGCCTGGGCTCCTCCTCGTGATTGGCTCTTCCCCGCGCCTATCGGAGCGCGCGCCTGGCCGAGCGGAGCGAGAGCGCGCCGCCCCGACCGGAGCAGAACAGCCGAAGCCTCCGGGGCAGCAGCAGCCCCCGGGCGGAGGGAGGCTCTGGCGAGGGAGGCTTCGGCCGGGTGCCCGCCGGAGATCTGGGCTTGGCTGGGCGATGCCGGCGCTCCTCACTCTCGGGCCGGCGAGGGGGAGAAAAAGGCGCAAGAGAAAGAGCCGAGGCGTTTTCCTTCTCTTCTGCCCGCCCTCCTTCCCTCCTTCCCTCCTTCCTTCCCTCCCTCCCTCCCTGCCCCCAAGAGGGAAGACGCGTCAGGATCTGGCCAGAAGAGCCGCGTCTCGAGTGTCATCTGAAGGGAACTCAAGCTCTCTGCAAATCAATTATTGCAGACTTGGGGGAGGGGGATGGTGATGAGGATGATAAACCACCCACCGCAGCCAGTCAGACAACCTCCCCCCGCACACCCCTCCTCCTCCTCCTCTCCCCCTCCGCCCATTTCCCCTCCGCTAGTCCTTTCAGACCGGTTCAGTCCCCGCCAGCTCGTCTTTCATTACCTTAATGTTGAGAATGAATAAGTGATGTTCCAGATGAATAGCTTGTGGCGGAAGATAATTAAAGGAGCGCCGTAACTTTTCTCTTAAGAGCACAGGAGGTCCTGGAGTGAGGTTCGTTTCTCTCTCTCTCTCTCTCTCTCTCTCTCTCTCTCTCTCTCTCCTCTCCTCCTCCTCTCTTTCCCATCAACAATTGCAACAACCACACAACATCTGGAGCAGCGACAGGATTCGTCCTCTTTTGGACGGCAAGCCATATTCTTCGCCCTCCTTATTCAAAACTTGCCCGCAGGGCCATCCTGTGTTCATCTACCTAAAAATAACTCCCATCCCGTGCAATGGAATTTACTCGCCATACCCTTTATGCTGTGCCCTCTTCTCCTGGCCTAATCGTCCCATTGGGCAAGTATGCATTTTGAAATGGATGCCCTTCGGTGAAAGGGGAGGCGTGTGTCTGGGATTTGGGTGGGAAATTTAAAAATCCAAACGTCCACAGAGTTTCTTTTGGATATTCCAGGGAGGGGGGAGCTCTGCCCCCCAGCAAGTCCACCGCCCGCCCCCGAAAAATCCTTTCTAATTCCTTTACATTTATATACCCCCACCCCCATGCATCTCCGAAATCCCCCCGCAGGAGCAAAGTATCTGAAAGAAACACTGAATCTCAAAAGTGTGGTTCTCCATCTGCACCGTACAGCAAACTCCCTTAACACGGGAGGTCTCTTGCAAACGCTAGTCAGTAATATAAAGCCTTTATTTATTTATTTATTTATTTATTTATTTATTTATTTATTTATTTATTTATTTATATGCCGCCCACTAGCCAAAGGTCTCTGTATTCAAAGTACAAGAGGGCAGAAATGGCACCTTCAGTTAACAGGTATCAATTGAAGCCCCAGATGTTAATTTTCTCCTCTTTTCAACTGCAGGAGATGGCCCTGTTTAAATCAAGGCACCCGCGAGATGATGGCGATAGAGTCGAAGTGCTTCTTCAGTGGGATGGCTCTGAAATCTCTTGTAACCAGACCCCCTCCCCCCCCTCCATACACGCCCAAAACACAAACACAGAGTCCTCCTTATTTTCCCTCCAGGTGGAAGCAAGCCTCATTACATTGTGTGTGCATGCTTGCTTCCATAGATGTCCTAAAATGCATTACACCAGGCATGTCCAAACTTTGGCCCTTCAGATGTTTTGGACCACAACTCCCCGAATTCCAAGCCTGTATTTTCAATGGCAAAGGACTGTGGGAGTTGTGGTCCAAAACATCTGGAGGGCCGGAGTTTGGACATGCCTGCATTACACTTTGGGTCATGAAGCTCCAGTAACTCGGTGAGGTTGACTTTCAGGTTAGCACGCATAAAATCGGATTTCCCAAAAAGCTGGGCAACTGGTTACCCCCGAACTAGCTCTCATTTGCAGCCTGAAGGATGTCAAGCACACTTGAATTAAGTTCGAAACACAAGGATGGGCGGAAATGGCCTCCCGAGATGGTGGTGGTGTTTATTCATCTATTGATTTAGGTACAATCCCCATCGCGCCTAGCTAGAAGAGCCAAGGAAGAAGAATTATGAGCCTTGGCGCTACACACGTGGATGAGAGCGCTAACGCTGCGGCCCTTCTAAGAGTAGAAGATTTCTTGGCTTACGATGCACTTCCTAAAACACACGATAGAATTAACCGAATGCGGCGTTTAGGTCTTTAAATCCATGTAATTGAACAAACGAGGAAAGGCTAAAACATTTGGGGCTCTTTAGTCTGGAAAAAAAGGTGCCTAAGGGGGGGATATGACTGAGACTTACAAAATAATGCAGGGCATGAGTAAAGTGGATAGAGGGAAGCTCTTCTCCCTTTCACAAAATAGCAGAACTAGGGGGGACATCCACTCAAATTGTGGGCTGGGAGAGTAAGAACAGACAAAAGAAAATATTTTTTCACCCAGCACGTTGTTAGTCTGTGGAACTTCCTGCCACAGGATGTGGTGATGGCATCTGGCCTGGATGCCTTCAAAAGGGGATTGGAAAGATTCCTGGAGGAAAAGTCCATTGCAGGTGACAAACCATGATGGGGATGTGTAATCTCCAGGCTTAAAACCTGGGTACTTCAAGGGCCAGATGCAGGGGAGTGGTATCAGGAGACAGAGATCT